>OY821743.1:34689958-35889958 GCA_963682055.1 Primula veris
CGGTATTTTTTGTTACGAGTTTATTAGCGACGGTTTTTGTGATGGCTTTATTACAGTTTAGTCAATTTGTGACAGCTTTTTAAATTAGTGACATGTTTTTGACAGTTTTTGACTCTCACTAAATCAAACATTATTTTGTAGCGATATTACAATATATTTATGTTTTATATCTAAGTGCACTTTATTATTTTACCAGTCTTAATTGTATATATTACCATTTTCTAACACTTTTTCAAACATAATCAGTACTCTTTTATGGTATTCACATGTTTTCTCCACTTCCCTCTTTTTTCTTTCTTTGTGATTCATATTATTTAATTACAGGATCGATAGATCTTAACAAATGTACAAATATAAAATTGCTGGCCTTGCCATAAGATCCGTGACCGTATCAATTAAAGAACTCATAAATCTGTAATATTACAATTGCATAATGGTCCACTCAAATGATAAATGGCCAATATTGAGCCAAGTCATATTCTTTACGACGTTGATACCAAGAAACAAACTAGTCCAAAATGTCAATAACTAATTAAATATCAAGCTTATAAAACAAATTGAATGGGTTATTTTCCTACGGCAACTGTTTTCGTGTTTCATCGTACTTCTTTTGAGAGAAATATCTTCATTATAAGTTTTACAAGACTACAATATCTATTTAAAAATATAGTTGGGCATGAAATTAGTACGTTTTCTAGAAAAAAAATTCATTGAATGACTTGTCATGACTCAATATACAAATGAGCATCATCATTCATTGAATAACTACATTCACATATATACTTGGTACATGCCGGTTATGAGATATTCGAGTCCCGATAAAAAAAATTAGAAAAACGGCCATTTGACAATATTTTACCTAAAATATTCTACTGACTTGAAAAAAAAACGCTTAAGTTCTTTACCAACTTCTAACACTAAACTATGCAGTGAAATGAAGTTTCATTTAATTTAGACTTTTAATCCTCTATACATGACATCAATATATTTTTGTAAAACACTAATATTAAGGTAGTAACCCAATGGTTTTCCATTTCAATTAAACAATCGCTTGTGCATAATAATCTATCTAATATAATGTAATACTATCTAATATATAATATATTTATATATAGTATATAGTATATACTAATAAATATCATGCACTTTAATTTTCAAGCCCGGGTGCTCTAGCACGGTTCGCACGGATCAAAACCGCCTCTCACTTCGTAGTTTGTACATACACTCATCTTTGCATTTCTTAATTAACAGGAGTATTAATTATGTACAAAATACATATATCACTATCTATCTCGTGCCGATTTGTTTTAATTGATTTATAATCGGACAATTTTTTAGTAGGTCTATTGAAAGCCACCCCTTGATAGGAGTATATATATTAGTTGAGCTATATTCTCCCCCTATCTAAAGATATTTAGTAAGTTAGTATCACAAAGTTGGCCACGTTCATATAAACTGTACTTTTTTCTAAACCAAGATTTAATACGTTAAAGGTCAAAGAAAACTGAGGTTCCAATTTAAGTTTCTTGGACAAGAAATACCCACATGCATTTGCCTCGTTTGGTCGCATCATTTAGGTATAAAAGTATACTTTATATATGAAGGTGGAAAAATATTAATTTATGATTACTTTTTGTTAAATATAATGTTGTTTCGTGAACATCGTAAAAGTAAACTTTTTAATAAAAATGTTGTTTGGTAATTTCGGTTTACTTTTTAACTTTTCGATATGAATAGTTCATTCCAATTAATATAATCATATCAAATATTTAATTTGCAAAAAAGTATTTCATTGAAAGATTAAAAAATAAGACATTATTATGAAAAAATAAAGAGTATACAAACATAAAAAAGTAACAAAATTAACTACTTCGGCTACGGTCTCTCACGTTTCTACCAATTTGATCACCAATTTCATTTTGACAAAATATCATTTTTATTTGAAAATATTATGCAAATCATGTTAACAATGTAATCTATGTGAAAGACCAATTTACATGTTTATCGATGATAAATTATAAAAGATCAAACTATCTGCCCAATTCCGGTTTGATCCCGGTCCAATACCATTTGCAAGTTTTCGTTTTCAAATTAATTTGGCATCTCAACTTAACAATAACAGTGAAAAAACTTGGTTGTAAATATGTACTTTACAAGTTATTACCATCCAAAAAAATCATTTGATAAGTTTTATTACCCAATTTCTAAATAAACAACAAAATAAATTTATTTTTCCGTTTGTATATATTCTTCACCAAAAATTTCAGATTATAAAACTTAACAACCTAACATGAATAATGTTGGAAAAATGGGAAAAAACATGTAGTTTAAACATGTTTTTTCAAAGTGGTCAGGGACCAACTTTGAGTCAATTTTTAATGCGACTCCTCAGTTTTTCTGAGGCCATACTCTATGCGTTTGAGTAGCTCGTGCGACGAGCTTCGCAACGGTATATCGCATGACCAATTCGGAGGAATGGTGTGAATGATAATTGGACTCGAATGTTGGTACTCGAAAGAGGGAAAAACCGAAATCTGAAAAATGGGGGTAGAGAGTGGGAATAAACCATGAGGGTTATCCCACATTGGAAAATTAAGGTTGATTTTCACTCTATATATACAAACCCATCCCATGTAGTTGGTAAACTAATTAAGTCCACATACCCATGAGTGGGTTAGTGTGTACCACACACGCGCGCGCTCGCTCGGGCCTCGGGCCGCGGGATGCGGGATTGGGTCTTGGGTCTTGGGTCTTGGGTCTTGGGTCTTGGGTCTTGGGTCTTGTACTAAATCTGAAAAGGGACTTTTGCATATTTGCAAGAGCAGTCCCTAGAGTTCCAGAAGGTTTGAAACTCCAGCAGTAATTGGAGGCGGATTCTGGGGATGTAACTCCCAGAATTAAATGACCAATAAATTCTGCGGTTTCAGAATTTCCTCTATAAAGAGGCAGCCATCCCCTCACATTCTAACACACATTCAAATCAGTATTTTCTCTCTAACCAAAAGCTGCATATTTTTTTCCATAGCATTTAGAACCAGAGAGAACCACCCACCAACAGCTCGACTTAGACTCGTCGCCAGTTTCCGGCGAGTCTTCCGAGAGACGTTGTACCTTGGGATCGAAGCGCCAACGCAACCAGAAACCTTAAGGTGGTTGGGCGAATATCGGTTAAGGGCATACTGTTAACAGTAGCCTCGTCCGTTTAATTTTACATTCTGTCCGTTTATTTTTTCCGCATTTAAATTCAGTTTTACATTCTGTCCTTTCAATTCAGTATTTTAATTTCAGTTTTTTAATATTATGTCCTTAGATGTAGCTTTTCTTTTCTGTTTGTACTATTCTGTAATTATTTTAAAGTTCTGTTTCTGTTCTGTAATTTCAATTCTGTAATTTAATTCTGTAATTAGATTAGTTTCAATTCAGTCCTGTATTTTAAATTCATAACAGAACAGTCCGGCTGTTAAGTTTTTACTTTCCAGTCCGGCAGTTTCTTTTAATTACAAAACAGTACATCAGATTATTAATTGATAATAATCTGATAACGTTTGTTTTTTATTTACACTTCAGTACCTACATGTTGTAATCAATTTATTGTATTTCATTTGGAAATTAATAAAGATTACACTGGTTTTATTTAATTACTGTTTAGTCCTTTATTTACTATTAATTGTTATTTCGTACACGGAACCAACAAATAAATGGGTTGGAATGTTGAGCTACAATGCATAAAAAATAGTTTTCTTCCATAAGCAAGATTGAAGTTACTTTTGATAAGTTAAAATAAACTGATGTTTACTTTGTATAAAAGTAAGATTTTATACATGTAACCAAACAACACTTTTACTTTTCATAATTATTAGTAAAATCAAGTAAAAGTATACATGCATGTGCCAAACAAGACCATTATAATAGTTCTTTTTTCTTAAATTACACATGAAGACTATTCGTGCAAAGTTGCAGTTTCTTGCACGGCATATATGTTTTGATAATTTAACGGTCATTGGCCAGTTAGGATATTTTTAGACACTTTTATTTTGAGAAATTAAGTTCAGTCGCATGTTTCTTTCCATTTTTTTTTACGGATATTTCCAATTTTTAGATGAAACTTTAATCAAACCCTCAAATGTGAAAAGTATCAAGTGGTGTTAAATAAAAACCAATATTAAATACCTTATGGTATGGGTGTGTATGTTCCCTTTCATGTTCTTCTTTTGGTAGGTGTAGTCGTGTAGAATCTAAATTGGTAACTGCTAAGGGTATTTTTTTTTTTTTGAAACAATTGCTAGGGTAATTAATTACACTTAATTCTGATTACAAATAAAAATAAAAATTACACTTATCCTTCCAATAGTTTACACTGTTTTTATGGTCCCTATACTATTTGTTAAAACAGTAATAACCACCAAATATTAAAACAACTTACAAGAAAACAAATTATATCAACCGTTAATAGTTTGATTCGGGTGGAAAAACTTGCTATACGAATCGGGTTTTTGAAGAGTTGATTCCAGTAGTCAGTCGATGCAATGACAGTGATACAAATAATGAAATAATAATCTACCCATGAAACTCAAATTAGCCTCTCTATGGATACAATTTTGGATAATTTTTCGTGAATATTACGGATGAAGTATTTTACGTTTTTTTTTTTAAATGGGACTCATTAGTACTGTTACAGTTGAAAATGGAGACCAAATTTTTACAACTATGGAACCATTTGTAACAAATCCTTTTCTTAGGTTCAAAGTTGAAAATCCTGACCATATCTTTAAACTATAGTACAATATAGAGCCATTTGTAACAAACCCTTTCGTAAGTTCAAAGCAACATTTATGGAGTAATTGAGAACTTATTATCAAAATCAAGTCCCATCTAATTACAATAAAGTCAATGCTAACATGTTGGTAATCTGATACTATATAGGCGCAAATTTTGCAAGTGCTGTAATTTAAATATCTTAAGCATACATAAATAAATAACTAAATACTCCATAAAAGTAATTTCAGACATTTCCAGAATCTCATTAAACCAAAAAGTTAAGTTGCTTACAGACTTCGAAATCACGGTATTATTTAGACGAACCAATTAATTGCAAATTGTACAGGCGTAAAAATCAATTTAGAGAAATGGCCACGAAACAAATAAACAAAATATAGTATTACTTTTAGACAATTCATACGATATTTACTACTAAATCTACACGGTTGAATGTTAATTTATGAAACCATGCACGTATAGTTTTCGACATTTCGTGTGTGTAAGCTCTCATTCTAAACGTTGTCGAAGACAGTACAAGATAGTAATTATATATATAAGGAATCGATTAGGTACCGAGTTTTACACTTCATTTACATTAATTATTTTCTATTGAAAAAGTTTTGGTGTTGCCGATTACGGGCAATTACTCCCTCCGTTCTTAATTAATTGTCTTTTACGAAATTACGTGCAATTTTGATCGGTTATAACATGCATCAAAATTGTCGAAATGATTTCAAAACTAAATCATATAATTTAATGTTTGAACTATATGATTAAACTTTTAAAAAAATTTATTCCGATAATTTTGATAGAAGTTATTAGCCGGTCAAAATTGTACGTAATTTCGTAATAAACAATTAATTTAAAATGGAGGGTGAATTTGGTCACATATTTTATTGATCAGTGCATTGATTATTGAATACAAATACATAACTGATAAAGTCCAAAATGAATAATTGCCAGGACACTTGGATAAGATAACTGCACATGAAACTTTATTATAACAAGTTCAGATCCCCATCACTTCTTCTACTTCCAACCAAACTGGAGGAAAGAGTCTTTTTAATTTAATTTTATGTAGTTTACTTTTTTTTTTGTTTCTTTTAAAAAAAATAGTTTTTATTCAGGAAGCCTCAAGTTTCACACACATATTTTACTGGCGTATATATGACCAAAATAGAGGATGAAATAATGGTTGATCTAGAGAGGATAAAAAACCAAAATAGAGGACCAACGAAAAATTATTTGGTCCTGTTGGAGTACTCCTCCAACTCACTTTATAGTCACACACTTATTATATTTTATTATGTAAGATTGTGGGACCTACTAAATGTGTGGTTATAAAATGGGTTGGAGGAGTCCTCCAAGAGGACCAAATAATTTCTCCAACTCCAAATATCTTTCTGACCGGAAATGAATAATTTTGATATAGTCAAGGGGCGAAGCCATTAAATGTAAACGAGTGTGTCAAAATTTATATCAACTAATAAATTAAGTGAAATAAAAAAAAAATGATGTCAAGATATCGTTTTTAACGTATTTTCGTGGAAATACATTGATAAAAACTAAAAAAATGAAATTATGTGAGATGTCGTCGCCCCCGGTGGTCTGTACTTAGAGAAACACTACCGTATACCCGGTCTACTAAATTTAAGGGTGTCACCCAGTAAAAACTCAACACCTATTAATAAAAATAACTATACTAAAATTAATTAAAAATACAAATTAAAAAATCAGATTGGTTGTTAATTTCACTAAAATAGTAGACCCAGTTCATATAATTGTTTTCTATGCACTTTAGCTTCCCATATGATGCTTCACAGTTAAAATCAATTTATGTAATACTACTATAGTTAAAATAAGTACATTTTTTTTTTTTTTAATATCAGTGTGTCAAACAACAATGTTTCATGACATGCTTTGTGATATGGGCTTTGTTTCTGTTTTGGTTTGCTAGTTACTGGATGGACATTGACTACATTATAAATTGCTATTCTTAATTATGATGAAAATTAGCCTACCATTTTCCACATTATAAATTGCTATTCTCCTCATGTACTCGATGAAATGTGGATTTTAGATAAATTTTCTATCAACTAGCATTGTTTGACAATAACATGAACTTATTGGTGCGTAGTATGAGTTAGCATACGATGAAGTCTGGGGTCGGTAAAAATTATTGTTAAGAATGAACTCGCCGGCGCTCAATATGGCATCAAAGCTATACTTTTTTTGGTAAAGATCGATTATAAGTGGATTTTATGCTACATCATGGATAGGAAAATATATTCATTTAATCGTCTAGAGGTTAGTAAGTACATTTCGTTGCCACATTTATAAATGGAAAAACATCTCGGAGTATTTTTTTTAGGTCTTACACCCAATGCGACAACATGAAGGCTTATGTTGGCATTTTTTTTTTAAGCGAAAACATTGTTTATCTTTAAATAGAATCTGAAGCGATACACGACCAAAGAAGGCTCGGCCCGGCCATAATATAACACTACACTGTTGGCATGGCATTGATAAGCCTTACTTCTACACAATCCTAGTCACTGTTGGTATAACAAGAAAAGGAAAGAAATGAAAAATTATTGCTACCTAAAAAGCCCAACTCAATAATCCACACATGTGACATGTACAAGCCCAATTACTCATCTTCCAACATAGTACCACTTCATAATTCTTTTTACCATTTTGTTAGGTACAAGATGTGTAGGTGACGTTTTACTAAACATCCGATTTAAAACAAGGAAATGTCACAACATCCGATTTAAAACGAAGTTAAACAAATCTAAGCGATTAAGGAAAACGAACGATAAAATGCAAGCGAAAAATTGGCCATAGTTTTGCCTAAAAACGGTCAATCGCCACAAATGAAAACAACAAAAATAACCCAATCAACTAGATATATTTGCGCACAAGTTATAATAACATCAAAATCGCATTTGTAGAATTATAAATACGCAATCTCACAACGTCATACAAATTAACACGTAATGATAAATAGCAACATAACATAAAAAAGATTCATAACATAAAAACGGTCAATCGCCACAAATGAAAACAACAAAAATAACCCAATCAACTAGATATATATGCGCACAAGTTATAATAACATCAAAATCGCATTTGTAGAATTATAAATACGCAATCTCACAACGTCATACAAATTAACACGTAATGATAAATAGCAACATAACATAAAAAAAATTCATAACTTAAATGCAAAGCGTTTGCTACTTATTACATCAAAAACAACGTTGGAAGAAAATGAAAAACAAAGGAAATACAACGCAAAATAAAAGAGAGGTATTTCTCCCCCTTTGACATCATAAATGAAAAACAAATGAAATACAACGCAAAAATAAAATAACAGCCTAGTCGCGGTGGGAGGTCGCGTCGTCCTCTTCGTCGGCGTCATCGTCGGGACCGGCTAGATCGGGAAAATACCCGTAGAACTTTGCCCGTTGCTCGGCGCTTATCCTATCAATTTCATCCAAGTCTTCTTGACTTGTGTTCATGGAGCGAAACATGCGTCGGTGGAGTCGCGCATTTTGATATTGGTCGATGTATAGATCGTCGTAGAATTGTTCGGTGCGCGGAGGACGGTTGGAAGATCCGACTTGATCTTTTCCTCGACCTCGAGTGGGACGAGAAGAGGAAGGAATGTGAGACGGGAGAAGGGACTCGGAGGAAATAGGCACGTCCTCACGAGCGGCTTGCGGTGTGGCCTTAGGGCCGACATACTCTTCCTCTTCGGGGGAAAAAGTAGTGTAGTCGGGGCCGGACACCCGTTTACCGGACCAAGTAATGGTCTTGGCGGTAGTGTTGAATTTTATTGACATTTGGGCAAGATAAGAGGTGTCCCAAATGTGTTTATCCTTATTCTTGAAAAGGGTTCCACCGGGAACAAGGTTTAGGTCCTTTAAGATGGCCAAAATCAAGGCACCGTAAGGTAGCCCATTCTTAGATTTCGTTTTGAGCGAATCCATCTTAAAGAATATGAGAGTCGCGAAGTCAAGCTTGACTCGGCGATGGATGCACCCTAGAAGGAAGATGTACTCATTGGTAACATCCGTGAAATTTGAAGTATGAGGGAGGACGATGTGAGAGAGGATGTGGTAGGCTAATTTATTTCTAAATAGAAGGCCGTGGGCTTTGTTAGAGCGATTGTTGTGGGCGGGATGAAATAGCTCATCTTTGAAATCGGTAAAATTAACGATGTTTAGCATTTCGCAAAGTTCGTCACTTTGCTCGTACACCCCCGCAGCATCGAGGTGTAGAAGATTTCGTAAACGGTCTATACCGTAAACGAAGGCCTGGCCATTAAACGATGAACGCAAGCGGAGTGCGTCATCATGACCCCTATCAAGAACTAGGTTATGGTAAAATTCATATATATTTTCAATGAAGAAAGGCTCTTTTAGAGTAAGAATTACGTTGAGTTTTTGAAAGTTTAAATCTTGCATGAGAAGAGGAAAACGTTCAACGAATAAAGGCATATCTATGGTAAAATTAGTCAATATAGATCTTTTACCCATTGCAGATGGATAGAGAGGAGGAAGGGAGCCGGAAGAGGCACCGGGCCCGATGGTGGAGCGGTGGAGGAGCCGGTTCGTCGACCGCGAGGAACACGGGGGCGGCTCGGGGACGGAGGCACGTAGTCGTCGTCATGTTCGTCGACGAGGTTTGGTTGAGCTTGAGCTTTCTTGGTGCGAACCATGGTTGGATTTTTTAAAAAATTAGGGTTGTTGAAGAATTGGTATTTTCAAGAAACGGAATCAATCGATTATTGATTATAAGGATTAATAAGAGAATTGGGTTATATATATATATATAGATATTTGGGATTTTTAGAAAAATTTAGGGAGAGGGGGCGAATTTTTTGATAAAGAGAGATGAAAGGTTTTGAAAAGTGAAAGAGAATTAGGGTTGAAAGAGGTTTAAAAACTGGAAAACAGAAAAACGATCGGTCGTTTTGGAATTACGATCGGTCGTTTTTGGACAAAAATGTTCCAGTGAGCACACTGAAAAAACGATCGGTCGTTTTTGCATAACGATCGGTCGTCTGTGTAAAAACGATCGGTCGTTTTTCACAGAGATCGGTCGTTTTTGGACAAAAATGTTCCAATTAGCACACTAAAATCACACTGAAAAAACGATCGGTCGTTTTTGCATAACGATCGGTCGTCTGTGTAAAAACGATCGGTCGTTTTTCACAGAGATCGGTCGTTTTTTGACAAAAATGTTCCAGTGAGCACACTAAAATACACTGAAAAAACGATCGGTCGTTTTTGCATAACGATCGGTCGTATGTGTAAAAACGATCGGTCGTTTTTCACAGAGATCGGTCGTTTTTTGACAAAAATGTTCCAGTGAGCACACTAAAATCACACTGAAAAAACGATCGGTCGTTTTTGCATAACGATCGGTCGTTTTTGGAGAAAAATGTTCCAGTGAGCACACTAAAATCACACTATAGACATTTAGACATAACAAACCAGTTTATCTTCTCAAACAATAGTATGAAAAAACACGGAGAATAAATATAGATATTTCATCTTAAAAAAGACAATTACAAGCGGAAAATTAAAATAGTACAAGATACATATTGTCTCGTTTAAGCTACAGCTAAAATCATAAGCGTCGAGCACGTATTGGATAAGGACACTTACGACAATCATGTCCTCGCCCTTGACAACTAGAACATCTCATAAGTGCTCGTCTCTCCGACTGATCCATACCATTATGAATACGAGTAGATCTTGGACGACCCCTTTCTCTTAAAATAGTAACATCCGGAAGAAATAATCTATCACATGAATCCCAATAGTCTTGATGCCGAAGAGGACAAAATTGCGCCGAGTACGTACCTTCGTATGATTCAAGACTGTAATATTTTACTATGTAAGCTTCCCAATCAAGACGGTTTGTAGCGCATACGGAAAACACATGTGAACAAGGGATTCCATCACTCTGCCACTTACCGCAATCGCATTGCCAAAGTGAAAAGTCGACAACTTGAGTATTGCCTCCCCTGGAATTTCTTGAACTTATACACACGGAATAAACCCCTCTTTCATAATCGAAAGTAACATTGGTATGACCAATGTCCGACCTACGTTTCTCTAAAATTTTGAGGATATTGGGACCATATCTTGTGCCGCTGTTTCTCATCCCGATTACTATTTTTTTCCGCTTACAAAAATAGTGTACCAACTTATAGAAAATAAGCTGCACAGCAGCAGTGATTGGTAAATTACGAGCAGCTTTTAAAACATTATTGAAAATTTCAGCCATGTTTGTGGTCATGTTACCATGTCGCCTCCCTTTATCATGAAAATATGACCATTTTTCCGCAGGCTCTTTTAGCAACCATTGATATGCTTGAGGATTCATCACTTTTATTGCTTCCATGATTCTTTTCAATTTTCTTTCTTGTAATTCCCAAATGGCGTTCTCCACTAACTTGTGTAAGTCAGGATCTCCTTTGAAAGCTTTCTTAAAATTATCCAAAAAATGATTTGAACAATATCGATGAACAAAACCTTGACCACGCCAAACTCCTCTCACTGCACTTAGAATACCAGCATGTCTATCCGAAATTAGACAAATATTCACGCGCTCTTTAATCACATGTCGCATAATGTTACAAAGAAAATAGCTTCACGAAATTGTACTCTCCTCAGCAACAAATGCACAACCAATGGGAAAAACATGATTATCTGCATCCGATGCCATGGCCAACAAAATCTTACCTTTATACTTCCCATATAAGTGAGTAGCATCAATAGCGATAACTGGCCTACAATACTGAAATGCATCAATAACGGCCTTAAATGTGAAGAAAAATCTGTTCAATACCTCACCCACTGGATTTCCTACCACATCGTAAACTGGCGTTGTCTCATACGAAGCTACGGTACCGGGATTATACTTTTGAAGCGCTTTCATAAATTTAGGTAAAACCTTATACGAGTCTTCCCAATTACCAAATATCTCTGCGATTGCTTTTTGTTTACCTAAATAAGCTTTTTTGTATGAAACTGACATTTCAAAGCGGGCATTCACAATCTCTTTAACTAATGAAATCTTCATCATAGGATTAGTTGTGATGGCATTTCGAATGGTTTGGGCAACAAGATTGGAATCTAACTGTGGATGATCAGTTGTAAGCTCGGCATGAATGCATGTATGAGGACCGTTGTACACCGACACTTCAAAAAATCCATGTTTCTTTCTTAGTGAAGCTCGTAGTTTCCATTTGCATTTTTGAGTTTCGGCCAGTTTACAACGAATTTCCCAAAATTTTGCCTTCGAACTTTTAGTGCAAAAATGGATGTTACGTTTGATTGACCAAAGTTTTATTCCCTTTTTCAACATTTCTTTATCCCTAAATAAAAGACCAATAAAAGGATCATTAACTTGAGGATCCCAAAATCCAGGATACATCATATAATTTCGTCTCTGGTTACTATAATTTTCTTGAGTGTCGAACGGTTCATTAAACAAACTTGACATTGGTTGATGCATAGGAATTTCATCGGGAATAGTATTATTCGGCAATTGTGACCCACTTGATTGGTCGTTTTCATCCTCATCCATATACAAACCCATTTCAAATGATAATTCTTCGTAGTCAACTTCTTGTACATTTTCTTCGTCATCGTCAGACTCGTTTTCGCTAATATTGACGTCCGGATCTTCATCCTCTGGTTCATCCCCAAGTTCTATCGACCAACCAATATTATCTGCCAATCGACACACTGCATCCAATTGTGTCAAATCTGGTTCGTTGTTCTCAGAATATACCTCTGGCATTGGCTCTTGTCGAATGGGTGTTCTACTTGATGTACCGATTTCATTAGTGGAAAGAATATTATAATACAACCCGTAATCTTGATCAGAAGAGTAAACTTGCTCAATTTCAACATATAACTCTATAAACGTTCTTCCATTTTCGTCTATTAACTCAAGCATGGTTGCCAACGAATCATTATCATCAACAGCCAATCGCATATATTTAAACTCAGTAAGTGTAGTCAGATATGGATAACGACATGTTAAACTCAAACGATTTGAAGTCGATGATACATCAAGTTCCTTAAACAATTTTTCCAAAAATTTGTCGTATGTCGTGTTTCTAGATACCTTAAAAAAAAATTATAAGAAATATCATAAGATAACCCCTCGCTAATAGTTTCCATTATCGTACCTCCCCAATAACACATAATTGTAGGATTTTTCATTTCGATAACCACACGGTAAAACTATCAATTTTACTCAAATAATACTCCAACAACACAAATTATTGAGCTTTTACCTGTTTTCGAAGATATCTGAGATTTGCCCTAATTTATGGTCTAAGAGCTCTGTTTTTTTTTATTTTTACAGTGATCTGGGAAATGATATGAGTTTTTTTAAATAGGAAGTATTTCTGAGAAACGACCGATCGAAATGTACAGAACGACCGATCGTTTTTGGTCTGAAAAACGACCGATCGAATTTGACAAAACGACCGATCGTTTTTTGTCCAAATTGTTCCAGAGAGTTCATGATAAAAACGACCGGTCGTTTTTATCATTTCGATCGGTCGTTTTTCGAAAGTAGACCATTTTGGAAATATTACAGAAAGGTAGCCCATTCTGGGAATTTAAGTGGTCCACTTGACCATTTTGGCAAAAAACTCCCAATTAATTGCAAATTGTACGGGCGTAAAAATCAATTTAAAGAAATGGCCACGAAACAAATAAACAAAATATAGTATTACTTTTAGGCAATTCATACTATATTTACTACTAAATCTACACGGTTGAATGTTAATTTATGAAACCATGCACGTATAGTTTTCGACATTTCGTGTGTGTAAGCTCTCATTCTAAACGTTGTCGAAGACGGTGCAAGATAGTAATTATATATATAAGGAATCGATTAGGTACCGAGTTTTACACTTCATTTACATTAATTATTTTCTATTGAAAAAGTTTTGGTGTTGCCGATTACGGGTAATTACTGTCTCCGTTCTCAATTAATTGTCTTTTACAAAATTATGTGTAATTTTGATCGGCTTATAACATGTATCAAAATTGTCGAAATGATTTCAAAACTAAATCATATAATTTAATGTTTGAACTATATGATTAACTTTTAAAAAAATTTATTCCGACAATTTTGATACAAGTTATTGACCGATCAAAATTATACGTAATTTCGTAATAAACAATTAATTTAAAATGGAGGGTGAATTTGGTCACATATTTTATTGATCAGTGCATTGATTATTGAATACAAATACATAACTGATAAAGTCCAAAATGAATAATTGCCAGGACACTTGGATAAGATAACTGCACATGAAACTTTATTATAACAAGTTCAGATCCCCATCACTTCTTCTACTTCCAACCAAACTGGAGGAAAGAGTCTTTTTAATTTAATTTTATGTAGTTTACTTTTTTTTTTGTTTCTTTTAAAAAAAATAGTTTTTATTCAGGAAGCCTCAAGTTTCACACACATATTTTACTGGCGTATATATGACCAAAATAGAGGATGAAATAATGGTTGATCTAGAGAGGATAAAAACCAAAATAGAGGACCAACGAAAAATTATTTGGTCCTGTTGGAGTACTCCTCCAACTCACTTTATAGTCACACACTTATTATATTTTATTATGTAAGATTGTGGACCTACTAAATGTGTGGTTATAAAATGGGTTGGAGGAGTCCTCCAAGAGGACCAAATAATTTCTCCAACTCCAAATATCTTTCTGACCGGAAATGAATAATTTTGATATAGTCAAGGGGCGAAGCCATTAAATGTAAACGAGTGTGTCAAAATTTATATCAACTAATAAATTAAGTGAAATAAAAAAAAAAATGATGTCAAGATATCGTTTTTAACGTATTTTCGTGGAAATACATTGATAAAAACTAAAAAAATGAAATTATGTGAGATGTCGTCGCCCCCGGTGGTCTGTACTTAGAGAAACACTACCGTATACCCGGTCTACTAAATTTAAGGGTGTCACCCAGTAAAAACTCAACACCTATTAATAAAAATAACTATACTAAAATTAATTAAAAATACAAATTAAAAAATCAGATTGGTTGTTAATTTCACTAAAATAGTAGACCCAGTTCATATAATTGTTTTCTATGCACTTTAGCTTCCCATATGATGCTTCACAGTTAAAATCAATTTATGTAATACTACTATAGTTAAAATAAGTACATTTTTTTTTTTTTTAATATCAGTGTGTCAAACAACAATGTTTCATGACATGCTTTGTGATATGGGCTTTGTTTCTGTTTTGGTTTGCTAGTTACTGGATGGACATTGACTACATTGTAAATTGCTATTCTTAATTATGATGAAAATTAGCCTACCATTTTCCACATTATAAATTGCTATTCTCCTCATGTACTCGATGAAATGTGGATTTTAGATAAATTTTCTATCAACTAGCATTGTTTGACAATAACATGAACTTATTGGTGCGTAGTATGAGTTAACGTACGATGAAGTCTGGGGTCGGTAAAAATTATTGTTAAGAATGAACTCGCCGGCGCTCAATATGGCATCAAAGCTATACTTTTTTTGGTAAAGATCGATTATAAGTGGATTTTATGCTACATCATGGATAGGAAAATATATTCATTTAATCGTCTAGAGGTTAGTAAGTACATTTCGTTGCCACATTTATAAATGGAAAAACATCTCGGAGTATTTTTTTTAGGTCTTACACCCAATGCGACAACATGAAGGCTTATGTTGGCATTTTTTTTTTAAGCGAAAACATTGTTTATCTTTAAATAGAATCTGAAGCGATACACGACCAAAGAAGGCTCGGCCCGGCCATAATATAACACTACACTGTTGGCATGGCATTGATAAGCCTTACTTCTACACAATCCTAGTCACTGTTGGTATAACAAAAAAAAGAAAGAAATGAAAAATTATTGCTACCTAAAAAGCCCAACTCAATAATCCACACATGTGACATGTACAAGCCCAATTACTCATCTTCCAACATAGTACCACTTCATAATTCTTTTTACCATTTTGTTAAAAACTACTCCTAAGATATTAATAAAGTTATACAACAAAATAATGGGTGGATTTAAAGCCGGTATCACTTTTGCAATTGTATTAAGAAAATGACCACTCTTTTAAAATAGTCCCGTTTATTTTTAAAATAGTTTTATTTTAATAATAACATATGGTCAATCGAAGATATTCTATGATCATTTGAACACAATTTGGTCTTTTGAAAACAGTCAATGGTATTGAATTGAAAATTTTAAGTAAAATTTGTTTGTCTTGGACTATTAATAACTAAATAGCAATACATTTGAAAATACAAAGATCAAAATGAAACAAAACATAAAACTTAATTTTTATTAAATTCATAAAAGTAGTCCATGTAAACGTTAGATCTAGGCTGCGGCTAGTGAAGACCCGGCGCCGCCACTCTTTGCCAAAGCTGGCAATAAGGTTTTGCCTCGTTGGTAATGTTCGACAGAGAGAAGTAGACGAACTGAGAAATAGGAAGAGATCAACGGATAGAAAAAGAACGGATGTGAGTTTGATCCAAAAAACCCTCACTTATTTGATTTGAGATTGACGTTTTAGTGAGAACAAGTAAATTAAAAGTAAACCAAATTAGATTTTGACCACTTCATATATTTATAAGAATTAGACTAAAACTTAAACACTTTTGCTCAAAAATAGTCTTTTACTATTAATTATGTATTGTACTTGACCGAAATCTTAAATAATTTGGTTTTTCGGGTCTAACTTAATTTCTTTCAAAATAATTAGGTATATGACTCATTTACTTGAATCTAACACTTTTATTTTTTTAGTGATATGTGCAATTTTATAATACAAAATTAGGTTATGTCAAAATTACGATAAAATAACTTTTAAAATGCGTATCAACTGCATTTTAATAAAAACAATTTTATAAGAGTGACGATATACTGTTTGACACAGACTATTGCATATACGCATCGATACTCATTGATCTACTTTGATGTACATTAATCCAATAACTATCAACAAGTCTCTACAAAAATATATATCAAATAGTCTCGTATTATATCGTCACTCCTTTTATAATGCAAAATCGAACATTTATGGGATAATTAATGATATTCTATTCGTTGCTAAATAAGTGTTAATTACGAAAATACATGCAAATTTGAACATCAATTTTCTTATATGTAGATTGTCAGAATGGATAATCTAAATTTCCGTCATATAGTGATAATCATGAACTTTTTAATTGAATTTTGAAAGATTTTTTTTCGACAATATAAATACAAGAAAATTGATCATAAAAATTTAGATGTATTTTCGTAGAGATAACGTAACTTATTGATTTTACTAAATACTAGTGAAATTGCAGAAATTTCCAGAACCATCCATCTTCTACAATATAACATTAATAGTCATAATATAAAACATATTTAGAAACACATTCACATATACATTTAATACATACATATAAATAAATAAATAAATAAATAAATATATATATATATATATATATATAAATAATTATATATAGAGAGAGAGAATGATGGGTTCTGCGGATGACGAGATGACGGAAGCCTCATCGCCGCCGCCTCCACCTCCGGAAAGTAACTCCGGCGACGGAGATACGGCGGTGAACAGGCTGCTACCGTACGCTCGCCAACTTATTGATCAGGGAAAACCTTCTCATGCTCTTCAAGTGGTAACTTTTTTTTTTTTTTTAACTTCCTTTTTTGTCTCTTTTTTTTTTCCACCAAATAATATTACTATGTGATTATAATGATTTAAGCTCAGGGTTGTAATAATTCTATCTTTTACCTTTTTTTTCAGTTAAACCTTCAAGTTTAATCAGTCTAATTTTTATGTGTTGTCTAATTTTTAATAAATTTCTTTTTTTTTTTTTCAATTTTTAGTACTAGTATGCTAGTATGTAATTGAAATGCTTTATGGTTGACAAAGGTTCTTTTTTAATTTATTTATCAAAAGAAAGCCTTCTCATGCTTTTCAAGTGGTGATTTTTTTTGTTTGTCTTTTTTCCCTTTCAATATCCTTTTTTGTGTTTTTATTTTTTTCCCAATTCTATTGGTATGTAATTGCAATGCTTTAGGGTTGATAGAAATTCGATCTCAAACCGTTTATTCCAGTTAACAATTTGATTTTAATTACTGTCGAACTTATGCACTGTCTAATTTTTAATAGATTTCCCCTTTTTTTTTTTCAGTTTTAGTATGTAATTGCAATGCTTTAGGGTTGGTAAAAATCAGTGTTTTAAAAAGGGGAATCTTAGCTAAAGCGTTTTTGCAAGAGCTACGTTTAATGCGTAAAAAGAGGAAAAGCCAGCTTTTTTAAGCATTGAATTGAGCTTTGAATCAATCTTTTTTTACTATGAAGCGTGCTTTTAAAAACAGTGATAAAAATTCTACGTTTTACCCCTTTTTTTTCAGCTAATAATTTGAACTTAATTACTATTAAACTTATGTACTGTCCAATTTTTAATAAGTTTCCTTTTTTTTTTTTTCAATTTCAGTAGTAGTATGTAATTGCTATGCTTTAGGGTTGACAAAGATCCTATCTTTTCCATTTATTTCGGTTAAATCTTCAAATTTAATTACTCTATAATTTATGTACTGTCTAATTTTTAATAATTTTCCCTTTTTCCTTTTTATTTTTCTGATTTTGGTAGGATTATGTAACTGCAATGCTTTAGGGTTGACAAAGATTTTATCTTTTAATCTTTTGGTTTAGTTAAATCTTTGACTTACAGTGTTATACTAATAGGCACAATAATAACAAATAGACTTTGTTCAATCATTGAAGCTAAGCTATAATCTTTTATGGTTGTTCTAATGTTTATTCTTTCTTTACTTAAAAAGATTTAATTGTTGTCTCCAATGGAACCATTTATGTCCATTGTTTGTTCAATTTTTCCCTTTTCCCTTTTGTTATTTGTTTTTGGTTTAGTAGTTGGAATTGCAATGTTTTAGGGTTCACAAAGATTTTATCTTTGAACCTTTAATTTAGTTAAAAACTTAAAACCATTGAATTATAGTTTTATTGGCACAATACCAACAAATAGACTTTGTACACCTTTTGAGCTGATTTTTGTTTTGTTTTTTTGTTCTAATGTATAATCTTTCTGGAGCCAAAAAGATTTAGTTTTTATGTTCTCCAGTGTATCCATCTTTGTCTTTTTTTTTTCTTTTTCAGTTTTAGTAATATACTAATATGTAATTGCAATGCTTTAGGGTTGACAAGGATTCAATTTTTCTACCATTTTTTTCAGTTACGTATTCGAATTTTAGGCACATACTAAGAAAAAAACTCTGTACAAGACATGTGGTTGTAGGTTTGTAGCACTGATTTGTGAGCTAAAGTGTAAGTGTTGCGCTTTTATTGATGTATATTGTTTCTTGAGTTCAAGATTTAATTTTTATGTCTCGAACTTGTGAATATTGTATTTGAATTGTTAGTTTTTGTTATATTGACTTCTAAGAAAATATAAGTGATGTATTTTAAGTGGTGAAGATTGGTTCTTTTGTTCCTTCGACTTTTCTTTAGTGAACTGATACCTTTATGTATTGTTGTTGGGTTGTTTGAGGAGCTCATACTCCAGGTCTCCAACTTACCATAAAAAAGAGATACTCCTACTACTAATATATATGTTTGTCACTTAAGTGTGGTCTCTTAAGCTAAAAAAAGACCTTCTTTTGGCTTCAACTCGTAATTTTGATCGTCTTTTGTAGTTTTATAAAGAAATTATAGTTGAATTTTGTAGGAAGATTCGTCACATATCAATGTATCGTACTCTTCCTTGTTTTCAACATGTGCAAGTGTAGAATTGATAATGAGCTAAGAATCACGATGCGGTTTTTATTTTTTGTTTGTCTATATTGTTTAAGTGTTAGCTTGAATTTGTATGTCTCTGACTTGTATCTTTACACAACTTTGATTGATTGGGGAGATCGACTTATTACTAGAGTTCAATGTTCACATATCATCGCTCTCTAGTTTTTCAATCCATGCTATTTTTTCTCAAGAGTTTTTAGGATCATATTCTATTTGTTTGGGCTTTTCATTCGGGATGGCTTTCTGTTTATGTACTTTGTATTATAAACTTTTGAGGAAAAGTTCATCTCTTTAGGTTCAAAATCATCTATTCAGCTAAAGATTATTTTGATATGAATAGATTCTTGTGATTCCATTCAAGACTTTCAAGTTGTCATAGCATGGCTCTAATTAGAAAGGAAATCATGACTGATTAGTACACCTTTCATTTTAAGAGTTACTCGTGAGACAATCTTTATGAGAAATATAAGAAATCTTATCTTGCTGAATTACGGCATACAAGGCTCTGGTTTTTCTCCAACCTTCTCTCTGAATGCTCTAACTTTTGGCTCAAGTGACGGTTCCGAGAATGAGGCTGAAATTCATGCGTAGAATTTTTTATTTTTTCATTCGGAGGTGGAAGAATGCAATTTTGCCTACGGCCTGGTTTGGTTGCAGCTTGCAAGCTTAATTTCATTGCTTTTTTGCTTAAGAGATGAACCGCATATGGCTGACCAGCTTTAGAAGCCAATGTTTTGGTTTTTGATCAAAATAAGCTAGAAGTTTTAAGACGGATGGACTTGGCTTTTTATAGAACCTCAAGAAATTAGTATACTTTTTTGCTGAAAATCTGCAACCAGACAAGATATATGGTGGGTTTTTTTTGGCCATCACGTAGTTCTCGTTGTGTTTTGGCTACTAACAACATGACATGTGGACTAGGCAGTGATTGTTCTGTTCTGAAATTTCTGTCACTTACGGAGCCATTAGTTGCAGGGGTTGCCATCGCAATACCAGAAGCTACCAAAATGCTGTCTAAAAATTAGGGATTTAATAACTGAGAAATTGTATCTTAATAGCCCTATGAAAAGATGTTTTTGCTTTTGACAACCCCAAATATTAATGGTAATGCTGATACAGGTGGTGATGGCTTTGAAAAACATTGGCGGAGACGAGGCTGTACTTAACACCTTAAATCGTGCTCGTCAACAATACGTAACAAAATTACAAACAGCCTCTGCTGCCGATGAGCTTGCATCTTTATTTGCTGAATGTGCAATAGCCGAAGCCCTTCCTTCAGGAAACCAGCCAATGTCGCCACATCGTGGGCATCATACAGCCGAGCCATCTGTAGAATCGGATTCCAACGGAGTTTCTATATTGGCAGAGACTGGTCGGAGGCAAATCGTGCTAGATGCCTTTTCGGATGGGAGTAGCTTTGTTTGCTTACAGTGTGGAGGGCTTGTTAGTAATTTGCGAAGAGATGAGCATTACGCCTATTGGTGTTGTAATAATTGAAGATTGTAGTAGTTTTGGAACTGTTTTTTTGTTTAGGTTCTATTTATCTCAAAATAGATAGTAAATTAGTAACTATACTCCTTTTTGGAGTAGTATGCCAAAATGGACCTGAGTCTGGGTTCATTTATAGAGTGATGGCAAGATTACCAAGCTGAGATCTTGTGTGAGATTTAGGTATCATGCTTGCTATGGATATGGAAGGGTGGTGTTAAAGTTGTATAACTATGTACTGATACAGTGATGAACATGTTTTTTTTCCTTTGGTTTCTATTATTTAACCGATGAACATGCTTAACAGATGAAAGTTTCAATATATTTCTTTTATACTAGTCTTGTGGGATGACATTAAGTCCTGATGATGCAGTCTTCATCCGGTTATGGTCCTACATCCCCTGTTCCACGTCAACTTGATCCCTTCTCGAGATTCTTTACTTCTTCGACCGAGTCTTGCAGGTGTTTGTGAAGATGAGATCTGGTAGACTTGGTGATAATTTGTTTAAGTTGATAACATTTAATTTATGTATCATAAAACCAAAGATAAAAAATATATATGGAATTTTAAATATACAGGAGATACTGCCAATCAAATAATACTCATCATTCTAAGAGGTCCGAACATACAAATTCAAGCCAAATCTATTAGTTTGGAAGTTACAATCTGTTACATGATAATCAGTACACTACACACATCAATCGTAATAATAGAAACAACTAAAAGAATGATGCAAACATTTTGCGCAACATATTACTGTAGTGGTTAGAAAGTTCCTCTCTAAAAATCCAGGTAAGCACACTTGGACAACAAAGACCCAAGCAAAACTAGCTCAAACTATGCCTTGACTCTTAAAACTAAAGTAAAAAAAATAACAAAACCAACTTTTTGGCTCACTATAGACAACGAGAGATTCTTCCCTTGAAGAAACTGCGACCAGCAAGTATATCTCCACTTGTATCAGCTCATTTGATTAGCTTCCAGATGACTCGTCGACAGCATCAAACTTTTTCACATGATGCTATCAATTTTGCTACAGGATTATTATCCCTTGCTTGCTATGGTATAACACTGGAAAAAAATATTGAAATCCGTAAGTAGCTAAACTTTTAACCCTTTGTTTCATAGTCATCTACATTATTGCTTCAAAAAGTTCATATGAAAACCAGAAACAAACATTTTCCTTGCATTTCGGCTTACAGGATAAGTCGTAAAACAGGAAGAAGTAAAACGATAAATTGTTAAACAATGAACAAGGAGCTACCAATAAGTTTTGTGATTCTGAAGGAAATTTATTGTACACATCTTCTCTTTATATGGGTAAGTACTATGAGTTAGTGCTAAAGCAATGGTAGAGGGGCCCAAATCTGAATGAGGATCATCTGTCCCCTATTTGTGTCCCTTCTTTGTCCCTTTCTTTTATTTTTCTTTCAAAAGTGCGATAAAAGAGAATTTTCGGTTCCAAACTTATTTTAAAAAATATATACATTACTAATGTAAAGAAAAAAAATAAAAGAAACGAAACATATAATTTCTATATAAAACTTGGAAAATAGCTATCTGGATATTATGTTCTTACTCTTAGAAAGTAAATTTGTCAAAAATATATTCTGAAAGTTATTGTTATGCTTAAAAAAAAGGTTATAGTTGAAGTTAAAACTAACACGGAACGGAGAAGGGGAAATCCATATAGTGAACTTTTAATTTATGCCGCGGGATTGTAGTCAAAGATGAGTTTTTTGTCAATATGTTAAAAGCCATAATCTTGATATTAATATGGACTTTAAAGGAAGTGGTCTCATATTTAACTCTTATTTGTTTCAAATTTTCAAAACTTCTCAATAACAATTTATCGTATGAAGAAGATTCACCTGTAATGACTTTTAACGTTCTTCACACCAGCATGTGGGTACGTGTCTCGAGTTTATATATACGTATAGTCATAGAAACATATACATTAACGTCCCCGAGACATAATGTCTGGAAGAGCCTGAGGACGGGGCCTTGATCTGACAATAGTTTCGTCACTATGTCTAATCAATTCCGAAAGTTTCCAAGGTTTTTGCCATTTCCATTTGAACTGCAATAACCACTGGTGATGGCTTCGTTTCCATCTCCATAGCTTCCCACCTTGCCCTACAGCTGCTAATTTTTTCATAGATAACTGCCCCATGGGAACCATCTGTACTCAAATGGAGAATTCGCACATTACTTGTCAGAAGAGTAATTAGGTGTACTTGTGTTATTTTCTGAGCAGAAGAAAATTCAAAAACCAATTTGTTGCTTCTTAAACAATGTTTTATAATGTAAAGCATAGCCAAATTGTTTGTACAAAATTTTCACTAAAGCTTAAGAATTTATGCATAAAGCATGAGCTGTGCATAAGAACATGTCTTCATCTCCATAGGAGTAACTAGGTAGCGCAACATCGCTTGATTTGTATCTTTTAGGTTCAAACCTCAGAAGCAATAAGACGTATACCACAAGAGTTACGCAAATAAAAGGAAATCCAGGGTTTATACTTCGAATACCAATAAGAAACGCACTTGCTAATGATCATAAAGATACCTTACGGCATCATGATTTCACCCTTTACAACAAAAATAGTAGAATGATGCATATGCTTTTTGGAGGAAAAAAAACTTAAAGCTTTTTATGTTTTGGATGCAAAAAAAAACATGTTCAAAGCGTAACAGGCTTAACCTTAGAATTTCGTGATATTTTCAGCAGGACATACAGATTTCTACCTCTACCGTTTATAGCAATCTTTACGGTGCTGTAAGACGAGGTTTTTTGAAACATATTTGAAAATAGACACCATAGAGAAGCATAAACATACTTTTCTTGTATTCTTAGGTAGGAAATCACCTTTCGTGTATAATCGATGAAGGCGGCTGATTCTCTGACTGAACCATTAACCACTCCCGGTGTGTATTTGAGCTGTTTCTGAACAGGCACAGACATGGGCGATAAGGGCCCACTCATCTCGTCCGCAAAGTGTTTTAGTGAATTATGAGGACTCCCCTGATTTATATGATAAAGCAGCAAAAGTTAAAAAGTGTTTTAACAAGAAGAAAGGGAAAATACAAGCTAATTTGAAGAGAAAGAAAAAGAGAGACTCTGTAAACTGTGTGAAGATACCAAGTCTCAGAAATATCTTGCTATCTATGTCCAACTCTTTGGAGTTTTCTAGATATTATTCGATTGCAATGAAGTTTCAATTTTTGCAGTCCAATAGAGGTTTATAATGTTTTAAGAGGAGGGCTTGTTTGGCCACCTTAATTTCTTTTCCTTATTGTACCAAGTACACAAGTAAATTACGGTGTTTGTTGATGCCGCTAAAAGTATACTTTTATGTTCTTAATAGTATAACTTCTGGTATTTATTTCATTAAAGTATACTTTCTTGTTGATTTACATTTAATCAACCATTTTTTCACTACCTTAAACATTAAAAGAGCACATTTATAAGTAGTAATAAAGAGCATAATTTTTTGCCATCTAAAAAGTATACTACTGTAGTTGCAAGATGCAACAAAAGGGGGCCTAAATAGTTGAGTACATCCAGTTAATCGGCGTGATATTTTATATTAGGGAATGAGAAGAAAAAACTGAGAGAAGTGTGATTTTACCGAAGCTGGAGTAGACAAAGCAATGGCAGCTTCCTGTTCTTTCAATTTTAATTCTTTCTCAACTTCTATTCTTCTTAACTCGCTTTGCCTTAGCAGACCAACAAGCTCTTTTAGTTGCTCTTTCATCTCCTTAGCTTCTGTCCCTCTCTCCCATATTTGGCACCTGTGGAATTTTTTTTTCTTTAAACTGGTTTTCTTATAAAGTTGACAGAAAACCTAGACTATCTTTTTTAGTGAGGGTAAACTGGTTTTCTTATAAAGTAAACCAAAAATGTTAGAACTACGAGAATTTAATTTTTCTTAAGAGTAAATATGTCTTTCATAACAAATTACTAGAACAAATTACAAGACGGCGTTTATTGATATGATAGTATGTCAAATTTGAAGCACAAGGATGTCAATTCATAACATGCCAAATTTCAGATGTGGTCAATATTATAAGCCATGACTCATGGAAAATGCTAGTTGTACTAGTGGACTACCTCAGAAATATCCAGGAGGACCACGTGTGTAGTTTTAAAATTACACGTTGATTACACTTTACTGCCTGAAACCAGAGTGTAATTTTTAAAATTAGCAGTGGTCCTCCCGGTGTATTCCCGGGGTATTGCACCAGTGTGTATACCACAGCTCATAAATCATAGATGCAGGAATCAAATACGACTTCTTTCACACAAAAACTTAAAGAGAACAAAGTTAATGTAAAGCGTAAGCAATATATTTGTAATTGAAGTCTCACCTTGCGTCCGATAGAGAATTGAACATGTATTGAAGTAAGCTCTTTGCATCTCCCATCGAACGCAACTGGTTCCATCGTCCACGGTTACTTAATAAACGTTCACGTTCTTCTGCTTCTGAAAGCTGAGAAGCCATTGCTACTAATGAATTTGACGAAATACTAAGCATGTTCTCTAAAGAAACTATCCTCGACATTCTAGCATTTGATGACATGGACGACACCCTGTATATTAAAAAGAGCACATTAATAGGGTACAAAAATTGACTCACTTGTATTGGGCTTTGATGCCCTTACTCTTTTTCCTTTTTGACTCATTGGTAACATATTTTATAACATTTTACCCAAATTAGACACCTTAAAATGAGTATACGACGAAAAAGTCGAGGGAAAGTGAATGGTAGAAACTGGTGCCACACGATTAAAGCTGATTAGAATCTTAAAAACTAAATTACTCCCTCTGTTCCAAATTAAGAGGACTACATCATGACATGTTTTTTGAATTTGAATGAGTTTTTCAAGTTTACCGTTATATAAAACAAACATTTACTCGAATACTTTAACATAATATAAATTAAATACACTTTTGTTATGTAAATGCGTAAAAGCATCTTTGCTAAATGTAGAACGTGGACAGTTAATTGGGAAATATCAAAAAGGAACAATGAACAATAAAAAGGGAAGGGAGGGAGGGAGTTTCTTAGAAATCCGTACTAATACAACAAATTTTCAATTTTTTTTTTTTTGCTTTCACTATATGAATAAAGAACCTACGGTGGACTAACATAAAGAAAATATGGCACAATAGCTCGCAAAAATAATACCCTAGCCATAGACACTTTTTGTATTAGTACACTGAGTGCCCAAATTGCAAGAAATGTAACTTTACAACACTATACGCTAGTCTTTGTAATCTAGTGTACAAAATGGTAATCAGGTGAACCATCAGAGTGAAATACTGTAATTAACCCCACACAGTAATGCAATATAGCTGACCTGGCAAATCCATTTTTCCCTCTAGGAGGACTAAGCCCCTTCGCCGCGAATTCATTTACTTGTTTCAAAACAGCCAATTCTTCTGCTAAGGCAGCTCGTCTGAAATTTGAAGAATAATCATTTAGAAATGATATTACCTAAGCAATTATAAATGGACAACGTCTTTTGAGTTAAATGTTGAGTCCATACACTTGACTTTGCTTCTCATATTCGTAATGAACTTCATTAACGTTCACCATGACTTCAATCTCATGGTCAAGCCAACGTTGCAAAGATTTCTCATTGCTCTAAAAAGGAAAGAGAGTTAGAAAGAGGGTAAAAAGAGATCAACAGCTTTGAAAAGTATAATTAGTTAAGTGAAGTATCTCTAACCTGACCATTTAGTCCATTTCCATTTGTATGTACTGGAAAATAAAATAGCAAAAGGAAACCACATAAGTACTTTTTGGGGATTTTATTAAACAATCAGCTTAACAATAAACTTGCAAAAAGCCTTAAAAACCCCAAAAGTGTGAAAAAAACTACCTGACGTATCGCGTGCTGCTGACTTGCGTGCTTCTAGCAACTCTTTTAGCCTCTTAGTGGCCATTGCAGCCTCCTCAGTCTTTCTTTGGAGAACCTATACATATACAATAGATACTCTTTAATAGAATGTAACCAAGTTAGCCGCTACCCAATTTTTTTTATTTGTTTTATAGGTTTCAAGTTTCCTGAATCCAATAAATACAAACAAGTGAAAACGCCGGCTTAGAGTATACAGGATATATATGAAAAGACAAAAGATATTATAAAGATGTACAAGTTCACATCTCACCATTTTTTGGCGGTGATTCAGAGCTTGCAGTTTATGCCTTTCATACTCATTTTTCCTCCCTTCCTTCCGTAACTGCATTAAATATAGAATATCAATAACATAATAAAGAAACTTACTGAGGCAAGACTTTTGTGCAAAGTTATTTCTTTTTCCAATCATGCCTAACGTCATGAAGCTAATTTTACTGCTAGCAAGCACAACAAGAAGAACCAAAAAAGAGAGGTAAAACCTATACCTGCAGCAGTTCCTTCTCCCGAGAAGCCTTCCAGTGTCTAAATTGTTCGGCCTCGTGTTTTATTTTTTGTTGCAGTTGCACCTACAATATGATTAAATGAGAAAAAAAGTTATTAACATGAAAAAGAAACGTTCCAAAAAAAAATGTTATGCTAGACATGATCCAACCTTTTGAGCTTTTATATATTGAATTTCTTCTTGTAAACGTTTTGCTGCTTCATCACTCTTCTGTTTTTGTTTTACAAGATGAACCTGATTTTCTTGCTTCTTCTTAAGATCCTGAATCTATTTAATCAGGTCGGAAAAAAAAAATTAGGACAATATGATGAATGGAAGATTCTTACCCAGAATAAATCAAAAAAATGACTACATATATCACCTGTGCCTCGAGTGCTTTTAACTTTTGCGTGTGGATATCATGAAATTTATGCGTTTGGCCGTCATTGTTCGCAGCCAGATTCACAACTTCTGTTAACAAGCGGTCTCTTTCTTGCTGCATTAATGAAAATGAAGATTCACATCCATAATCCTGAATTTGTAAGGCTAAGTAAATCTTGTGAATATTAACAGACCTGAACAGCTCTTTTTTCATCCTCAAGTTCCGTTAGCTTCTTTCCAAAGTGCTGCTTAAGGGCCATAGTGTCGAGTCCTCCGAAGAGTTTCATTTCTGACTGGTAGAGACACAAATGTTAAATGAGGAAAAAAAGCAGGTGAAAAGGTGCACTTTAGCAATGAAAGTCAAATTAAAAGAATGATTTTTCCAAAAGAAAATTTTCTTACCTCCTTCTGTTCTAATCGTCTGTTCAACTCGTTCAACTCTTTATCCATTGAGTTTTGCAAAAGTGTATGCTCCCATTCTTTTGCTACTTCTTCATCACTATCACCAGAATCATCTACTAAAAGGAAAAACTATTCAAACTTACTGCGAATAAACAAACACATGAAGATTACTATCCTTTGCAGGTTGCCTATTCAACTCAGTATAAATTATTTACCCGTGGTGATTTCACCCATATGATAGTCCGATGTGTCGGAACTTTGCAAGCTCCTCTTTACCCCTTCACCTTTTAAAGGACCATTTCCATTAACCTTCAAGACATAGTATATATACACGTAAGTAGCGTCATATTGAAGAAAAGTCTATATCTACACTTTGACTAGGTTAAAGAAAAACTTCACACTTCCTTTTTTATATAAATTTATGAACGAATCATGCAGAAGAAAAAGAATAAACAAGCTAAGAGATAGCGACTTATCACATACTTTTAAGCCTGTCTCAGACCCATCATTAACAACACCACATCTGCTTCGGTATTGATGAAGCTCACGACAAAGTTCATTGTTAGAAGCTTCCAGCCACATGATCCTTTCCTTCAAAGCCTATTAAAAAATAAAAATAAAGCTCTTTCTCTTTTTTATAAAAGGAAAAGACATGACGTTCGACACAAGAGCTGAGAACTTAGACTGAACTAAGGGTTTTGATACCCAAAAAAAGGTGTAGGTTCAGTTTTTGTTCTGTAAAAGTGATACTTCTGTAACCAACCCATTTAGGGGATGAAGGAGAGAAATGAGAAGGATAAGCTATATCTGTGTACAACACACACACACAAGTAAAAAAAAAGGGGTCAAGATGTCAAGTAATGAGCGGTTTGGGAACCTTGAGAATGTTTTACAAATTATGAAATTCAAGGATCTCATTTACAATTAACCGAAAAATTAGCAGCATTAGAAGCCTCCTCTCCTCATGTGCTGATCAAGGAAAAACTGCAGTCTCTTTCTATTTTCCATTAACCTTCTCATCTATAAGTAGCAGTAGCTACTCAAATCAGATCATTTCTTTCCTTGTAACTTCTTTTAAAGTCCAATCTTTCAGTCAATAAAATCCAGAAAATGTTCCCCAAAAATATAGCAACAAATTACCGTTCCATCGCATATCTGCTGTAAAATTTTGCAGCTGCAGCAAAAGATATTTTCTGGTTAATTTACCTGCATCTCGTTAGGTGAAGCTCCTCCACCTCGTGCACAAAGTTCTGCTTGTAAGTATTCTAATTGTTGGCGCATTTTCAGCATTTCAGTGGACAATGGGTCTCTATTGATCTGTTCAAATGTTAATGAAAATCAGTAAGCGATTGTATACAAGACAGCTTTTGAATTACTTAGAATTTAGATAGAATTATCGGTTAATATAACTGTTTTTGACACTTACAACAGGCTTATTCCGAATGTTTCGAGCACGATTTGCGTACTTCAACGTATTAAGAGTCTCCTCAGCGTTAATATCAGCAGGACTGATGCAGGCTGGGGAAGAAAGTGAGACACATAAGCAAATCCACCATAACAATATCAGACATTAGTATTTACTCATCCTTTTAACAGAGCAATGCGCGTCCAAATTTCATCGCAAACTAAAGATCAAACTTAATACACAGACGATGTTCTGTTTCAGGTCAATTGCATCTGATAAAACTGCTGTTATACCTTAGCAGAAAAATTTAACAAAATATATCCAAATAAGAATTTTTTATGCATAAATTTGATTTAGATAGTTAGTCTATTTCTGGAGGAGTTCATAGCATAAACGAAGATAAATCCTTATTTTGAAAATGCACACGATAACAGGCTTTTTTTTTAATATCACACATCTGAATAATTTTTTAGAAATTAGCAGAGATATTACACTGATCTCTCCAAATGAGAAAAAAAACTCAACTTCTAATTTTTAACTTATATAGCATAGAAAACAACATAACGGAAATAGTTACCTATCATAACAGTCCTGCTGTTACCACCAAGAGAATCCTGTCAAAATATCAGGATAAAGATATTACGAGTGAAAAAACAGGCATATAAAAAAAATGCCATTCAAGTAAAATGAAAAATATTTAAAGTTTTAAACACGGTAATGCCTCTTTGAGAAACGGCTTTAATTTTTTAGACTATACCTACCACTCTTTATAAATTTCTAAACCATTATATTATAATTAACCGCAGTGAAGACCAAAGATAGGTCACACCATCGGTAATATAAAAAATATTAATAAAAATAATCAACTAGAGGTGTTACCTGTAAAAGTCTTGTAAGTTTACTATCTCGATAAGGTACATGAACTCCTTCTTTTCGCTTTTTTTCATCACCAAGTGCGCTGATGACATTACCAAGTGCAAGAAGTCCTTTGTTAATGTGAACTCCTGTTCAGGACAATTAAATGTCACATATCTGTAAATGACAAAAACCAAGCCAGCAAGCAAACAACTTAATTACCTTCTTTAAAACGTATGCCATCAGAACCAGTTCTTTTAGCTCTCTCAGAGCCAGCAAGATCCACCAAATGCAGTTTTGCACACAAGTATTCTTCGCTCATACTCTCGTTTGAACTTATATCGCAAGGCTTATGCATTTGCTCTAAGGTAATGGTGAAAATAGCATGTGACCGACTGCCAAAAGAGAACAAGGTTTAGAAATTGTTATACTTTCCTCTTTCGACAATCAGCTTTGTCTGATTTTACTCCCGTAAAAAATGTATTAAACAATAGCATTTTATTAACTTCTAAATTTGTTCAAGGGGAAAAACTTCTGACGCAGAAGGCCAGAGTGTTAGGTGTATGAGTATCAGACACCCCTTGTGTTTAATTACATTAATACATAAGGACTGTTTTGTACACTCGTATCACAATCTTTCGATTTTATACACTAACCTACAAATGTTGCATAAAATACACCGAAGTTAGATTCTTTGCTGATTTAGTTCACCTAGTGAGGTAAGTGAACAAAGTAGGTTGGGTACTAATTAGGTATGAAACCCAAGTATTTTCATAAAAATAAACAAAACAATAAAAAACTACTCTTTCATGTGTTTCATAGTTTGTAACATACAGATGCGGAAACAAAATGCTAATTTGGGGTACTAAATGCTATAATTTCGTTAGCTTGGCGTACAAAATCAACTTTGATGATTTAAGTGTACAAAAATCTAAGTATAAGAAACAAAGTTTATGAGAACAAAGCATCGGGGCAGAAACTGAAGTGGACGAGGCTTCAAATTATAAAAAACAGAAACAACAAAACAGTAATTTTATCTTCGACATGATTCACAGAAAATTACATATGTATTTCTCTGACCTGGACTGATTGTTCATGTTTGTACTCCCAGTTGCTCTATTCAAAGATCCTTGCTCTAAATAGCTAGCCATTTCTTCAAGAGAAGTAACATCAACTTCAGTATTTCCTGCTAGCGTAATAACACCATTTGACGTTTCGCGTATTTGTATAGGTGGTTTTCCAGGACTAGCCAATTTTGCCACCTGCCCGTTGGTATTTTCTGTTTTATTTACATAAACGGTGTCCAGCAAGTCTCGAACTTCTTCTTTTAAAATCTTTGGCAAAAAAAAAAACGTTAGTCAGACGGTAACTATATATACAAAAATACAACGTATCCACGTATGTAGGAGATATAGAAGGTGAAAAGTTCAATGAACCTCGATAAAGGACACATGTAGTTGAAATTCTGTTTTATTCTTCAATGTGTCAATTTTGTTGAATAGGGCTTTCATAACTTGAGGAATTAATCCATTATTTGAACCGTCTTTGAAGCTAGTACCCATAGTATATGTTTTCCCAGAACCTGTCTGTGAAAACAAAGCAGTGTCAATTACGCCAGGCTACTTATAGTATGATGTATAATTCAGAAGTAAAAATAGTTATCAGTGACACGTATTTTTTATACCTGTCCATAAGCAAGAACAGTAGCATTGTACCCTTGGAAAAGTCCATCTACAAGTGGAGCTACACACTCTTCAAACATGGAAGAAGGTAAAGAAGCAGTACTTCCATATACATGATCGAAAGTAAATGAATGAGTGCCGATTTGGACCTGCAATAAGACAGTGAATAAAAAGCACAGAAAATAAATTAGATGTTGACCTTGCTTCCTTAAACAAAAGGCATTGATAACACTGTTGAATACTAGTACTAATTTAGGAATCGCAAGAAAGTCATCATAATCTTGCCATTTCCATTTATTATTTCTTAGGAGTTGCTCTTCGCCCGAATCAAAATAATTTGAGTCAACTTTAGATGGGTGAGAGCGATCAATTCATTATACATTGGGACATACAGATAAACAACAGTAGTAGGTTTCTTAAAAAATCACAATGCTCCCATTCAAAAGCTTAACCGGCACATGTTTTGAATGCTTAATTGCCACATGTTAAGATGTGATTAAATGCTAGTTAAATTTCCTTTCATGTATTAGCAATTTCTTTAAAGGTCAGTCTCAAGCATTATGGCATCATGCTTAAAATTCTAGGAATCAAGAATATTAAACTCCACAAGGGAGCGGAACAAATAACAGATAAGAAAACAATTAAGCTGCGGAAGAAGACAATCAACCAATCAAAGCCATTTGACTCTATGAAAAAGGACAGATAAAAAATATATTTTTAAGAATCTAATCCAGTCTAGATCAGTTTATTAAAATATGGGCAGAAAATCAGCATCATGGGAAGAAGGTAAATTTACTCAATATGTGACCCCATTTTTCCAAAACTTAGAAAACTCTAATTAATCCAGCACACCAACCTCAATGAAGCAACCCATTGACCTAATTTTGTTATGGTTCTTTCAAATCAAGTTTTAACAAAGAAATGGAATCAATAAAATATTGGAAAACTAGATGACCTGTTGTTTACAACAAATTCTCTACAGACAGGTTTAGTGTTGGAAGTTACAAGTAATTAGCATTATATTCTTTTAAAAAGCATACTGAATAGTACAATTCTAACATAATTTAGACTTTTACAATTCTTAATATCTTATATTCAAGTCGTAGTTAAAAAAAATAGACTAAATTTTATAACCCCTACGAAATTTTAAGATATTGTGCTTGCTAACTTTAAAAAATTGAACATTTCAAATAGAAATGCATTTTCATTTTCATCTTCAAACTTCAAGCTTCAAGCTTTTAAATTCCATAATCTCGAAAAATATCGGTACCTTGCCAACCAAATTTACTGCAACTTACAAGAAAAGTTAACAACCAAACAAGTCATAATTCAACATGAACGAATTTTTGGTACTGCAAAAAAGAAGACAGACTGAAAACTGAAGCAATCATCTCCAGATCCAGATCTTTATATAACCAGCACATCAACAAACATTTCATAAAATAGTTGAGAGCAAATTATCAGCAGTTAATGCTAATGCCAAAACAGGATGTGGAAAGGGAGTCACTAAAATTCATTTACATAGTATTTTTACTCATTTAAGGAGGTGCAAATTCCAAAAAATAAATAAAAGAAATTGACACTAATGTCCTCTTCAGTAGAAGCTTTTACTCAATTAAATTGGCCTTTTTTTAGCTTAACAAGGTGCAAAATTCAAAACATTTAAAATTGACACTAATGTCTTCTGTAGCAGCTTCCCAAGTTATTAAGCTGGACTTTTTTTAAAAATCAAATATTTAAATTGACACAAATGTCTTTTATAGCAGTTTTTAAGTAATTAAGTTGGAACTTTTTTTCTTATGAAGAAAATGAACTTAGCTTCATCAAGCTTAAAGATTCCTCAATATTCTCGCTTAAAAGCCAAAAAAAAAAACTCGTTATCTAGCTAAATGCAATCCGCTTTCTAAGAAAAACCTAAAAAAATCACTTAAAATCTGCAACCAAACAAGGCCACACTTGTCACAACACTTAGTTTCCCCTGTTTACTGTATTAAAGTTCGCAAATCCAAATTTGTACAAAAGCTCCTTTTTTTAGCTGATAAACCAAAAACCAATCCAGTTTCTAAGAAAAAAGAAAAAGCACGCTTGATATCTGCAACCAAACAAGCCCATGCCTAAATTTCAAATGAAAAATACCTTTTTTTATCTCACTTGTATCAACACTTAGTTCCCCTATTTACTGTATTAAAAATTATAATTAAGAATCTGATGGAATACTTTTTTGTTATTACGAGGGGCAAAAACGCTATAATCCGCAAATTTTTAGCCATATAAAAAATGGTAATTTTTTTTTATATTTTTTTGGTATTTAATAGACAGTAAAGTAACACCCCCATATTAATGCAATATTAATTTTTACCATGCATTTTAGTTAAAAAACTCATCATCATATTAACAACAATAAAAACAGTAATAATCACAGTTTTAAAAAGCGCGCTTCATAGTAAAAAAACTTGATTCTCAGCTCGATAAAAACTCGATTCATAGCATAAAAAAAAAATCTTAAAATGCTCACTTTTTCGCTTTTTAGTAATAAAAAAAACGCCCTTTGTTGTAGTAAAAAAGCTCGATTCACAGCTCGATTCATATCTTCAAAAAAGCTTAAAAAGCTCGCCTTTTCGCTTTTCAGGCCGCTAAAATCTTACCCTTTTTACGCTTTTAGTATATCTCTTGCAAAAACGCTTTAGCTAAGTTTTCGCCTTTTCAAAACACCGGTAATAAACTAATAATAATAATAATAAACAAAGTACCTGAGGCTTTCCGGAGACAATGGATACGCAATCTTTACATCCTTGAAGCTTCTCGTCTCCGATAAGCGGACGAATGTGAACAGCAACTTTTACACAGCAGTCCTCGGGCGAGGCCACCTCCATTGAGGACTTAATTGTTAGGAATTCAGAGTCTTGGGTTGATAGTGATAGAAGTAATGTGAATGGGGGTGTGAAGTGATATTAAATGAAAGGTTGGTTTTGGGAAATGGGTAAGAGAATGGTGGAAAGAGAGAGAAAAGAGATGGGGGACAGAGATATATTTGTAGAGCCTGCATTTTCCCAACTGTATTTACGGTTTTGACATGAAAATATATATTTTGCAGTCGAAAAATCCCGAGTCTGATGACAGGAGAGTCGCGGAATAGTAATTTAGAAGGTAATCAGGAGTTAACTATTGAGACAACTACTTCAACTACTTGGTACACTTGAGTAACTATCCGTCGTATCGGAATAATCGATCTGTCGATACTACGAGTTATTTGTACGGTTCACGACTACATGTCATGTCTAAAGATGACTAGTATGTAAAAAAGAAAAGCCTCACAATATAGTGCGAAGGCCTAGAGATATCGGTGTATCACCACCTCACTACCCGTCATGGCAAAATAAGAAATTCTCATGAATAATTATTTTCCTTAATATTTGGACCAAAAGGACGTCATATTTTGTTAAAAAAGGTGTCTCACAGACTCGTCTGATATGTTTGTCTTATGGACAGCCCATGCCGATATAGTGGCTCGTGTAGTGGAGATATCATTAATTTCCTCTGATATTAGAAACTCAGTTTGTGTAAAAAAAAAAATACGCATGAATTGAGTTGCGCCCGAGAGACTCGTCTGATATGTCTGCTCAATGGACACCCGTGCCATGTAGCGAAGATATCATTGATGTCATTTGACATGTATAATTATATTAGATAATGAATAGTCCATGTTTTGTCGACGGACGACATGAAAACATTAGTAGTTCGGTGATGAATGAGTATGCTTGTTGTTAGACTAATTGAAACGATCACAACGTTCATCAAAGTTGGAGAATACACTGTGCATGATGAAATATAAGCATATTCTGTTATGTCTGATAATGTTTGTCATGTAGGAAGGATAAATACCGTTTTTCGATTGCGTATTACGTTGTATTTACCTTTATGAATAATGTGATTATTAGTAAGAGCAATAGACATTAGCCAGTTGTTATGCATTTTATGATATGGAGTAGTTTATTTTCCTATTTTTGAGTTGAACTAATTTATTATAAATATGTTTTTATTATAATTGGGGAATTCTTGTAGTCCAGATGTAATTATCTCATCTGAGTAGTTAGTGAAAAGGGTGATTCTATCAAGACACACAAATTGCACACAACTCTCCTACTTCACAATTAATGAAATAAATATTTATTCATCTAAATATACATAAACTACAATATAAGATTTGATAGACCAAAATATAAATATTAAACATAATAAAAATTCAAATAAAAATATAATAGAATTCTAGTTGATCATATCCTAAATTTAAATATTAATTAAAAATAATTTTTTTTATTAAATCTACTATTACTAATAAATATATATATATTATATATAACTCACACACTCTATATATGTATATTTAGATGAAAAAAAATGTATTTTTTAACAAAAATATATTATTATATATGTAAAAGAGTGTGAAATACATGCAAGTAAGTGGGTAAGTAAATGGTAAAGTTATGTGAATATATTTTTACTAATGGAAATAAAAAGTTTTTTTTTTCAAAAAAAATAAAATTGAAAGTATTTTGCATATGTACGTTTGGCACATATTATAATTACCAAAGCTCAAACAGTTCAACCTCAATCTTTCCCAATTTGCCCTCACTGGCTTGCAACGGCTTTCTCAGTACACGTAAATTGCTTATAAACACCTAAAAAACTTAAAAAAAAAAAACACTGATGTGACGGGTTAAGTGTACCAATCATTTTTATTTTGATATTGAAATCATATTTTTATTTAATAAATAATTGATCAATCCCGTCACTCAAATTAGCGGATAAATTTTTTAGATAAGACATTTAGGTGTCTGTTATAATAATCTTAATTCTAATATATGCAAAATTGTATAGATACAGCCTATGCCACGTGATTGTTGGAATAAATGAAACGACTTCGTTTTCTCGGGTCCACTAATCCATCACTGTACCCAATTGATACAAACAAATTAAGGAAGTGTATTTAATATTAGGATTAGGATTAGGAATTGTAACAAGCATTTGAATATCAAATCCTTCACTATTAGAAAGAAGCCAAAATATCTAACTTATTATCATGCTTTCTTCTTGGCTCATTCATTCATTCATTCTAGATTGTGTTGGTTTGGAGGTTTGAAAATTTTGAGATTTTATGAGAAACTTGTTTTGTGTGCGCAAGTATAACTATGGTCTTTTGATTAGTTTTTTTTTTTTTTGATAAATTTTGTGTGTATGAAGGTTAAGCCTTTCTTATTATTGTTTCAATATATGCAACTAGCGATATGAAAATTCCATTACAAAAAATATCTGAATATTGAGAGAGATAGTGGCGATTTTTTTTATGGAGAGCTTATTAGCGACTGCTATTATGACGGAGTTGTAACAATATAATTAGATTGTGACAACTTTTCGAATTAATGACATTTTTATGTCAGCTTTTCATTCCCACTAAATTAACATCGGCAGTTAGCCACACACCGGAGACGACGAACCAGGGATACAAACAACATAAATATTTAGAGAGCGGGTGAGAAGACAATATAGACACGGAGTTACTGTTTGGTGGAGTGAGAAATAATTCTTTGATATTGCATGGTGAATTAAAGAGGTCAAATGACTGAGGGCGATAGCAAGATAGATAGATTGAGTAAGTATAGGAAGATCAAGAGAGATATGTATGCAAATAAATCAATAGAGAGAACCACCGCAACGATGGTGGCTATGCTAGCTCGTTGGAGCTGTGGTGGATTGATTGCTACGTATATATAGACAGAAACGATATTTGCCTTTGATAAAAAATAGTTTTTGTTACAGATTGTGTAGCAACTCAAATGTTAAATAAGTTTGGTGAATTTGAGTTAAAACTAAATATGCTCTAAATTAAAGCTAACCTAAATATTAAAAAAAACAATCTGTGTTTGATTTTTTTTATTGAACTTTTAATCTATTAACAAATAACGGCGGAGAAAAATTCATAATAGCGAAAAAATTTCATATGTTTTCTATAACCGATCTCAAGTTTTTGAGATAAAGTCAAAATCCGACGATGGTGATAAACTACGAGTAATTTTGGCTACTCCATACAACAGGGTAAGAGGGTCAGTGCGATTGCATGTACTCACTTGCGATTTTGTCACGTAGAATGATATAACTAATAATCACTTAGGACCGAATTAACTTTCCTTAAGTTTATAGTCCATCAATTAATAAAGATTTAAGGATAAATATATACACTTAAATAATTATAATTTAGACAAAGGCAATTGGTGGTCTCCTACCATCACATGGCATTTCTTTTCTAGTGTCTATGATGAGCTGGAGCACTTTTATTTATATCGTAAAATAATATTTGATTTAGTCAGAATCAAAAGGTATCATAAGTCTATCGTTAATTTAAAAAGTTATCACAAATCTGTCACAAATTGACTAAACTGTCACAAAACCGTCACAAAAACCGTCGCTAATAAGCTTGTAACAAAAAATACCGTCACTAATCCCGTCGTTATTTAGGTATTTTTTATAGTGTTGCCTTACCCATTCAATACTCAACATGTGGCTAAAACGGGTCAACTTTTACTTCATTTATAAATTTTTAGGTTCATAAACCACCCCCATAACCTTCTTTTATTCGAAGCATAACCTTCTTTTATTCTATCATAAACGGGTCAACTTTTATTTCATTTATGAATTTTTAGGTTCATAAATCACCCCCATAACCTTCTTTTATTCGAGCATAAACGGGTCAACTTTTATTTCATTTATGTAACTAAAATGCAAATTTGAAAAAAGTTTTATATAGTCAAATTTAATTCGAATGCATAAAAGTTTTTTCAAATTTTTCATTTTAGCAATTTATATACGTTTTTTTTTCATTTCAAAATACACATATGACGATTATTGACAATTAAATTGGAACGGAGGGTAATATTTAATCTGCTATTTTCAACAACCTTTGTATTTATGCTCGCAATTTTCCTACAATTTGTGTTTCAGTTTCATATTTATTGTCCCCTTTTTCACAAGAAATACGTGGGTCGTGAGGATATAGTTTTGTTCCCATTCTTATTGGTAGGTATGTTTCTTGTTACGTATTAATTAAAAAAATGTTTCTTGTTACGTATTAAAACAAAATATATAGTTCCCTTGGTAAACATATATTAGTATATTTATGCTCAAATGTCTAAGGTTCCATAATTGCCTATTGTGCCTTAAAGGCTTAAACTATTTTGCTTAAGTTATATACAAATTACATTGTTGTTTCCCATGGTTAATTTCATAGATATGTCGTCATACCATTTAGTTTTATTTATAACACTAATGGCCCAAATTTATCAATTACAAAATATTTAATCCCCGGTTATAGCGTATATATAACGAATAAAATTAATTTTGATCAAGGCAATTCGAATATATGGGACGACTCTGATTTGTCTAATATAACTAGGAGTAAAAGACATACTTAGCTAATCGAATCATATGCTTATTGCATAATACACTCACCTATTATCAGATTCTCAAATTATAAGTCATATACGAAATCACACGCAATCTTGACCGGCAAATAACTCACATCTAAATTGTCGATTTAAAATAAATAAATTATATCATATAATTTAATATTTAAATAACGTATAAAAAAAATAAAAAAAATTAGTTTCGACAATTTAGTTAAATGTTCAAACCGATCAAAATTGCATATAGTAATTATAAAGTGGGACAGAGAATAAAACCTAGACAAAGTTCAATATACTTCTGCAAAACAAATTACTTCCGAATTTCATATAACAAGTCTCAAGAAATGCAATAAGATGAGCTCATAAGGAGAAGTTATTTTGACTAAAGTTAATTAAGTTCATAAAATATGTGTATTTCTATAGACTTTTAATATGACAGGTCATAAAAGTAAGAAACAATTATGTCGGATTTAACATCAAATCATGGTCCCTAGATTTGGCCAATTCTAAGGGGTCTTTTTGAAGGTTCGAATTTAAGGCCAAGTTTCTCTCAAATATTTGTCTCATCCGGCACTAATTTTATTTTTGTGGTACAACACTTTACAAAATAATGTTTGATTTAGTGAGAACCAAAAGCTGTCATAAGCCTGTCGTAAATTTAAAAAACTGTCACAAATCTGTCGTAAATTGACTAAACTGTCACAAAACCGTCACAAAAACCGTCGCTAATAAGCTCGTAATAAAAAATACCGTTACTAATTCCGTCGCTATTTGGTTATATTTTTTTTTTTTTTTTTAGTGATTCGGACGTATAATAAACACAACCGTTTGGGCATACATGTCACTACAGACACACCAAAGTTACCCAAAACGCTTCACGTACACATATTAATTGTGTCACTCTATAAGTACACATTATTTGTACACACTCTTACTATCATTTTTGTATTTTCCAACACATTCCTATCTAATTAATTAAGAGTGAGCCTTTTCTATTCTATTTCTCATTTTTTTACCTCCTCTCACATAAATTTTGTACACACTCTTAGGGTGGTTAGTTGCAAGTTAATGCTCCCTCCGTTACTATTTAATTGTCTATTACAAAACTACGTATAATTTTGACCGATCAAAAACTTGTATCAAAATTGTCGAAATAAATTGTTAAAAAAATTGATCATATAGTTGATCAATATTAAATTTTATGATTAGATTTTAAAAAAATTCATTTCAACAATTTTGATACAAGTTATAAGCCGATCAAAATTGCACGTAGTTTCGTAGTGAATAATTAAATGATAACGGAGGAAGTAGTAGATAAGCTAAAAACCTAAAATAATTTAATTCGTAAAATATACTATTTCATATACCATCAATCTTGTTAGCTTTTTCAGGGGAAAACATAAAATTTAGCTTCATACGCGTCAAATTTAATCTAACTTTTAATATGAAAAAACATTGAATTTTAAACCTCATTCCCAATTTATAAGAAACAATGGAAACACATGCAATTTTTCTATTCGAATTTGGTGTACTTGAAATGTTGAAATTTTAAATTTCAAAAATTACTCATATAATTTAGCAGGTTAATTATGTAACTAACTTTTAAAATCTACAAATCATACAATTTAAGCACGCTAATTTTACACGTATCCTTGTACCTATTGGCGGTGTCTGAAAAAAAGAAGAAGCAAATAATAGAGCACAATGTATGTTTGAAAATTAGTCTTATTGAGACCTAGTTATTTTTTCCTTTAGATTGCTGAAAAAGAGAAGCATCTCACATTTAAAGAAAGTCTAATGGTCCCATACCCCATTATATCATTCTTATTAAAGCTCGGTTACTTCATAGTTTGTTTAGTTTGGTTATTGATTTTAATAGCAAGTTGAGATAGTTGAGAGCAGTAATTGACACTCTAGCTACTGTGCAATACAAGTGTACATAAATACTTATTTTGGTACAAAAGTATTAATGTCATGATGAAATTGTGTAGTACGTATTTAACTTAATATTGAGTTGAAAGCCAAAAGAGGCGCCATATTTTTCCATATATATATATAGATGACAGGAAAAGCAAGTTTATCAAAAATTTGGCAAATTCACCTAATTTTACATATTTTAGAAGACATAATTAAAACAGAATGGAATTCTCATGAGAGCCTAATAATTGAATGATAAAAATTAATGTTATTTATTTTGGATTTTGAGGAAAAGGAGTCAACCACTAGAACAACAATGTAGTAGAATTGGTAGGAATAGGATCTTAAATAGAGTAGGTGTTACCCAAAAAATGCCGAAATGAAAAAGATTCTGCCCTAGCTAGTTGGTGATAAAAAGAACATATTTTTTTTTTTGAAATGATAATAGAACATATCACACGTAATCAAGGAATTGTTTTGACTTTACTCCTGTAATAAATGCTAGTTATAAACATTTATGGAAAAAGAAATGCAGTACATTTTTCGTTTCCACAGTCCAAGATAGAAATCTAACTTGCTACAAATTTTAAAGCAAAAACTAATAGGTTTCTTATATTATTTACATCTTGAGTGATAAAAACACAAACATGTATATATATATATATATATCAGTAATCGTGCGGCGCGTAATCCAATAAAAATATAAAAAATATATATAGTTATGATATAATTAAATATGTGGATAATACAAAAAAATATAGTTTAAAATTTAAAAAAAAATTGTTTGTTAAACAGTGATAAATAGTTTTATTAGTTTTTACTTTTTATATTTTTATAGGAGTATGATATTATTGTAATTAATATAAATATATAAGAGTATTTTTGAAAAAAAATGACTAAATTGTGCAGTCTCATTTGATCCGAGTCGGCTTATTATAATAGAATGATATGACACCATATAGACGGACGTTTAATTCAAATTTCTATATATTCATGAACGGTCGGTCTTCCCACAAACTAAGCTTGTTTTAAACGATTATTTTTATTTCATTTTTTGACAATTTTAGTTCGACTATTCTTTTCTATTTAGTCTAGTACCAGCTGCCATGCATCTACTTTTTTTTTTTTTTTTTTTGGTAAACATGCCAATTTTAATAAAATAATCCAGGCATTGGCTATGCTCGCATGTTAGCAGATCCGGTTAAAGTCCGGTAATAACAAAATAAATACACAACTTACGATCAAGGCAAAGTTTGAATATAGCTCTATCACTATTTTAGAGGGGAAAATACAGCTGATATTTTGGTTTCACTTAAGCAAATTAATTGAAAAAATGAGCCAATTAACCTTTTCATTTTCTCTTTATAACCCCTGATCTTATTTCTCCACTATATCAACGGATACAAACAACGGATACATAACTAAATTAATATCATCAGTATATTGCTAGAAGATTTTTTTTTATTTTGTGCCTATATATTTTTTGTGGTTGACTATAAGCTAAGCAAAGAATGAACATTGTGCTCATGTTCATTATTCTTCCAACTTTGAATAATAGAGTGAGAATTGAGTATAAAAGCGGCGAAAACATTTGATTTTGGCCTCTTTTTCTGGTGGATAATTATTTTCTTATCTCGAAATTTCCCTATCTGAGTACCTAACTTCATATTCATTGGCATGGGTTTTTACTCAATCCTACCACCGTTAGTTGTGACATAAACTTTGTACCCACAACCTGAGAGGTGACCCGTCTGAGTCTTAATTTAGTATAATAATGTGCAATGTTTTGTACTTAAAACTAACCTATATTTGTAATTGACAACAGCTTAACAACCCCCCATATGGGCTATTTTATAAGATGTGTTAAAGTAATGTATGTAGCAACAAGGCATGGAGGTTTTTTCGTGTCATTAATTAGAGCTTGCCAATTAATTTTGAATTTAAAAGCCATGTATTCCCTAATTTTATTATGAAATGAATACATTCATATGGAAGTCAAGCGAGCAAAACTAACCTATATTTGATTTTTGTTCATATACGTTTTTGGATTAAAATAGTGCAAGTTTATGATTCGCCCAGGATATAGTTGGTTTCATCGTACAATTTCAATATATTTATTCCCCTTCCCATAAGCTTTGAAACAAGCATAAAAATCATGATTCACAAATGTGTTCTTATCTATTAGGTGTTATCTATATTATTGTAAAACCAAAAGAATATCCACACACAAACTTAACAATGCATGATTAACCTAGCTCCAAACCTTATGAACATATTTGCTACTGTAATAAATGGTGTACCTTCAATGCAACTGAACATTTTTTTTATATGTCAAATCCAATAAAATAATTTCGTTATTGTTTTATCCAGTAATATTGAAAGTATCTAGCTTAGAAGCCAATCCACAATACGTTACCTAACTCGAGCATAAGGAAATATTATTTAACCCAAACAAAACCTACGTACTTAAAGAAATGATAAATTTTTATAAATAGTAATGCACCTCAAATGCACAATTAGAGCCTAGAAGTGGTTGCCATTTTTTAGTTCTTTCTTTTCCCTGTATCGTTTCTGGACATTTTCAGCTTTTTGTGATCTTACACATGAAGGTGCCTTCAGTTTTTGGAATTCCATAATTCTCTCTTTATAGTTGGCCACGGGGTGTTAATTAACAACTTTATGTCAATCCAAAAGAACACATTTTCTAATTATATCAATAAATTTCTAAGGAGAGAATACATTTTTTCGACAACTAGTATGAAAACACAACATAATATTCTCCTATGTGACAATATGAGACCAAACCACGTGATTAATGATTTGTTAATTTTTTGAAAACCAAACAAACCAATAGCTTTAATTTATCCTGTCATCAGTATTTAATTGGAAGATTGAATATTCTAGTTGAAACAAATTTGTCAATCAAGAACATGTTATTGATATTCTTTATATATATAGCCTAAATCGTAAAAGACTACTGTTTGTTTCACGAAATTTATGCATACTTCGTGTATTGTTTTCTGCATGTACATTGCAACCCTCGATTTGGAGGCATATTTAATTAAGTATGTAAGCTCTATTTCTAGTTTGAGAAAAAAACATAGGATGCATCTATTTTTTTATTTTTTTAATCTTTCTAGACAAAAAAACCAAAAAACTTAGAAAACTACAAAAACACGATACTTAAAAAAGAGAGATTAAAATTGCAAAGGAAAAAAAAATACGTTTACTACACCAAACTATGTTGTTGTTAACGATTTAGGTACGCGCATTTTAATTTTTCAAATTTGGATAACGCACTATAAGAAACTGTCCAATTTAGGTATAATTGTCTAAATTAATCATGATATCATGTCACATGTCATCACGTGCTTGATAAACTTGAACGTGAGAGTCTAATTTTATCATTTTACATCAAAATATATCATCGTAGAAAAATATTTTTCCTCAAATTTGGACTATATACTGATAAAATATATCATCCTATAACAACGTTTTTCTTCAAATTTGAACTATATGCTGATTTTTGTTATGTGTGAAATTTTAACATCTCTTTCTATATGAGTTGCAAAGGCACATTTTAGAACCATAATATCCCTCTCTGGATATCATGTTACATGTAAAGCTTAAAAAATATTTTCATATCTTTGTATGAAATATTTAACAAAATAAAGCCCTTTCATTCAGTGTGCTTTTCCACCCATGTGAAGCTTCAAGTCACATGCTTAGCTTCTCCTTCTTTTCATCAGAAGTATTATTCTCTATCACTCTTTTTTAGCCCAAGTACTTATCTTTATGTCCCTTTTCATTAGATCACCCCCACAAGCAAAACAATACTTTTATAAGTCCAATAATCACAATCCACTTTTGCTTACACCTAGACTGATTTACTCGAGGCATAGAAGAAACCGTGTTCACCCAGTGTAAAACTTTCTAAGTTTTCAATGCATAATTAAAAACAATTTACAAGAAAAAGAAAAACAAATAATTGAGTTTAAATCCAACAACCAATCAAGCAATGTATCTTTTGGTCAAATAGACAATGCTTCTTCTAATTATATGTGCATTCATTTAAGTAAGTACACCTAGCACAGACTATGGTTTCGTTACATATGGTATGATAATAAATGATTCCCCATTTTCTAATAAATTTTACTGGTGGCCCTCAAATTTTATTGCCTAGGACCACAAATGAGTTGTAATTGATCGAATTGTGTTCCTTTTTAAATTTGTTTATCTTCCATCACATATTGTCTTGGATGAAACTTAAGTACTTTTAGAGCTCAATCTCAATGTTCTTTCCTTTTTATGTTCTTGGCTTGAAAAGCAGTGGACATATCATGTGCACACTTTGCTAGTGATGATCATAGCCGTTCTTTAGCATAACAAATTTGATGATGGTTTTGTAAATGGAATTTTAAAAGCACACGTCTTCCACTACTTGTAGGTTAGGTATATATTGGCAATCTGATGGTTCCATTGCAGCTTTTAAGCTCGTGTTATTTTTTCTATGAGGTGCATAATTTTGTATGTATAGGACCGTTTTTTTGTTTTGTTTCTCTTTAACTTAATTTGCTTAAATTCTACTTTGACAAAAACTTGTAGTGTAATTTGTAAATGAATAGATACGCATTAGCCGAACATCATGTATAAATGAGCTTGACTCGAGACTGATTTGCTACTTATAGAATGTGATAATGGAATTTCCTTTAGTAAAAGGGGAATGCAGTTGTTGTAAAACTTCGACGAGTAAAGTCGCTTGTCTGCTGTTATGATAAAATTGACCGGCTCAGATAGAAGACCGATTACGTTCACCTGACTTACATCTCAGCCGTAAGATATTAAGCAAACAACTGTTCCATAAGATTCAGCCTCTGAAATTTAGTGCAGGCTTCATCAATTTGGCTCCTTAATTAACAATTCTTAATAAATTAGAAATGTAGCTTATGAAAGTATATCTGCTTCGAGAAAACATAGTGTGTTGCTTGTTCCTAAGTTTTTATTTTTTCTAAGAGACTCATTTTGTTGCAGAAGGCCATAGAAGCTCAACAATAACAGATTTAACCATTGAATCTGTTGTTCATTTGTACCAAGTCCTGTAGTAGATAATGGTGCCTTGATCATAAAAAATAAATAGGCTGCTTTATATCTCTAATTTTAAAATTTTCGTAATACAGTAAATAGAACGTCTTAAATTTCAATAAACTATACGTACTTGAATCAAACTTCTTAAGTGTCCTTTCTATCAAAAAAATTAGGTCATATATCTTGAGTTTGTGCTTGTAAAACGTGCATGCATTGTACAGTCATTTGCTCTTTTGCAAATTATGATGACAAATCTAACGAGAAGAAATAAGTTATGGGCCATGTTTTAAGACATGGAGTTAAAAGCCCAACAACAACTTTTATGAGTTTAGGTATAGAAACCATCTCCTTTGATGATGGTTTCAACTAGCACTAGGCCTAAAGTACTATTGGGCCATATGAAATCGGCTAGAATATAATTATTGGAAGCAGTGGTGCGAAGAGACTAGTGGATCACCACCGCTGCCGTCAATCCATGTGCAAGGTATAGTCGTCAGAGATTTGATGAAATGCATACACAATTGTGAAAATTGCACATCATTTTCTTAAATGCATGCCTTTTCACGTATTTAATCATCCGCCAAAGGTGTGGCGAAACTCCAACAAGTTCTTGAAGTTCAGGTGAAATACATAAACAATCGTGAAAATGCATACATAATTGTAGAAAGACATACAATCGTAAAAAGTGTATACAAAATTGCAGAAAATTGCATTTTTGTGAAGACGGTTTTTTAAGTAACATTATTTTAAGAATATACATTATTATTTTTAACTTTTTATAACTGTCTCTTGTTTTGATCACAAGCCCATTTACCATGTCTAACAGGAGTATCATTCATATAACCAGTAAATCCAATAAATAGAGTAAAGAGAACACCCATCTACCCATAATTGAAATCAACTATTCCCTTCAAACATGATAGTGGCCTATCCAGCCCAATCATTGTTTCATGATATGGCACATATCATAAGTATTTTTATAGTGACAGAAATCCAGCCATCCTCTATAGCCTAACACAAGGATTTAGGGTCAGCATATTAGTGATATGTCATATTTTACAAGATTTTTTAAATACATCGAAATTTTTTTAAGTTTCAGTCACTCGATCCAACAAAAAAAATTTAAAAGCTGTTTTAAGCTTAAAAAATAACTTATAATCTATAATAGAAAGATATTAAAATATAAAAAAAGAAGTTAAAAGTTGTTTTTAAGTTTAAAAAAAATATTATAATTTACATGAGAAAGATATCAAAGTGTAAAAAAAATAACTTAAAAGTTGTTTTTTAGTATTTGTTTGAATTATTAAGTAAAAAAAAATAAAAAAAAGTTATGAAAATAATATTTTTTTTATCACTTGTAAGCTGATCTACAATTAAAAATCTTAGGAGAACGTAGTGACTTATACACACAATTTTTATTGAAATGTGAAATCACACCAATAAGCTCATTTCTTCATTGCATTCTTTTGTAGATCTATCATTTTTTTTCGTTTCGGAAAACTAGTTTGTAGTTGAAATCTAAAACGGCGTGAGTTTTAGCATTCAATACTTGAAATACGTTTGTTTACTTATTTATTTTAGAAGTAGAAGAGTCCATGCTTCATTTGGTTAGATATGGGAAGTGTTTGGTAGTTTATCTTATTAATCACATCTAATACGATATTGACAAGCTAATTTGTAACATTTTTCTTTTTGGAGCTAAGATGCAAGAGGATAAAGTTATAGTTTGACATCCCAATTTCCTAAAGGTCAAATTTTTTGAGGTACAAATAAGTAACACTCATGTCATTTTGGGGATGCTACTATTCCGACTTTCTCCATCTAATTCATTTCCTTCCTCCTGACCATATCCCGATATTCTCCATTTAATTCGTTTCCGTCCCACTGGCCATTTTCCTAACGTTTTTTTTTCCAGGATTGTGTAACACTCTCCAATTTCCCAAGTCATGCATTGTTCTATTCATATCATGAAATCATAATTTATAATATATCGATGAGAGAAAAATGATTATGTCATTTCGTTTGTGTACGCATATTGTTTTTTTACTATCAAGTATTTATACGTATATGCTATTTTTCGATACAGATATATACATAAACTGAATCTTTTTTGGGGCCCGATAAACGTCCTCCTGTATGTCCCTACTCGTCACAACCACCCCACTTCTAGGTATCTCTCGATTGTAACATATAATATATTTCATGCATTGTTCTATTCATATCATGAAATCATAATTTATAATATATCGATGAGAGAAAAATGATTATGTCATATCGTTTGTGTACGCATATTGTTTTTTTATTATCAAGTATTTATACGTATATGCTGTTTTTCGATACAGATATATACATAAGCTGAATCTTTTTTGGGGCCCGATAAACGTCCTCCTGCATGCCCCTACTCATCACCACCACCCCACTTCTACGTATCTCTCGATTGTAACATATTGGCCTTGTTTGGTTGTGTAAATAAGTATACTTATTCACTTACTTTTACTTATACTTATTTTGCTTGTTTGGTTTGCACAAAAATAAGTATACTTATTTACTTACTTTTACTTACTTTTACTTATTTACTTAATTTTACTTATACTTATATTTAGTTTGTTTGGATGTCATCTCATAAGTATACTTTTGGTGAAAAGTAAATGTCTATAAGTAGACTTTTTAAAAGTAAGTTTGATGATACTTTTACTAGTAACTAAAATACTGCTACTGTTTATATATGTTATATGATAAACCTATTTCAGTATTGAATCCAACTTGTTGAATCTGAATGTACAAAATCTGTTATATTACTCAAGTTTTCATAACCAGATTAAAATTTAGGTTTTAATCTGAATGTGTTTTTAAAATACAGTTCAAAACCTAGTTCCTATCATCATTATATTTTCCTAATTTTGTATTTTTTAATCTTTAAATAATGAAATGTTTTTTTGCTAGTTAATTATTTTGATTTATTCTATTAATCGAAATAAACAATTCATTTTCACTCAAAAAAGTAAAAGTAAACATATTTTACCAAACAACATTTTTAATGAAAAATATATTTTGACGGTGTTCACCAAACAACATTTACTTACTAAAAATTAAACATAAAAAGTATACTTTTCAACCCACTTACAAAAAATATACTTTTGAACATAAAAGACGCGACCAAACGAAGCCCGTGTATTAAGTGATTCTATATTTTGTGGATGATCACTACAAGAAAACAGCCAAATAACAACTGAATAATCAGTAGATAAATAATAAAGTCAGTTGGTAAACTCAGTTTACCAACTGATCTGCCATCTGTATATTCGGTTGGGAAAAGGCTAGTTGCTAACATTTTACCAACTGAATTATGTGTCAGTTGGTAATTTACCAACTGAATGGTATATTAGTTGCTATTTACCAACTGAATGCGTCAGTTAGTAAATAGCAACTGATTGTGTCAGTTAGTAAATAGCAACTGAATGTCAATTAGTAAATAGCAACTGATTGTGTCAGTTAGTAAATAGCAACTGAAATTTCAGTTAGTAAATAGCAACTGAAATTTCAGTTAGTAAATAGCAACTTAAATTTCAGTTACTATTTAGCAACTAAAATTTCAGTTAGTAAATATCAACTGAAATTTCAGTTAGTAAATATTTAGCAACTGAAATTCCAGTATAGTTAGAAATTAGTATATATATATATATATATATATATATACTAATCGACTATATTAATATATATATATTATTAATTATTAATATATTAATAATATATATATATATATATATATTAATATATATACATATATTCATAAATTCATAAATTCATATAATTTCATATTCAAAATGTAAGCAATTGTCATATGGACAAAAATATTTATGTTCAACTAAGCAAATCGAGATTTAATATAATAGTTGCTACAATAAGATACCAAATCGAGATTAAAGTACAATTCAAAAGATAATCCTAATTAAAGCTACATAGAAATTAATCTAGGTCATTGTGCTTGTCGTCATCGACCCGAACCCAAACAGTTGTGACTTTTTTATTCCACCGGCAGCTGTCAAAAACGCTTCTTTCTCGTCAATGGGAGTTCCGTTCTCCTCCAAGGCCTGATTTCGAGTCGCAATTTGCCGCTTGTATTCCTCCTATTTCAAAAAAAAAACAATACATTACCCAGAGACAAGTAACATACATATATATCCAGAAGCTATGTGGTCTAATTAATATAACATACATATATATCTAGAAGCTAACATCTAGCATATCTCAAGCTACTATACTCTTTTGGCAGTTAAGTCTTTTGATAGATGGTCAAAGTTATAAATGCTGAAAAGTGGTATATTGGAATACAGTTCATTTTATCCTAACTTGTTTGGTTGCAGTTTTCAAACAGATAAGGTGGATTTTTTATTAGAGTGGAGAAAAAGTTGAGGTTATTCAAGCTTAAAACTCCTATCTTTATTGTAAATACTACATAAATAAAAACTTACCAACAAGTCAGAGTTATTTGCAAAACAAACGAACGCGAACAGGTAATGATTAAGGTTAACCCTTGTCATGTATACTTTTTTTAAAAACCAAACTTACTATAAAACAGTATAAAAAGAAGCAACAAAACAGTGTATACAATTATTTTTTATAAGCGCTATACTTATTATCTGTAGTATTCGCATTGAAAATCTCGTTAATATCATTGAATGGTTTTGAATGTAAAAAAAAAAAAACAGACTATCATATATAAAATCCTAAGTATTTTAGGTTTGTTTTACATATTTATACTTAAATCTTCGCCATTCAAACTTAATCAATCCAATTGTCATAAATTAGCAGTTATAGTAGTATTATAAAAGTAAAATTAGCAGTTATAGTAGTATTATAAAAGTAAATTAGCAGTTATATCATTCGAGCTGAAAAAAAGACAGCGTAAAAATTTCTTCTAATTACGTACACCAACGATTGAAGTAAAAGTGGGCAATCGAATCAGAATTTTGACTTACAAAGGAGGAGGCAGAAATAAAATGTTTAGCAATCTTAACTGTAAGCTTGCCCAAATTACCCTAAAACTCAGGACAAGCTTCGGATATGGTACAATTTCATCGGAAATCGCAGTTATACTGAAATCTGACATAATAAATGAGTAAATTAATTTAAAGAGAAAATTCAAGCACTTTAAATTTAAAAAAAGTATAAACATGTGAACCAAGAGTCCAAACAAATAGTACTATATAAAAAAACAGAATGACCACATTGGCTTCAATTAAATAAGCTGTAAATAAAACAAACCCAACATTATTCATACATGCGCCTTAAATTAAATAAGCTGCAAGTCAAAGAAGTTCTAAATTAAGCTGGCGTTCAATTATATATAAGTGGGAATATATAAACTTACTAGTTGTTCAACCATGGTACTCCATATTTTGTGAAGGTAATAGCTTAAATAACCTGAGATCTAGATAGGTATGAAACGGAAAGCTAACAAGGAATTTAAAATACCTGACTCAATGTGTAAGCTTCTTCAGCTGTGCACTCAGACTAAGATGTTGGGTTGGAGAGAGCCAGAATGAGGGGTTTCTGCATAAACAACATATAAAAGTGAGCCTCAACAAGAGACAGAGAGACAATGCGAGAAAAGAGAGAGACGGGTGGGAGGATGACCTCATTAAAGGATGTCATGGCCTCAACAACCTCCTTCGTGAATGTTTTGCCCACACCAGATGTTCCTATCAACACTGTTGGCTTAATAGCCTGATTTAAACCAAAAAAGAAGAAAAAATGAGCCTATAATGTTTAGAAAAAGAAATAATGAACAAAGTTTGCAAAACAACTTGGCAATTTTGTGAACAATATACTTTCGTACATTAACAGCGTCTAAGAGCTCCTTGACAGGTTCATGCTCATGAGCCCATGGCTTCTTAAAGTGTTGAATGGACTCCTTTCGAGAGCTAACTAACAAGCCCTGCAGAAATTGACAAAGAAAAGGTTGAGGAAAAAAAAAAGAACTATGTTTTCTTGTCTATAAAGGATTAAAAATAGGTTTTTATTACCTTGGAGTCTACTAACCAAATCTTCTTGCGTGTTTCTTCTATCGGAATATTTGTCTGCCAACACCGTGGTTAGAAAATTAGCCGAAAATCATAGTTGAGGAAGTACAAGAAAAGACTATAAGTTTTACATCAATATTATACCTTTTTTGATATCTCAAGAGTAATGAGCTCTGCTATGCCGGTTCCAGCCTTCATTGTGCAAAGGAAGATAAGTCAACAACACAAACTACTTACATACATATATGTACATGTAAATAAACAAATAATATGATTATAAAAAATATATATGTATACAATATATACATATATACAAATATATGAATACATATTCTTATATAAAAATTATATATATATACACAATATTGATTTGTATAAGATTTAAGAAGAGACTTACCTCTCCAGCACCCAAGAACAAGAAAGTGTGATCTGCTAAGCTTCCACCAAGTAACTTCAGAGAGGCAAGAAGGCCTGAGAGGACCACAGAGGCCGTCCCCTGAAACAAATAGTACTTTTGTTATATTCAATAGTTTCATCGAATTTCAACCACTAAGTTTTACAGTGAGATAAATTTTGCTCTAAATACAGGTTGTGAGTTGGGTATAAGAAAAGAGTTTTCAAGGAAAATGTTTAGAAATCTGTGTATAGAAACCGCAATAGTACAAAAAAAGGATAAAAAATGGTAAACTTATGAACGTACCTGTATATCGTCATTAAATACAAGATGAGTAGACCGATATTTTGCCAACAAATCAAATGCATTGTGGTTTGCAAAGTCCTCAAACTGAAATATTATAGTTGAAAAATCAACAAAAGTGTAAAATGTGTAGCAAATTAGTATTTGCAAAAATATAAATATGTTACTAATCTGCTTAACTGCAGTCATGAACTCTTGCAGAAGTTCAGCATATTCCTAAATATCAATGACACAACACACCTCAATGGGAGAATTTGTAAAACAATTTCCTCTACGATTTTAAAACTTCAAGTGGAGTGCGGAATCAAGACAATATGAACTGTAGTTTCAAAACTTATCCTTAATTATCTGAGATCCAAAACTCCATATTTATAAGTTGGGGGGTAATTTTAAAACTTTAGATTTACAAAAACTTACCATCAAATTAGTGAATTTCAAAGAAATTGCAGATATATAAACATAAACTTATAATACACATATATACCTTCAACGAATCAACATACACTCAAGCATGGGATACACCTATAAATGATTTCAGATTTGAAAAAAGGTAAAAAGGCTAGAATTAATTAAAGACTTGCACCAATTAGAACATATTTACCGTTATAGACGATTAAATACACAATAATTAGATTCAAGCTAACATAACATAATTGTAGGGAGAGATGAAATAGAGAGAGACCTGTGAGTAGAAGAGTTGAGCGGCGGGTATAGATCTAGGGTTTTGTTTTCCTTTGTGCGGCGAATGAGATAGAGAGAGAGAGAGAAAGAGAGATGTGTCTCATACAGTATTTTCCAAAAGTTTATTAAAAAATAAGTGGGAAACAAAAATAGTATTCTTTTTTATCACAAATTGTAAAAAATATGTATATATATATTGTAGATGATCAAAGTCTCTCACAGCTGCTCCTTTTTAACTTGAACCTCATATTTAAAAGTGAGTTCTGACTTGGTATATAATTTGCATATGTTTCTCGTTAATTGTCATGTTCATCATCGTTGATCGAATCAAATGAGATTGTTAATAAAACTGCATCTTCAATTTCAGTTATATAGATTTGGTAGCTTGGTTTGTCAAGTTGTACGATGTGACCATCATTAGTGGAAAGAATTGCGGTATACTTATTAAGATGTGAACTCCTCTTTCATTAAAAAATTTGTAAGATATTACAATCATTGGCCATAGCGAGTATTTTTTTCAATATAGACAAAACTGAATAAATCCATTCGTATATAATGTTAGTCTAATTGTTATTTTGTGAGTTCGTTACTTTAACATGTGAAGTTTGTACCTATAAACCAAATTAACTGTATATAACTTGATCTATGGAAACTAAAAATACTAACTCTTTAGTTTCAACTACCCCTAAATTTTAATAGATCGTAGATTTGTTTGAATGAAGTATTAGATTAAAAACCGACGTTGTCAGTGTTTTATCTACTGTAAAGGAAAATTGTAAATACTAGAACTTTAGGTTTAAATATCTTTAAATTTTAGTTTCAATTACCCCTAATTATGCAATTAAAGACACGATAAAAATACACATCAAGTAATCAATTGTAACCAAAGTTTATGAAACTTAATAAAATATGCTACCTTCAACAAATCAACTATAGTCTAAGTTAAATTAAATAAATTAACGATAATTGATTATAATCAAATTACAAACGATATAACAAGACCTTTTTTAATGAAAACTAAATAGGAGCAAACTTACTTTTGTAAATAAGGGACCGATATTGAGAAGCTTGATAACAAATTTGTAAATCAACAACCTACTAGCATCAAGTAACTTATGTTGCCAAATTTTGATACAATTACATTGCTATTTGCAATTAAACAGAAATGTATGATTTAGCAACATATTTTTATGTTGCTAACTTTATGGCGAGATCGTGTTGCTAAATTGATGGTAATTCTGTTGCTGATTTTATCTGAAAATTTTGGCAACTTTCTTAGCAACAAATTATTGTGTTGCTAATTTTAAGTTGGTAAATAGTTGGTAATTTTGTTGCTAAATATTTTCCATAATTTATGTTGCTATTTTGCTTGTTTCTGTTGCTAATTAGCAACAGAATTTGCCTCCTTCTTTTTTTTGTTGCTATATCAATAATTTCTTGTAGTGTTGGTCTATTATTACACTATATATATAAGTTGTTAAAATTGTCATAAATTTGCAACTACCACTTAATCAATTAGTAATTACTAATCGATTTGTTATATATCAGTTGCTATTTTTATTAACTGAAAAGCTATTCAGTTGGAATTTGCCTACTAGTTAAGAATCAGTTGGTATTTACCAACAGAATACGCCACAGTTATTATTCAGTTGCTATATAGCAACTGAAATTGTCTTAGTTACTAAACAGTTGTTATATAGCAACTGAAATTGTCTTAGTTACTAAACAGTTGCTATATAGCAACTGAAATTGTCTTAGTTACTAAACAGTTGCTATATAGCAACTGACAATATTTCAGTTACAAATCAGTTGGTATTGTTTAATAACAAAAGTTTTAGTTGGTATTTCGGTTACAATTCTTTAACTACCGGATCAGTTGCTAAATAGAGTTACTATTTGCCTGTTTTATTGTAGTGGATTATTATACAACTGATCATGTCTATTAAGTGAAGGTCATAGCCTTGGTCTGGTTCTATATAATGAACAATTAATGCACAATTTAAGTTTCAGTTGGCCCGTATTTCTGGTTTTGGCTGGTCTTTTTTTTTTTTGTCACCTCAATACAAAGTTTAAAAAAATTTATGTATTTTGTCTCACGAAAAAACAATTATACGAATCTAATATACTATTATTTATGGTGTATCAACCAATACTATTTTTTAGTTCTAATTTTAAATTAATTTTAGTTTAGATATTTTTGGTTCATTAATACGTGTTATATTTTTATTATTTTTTAGTTTTAATTTTAAATTAATTTTAGACTATATATTTTTGGGTTTATTAATAGGTCTTTAACTTTTTAGTATGTGGCACATCTTAAATAATAATAGACCAGATTCACGATAGTGTTACATGTTATGTGTGTATTTCAAAACATTAAAATCAAAAAAAAAATTCATAATTTTTTTTTACCATTACTATTTTGATATAATGTTACTCAAAAATGTAGTACATACTGCCTAAAAATATTAGGCAGCCAAAATGGATCATGTATTTCATAACTTCGTCTAGAACAGTGGTAGTTACAAAAGGTATCAATTTCTTTTGGGTACATATAAAAGGCACTATCATAATATCACTAATAATTGTGACTCTCTTAGCTAACTGCCGGCCAATTTTTTTTCCCATGGCTAAAATCATTTTTTCTTTACAATGAAAATTAAAAAAATTAACAAAACACTTGTAAAGCGCCCTTTCCCGTGTCTTCCAACAACTGTTATAAAATTTCTTTTGATCATTGTAAGAGAAAAATGACTTTTCGTCTAAAGAAATGCAAAAACTAAATTCAATTGTATATGGAAGAAAAAAAAACTTTTCAATCTTCCCTTCTTAAATTTTTTTATACAACAAAACACAGAGAAATGATTGCTAATTCGCAAGTAAAGTTAAGGTTTTGAACAGTTATAACTTTAAACCTCTACCGATCAACCCAATACATATTAAGTATCATCGATAACACGAATTTCCGGACAAATTATATATACTATAAAATACACTAGTACTTTACCAGCTTCATGTATACGGTTTACGAAAAGAAGAATTTGTAACAAAGCAAATAACTAGAATTTGTTTTAGGTGAAATGCAAATACCCCCATGGTAATGCACTATAATTTGTGTTTTGCAGTTAAAGCACCAAATCGAGCTTCATTCAAAAGTAGTAGTAATTTTGTGATCGTCATAGGTATTGTGAGTTTTATTAACACGCGTAATTTTATATTAATGCTAAGTAAAATAGTGAAAGGGAAAGTCTTTAAAGGCAATTATATATATCACGCTAAAAAATTTAATTGATTGAAAATTTGTATTTTTACAAAAATAAAATGTTAGTAGCTGCTATTCATCTGTTTAAATGGCATAAACATTGACAATATACATAGAACAAAAAAAAAGAAAGGTAAAAAATGGACCTGAATACAAAGTTATTCTATTCTAAAACTGGACATTTATTTTTATTTAAAAACCTAGATATTGTATATATGGAGGTTAATTGAAAAGATTTGGAAGTAGATGAGTGTTATTTGGAAAACACCCATAGTACATTTTATTAATTTTAATTTTTTGGCGCAATTGAGAACTCAAGATTTTCTGTTCTCTGACTATGTCCAAATTAATCTTTGTCATTTTGTTTGTTTTAACTTAAACTATAGCTTTTCTAACTTTATAAACATGTTTATAACTCTATTTTATTTTGATAAATTTACTTCTTAAGCACATATTATTAGTTTAAATATATTTCTTCAAATTTATTAGAAATTATATATATGTTTTCTTCTATTTTTTTTAAGTAGAAGATTATAATTGGATTTCCAATAAATAATTATGGTCAATATTTTTCTACAAACTAGTTAGAAGGAATTCTCTATATACCTTCCATGTGTGGCTATTAATTCTAATTGGTTAAACTAAATTAATTATGAATTTTAATGTTTATCTTTAACTCACATATCTCTAATCATTAAACTGGTTAACAAAATAAATCTAGCAAATCAATTACTAGGAAGGTTAAATTATTTTGTGACCAATTAAATTTGATCTTTAATTGTTATTCTGTGATCAATTATTAAAAGAATTCATGGAAAATTTTAATGTTTATCTAGCAAATCATATTTTTTTTTCGAGTTACAACTTAAATTTGATCCTTGTTATTATGTGATCAATTATGTATTAAATTAGGTGGGTTCTATGGTTCTACAATATTGATAATTTTAGTTTTATAACCACCAGAAAAAAAAATGGGTTGTCGAAATTAAGTTCGATATAATAAACATGAAAGTCAATCTTAATGAAAAATATTGGGTTCTAGAATTATGATGATAGATAAAGTTCAACGTGACACACACTAAAACATGAAATATACACCTATCTCTAGATTTGTTTATAGTTAACCCGTTTAATGTTTAGAGATAGGTGAGTTAACAATAAACATTAAAATTTATAATTTATTTAGTTTAACCAATTAGAATTAGCCACATGGAAGGTATGTAGAGAATTTCTACCAGCTAGCTAGCTTGTAGAAAAATAGTGTCCCATAATTATTGAGATTATGAAAATAAACTCGCAACTCAGAATTTCATTTATCGCGATTTTGATGAAAATAACAATAAAACCGGACAGAATCGAGTGAGTTATACCACTCGATTTTAAGGACAATCATTTCGGGAAAAAAAAAATGCTTCCTATGGGGTCGAACTTCTCAATCTTTTTTCTAATAAGTTTATTTATTTATTTGAAGTTTGGACGTTTATAAATTAATCATAATAACACTGAATCTGGACCTTGCTATAGACTACAAGCCCCCTTTAAAAATTGGCCTTTTCGTCAACTATTCCTCCGAACAACTGAATTTATGTATAAAATATCTTGATCATGTCATCCTGTCTCTACTTATTTTTAGGTCATCTTAAAATTAGTTGTTAAAATATCTTTTTGATTTTATTCTCCCTTTTGATATGCCAACTAAATCGATCTTCAAAGCATGTTATGCTCTATATATCCATTTTGTTGGTATTTCAGATAACTAATTAATGTTTAAGATATGCCAAAATACTGCTTATGAGTCATATATGTAAAAGAGTTCAGTATATATTCATTGTACTAACTATAAATAAATCTTTAATGCTCAAATATTGTAACTATATATATTTTCCAGAAACGTGTTAAAAACTATACATAGGTTCATGTACATGAAATTAAACAGATATTCTCCCTGGGCACGGTGTCAAATATATATATATACCATGCTACCCTGTACCACCAGGAAGTGTCCGTCGTGATCTACATAAAAAAGTCAACGGACACGGATTTTACAGTCTCGGTTACCGGTTTTTTCGTGTCGCATGCATGCCTATCGGACACCCCGGAAAGAAAATTAAGGAGTTTGTAGTATGTACGTGTTTAGTGACTCAAATATTCAACTTTGGAGTTCAGATATTAATTAGAGATTAAGACATTGAATATTGTGACTTAATTTATGTGAAATACGAAAGCCGAACTTAAAAATAAACGTATTCTCCTTTTTCGTAACACTAATATTTAATTTTATCCAAAACTTAGAACTTAAATGGAAGAATAAGTAAATACGAAAGGGTAGAAAGGGTAGAGTGAAACGAATTTGCAAGTACTAATACGACCTCGATTACAATTTACAAGGGGAAAGAAAAATCTTTAAAAAGGCAAATTATTTACTTATCCTCAAATGTCACAAGAATAGAAGCTACCCTTGTATGACAATATCCACATTAAGCCTGATATCTTTATACAATTACCAATTTGGAGCTTCAACAAATTGCTCATGTTCATGTACAAATCTCCTTAACCAATTTGGAGTATTTGGATAAATGATTAATTATAAAATATTGTTAAACAAAATAATCATGTTTTTAATCTAGATAACATTATCGGCTCTAATTCAAGTTCATCTTGCATGCTAAAATGCTAGACATGGCTGACATGTAGGTTGCGAGATAGTATTTGATCATTTTTTTTGTAGCGAAACTCTCTTTGATATCGTCAACAAACTCTAAATTTTCTCATCGACTCATCGTGATACCATGTTTGGAGATTTACCACTTTCTTCGGCCAAAACAATCTCAAACAAATCACCTTCGGATTCTTGGTCATAATCAATCACAAACTTGTTATTGGTACCCCCATAATTACCAACACTATTTCTAGCCGTCGATCGATTAAGCCATTGTGAATCTATTCTTCCCATTGAAAACAACTCTCTACTATCTTCATACCCAAATGTAGGCGAATGTGACAAAGGACCAACAAAACAAGGATTAGGTGTCCTTTGGGAATTTGCGGGTATATATCTAAATGAGCTTTGGCCGAAATTTACTAAGACTGTTACGTCGGTGTTTGCCGCCAATGTGGGATACAGAGGGGTACCGTATTCTTCTGTTTTGCAACTGATGACGTGGACAAGTTGCGAGTCTACCGTAAAGTATACTTTTTTCTGGCTCGGATTGTAGCCGCAACCAATCACACTATCGGATTTTCCCCATTCTTGTTTTTGTGACTCGTTGACAAGTTTAAGTCCTGATAAAAAGCGAAAAATTAAGCGTAAGTATCTGATGAAGCTATATAGCATAGGGCTAACCTAGTGATCAGAGCTCACCCTCTAAAATTGAAGGTTTCGCGTTCGAATCATGGAATATAAACGAATTTCTTACCATCGTTGTTATAAAAGAAGAAGAAAAAAACTTTAATTTGAAGCTAGAACTTGTATAAAGTTGGCTACTATATAAATTTCACCAAACACTTGGTGTTATAATTATTATGAAAATTATCCCAGATTTAAACCCAAAATTAGTTCGCTGTCCTATTGCACATAATATCAATTTATAATCAAGACGTCAACAAATTTCATACTGAATATTGAATAAGTTCTATGGGTTCGAAACTTTTAAGTTACAATTTAATTACTTTGTTTGATTTTGATTTCTATTTATCGAGCAAAAAAAAATCGAGCCTTAGGCATTCGGACATACCGGGCCGGCACTGCATGTAACGGAAAGGCCATAGAACTTATTCAAATAACTTAAAAGTACCTCCCCAAACTCGTAAAATGGAAATTTGTAAAAGTAAAAAAAAAAAGGACCAATGCTAAATCAATAAATTTCAAGGAAAAAAGAATAGAGGACTAGGGCTACTAATTTACAACTAACATTTTCCTTTACTAATCAAATTTACTACAGTAATCTGGAAATAGAAACCATTATATTATATGATGACATGTTGAAGGTGACTTAATTTTGTCACTATGTTTGATCAATATATTGCAAATAACTTCTATACCATTCTACGCAATTTGGTTAAGATACAATACGCAGATCACATTTCACAAACTAATATCAACATATGCATGTAATTCTACAAACTATTCAGGTACAATTTTTCTTTACAATTTTGTTGTCAATAATAAAAAGATGATTAAAAAAACATACCATCGAGATAGACGGACCCATCAGAATTAAACCCGACGGAACCTGGAAAACTCCCCGGAACTTTTAACGGAATAGGCCCACCTCTAACAAACCCAACCGAAACCGAAACTTGCCCTATTTTAACACCCACCAAATTATTATTATTATTACTATTCCCATGAACACTACTAATAACATGAGCCATGGACTCGGACCCTACTTTCCCACACGAATTTTGCTGGATTAGCTTCGCCTTCTCGCTCTCACTCCTCAAATTACCAAACTGCCCCTGGCCTTGTCCCGTTTTCAACACCGTTATCTCGAAATAAGCCTCTTGAGGGAACGACTCTGGTGGGCCAGGTAAGGGCAAAGCGGTCTTTATCACCGAAACTAAAGTTAATTTTTTTAAACCCGGGTTAAGCCTGATTTTCTGCATGAAATCAGCGTAACCTGGGCTTACTTCCCAAGCAATATCGACACCTGTATCTCTCTCTTCTTTCGCCCCAGTGCAAGCGCCTAGAAGAGACTGCGTCTTCGATCCTCTGGTGGATTGAGACGAAGTGTAAGGTGTCGTAAAAGCGAATCTTGACCATCCGTTTTCGACAGCATCCATGACTAACGAAGGGTGATCGGACCATGAGAAAAGGGCCTTTTGCGACCGAAAAAGATGTTTCTTATCGAGTTTTTCGATATCAATTTGGTGGTGTATGTTAATGTGGTGTAGCTTGGCTATACCGGCATGTAAAGACCCGGTTCTCTCTATGTCTAAGCTTCTAGAATTGGGCGGTGGCGTCGTGAGGGGAGGAGAGAGGAGGCGACGGAGAATGAGGAGGAGGGAGAGAAATACCGCGACACCGGCGAAAGCTATGGTGACTATTATCCATATGTGCATGATTTGGAATAATGGGTTTGATTTAGTTTGCTTTGATTTTGTATAGCTAGAGAGATATTTGAATATGAAAATTCTCTGTTTTAAAACAGAGAAATTGAGAAATGGTAAGGGGGGGTGGACTAAGACTGGTTCAATAAAGACTGTGCAATAAATCAATATTAATTGTTAATTTGATTATATTAATTTCATGTAACCGACTTCTGAATATTATAAAGTTGAAAGTAGATAGATATCTAAAGGAGTGATTAGTTGCTAAATCAAGCTTTAACTTGGCTAAAAGTTGGATTATTAGTTGGGTTATTTACACCAAGGGATCTCATTGTTTTATTTGCAGGGCGGTTTTGAGCCCTTGAAAATTAAAGGACATGATATTTATTAGTATAACTATATAGAAATATATTATATATTAGGTAGTATTAGATTATATTAGGTCGATTATTATGCACAAGTGACTGTTTAGTTGAATGAAAAACCAATTTTTCTAAAAGTAATTAGTCACGTGTAATTAATTAAGAAACAATAAAAAGAATAGAATTAAGGATCCATGACAAATAACTTTCCAAAAAGGAAAAAAGATTCACGATTATCTTTGATCCAATTCTCCAATAAAATGATGATTATTTACTATTTATACTTTTGGTAGTTACATATGTGCATCGAACATGAGTTTCTCTCTCTCGAGTACTTATAAACGTTTTAGATGTATTCCGTTTTAACTAAAGTCGCACAAAAGAATTTGTTTCGAATGTATTCCTGAAAAAACTACACTATTTTGCTATTTTGGCCAATCTAATCCAAGAAATAGAAATCATAGTATAATAAAATTAATAGGGTTATATATATTTACCCTTGGAGAGGGCTGTCCATTTCACTAGGAATCGTCGATTTTATTTTTAGAATATAGGTGCGAAAACAGTTTTATATATCAAATGCATTTGTTTAACGATGTTGCTGCATCTTTTTATTTTTTGTGGTCATCTTTGGTGCTTATAATACTGCACTCATATGTACCGATTCTTAAAAACAAACATAAACATAGGTTTTTTAATAATTAAGTCTGAAAGACATCAACTTTTTCAATGGGTGTTCCAATTAAAAATGGTCCCGCCAAATATAATATCTAAATGAAAAATAGGACTGTTTATGTAATCAGGCCTTTATAAGAGGGAAAGTCAAGTTTAAAGTTTTATTAAGATTTGTTTGTCCGGTACTTAAAATTTGGCAAGAATATAAATGGGGACAATACAGATGAGTCCAAATTTTCGAAATGGTTTTAAAAAAGTTGAGGAATAAGATACCATAAAACATTAAAAAGAAAGAAAATTTATACAATAAGTTAAAGTCTCTTACAAGTTAAATCGCAGCTTCCTAAGGATTTTGAATATAGCAGTTGTCAATATGCAAGAAATGAAAATGGAAAGACTTCTTCTTCTTCATTTTTTTTTATACAAACTCACTATTATTAAAAAACAACGAATGAAAATACAGATTTTCGGTGTTCCCGAAACATGCTCCAAGGGCTAAACAAAATAAGATAATATAAAGTCAAAATAACGTCCAAAAGCTTACAACTCCGTACATAAACTCGTCGACTCATCACACTTTAGATAGACCGTACATCTATACATAACAGACATAAAATAAAAACTTAAAATAAACTCAATTTTCACGCATACCGATCCAATTAAGGATAGTAATAGAAGTCGCAAATGATTTGACCACAACTTTAGGAATATGGGAAAATGAGTACTCCAATAAGTTTTAATTACATATCTTTGTTCGTATGACTTGACCATAAGGATAAAATGTCATTTTTAATTTGTTTATTTATTACCGTAGAGAGGACAATTTCACAAAAAAAGCATATTTGTGATTTATTTCTTTTGGTTTAATTTTTGCAAGTCTATTAATTCTGCAATTTGTTACGTTGAACTATAGCATCAGTGCATCACATATCGTAGTTTAATTTAATTGAAATTCATATGGTTCTTTCTTTTATGTTATTTTTTCACACGGGTAACAGTTAATTAGTTGAAACTTGAAAGGTATCACTTATTAATTGGTGACTAGCTAATCAATTTTTGTCTTTATTTTCAATGCTTCTAGTAGTTCCTTGACTCTCATAACCCATCATCTATTTATGAAGTGAAAGGGATATTGTCATCACCACGATGGTTCTAAAGTTGAATAAAAAGACAAAAATCAATTAACTTAGTCCCAACCCAATTCATATTGCTTCTTAAGATATTACTAATTGTGCTTAAAATTGATTCTTTATAATTATAATAATGGAATTGCTTATTTTATTCACAATCATCACTAGAGACAGGCAAAAAATCCGTAAATCCGTCCCGTAACCCAACCCGCATGGATTGGGGTGGATTGGGGAGGGTTGAATGTCCAAAAAAAATCAATTCGTCCCACCCCAATCCGCTATATATTTTGCGGCTTGGGTTAGGGTTGAGGTTCACAAACCGTGGATTAATCCGTCCTAATCCGTTTCAACCCGCAATATATATATATATATATATATATATATATATATATATATATATATATTGTGTGTATTTTAAGATACCAACCTTTAATTATTATTATATTTTAGTTTTATTATTTGTTCGTTAATGTTCTAAACGTATTTTGATTGGATTTAATTTAGATTTATGCTTGAAATATTCAATTTATTTTAAAATTTGGGTTGATTATGCAAACTATGAAAAATAAAGGACCAAAATAAAAATTTAAAAATCAATCTAAACCCAACCCGTCCCAACCCGCAATTTATTTTGCGGATTGGATTGGGTTGGGCTGGAGTTTTAATTGTAACGGGTTGGATTGAGTTGAGTTGAGATTTAAATTTCATCAATCCGTCCCGTCATTTATTTTATAGGTTAGGTTAGAATTGAAATAAATACGCTTCAATCCGTCCCGTGCTCATCCCTAATCATCACAGTCTTTTGTATCATGTAAAGAAGTAGACAAACCGACAATATATTCAAGTGATCTTAAGATTGTTTTTAGATAATATTCCCACGGTTAAAGAAAATCAAATTGGAAGTAATAATATCCCCAATATAATACTTTAGACACGTATAGGTTTGGCAATTATGAGACGTGCCTTAATCTGTGCAATTAGTTCTGTATCGTCTATCCAAGTACTACTAGTAATAGTAATTTTATGAATTCATGAAACAATTTAGAATAATTCCCCTTTCTGGTCACCGTTTGTAGTCCAGGTCTACGATTAAATTAACATAGGCTTACCTAACAATAAAACACATAAACTTTCATCCAGACCAACACTATATATAAACTCAAATTAATGTATGGACTTTATATGTTAGATTGTGCTCATTTTTATAATGAGGTTTTATAGGTTTATTACATCAAACTATCTGCTTTTAACAATTTGGTTACCCACCTTTTAAATTTTTCAATTTAGGTACCACACTATAATAAATTTCCAATTTAGGTACCACCGTCTAAATAAATCACGGAATCACGTCACGTGACATTTGACAAACATTAATTTGAGAGGCTAATTTGACAATTTTGCATAAAAATATGTCATCCTATAAAAATATTTTCCCCAATTTCACAAATAACAAAAATTTGGATTATATGCTAAAAGTTTTTCTAATATGACATATTTTTGTGCAAAATTGTCAAATTAGCCTATCAAATTAATATTTGTCAAATGTCACGTGACATAATTTCGTAATTTATTAAGACGGTGATACCTAAATTAGAAATTTATTATAGTGTGGTACCTAAATTGGAAAATTTAAAATGTGGGTACCCAAATCGTTAATCGTACTATAGTTTGGGGTAGTAAACGTATTTTTTTCCCTTTTATAAGTGTTATGAAACTTACATGAACTATATGCACTTTACCGGTTGAAAGTGTATGCACATTGTAGTTGAAGAATATACATGAAGTGTTTGCAGTTACAATTTACAAACTCAAGTATAAGATCATCCGTATCAGTATCTCTATCAAACTCTTTAAATTTGTAGATAAAAACATACTTTTTAGATTTTGAGAATACATTTATATTTTGTGTTAATTTTCAAACTCTAATAATCTCTCTATAACAATTATTATATTATTAATAGAATTAAAATTTAAAGTGAGAATGCAAATAAATGGAGGAGACAAAAAATTGTTATTTTATTTTGGTGAGAATGAGTGATACTCTCTTAATATAAAAAATTCAAATTACTTTCTCTATTTATAAATATCAAGTTGTGAGATAGATGTGAAACAATTTTTTTTTTCAATCATCTCTATTAAAATAGATTTATCACATTTGATGAGTCTAATATATTTGCTCTAAGCGGTATATACACTTTATAAACCGAATTGTATTTACATTATAACCCGAAGTGTATTTATTTCTATAAGTAAGTCTATGAACTTGATAACTTTGATATACATATTGACATGCATATAAATATAATCTGTGTTGACATGTTTACACTTTAAAAATTGAATAGTATACACTTTACGATTTAAAATGTATACAATTTAAGTATTATTTTACGTACAGTACTGGTATTATTGTGCATACACAGATACACTCCAGATGTTCAAAGGCATATATTCAGATGCTGAATATAATTGGGAAACATAACCATTCAAGCTTGAAAACCAATGAAAACATTTTGTTCCAAAATTGAATTTTCGCATGCTATCTCGTTTTATTAATCTCTCCTTATTTTTAAAGCCTTTTGAGCTTGTTTTCGAAACATATGGAGCTGTCGAAAGCTTATCCCGGTAATCATAGGTTTTTTATTTGGAGCTGTTGATAGCTTATCTCGGCAAGCCTAGGGATTTTAGATCCTCGCAGTAGTTACCAGAGGCATATGGCAGGTGCCAATAAAATTACTAGAGACCTTTCACAAATTTACCAGAGATGTCAATGACATTGTAAAGATGCCAAGGCGTCGCAATCTATCGTAGGCTTTTCAAAGATGTAGGCAACATTTTAGAGCCTTCCCAGAGTTTTTTTTTTTTATCTCGTCATACCTTGTCGGAGATCGCTGGAGATTGTCGAAGCTTTGATGAGAACCAGGGGCGGCCCAGACCCAAGTCGAATAAGGCTTGTGCCTTGGACAATTGATTCGGGGGAAAAAATCGGAGTACACCTGACTATATTTTTGATATATTTAGTAGTTAAAATAAAAATATTAAAAACCAGTTTGTCCACATGTGTTGTAATAGCTCAAATGTTATATTAGTTTGGTAATTTACATAGGAGATCATGACTTCGAAACTTTTAAGTTACAATTTAATTTAATTTTTATTTATTGAGCATAAAAAAAAATTCAAGCGTCAGACATTTCGAGATATCGGGCCGGTAGTGGTGGGAACCTCCAGTGGTGGTGGTGGCGTGGGATGGGTAGGTTGTGGTTGTCGTTCTAGAGGAAAAAATTATGTCCTCCAATGCTGTGAGTTACCTACATAAATGCGTTTTCGCAAGTAAGGTGACCAATGAATGGAGTACATATGGAGAACAAAGTTTTTTTACTACCTTATTTTGACTATTTGGCCTTGTTTAGCATCATTGGAAGGTTGGAATTGGACTAGAAGTCTACCGAACCGAAAAATTATGTGTTTGGTTGCGTAAACTTCAATCGAACTAGTAGCACGTTTGGATTGCTAATCCGACCTTCATTTCAAATATGAAATCCCGCTCACAGTTCGGACCGAATTAGTAGTCATGGATTAGTAGTCCAATGACTACTAATCCCGCAACCAAACGAGGTCTTCGAGTAATATAGATTTACTTATGGAATTATTGGACATTATCTAATTATTTAAGTAACTTTTGATAATATTGGTGAATAATTTTTAGGAAAAATGGTCATTTAGTACATTTTTGAGACATAATTATCACATACTCAAGACTTAAATCACTTATAACATTAGGTACAAATACTATTTATTTTTACTCTTTGTTTATAAATTCTATAACGTCGGGTATATATACCAAATTTTATTAAATAAAAAAAAAAGGTTTAAGTATTTTTGTAATTAATTTCGAAAAAAATAAGTAGTCCAAAACAATAAATCTCCCAAGTTTTTTTTGTAATTAATTTTGAAAAAAATAAGATGTATATGATGTATGTATCTATATGTAATATAGTGTGCTTATGTTTAGAGCTCATTATTTTCACTTATCTTATATTATTCCTTATCCAGTTATATACTAACTTTGCTAGTTGTAACTAATAACCTTAACTTGTTCGATAAAATGCTCCAATGAATTCTAACTTAAGTATCCATATGAAATCTTCTATTTAAATTTCCCAATGAACCCAAAAACAAAATGAATCTTGAGTTTTTTCACAACCCAATTGATAATTTCCTTACTAAACCATATTTTTCTTTACCCTTTTGTTGTATCCTTCACAGTCACCATGTTTCCAAAACTCCCCATCAAATTAGCATAAAAAACAAATCTTTTTCGCAACCCAAATCCCGGTTTCGACTCGCTGTCAAGGCCAATGTAGGCGAAAACGACCCGTCGTCGGTTCAAATCGATATGGTTAGGAATAAAGACGGTGTCTTTGCACCGAAAGCCAAGAAAGTTGTGGTCTTGTGGGACCTAGACAACAAACCTCCGCGTGGGCCTCCCTACGAGGCGGCGACCTCCCTTCGCCAGGTGGCGCAGAGGTTCGGGGAGGTCGTGGAAATCTCAGCCTATGCAAATCGCCACGCGTTCAACCATCTCCCTCAATGGGTTGTCGAGGAGCGTCGCGAGCGTCGACATCTTGATATTCTTGAAAGGAAGGGCGTCGTGGCTCCTTCGCTTGATACGTACGTGTGTAGCGTGTGTGGGAGGAAGTGCAAGACCAACCTTGACTTGAAAAAGCATTTTCGTAACTTACATGAGAGAGAGAGAGAAAAGAAGTTGAACCGGATGAGATCGTTGAAGGGTAAGAAACGGCAGAAGTTTAAGGAGAGGTTTATTGATGGAAATCACAAGTATACCGAGGCTGCTAGGACTTTGGTCACGCCAAAAATTGGGTAAGTTATGAATTCTATTTAAAGCCCGAGCTTTTATTATACTAGTTTTGTACTCTTTGTATTATTCTCGGGCACTCTGGGTCACTTGAATTTAATAGTCAGTTTAGCTCATGTCAAGTAAAGTTTAGCTCATGTTCAGTTTAGCTCACTTGTTGGTAAGAAAATAGAGTAGTGAAGTTTAATGCGAAGAATCGAATTCGTGACCTGGCTCGGATATCACGTTAAGTGTTTTTCTGGATGTTGTTTTAATCCAATAAGCTGGATCATTTTTAGGGTCAGAAAAAAAAAAGCTAGGTCTATCTAATGTTAAAAGCATCTAGCTTATTCAGACCAAACAACCAGAGAAGAGCAGCTTTAGAGCTGGTAACACAAATGTGTCCATTCTTTTGGCTAAAAAGTGTAAAAGCGTAGCTTATAAGTTGCAACCAAACAAGGTTTAAATTACCAATTCTACTAAAACCTCGAGCTTGTAATCAAATCAACCTTTGAATTTTATATTATTCTCCAATAGGTACGGATTAGCGCCTGAGCTTAGGCGAGCTGGCGTTTATGTGAAAACGGTCGAAGATAAGCCACAAGCAGCTGATTGGGCATTAAAGAGGCAAATGCAGCATTCTATGAGCCGTGGGATCGATTGGTTGTTTCTAGTTTCGGATGATTCTGATTTTTCGGAAATGTTGAAAAGAGCTAGAGAGGCAAATTTGGGGACGGTTGTTGTTGGGGATATAGATAAGGCGTTGGGGAGGATAGCGGATTTATGGGTACCTTGGTTAGGGGTTGAGAATGGGAAGATTTCGGAGGATGACTTGAAGCCGAGGAGGAGAGAGGCTTCAGAGAGAGAAGTAGGTTGGGAGGGTAAGGGTAAAGGGGGTATGGATGGTTTGGTTGATGAGCTTGTTGCAGTGAGAAGTGATTTTCACGATTTCGATACATATACGTATGTTGAAGGGGACGAAAGTGATGATTATGAAGAAGTAGAAGATGGCGATTCATTATGGGATAGCGAGGATGAGGATAGTGATGAGGATGATGATTATTTTTGACACAGAAAAAAGATAAATATGATCTTTAGGCGTATATTTTGGATAATTGAGTCCGTATATTTGGAGATTCTCTGGTCGAACAATAAGAAAGAAGCAACAATTCTATGTTTCTCTTTCTTAAATACAATTGGTATGTCTCATTATAATGACTGTGGATTTATAATCATGATAAATGCTTTTGCAACACATCACATTATTAGTTATATTTGTTCAATACGCATTTATAAAGTCTTCTTGTCTAGGTGAAGTCATTTTTTGTAAAATCCCCATAGACCTCCCTGTACTGCAAGATGCAACAAAAATGAAATAGGTAAGTAAAATACCAATTAGAATATCAACATTTTTTTTCTACATTAGAATCATAGGATCAAGTTAAGGATCTTTATTCTTTAAGTTAGTGAGGATACCCTGAATGTGCGAAGTAATGGTGTACTTGAGCTCCGAGATTGTTGTACTTTTAATTATGATAAAAACATTAATCTGCTACTCCCTTTTTTTTAATGACATTTATCCCCAAAGTCAATGGAATCTGAAATAGTTTTTTTTAAAGGGCAACCTGGACATAGTACTATAGAAAATGGGGAGTTTTGGATTTGCATGTCGACTGGAATTTCTGACCTGATCCCATATATACTAGAAAACCAGATATGTACCCTCTTTTTCATGCTTTTATTGTTATGACTACGACCAATTTTATGGCCATGACTAGACCTGGTATAGTTTATTATGGCTTGCTTTGTTGCAGCTTCTAAGTTAAGCTTATTCAGGCATTTTGTGCATAAGCTGTGGTACGGTGGATTTCGTTTGTTTACTTAATGTTTGAGTTTTTATTTTGTTTAGAATTACTGGTTTGATAAAACTAGAATTATCAGTTAGATAAAATTACATTTTTTATAACCTGCAAATTGGCCTGCTAATCTACTAAGAGGCTGCATCCAACATAGAAATGTTATCTTGGTGTAATTGAAGTATACACCTAGAAACTCCAGTACCCAAAGGTAGATCTTGATAAGAGCTGTACACTTAAAACTCCAGTATCCAAAGGTGGATCTTGATAAGGGCTGTACTAGCTGGTGGTTGTAACTTTGGTCATATAAGGTGAGCCTAATATAAATTTTGTTATCATAAATGTAATTGAAGTATGTATATACACTTAGAAACTTCAGTATCCAATGGTGGATTTTGATAAGAGCTGTACTAGCTGGTCATTGTAACTTTGGTCATATAATGTGAGCCTCGTATACATTTTGTATATATACAAATTTTCTTATTTCAATTTTCAGTTGGTTGTAGCGACTTTTGGTTTCTCTTTGTTTAAGTTTACTTCTTGAGTCTGGCGAACGTGACTAGTGAAAAACGAAAAGTAGACTCTGTACTACTGTATAGATGTTTTAGGCTCAGCTCTCTCTGTTACTAATTAATGAACTCAATTGTTTTGTTGATATTCTGCTTATTGGAGAATTGAATTAAAGCACACGATGTTAGCGTGAATGCCTTATTCTTTCTTAGGTATTTATGTAGATTGCAAGTCTGTTAGGAATTGAGAAATGAATTTGAATGGTTCTGGGCAAGAAAGATATTCACTCCATTAGCTAAAGGATTTGATGGTTGCGCTGCAAAAATTATACATGATCGCAAACAGCAAACTGTACTATACGAGTGTTTTGCTGATCTTAGAAAACCAGTACCAGTGTCGGATAGGAGTACTTGTTTTGAAAACTTCTAATTATGCCAACTTTGGTTTTAGTGTGAATATGATATGCTCAATCATTTATTAGATGGAATAGAAAGAGCTCCGCGGTGATATCAATTATCAAAGTTGTTTAGAAGTCCAAATCATGATCGGGTATGAATAACAAAATAACTCAAAACTAGACATTAAAATATGTGTTTTGAAGTGCGCATTTAGGATTTTTAACGTCAAATGAATTTGAAATTTTCTTTTATTGTTGCAACACTGTTAATTGTGTGATTGACAAATTTGAAGGAAGGTAAAGTTTGGGCATATGGTTTTGACGTCTAAGGGCACTCTTGAGTCTGAAAATATATAAGATTTGAAATAGTCTCTGGCTAACTTCTATGCCGTGGATCGAGCATGGTGCGGGCTGACCCAATTGTTCTCATTTTTTTGTCTTTTATGGATTCGATATTTGGGGGAGGGGGTGTATTTAGGTACTGGACCTCCTGTCTAGATAAAAATAGTTAGGAGAAATGATTTATAAAGAGGTTTTTTTTTTTAAAGCATGTATAGATATTACGAAGAAGACAAACCCGAGTTGATCAAAGAGCACACCGACGGTTTAAAATCATAAAAAGCATGCGAATTAGTTCAAGCATGATCCAATAGACAATAATGCTGATTTCTGAATCCGTACGTAATTCCATTTCATTTATTTCATAAAAGTTTATGTCTTTGACAATAACTTCGACTCCGACGTTAAGATGAAGTTCCGGGCCTACTGTAATAATTTTCAGCTCTATTTTCCACCCAATACCTAAATTTTACGGTGTATTTTCCCGTCTTTTGTGTAATGTCACAACAATTTATGGTTATTTCTCGACCGACTTGTTTGTATAGCGCTAATTCCCTGTGCAGTATTTCTTGAGATTATGCATATCAAAGGGTTGTATTCCATTTTTTTTGAGTCAGGGCAGATAAAGTCGGCTACTTTCTCTAGATAGCAATTCTGCGGTTTTTGTTGTTCGATTATAAATTTCGCACACCCCAAGGGCCGGGGCCATTTATCTTTTCAAATTTTAATTGTTTCCCAATTATTAACATTTCATCGCATCCCTTTTTTAAGAAGAGTCTTTTTTCCTTTTTAGGATATTAACCAAAAAACATGTTATTGGATATGCGGGAATTGCATGCTCGACAAACCGACTTAATAAGTAGTTTCGTGGCCGCGGGTGATAGTAAATTCTTTTTACAACCTTGAACTGCTCTATGATATGAAATTTTTAAAAAAAAATTGGGATCATATAACTGGTAATCAAAAGTAAAAATAATTCTTGCTGATAGATTTACCAAGACAATTTAATACTTCCTACTCGGTTCTCATTTAATTGTATATTATGAAATTAAATACAATTTTAATTGATTTATAACTTGTATCAAAATTATCAAAATGAATTTTTTAAAATCTAATCATAAAATTTAATATTTTAACTATATGACCAACTTTTAAAAATTTTGATTCTGAAAATTTTGATACAAGATATTAACCGATTAAATAATGAACAGTTAAATATAAACTATGATATAAACTATGAGGAGCAGACCACAACTTTCTACTGTTTGATTAGGTGACAATCATTGTAGAATTCATGACAATAAATAGTGTTTTTTTTGGCGGAAGTTCCAATGATTATTGTCAATTGAATATTGTGATTGTTCTTAAAATTATTTACTCAATACAATATAAAAGAATAATCCTTGAAAGTCATCTCTTTCCCTGCCACCGACATGACATCCCCTCTAGTCACGGAAACGGCGATTAATTCATATATTAATTGTATAGCAGGCAAGAAGATATGTACAAACCCTAGCTAGCTAGTTGTCATATGCTAAAAAGGAAACATGAAATTTTAATAAAATGTCTTTTTTAAATTTTTTATAAGATGTATGAAGAGTAAGCGAGAAATGGGAAGGTGTAAAACAAAAAACATAAAATGTGATTTTTAAAAAGTGAAACGAATTTGTGGGCAACTAATGGTACAAACATTGCATGAACAAAGTGTCATTGTATTTAATTATTTCTGTCCCACCATCTTAAAATATTTCTTTAAAAGGGTTCTCTATCAACATGTCAACTATGACTGGTACTTTATTTAGTAGACTCATCGTTATCTTCTCCTTCAACCAAACAAATATTATCCTAATTCTTCCACAGCATTATTGATTTTATTTCTGGTGTTTCTCTTAATGTTGATGTGTTTCAAGATAGTGCATGATTGGTGATTAATACTTCATGGTTTCTTCTTAATTTGGATTAATTTAATTTGAATAATACGCTATTAAATGGCAATTTGATATGACAGAATACTAAGTAGGTCTCAATTGATAACACAATAAGGTAATAATACTTTGTAATCAAGACGATATTGAAAGCAATACGTACATTCAGTCATACATCTGAGTTAAGTATTTTTTTTCTTTCCATGTCCAAGGTGCAAACAATATATATATTTTTTTTTTTATCAATATCCAGTTTCGTAAAGTGGAGGGACTAAACTTTATATAAATATTTTGTTGATGTGGGCTAAAAGCCTAAAAGCTCACACTTAGCAATAATTGACAAAAATAAATGATGTTTATTATATTCCTTCATAAAATCGTAACTTTGTTCGGTCACGTTAGACTTTTCAACAATAATATAATGATTGATTGACAGTAAATATTGAACACTTTTTAATCTTTATTATTGCTCTGTAATTGCACTTGCTCGGATTACAATTTCCTTCTTCTTCGGTACTCGGTTCTTTATATGCTCGGTTTGATTTTTGATGTGATAACCTCTGACAAATTTCTCTCTTTTCTCTACTTCTCTCTATATTTTTTGGATAGATTTTCTAGTCAGTTGGCTATTTATATACAATTATGCCTCATAGTATGTTGACAAATGTCGTCATCTTAGGAGCTACCTCATGGACTTTTTTATTGGGGACCTTTACTACTGTGCTGGACCTTTATAGATAATGGCCTGTTAGTAAAGCTCTATTAAACCATGAGTTTTTGGGTTTTAGCCTTGGATATCCTCTAATAATGGGTGAGTCGATTCATATCCGACTAGACATATTCGGATCCAATTTTTATGTTCTATCGGTCCTTGTCTCGATCAATCTAAATAAACTTTTACTTATTGTCTTGTCTGTATCTATACTATTATAATAAGTCAACCCAAGATTTTTTTAGGCTGCCAAATTTTATCACTTTTTTTCAAAAATACCCTTATATTTTTTTATTAATTACCACAATGTCATATTCTCATAAAAAATAGAGAAAAAATAATAACTAATAACACTTTTTATCCCTATTTAAGCTCTCAAAATTCTTTTCAGTCCTCTCATCTTATACTCTTATCTTTTTTTTATTCTCCAAATATTTGTATCATAACTACACTTATTTTCTAAATTTTATCGCATTACGCGTCTCATATGCAAAGCGTGAGGCACGATTATTAGTGTATATGTAATCAATCCTTACTGGTTAATACTAGTACTAACTAAGCTTTCAAAAATAATTTATCTTACTATTTCACAGCAAATGGAAAATAAATCTCAAATCAAAAGCAGATAAATCTTGGTTTGTACTCTTAGATCAATATGCAAATTGTGCAAACGTAAGATTAAAATATTAATGCAAAGTACATAATAAAATTATAACAACTCATGTACAGTACTAACTAGTGGTAATCTAAGTGGGGACGATTGGGTGCCACGTCACCCCCCATAATTTTAGAAATCCCAAGTGACGCAATTTTTTTTTTAGTACAATTTCTTTTTAGCTGTAGATTTGACACCCCCATAAAAATATATTACTTGTACATATATTTTAGCACCCTCCATTTACATATTCTGGCTTCGCCCATGAACTACTAACCTAATTTCAAAGGATGGCCATGATCTCACACTTTTCAGAGTTTTTAGCTAAGATGCCAAAGGATAGTTTTATTTCTAATGTTTATACTAAAATTATTCTAGTGACCGAATTTTATAATAAAGTACAATCTTGCACTTTGTACACATATAAAAGTACTTTGCAAAAACCGAATTTCGTCACCGGCACACAACTCACATCCACGTGTAAACCCATAAACGGCAAATTGTAGCAATCCAAGCTTAAGATTAAATTAATACAAATACAAAGTACAAAATAAATTAATACAAAGTGTGCAACATAAGATTAAATTAATACGAATACAAAGTACAAAATAAATTATAGCAATCCATGTACATTAACTTTATTTTTACGGCTCGCCCGATATATAAGCCATTTAACTTAGCTGCAAACAGACATGTGAATTGTGAACGATAACTAAATTTTTTTTCATGATTTTAAAAAAATCGAGTCTAAAACAATCACATACCAATATATATAATAAGTAGACAAATTATATTATCTCTAAATCTACTTTGATATAAAATACAGTTGTGTTATTATACAATCATATTGTTAAAATTCTACTGCATGATTGTTTTAATAAATTGTACAATCTTGCATGTACTTGAGGTTTTATACATTTTTTAACTTCGTTTCTTCACTTTCTTCCCTTTAATATCTCTTTTTTTTACATTTGTTTCTTCATTTCTTAATTTTTTTCACGTTGCTTTCTACTTTTTTTTTTTTTTTTGTCAAAAGTCAAAGGCTAAAAAACTTGAACACATGGCTTTATTGGTGCTTTTTTTGTTGTGACTTTCAAAAAAATTCAAAACTGTTCAAAATTCATGGAAAAAAAATAGAAATCAGGATAAAAAAAATATTTTACCCTTCCCATTTAATTGTGCACTACGAAAATACGTGTAATTTTAACTGGCTTATAATTTGTATCAAAATTGTTGAAATAATTTTTTTTTAAAATCTAATCATAAAATTTAACATTTGAACTATATAATCAACTTTTGAAATTTTTCATTCCGACAATTTTAATAAAAGTTCTTAACCGGTAAAAAATGCACGTAATTTCGACAATTAAATAGGAACCCGAGAGACTATTCATAAAACCAAGTTATAAAAACTGAAAAAGTGAAAGAAACGAATATAAAAAAATATATAAAACACTTGTACACATAAAAGTAGTTTGCAAAAAAACGAGATTCATCACCGGCACACAACTCGCTTCCACGTGTAAACTAATAAACGGCAATTCGAAACAGTAATGTCGGCCAATTTTGGATATTTTTCCTAATAAAAGATTTAATTATCTACGTGGCAGTCGTGTCACGACGACACACTATCAGCCAACTAATCATACACCCCTTGGGGAAAAAAAAAAACTCAATTTTATTATATATGTTATGGTCCTTTTTTATAAGAATTAAAATTATGTTATGGTCCTTAAGGTCTTATATATATTAATCTTGGTTGTCAATGTAGTTGTGATATTTAATGTAACCACACTCAAACTTTGGAGACATGCTATTTTTCCATGCATTAATTAAAAAAACTGAATTGGAAGTTTGAGACAAAACAGCCTTAACCGATTTGAAATCGGAAATCGCTACCTTTCCCAATTACTCCTAGGAGGGGAAAAAAAATCTCAAAGCTTCACCTTGTGATTCAAGTTTACTTTGATCACTGGTTTGCGATAATTAAGTTTAATATAGATTTTCAAAAAATTGTCGTCTACATTTCAGTTTTATATATCCATTTCTCGCGCCTATTATATACTTGATTTTAATTTTTTAAAGTAACTTATATATACATAGCCGATCCCTAAATCAGCTAAGCCACCAACCATCTCGCGTAATGAATCAAAAGAAATTTGTCCAATAAATGTGTAATGTTTTCGATACGTTTCGTGGACCGAACGGCACCATATACATATATATGCATATATACATACGGAGTATATCATAAAAGGAATCATGAGCATATAACAGTACTAATGATTTTAATAATCAAGGGAAGGAATTTAACTGTATAAGTCAAAATTTGAGTTCTTAATAACTCTGAATAACTTGATAGCTAGGAAGCAAAATTTCAACTGATGATGATTTATTAAAACATTTAGGACTGGATATAAATAATTAAATTTACAGGCACGTTAGTGCAACTAGGGGACCACGAAATATAAATACAGAACCTGGGGCTCGAGAGTAGTGTTTTTTTAAATAATTAGAATATCAAACCCTTTCTCTCTTTTCTTCTCTCTATATATATATTTATACACATATATACTTTATATACATATAGTCATGGAAGCCACGGCGTGCTGCTCAACCTCACCACCGGAGAAGCGAAAAGAGAAACCCTATCGCGGTATCCGAATGAGAAAGTGGGGCAAATGGGTAGCCGAGATTCGAGAACCAAACAAACGGACACGAATCTGGCTCGGTTCTTACTCTTCTCCTATAGCAGCTGCGCGTGCTTACGACACCGCTATGTTCCACCTACGTGGACCTAACTCGAGGCTCAACTTTCCTGAGAAGATAAGAAAAGACGAAAATATGTTGGGGGATATGACCGCGGCTTCGATAAGGAAGAGGGCTACGGAGGTAGGTGCTAGGGTTGATGCTATTGAGTCGTCCTCGTGCCGTCATGTGATGAGGAAACCGGACTTGAACGAGTTTCCTAACCCTGAGGACTCCGACGAGGACTGAAGATTGATGTTATATATGTTATAAGTATATCTGCCATAAGAAGTTGTCAGGATATATACCATATTATTAATATCAGTTTAGCAAAAGAGCGTCTTATTGGTTTTGGTTTTCAGGGTCTGATGGTATATTCAAATATTTTCTTGTAGCCATAAATCTTGATATAACATATGTTTTGCTTTCCATCGATAGGGTTATATAGCGTCGGTCTTGGGTATCATGGTCCAAATAAGGGATTATGTTATCTTGTTAGTTTAGTAAAGGCTTGTTTTGGTATTTACAAGGTTTTATAGAGATAAATTAGGGAAAATATCAAAATTATGGAATTATGGTAATTAGTACATGTATGTTTCGCAAAGCCGCAATCGAACTGTATTTTAGACTGAATAATTCTTACATATTTGTTTCGGTTATATTTTTCTTTCTTTTTTTGGAAAGTAAGTTATATTTTTCTTCCTCTGAAGGAGTTTTCATCTTTTCAGGTAGTATATATACTCTTTCTCGGATGAATGTTTTGGAGGCATAATAGCCATAGAAATATTTCTAACTTGCAATAATTTTATAAAACTATATATTATGGTTAGAGATTGGTGTTTGTGAAATATAATTGTAAATTTTTTATCTATTAATTATTGGTGAGATACAATTAGTAAGAAAAAACATCATAAGTGTATATATAATTAAAGAATTGGAGTAATATTTAGTACTCATAATCTATCAAGCTTTAATTTTTCTCTTTCTTTCTTTCTTTGTGAAGCCATTAGAATAGAACTACTTATTGGTGGGACTATATGCAAAATGTTTGTATATATTAGTGTATTGTATATATTTGGCCGTAGGGTCGTTGTCCCCATCTTCCCTTTAGTTACGCCAATGAGTATGCGACAGAACTCAATAGAATAATATTTTTGATACAATATCTATGAATTTTATTTTTGGGGCCGGATATTGTAAGAATGAAAAATGTAAATGATTTTACCCACACATTTGTTTTACTCAAAATTTATACCCGCTTAAGTGACATACACACGTATCATATTCAGTCATTAATCAACATAAACTATTAATATGCATGTATGTATCGTGTGAGGCTCGTAATACAATAAAAATATAGAAAATATATATAGTTATGATATAAATACGTGGATAATATAAAAAAACATATTTTAAGATTTAAAAGAATGTTTGGTTGTTAAAGAGGTGTAAATAGTTTTATTAGTTTTTATTTTTTATATTTTTATGAGAATATGATATTATTGTAATTAATATAAAGGTGTATGAGTGTTTTTGAAAAAAAAGTGACTAAATTGAGCAGACTCATTTAACTTGGTTTGACTTATTATAATAGAATGATATATATATATATATATATATATGCATTAAAAAACACACTATGTTTACATTTTAATCATAATCATCTATTTATGGTTTTTTCAATGGTCAAGATTATCTAAAACAAAGAAATCATCACAACCCTTAAAAACATATGTAATGAATGGTTATGATTAAAATGTAAACATAGTTTATTTTTTTATATGCCCATATATATATATATATATATATATATATATATATATATTAATACACGTGTATATTAGTAATACTATATTTAATAATTTTTTTTATTTTTAATTAATATTTAAATTTAGGTTAGACTCATTTAGGGTTTTAATATATTTTTATTTGAGTTTTTAGCAGATTGAGTTTTTAGATTTAACAAAAAAAATTTAATTAATATTTAAATTTAGGGTAGGGTCAACTATGGTTTTAGTGTATTTTTATTTGAGTTTTTAATAGGTTGGGTTTTTATTATGTTGGATATTTATATTTAGGTGTATCAAATTATATATTGTATTTTATGTATATTTGTGGGGATAAATATGTATTTTATTTGCCGAGTGTGTGAGTTGTGTGCAAGTTGTGTGTATAACATTACTCGGTCAGTAATTGTTAGAAAAAAAAATAGCAACAAATATTTTTAAAGATTGAGTTACTTGAGATGCTATTAAACAAATAAAATTGAATGAATAAAGAAAGAATTTGGTCAGTAATTAAATATTGTTGTAATAATCGTTCATTTTCTCTTTTATTATTTTAATTCCTTTTAATTAATGAGATATTAATATTAATTAGGCTGAGTTAGACAAGTTCACCTTAACAGATTGATATTTTGTGTTGATTTTAAAGGTTGCAATTGCAACACTCAAGGAAAAATGGACGGTGATTAATGTTTGGAGCTAATTGGCAAATGAGAATCTTATAAAATACCCCCTCTAGGTTTAGCTATAAAAAAAAACCGCCCAATTTAAGTTAATGTTCAATAAGTACATATAAATGGAACTTAATTAGAAAAAATACATAAAATAATTTTTATGTTTAAAACTTTTTAACATCAACGCATAACTAATTATTCAATCCCGAATTGTTCATGACTTAAGCAAACAAAGTAAGAAGGTGTTTTGTTAAATTTGGAAGTGCATTTGATTTTTCATCGAAACTTCTCAATTTCTAATGATTTACTCGGTTGTTTCTTTAAATGATTAATAAAACATGAGAATGGCCTACAAGCAAACGCAAGTTGCTATAGAAAAAAACTAGATAAGATAAGAAATTGTTGTATCTTAGCCGGTTTATGTGACGTCGCTATGGACACACACACACCACTGATATTATATATCAGAGAAAAAAAAGTGGTCCTAATTAAAAAGGGTGTCACAGTCATAGAAGCTTAAGGAAAAATATTTGATTAAGTGGGTACGTGACGGTGCAACTGAGGCCAAAATAAAGTGGGCGGTAATATTTATGTATGTAATATTAATTATTTTGGAATATGAATGGGTGAGAATAAAATAAAGTCAAATATGTTCACATCTGTTTTAATGATCATATCCTTGAGATAGAGAATTATATTACTAGCTTGCAACTTGGGTGGTCACCTTTTTTTGCTAAATATGTCCCGCTAAAACTAATTAAGTGAATGAATGTTCAGTCAAAAAATAAAATATAAGTGAATGGATATATATTCACAAATCACAATGTTGGTGTTATTGTTCGTATAGTGATGAAAAAAGTAGTGAATGTTTATTTGAATGTCACCTGGATTAGTAATCTTCACATAGAAAAAATATTGAGAAAAAAACGAAAAAAAAAACATACAACCCCATAATTAATGATGTTAACACGAATCCCTAGCTTCACCGTCATGAATTCTTGACATTATAAATCATTAGAATTTCTGTTATCATACAGCAATATGCCAATATCCACAACAAGAAGGAACCAAAATTTAAATTTTATTGACATTTCTCACTCAAATTAATTATATATATTGGATATCTCATGGAATAATCCAAATAATTTCAATTTTTTTAACAATAGTACTACCAAAAGAAAATTAATTGCTCACATTTATCTTATGTATTCCGTATATTGTATACAACAATTTCGTAATAGTGCGACAGCCGAGCCAAATGACATTTATTATGAATTAGAAGCAAATCAAATTAGTTTTTATCTTGGATTGTTTGTCCGATAGTATAATAGTGTGATAACCGAGCCAAATATATTTTCATACAATATCAATGAATTTAAAACATGAAGATACTACATTCGGCTATTATTCTGTCTTCTTTTTATTGTCCACGAACATGAAAACTGTTAAAAAAGCAGCTGGGGGTCTTATAGTATTACTTTTTAATGGCTAGAGTCAGGATCGGTCCTAAAAATTCGGCATCTAAGTTTAGAAAAAAAAAGTGGTGCCATTTTCTTAGTTAATTCGGGAAAAAAGATGATTAGTGAAAAGATAGCAAATACAACAATAAATTATTATTGTCAAGATATACAAATAAAAGCTTTAAGTTAAAAGTGAGTTGGACTCTTTATCGTCTTTTGATTTAAATTTTTACCACTTTAGACCACGCTTTGATTTATGGAAACAAATAAGCTGTTTTATATATATACACACATATTTACCGATTTTTTTTTTTATAAAGTAACTTAAACTACGATTTTTTTTTTTTTTTTTTGCGTTTATTGATCCGATGACACCTTATGATAAGCTCATGCGTTTATATGACTCGCGCTAGGACCGGCCCTGCTAACGGTGTTTGTTTTTAGAAAGTTGTCCATTCACTTATTATAGCATTCTCAACCGTCACACACAATTCAACTATACATTTTTAAGATTATATATATAGGTGTATAAGGCTTACATAGCACTTAGCATATGATAATATAACTCATAACATTTTTCTTATTTTTTTTTGTGAAAATATAAATCAGCTAAACTACACGGAAACATTGAAGACTTAATTCCCAAATTCAGAAACAATTGTTAATTTTTTCTAATGGTTAAAACATTATTAATTAGCATAGTTTCATTGTTATTTCAGCTTATTTATGTCATATTTAGTGTTTTTCGTTTTTTCTCGGTTTATTTACACATTTCTATATTTGTGTAGGAAAATGCATGTAATTAACACAAAAATAAGACAATGACATACGAAAACTATTTGAAGGACCAACATTGAAGAAATAAGAAATAAAATGACCCCCAAGAATAATCTAGAGTTGACCAAAACGGAGACTAAAACTATATAAGCATCAGGAACATTCTGTAAGAAGACCTAACCGTTCACAGTTACCGGTCAGGCCTGATCAGGTTACGACTGATTAATTAAAATTAGGTTAAATTTATATGACCTGTAAATACCAAAGTTCTACTATTTGTAAATAACGTTTTACCGTATATTTCACCAGTTTTGTTAGTATTATCAACTTAGAAAGAGAAAAGAGAGAGAAAAAACATAAAAATAGAGAGTTTGTGCACGAATTATCCGTTTTATCGACTTCATTTTGTAAGATCCGTATCGATTATTTCAATACAAGCCTTTGTTTTTTTTACTTTCTTTACTGTTTTTATGCATGTTTGCTTTTGTTTACATCATATTAACACTAATCTCGTATCTCTTGAATGCAAACCTAGTTAAATCACGTTAATAACGCACCAAATTTAGTTATTGATCATCTTAACATCGCATGCACATTAATTTGGGTTGATATAAACTAAAATACACAATTTAATAATCACATATAAACTAATATTTAAGTGTTCTTGGTTGAGGAACCGAGTGGTCGGATTGATAATCCAACAGTTAACGCTCTACTCATTTATTCGTTTTTTGTATTAAATATAGTAAATTCCTAGAAAAATACTAGATTTAGCCGGCCACACGGTTAATCGGATGATAACTAAGGTATTTTACCTGAGAAATACTACTATACTATACTCGTGCTTCTGCGAGACATTCACACATTAAAAATAACAGGTTCGAATGGCAGTCACATTTCATAATGTATGAAAACATAAATATTCCCACCATTTATATGTATGTAGAAATCATTTCTTTTGTCTTTTCTCTCTTTTCTCTCTTTAAAGATCTAATGAATGATAATATTTGTTATTGTAAAGTTATAACATGTGTATTTCTTTTTAACTATATGTGTAAATTAATCTATGTATTAAATGAAATAAGAGAAAGCACAAAATATAATCGTACAAGTCCTGAATCAGAAAATGTAACTTGTAAATTTGTAAAAGTTTTTAAGTTTTAATCTGGACGAAAGTAATAACCAAATTGGTTCGATTTTATTTAGATATATAATGATAAAGCCATAACTTTGGTCGGTCGCGTTAGGCTTTTCAACAATGATATAATGATAATTCAACCGTGAATAAAAGACACTTCCTGATCTTTATTATTGCTCGGATTATTGTCCTTGTTCGGACCATTACATTTGCTCGGATTAGTATTTCGGTTTTACAATTGTGCTCGATATGACTATTTAATCTCTCGTCTTGATCTTTCTCCCCTTTTATTCGGTGCTCGGCTGTCTTTTCTCGGTTTATTCCTTGAAGTGATATGCTTTGGTTAGTTTCTCTCTTTTCTTAACTTCTCTCTATATTTTTTGGATAGATTTTCTGGTCCTTTTCTAGGAGGGGTAGTTGGCTATTTATAGGCAACTGCGCCTTCTAGGATATTGACAAATGTCTTCATCCCAGGGATTTTTCAGACATGGGTCCCCATTTGATTGGGCTTGGGCTTTTGGTAGTAACACCTCAATTCCTATAAAAAGTATGAGATGACCCATTTAAGTGTTGGATACCCATTTATAAAGTGGGTTGATTACTACCCGAATAAAATATTCGGGTCTAATTTTTATGTTCTATCAAGTGCTCCCTGACTTACTCGGCGTGGTTTCCATGTCGGGGGAGTCATGTTTGGTTTGTCGATAACGTTACTTCGGTCTTGTCCTTCCCAATGCTTCATCGAGAAACGCAATAGACTTATGACGGTTCCCAGGGGGGCATATTTAATGTTTCCTATCTAATATCTTTATTCGAGGAAAAATCCTATAAAGGGGTGTGCTCCCTCCATACTTAGGCATTTTACTACTAATTTGCCCGTGACATAATGGCTTCTTCTGGTTCTACTGGTGAGAGCTCCTTTAATTATATTTCATATTTAGAAACGGAAGTCAAGAAATCTCGTACCGCGAATAAGAAACTCTTGGCCAAGGTTTCAGACTACAAGAAAAGGTTGTCTGACATGGATTCTGATCATCATGTGACGATGGCCGATCGGGATTGGGCCTACGAGCATATAAAGAAGCTCGAGGCTAATCTGGCTAAGCAGAAGGCAGCAAAAAGGGCCTATAAGCTTGCCTTCAAGGAGTTGCATGCTCGGTCTAAACCGAGTTCGGATGACGATGAAGAAGTCTCTTCCTCAAAATAATTAGTCTTTTGTAATTTCTGTCGTAATTTCTCTTGAATGGGGAGTCTTCTCCTCAGTTGTAATCGAAGTTTTTGAAATTAATAAAATATTTCCCTTTCCTTGTTCTTGTCTGTTTATCTTCTTGATGTCTTTTTGGATGACTTTAATTGGATTTGGAACTGTGGTTAATTCGCCGTAAATGCTCTTGGGAAGTTCAAGAGGTTGTATTTATTCGAGATGACCTTTGATCTACTCCTTGTTTCTTCTTATAAAAGGGGACTGTCCCAGTATTCTTTATGCAGTTCATTCTTTATTAACGAACAAATGGCTTCTTCTCTTGAAAACTATGGTGACAACCTTCCTGAATACGTTGCCCGTCTGGAAGAGGAAGTTCAGAAGGTGCGTTATCTCGAGAAGAGGGTTGCCCGGCTGTCGGTGGAAGCTCGTCGGGCCGCCGAACTAGACGAGCGATTGGATGCCCTAGAGAAGGAGCACCAGAGGTCTTTGCTCGACAGTATTCGTGCTCGTGCCCGGATCAAAGAGCTCGAGGCCTCCAGAGATAAGCAGCTTGCTTCCAAGAGGGCTTACAAATTGGCCCTTAAGGAAGTGTATGCTCGGTCGAAAAGGAAGCCGAATGACGAAGCGGGCCCTTCTATGAAATGATTTTATTGTTTTCATTGTATTTCCTCTTTGTGCTTCTTCTGTAACGAAGTATCAACCAATCAATAAAGATTTCTTTTTCTTGTTTATATCTGAATTACTTTCCCAATGCAATTTATTTTGACTGCGCACGCTTGTGGCCTCATCAATGCTTTTCTTGGGCCTTACGTTTGATCTTATCCATTGGACCTTCTTACTCTTTATATCTAGGGACCAATAGGATTTCTTGAGCCTTGTGCATAAAAATCTTATTCACCAGAGTTTTCTTGATCTCTGTGCAAAAGATCTTAGATATTTATTTGAACCCAATGCCTTTCCCCAGAAATGACGCGTGTTTCAATGCCATTATTACTTGAGCTTTGTGCAAAAGATCTGGGATATTTATTTGAACCGCTGCCCTTCCCAAAAATGACGCGTGTTTTGCTGCCATTATTACTTGCCCCCTTTAAATATTGGTAAGAATCCAAACGTTTCTTGAACAGGAGTGGCTTTTAATTACTCACGCTCTTTAGAGTCTTTTGGGAATCCAAACGTTTTTCTTGAACAGACACCTCTTTTGAGTGCCATCGCTTCTGAATACCCATTGGCGAATGGTTGCGACTCTCAATCTCAGCCCTCATCTAATTGATCTATAAATACCTGCTTACAGCATGGTTACATCCACACTTCTCATCATATTATTTTCCCCCATATATAGACCCTCATCTTATAATTTCCCTAAGATGTCTGGTCCTTTCACCCAATCAGCATTAGCTTTGCAAGTGGAGGCCTTTGAAGCCTCCTATAACCATGTACAAAGGCTGTTGAGGGATGCCGAGGAGGAATTGAAGGTGATGCGTTATCACCATACCGAGATGGTTCGGGAATTAACTTGGCTAAGATCCGAACTGGCTTACTGCCGACGTGCTCGTCAGGCTCTAGTCGAAGAGAATGAGATGCTAAGGGGGAACCCGACACTGAGGGACAGGGATGTCTCTGCCGGGCCCTCTCATCGATACCGATCGACTTCCCCCTAACCTTCCCCCTTCTTTTTTTCCTTTTTCTCTGCTTTTCCCCATCTTTTCCCATCTCTTCCTTTTTCTTCTTTTTTTTATTTCTCCGTTTCCATCATTTCTTCCTCTTCCTCTCTTGTGTTTTTTTTTTATACTCTGTTTTCTCGTACTTTTTATTCTTTTCTTTTCCCCTTTCTTTTTTGTTTCATTGACTTCCTTTTTAGTTGTCTGTCTCCTTCATCTCTTTATCTTCTTCTCATCTGTTTTTCTTCTGTGCCTCCTCTTTCTTTTTCTTCATCTTCTCTCCCATCACTCTTTTTCTTTTTTTCTTTTTTTCTTTTTTTTTTGCACCACTACGATGTAACAATCAGCCCTGTGATCCAAAGGGTTTTGTGTTACATTTAGGGTTGATCATTTTTCTTTTTGACTCTTCTTTCTTATCACTTCTTCTTTTCTTGCACTCTTCTTCTTTTCCTCTTCTTGCTTTTCCTTTCTCGCTTTTCCTTTCTCTTTCTTCTTACTTTTTCTTTTTGGCATCTCCCGCTCACTTGGTCAGCTGATATAGTTGATCCTTTGCCTGATCTTCTGTACTAGCTCTTCTCGGATGTAATAGATCTTTTCGGATGTAATAGGTTTTCTTTTCGGATGAAATAGGTTTTTATCTCGGATGTAATAGACCTTGATGTAACAGACCTCGATGTAATATTGTTTTTTGATGTAATGAACAATGATGTATTCCATCTTCATTAATGAAAAGTATTTATGCCCTTTTATTTTTGCATTTCTTTTTATGTTGTACCTGTGGTTTGTTGTTTGTCTGGAATCTAGATCTTTGAATATCTCGTCTTTATTTCTTCTGCATTGTAGTCTCAGATGTCAGTAGATGTCCCCATCACTGTCAAACATATGTGCATGCTCCCTAGTAGGTCAGGAAATGTGCATGCCCCCCAGCATGTCAGGAAATATGCAATTTCCCAAGCTAGGTCATAAAATATCATACTCTCCGTTCTATAAGTACTTCTCTTTTCTTTGGTAGTTTATCATCTCTTTTTTCTTTTTGCTTCTCTCTTCCTCAGCCCTTTATTTTCTTCCGTACTAAGCAATTTCCCAGAATGTCTGGACCTGTGGTGAGATATCATGCTCAGATGAAGGGCTTGGACACTGAGGTATCTCGGGTCCGCCGTCAGATGGCAAGGCTTGAGAAAGAGTATGGCGTTTTGGCCTTGAGCTTGTTCGGCTCTTATCCCGAGGAGACGGTGAAGTGGACCGAGATCTCGGCACTGAGTCGCCAGCTCGATCATTTGTTGCTACAGAGAAACCATCTGGCCAACTCCTGGTATGATGCCGAGGAAATTTGGGACCATTCTCAAGATGAGTTTGACAACTCTCCTCAAGGCCTAGCTAGCATAATGGTAAAGAATGCTCGGCTCGTGGAGCGCGTCAGGGTTCTTACTACGGAAAACAACAGGCTCTCCTCGGAGAATGACGATTTGGTCGCCATGAACGATTCCTACCAAGCTCGGTTGAATTGTTCTGCTCGTTTTGCTTTCTCTCGGTCTGGCAGTTCGGTTTTTCCACCCATTGACCCTTAGATTGGGCTGGTTTTCTTATGTATTTCCCCTTTTGCCATTTGTGTTTTATCTTCTGTATTTGATGAATCAGTTGTATCTTTTCGTGTCTCGTGCCTGTCTTGTGAACCATTGTAACGCTTCGTATTTTGTGCCTTTTGATTCTCTATAAATGCTCCCTATTGCTTGTATCTCATTACCAATTTCTACCTCTCTCTTGTTTTATAATTTGCTTTTGCGTGAGATGGCTCCCATCACTAGGTCTGCCTCCAAAAAGAAAGCCCTTATGGAAGAGGAGCCTACCTTTTTGCTACCTCGTCCCCCTGGCTTTGGGGAGGAGGATTTGACTCCTCTTCAACTAAAAGAAATTGAGATGTCATGGCCGAAACATGATCTCATGTGTGCTCAGACTGAAGCGAGGAGGTTTAAACAATATTGGGACGATGAGGGCACTGCTCGTTTCAAGGCCGAGCAAAAATGCGAGTCTCAGTCTTACGCCTTGAAACAGGCTGAGATGGCGATTTCTCGTTTGGTTAGGGAGAAGGAGCGTCTGGAGGAACTTTTGGCGAAGAGGGATGTTGCTATGGGGGATAGTTCGAAAAAGTAGGATGGGTGTATTTTCTTTTTCTGTTGTATTGTTTGTGTTTCCCCCTTTGTGGATGAATAAAACTTGTCTTGCATTTGATTCTGTCCTATTTTATTTCCTGTTTGCTTCTCTTTTATGTTTCTGAGCATACACCGAACAATATGCCCGGTTATCCCCCCGGAGAGCGTTGTTAGACTTGATGCTCCCTGCCATCAAGCTAGAAACGGTCTTCGTCCACCTTGTTCGGTGTGCCCTTGTGGTAAGGATTGGTTGGGAGTCGAGGAACGTTAATCGGGGGATATTCTCGGTGTGATAGTAGTGGTAGCGTATGTGGGAAGCTTTTCGTGGTAGGGTCCACTGGCCGTTTATTTAGGTCTAATGATGTGAACTGCCTTGGGTAGTGGGATACGCGCTGACGTGGCGAAATCTGGAGCGTTTATATGTTAAAAAGAGCAGCGGTTGTTGACTTTTGTATGGTTGGAAAAAAGGTAAACCTCTGTTACACGAAAGGACGGTTATTATTTTATTCCTTTTGTGACTCCACTCCTTTCTATTATGCCAAGTAATCCTGTTAATTTTTATCACAGAATTTGCTGAAGAAAATATCTCTCTCTCTCTAAAGCATATTCTTGACGCCAAAAAGGAAAAGAGTTCGGCCGCTTGATCTAGGGTTTCGTGGTTTTGTTGGAAGACTTGCTGCTGTTCGCGCTTGCTTGCTCATAATGATTACTGTAAGTGATTTTTCGTTCTTCCCCCTTCCCTTTTTTAGGAGTTGTAGTTGATTTGTCGTTGTGGTCATAGGTGTGTCATTGGTATATGGTTCAGGTTATCTATATATGTCTGATGATTCTTATGTAATGTGTGTGTGGGGGGGGGGGGGGGGGGGGGTGGCTCTCGTTCTATTGATGTGGTTCTGGTTTGCGTATTTGGTTAGTATATTGATGGACTTTTTATGATCTTTGGATAGGAAATTTTGGTCCAAAGTGTGGCCCAAGTTGGCACATTCGTGGAAAAGGATTTTAAAGAGCTTGCTGGAATACCCGACAACGTACATATTCGGCTTCCTATTTCTGACGAGGAGGTGCTGGGATTTGTTCCTGCCGGCGAGGTAGCTGTGCGTTCGTCGGCATTCTTTACTGGGGGTCTTCGACTTCCTTTTACAAATTGGGTGGCCTCGTTCTTTGAGACCGTCCAAATTGCTCCGGCCCAACTGGCCCTAAATGGTTACCGTACTCTGAATGGTGTCCAAATTGCTCCGGAATACCGATTGAACTGAAGGACGTCTTTGGAGTCTATAGTTTGAGCTTTGAGCGTCGCAGCTCGTATTTGAAGACTCTGCGTGCCTTTTGCCGGCTCGTTATCGGTTTGCCGGATACCAACAAAGAGCGTAATCTTGGTATTGTAATTGCTTCCGGTGCATGGGGTTGTACGGGACACCAGATTCCTGGACCGGCTACCAATGCTCCCATTATGCCAGACCTCGGCGCTCCCAATGTAGAGGCTCTGTTAGCTCTTTGGAAATGGTGGGGGCCTGGACCTACGCCGGATCCTGCGAGTCGTACTGCTCCCATGCTGCTCGGTTACCCTATGGGGTCGGTGACCAGGGGGAATCCTGCACCCGAGATCCCCAAAGAGTCCGAGGAGGAATTCTTAAAGGTGGTCCGGGCTCGATGTGCTACTCGGCTTGGGAAAAAAGCCGTTCGTTCTAAGCGTCGTGCATCTGACCCTGTCGTTGAAACAACGAAGAGGGCTAGGGGAACCGATACATCGGTTACCGAGGAAGATGCGAACGTAGGCTCGGGCGAGGGGGTGTTTGCTGCTTCTCAAGGGGATACCGCCGAGGATGCCTCTGCGCCGGGCGAGGTATGTGTATATGTATTATAATTTTTCTTGTCTTTTGGTTGTTTGTCATTTTGTTCGCTAGTGCTTTGCTTTATTAGTCATCTTGTTTCAGCTACTGACTTCTCCATTGGTTACCCTCGCTCTTGCCCGGTCTATGGGTATTATTGTGTTTCAGGGGTCGATCGACGATGTATTCGGACATATGAACCTCTTGACTAACATGGGAGAGGGTACGATGACTTTGCCTGTCATCTCACCTATCCCCACCGAGGGTCCGATAGATTTGCCCGTTTGCTCGCCCCTCCGTACTGAGGAAGAGATCGAGCATAGGGCCCCTGAGATTGAGCAGTTGGAGGAGGACATGGGGGTGGAAATGGAAGGCAGCGAAGAGAATGCCGGGGATGTTGTGACGGGTGTCGAGGATGAGGCTCTCGACGGATCCGAGAAGGTGTTGGTTGACGGGGTTGCAATGACTCGTTACATTGACCGATGTAGGGGTGAACTGCTGGAGCAACCGCGAACCTTGAAGATGGGGTATACGGCTCTGAAACCCCTTGTGTTCAAGGATGCAGAAAGACTATCTGCCCAACCTACAATGTCGGTTATAGAGCAGGCCCACGCGGATGCGCTGAGGGTACGTGGGGCTCGTATTTCACTATATAGGTCTGGTACTTGTATTTTATTTGGAATCTAATGTGTTGAAGTGCAGATTGCTGTGAGTACCGTGGCGCTACGGGATCAGCTGGGAGCTCTAGGGGCTGAGAAAGAGAAGCTGGTGGCCGAGAAGGAGAAATTGGTCGCCGAGAAGAAAACCCTGGGCGAGAATTATGACAAGCTGTCGGTGGACTTTTTGCACCTGACCGAGGATGTCGAGAAATTGAAGGCGGAAAAAGAGAGCATGGTCGTTAAGTACGGCGAACTAGAGGAGGAGAACTTGCTCCTGGCAGAGGACGTGAAAGCCGAAAAGGCTAAGATGTCTGCCCTGAAAACGGCACATGCGGAGGAGCGGACAAAGTTAGCGATGATGGCCAACTTCTCTGTATACTGCGCTCATGTGCAGGCGCTCAATTTCGCGAATGTTCCTTTGTCGGATAGGGCGTGGTCGGAGTTGGTGTATCCGTGTCCGCATGGTGCACCGCCGAAACCCTTGGATTGGGCGAATCTTCGTGAAGAAGAGCTTCCTCGGCTACCGGGACAGACAATTTCGACAGCGCTGCGTCCTCACTCTATGTCGACCCCGTCCACTCCTCGACCGGATGCTACTATTGTTCCTCCACTAGTATCTCCTCAGGTGGAACCTTGACTATCTTTCTAGCAGTATGGATATATATATATATTTTTTTATTTATTTATTTTGGTCTCTTGTGTATCTAGAAACAGATTCTTTTGGGGAAGTGATAATATAGGTGATGTGGTTTCTTTCTGTTGGGCTTTCTTAGGTTAATTTCTTTTGATGGTCGTCATATTTTGAAGGATATGAAAACAAAATATTGTCAGGTACCAAATAACCCCCTTGCCATGGTGGTCTGGTCCTCGCCTAGTCGTAGTGTAGGTGACGTAATGGAGGATTTGGAAAGGTCTAACGCGTCCCTTACCGCGAAATTGACTTGTGCTTATCAGGAAATCGAGGGTCTGAATATTCATATTTCCAACTTGGCGATCCGGTTGCGTGATTTGGGAGAGAAATTTAGTAAAAAGACCGCCCATTATACGGCAAATAAGGGTAAAGCAAAGGAACTTCTCGGTGCCCTACGACGTTCTCGTGATGAAGCCCGAGGTCGTGTGACGAGCTTGAGCTTGGTCCTTGGGGCCGTTTTCGAGGACGCGGATCTGCTGCTATCCTTTGCCAAAGCGTATTGGGCCCGAGCTCGCGCCTTAGAGGTGCTGGAGCATATAAAAGGAATGAGTGGTGTGTCCCGGGCAGAGCGCATGGTGGATGCGAAGGCCGGGGTAACTGAAACCACTGTTGCCTTGAACTGAATCGAGGCGGTCATTCGTGAGCGTTTGGGGACGCAAATTAATTCATTGCGAGATATTCATTTTGCCGATTTAGTAGAGACTTCGGCGTCTGTTGAGGGGTTGTCGGATTAATAAAATAGCTTGTTTTGTCGTTTTTTTTGTAGCTTGTATAAAAAATTCTCTCTTTTTTTTTTTGTAGCTTCTTTTTTTTTTTTTTTTTTTCCCTCTCTTCTTTTTTTATTTTTTTTTTTTATTTTATTTTTATATTCATCTCTTCTCGTTCTTCTCCCCCCCTCTTTTTTTTGTAGGCACATGCTACTATGTCGCACCAGGCTGGTTCTCCATGCCTAGTTAACCCGGGGTTAGAACCTACTGGTGCTGCCCGGGACGAGGTCTCATCTGGTGCGGCTAGTGAGGTGCCTGACAGGTGGCCCTACATTGTTTTGATGAGCAAAAATGTCAAATTGACCGACCAATGTACTCGACTGCGGACCAAGCTGAAAACCCAGGCGGCCTCTTTTCGAGAATACGTTCGCCGTGCCGAGCATGCTGTTGAGGTTCAGGAGCGTCGTTTGGATCGATATTGGCGTGCAAAGGACGAGTACTTCGACAAATTAAAGTTGCTTGTGACCAAGGCCAACGTGTTGGTGAAGTATTTCCGTTTGTCCCGTGCCAGATACGATGCTTCCGCAGCTATGATCGAAGCTCGCCGTCACCTCTCCTTTGACGATGATCGCCGTAAAGCGGCCTCGGATGCTCACGAGTTCGCCAAAGAAGCCGAGTTCAACGCGCGGCTTCAGACGCTGACTTGTGTTGGGGCTCATACGACCAATTTTGATGCCCTCATTTCTGAGGAGCGTTTTGATGGTGATGAGTCTGATGGGTACACAACGACGGATGACGAAGAGATTGAGCTCGGTCAATTACCGTCGTGCTCCTCCTGCAGTAGCTCTTCTTAAATGAATCTCTTTAGTGTCGATGATCTTCTTGTTGCCTCCGTAATGCGGGCGAGGACTATTTATGTTATTTCTTTATTCCTGTTTTGTACCTTTCCATTGTCGTATTGCTATTTAATTGATTGGATCGATTTTTCCTTGCTAAATCATTTGTTATTTCGTTATTCCTGTTTTGGAGATGCTTCTTGTTGATATTTTGTTGTTTAGATTGATTCTCCTTCATTGTTTTAGCCAATTTATATTGCATCGCCGCCGTAATGTGGACCTGAATAATTCCTTGCATTGTACCTGCATATAAATTTCATAGTATTCCTAGGCGTTCCTTCGGTAACACGCCATGTTGGGAATTTCATAGTATTCCTAGGAACTTCGGCCATGTTGGGAATTTCATAGTATTCCTAGACGTTCCTTCGGTAACACGCCATTTACGGAATTTCATAGTCTTCCTAGGCACTTCGGCCATGTTGGGAATTTCATAGTATTCCTAGACGTTCCTTCGGTAACACGCCATTTACGGAATTTCATAGTCTTCCTAGGCACTTCGGCCATGTTGGGAATTTCATAGTATTCCTAGACGTTCCTTCGGTAACACGCCATTTACGGAATTTCATAGTCTTCCTAGGCACTTCGGCCATATTGGGAATTTCGTAGTATTCCTAGACGTTCCTTCGGTAACACGCCATTTACGGAATTTCATAGTCTTCCTAGGCACTTCGGCCATGTTGGGAATTTCATAGTATTCCTAGACGTTCCTTCGGTAACACGCCATTTACGGAATTTCATAGTCTTCCTAGGCACTTCGGCCATGTTGGGAATTTCATAGTATTCCTAGACGTTCCTTCGGTAACACGCCATTTACGGAATTTCATAGTATTTCTAGGCACTTCGGCCATGTTGAGAATTTCATAGTATTCCTAGACGTTCCTTCGGTAACACGCCATTTACGGAATTTCATAGTATTTCTAGGCACTTCGGCCATGTTGAGAATTTCATAGTATTCCTAGACGTTCCTTCGGTAACACGCCATTTACGGAATTTCATAGTATTCCTAGGCACTTCGGCCATGTTGGGAATTTCATAGTATTAGTAGACAGCATAATAATATATTTTATTCATTCAAAAGAAGAAAGATAATGCCATTAAGCAAGAAGGGTAAGGTAGCACCTGTACTTGTATTCGGAGCATTGCCTATACGTAGTACTTCTTTAAGTTAGTCACATTCCAAGAATTCTTTTCCCCTCGGCTATTGGCGAACAGGACGCTTTTGATTTTGTAGGAGACTGGACTTGTTTGCTTGACGATTTCGTATGGGCCTTCCCAGGTAGGGCTTAGCTTGCCATGTATTTCGTTGCGGGTATAGACCGTCACTCGTCGCAGCACCAGTTCTCCTACCATGAATTCTTTGGACCCTTTTACTCTCTTGTCATAGGTTTGCTTCACGCTTTGTTGGTACTTAGCTAGGGTAAGGGCCGCTATCTCTCGTTTCTCGTCTATCATGTCGAGCTCTTCTCTCATTCTTTGTTCATTATTTCCCTGCTCGACCAACGTCGTTCGGAGCGTGGGTAGCCCGATCTCTGTCGGTATGATGGCCTCAACACCGTATGCTAAGCTAAACGGGGTTTCCTTGGTGCCCGTCTTGGGTGTAGTTCGGCACAACCATAAAACGTTGAGTAGCCGCTCGGGCCACCTACCCTTTGCCTGTTCAAGGGTGGTCTTGATGCCGTCTAATATTGTTCGGTTTGACACTTCGGCTTGCCCGTTCCCTTGTGGGTATGTCGGCGTCGAATAGAATTTTCGGATACCGAGTTCCTCGTACCACAACTGTAAATTGGCATCTTTGAACTGGGTTCCGTTGTCGGCGACTATAGCGTACGGTATACCGAACCTAGTTATGATGTATTCCCAAATGAATTGTTTGACGTTGTTGGCTTTGATTTCTCGGAGGGGTTTAGCTTCGACCCATTTGGTGAAATAATCAGTCGCAACGATCAGATATTCCACATTCCCAGGTGCTCTTGGGAGTTTACCGACCAAATCAATTGCCCATTGAGCGAACGGCCATGGTGCTGATACCGGGGTCATCATAGATGAAGGGAGCCGTGGTATCTTGGCGAATCGTTGGCACTTGTCGCATCGTTGGACGTATGCATCGGCGTCTCGCTTGATATAGGGCCACCAATATCCTTGGGTCACTGCCTTGTTTGCAAGGGATCGCCCTTTGATGTGTGCTCCGCAGGATCCTTCGTGGATTTCCTCCAAGACCGGCAGTTATAGCTCGGTTGGGACGCACAGTAGATGTGGTCCCCGGTAACTGGATTTGTATAGTTTGTCGTCCTCGGATAGCCAGAAGCGAGGAGCTTTTCTTGTAATTTTCAGCGCTTTTATCTTGTCGACCGGAAGCGTTCCACTTCGCAGATAATGGGTCATGTCCTCCATCCAACCTAGTTCGTACTGAATCGATGTCACCCGGTTTACCCTTTTTATTATCCTCGGGGTCAGCAGTAGTTCCACTGTGATCGTCCGGGTGTCGGTCAATGTTAATATCGAGGCTAGGGTGGCCAATGCATCGGCATGTGCATTCTCGGTGCGATTGATTCATACTAACTCGCACTGTTCGAAGGTTGCCATCAAGCTTTGGACTTTCTCTTGGTAGAGGATCATTCTATCATCTTTCGCTTGGTACTCGCCGATGGCTTGATTGACTATGAGCATGGAGTCTGAGCTTGCAATTAAGTGGGAGCATCCGAGGGACCGGGCAATAAGCATGCCATTTATCATGGCCTCGTATTCTGCCTCATTGTTGGTAGCTCGGAAGCCCAGTTTTATGCTTTTTCGATGATCGCTCCCTCTCTAGACTTTAGGACGATCCCTGCTCCTGATCCATCCTTGGTGGCTGATCCGTCGATATGTATCTGCCAGTGTGATTGTGGGGAGAGTGCCAAAGGCTCGTCATAGCCTTCGGTGAATTCTGCGACGAAATCGGCCAGGACTTGTCCCTTTATGGCATGGCGGGGTGCGAACTCGATATGAAATTGGGATAGCTCGACCCCCCAGGCGGCAACTCGGCCGCTAATGTCCGTCCGTCGAAGTGACTCTTTAATATGAAATTTTGTGTATACCCGGACCTGATGAGCTATGAAATAGTGTGGCAACTTTCTGGTTGCGACGACCAATGCCAGACACAGCTTTTCCAAGGGTAAATAACGTGATTCGGCTTCGACCAGAGTCTTGCTGACGAAGTAGATCGGAAATTGTTCGCGACCTTCTTCTCTTAGGATAACTGCGCTCACAGCTGTAGTGGAAACTGCTAGGTAGCATGCCAGAATGTCTCTTAAGATCCGAGAAAGAAATGGGCGGATGTCGTCGTGGTGTGCATTGTCGTTTAGAGGTCGACGCCTGTGATGTCTTGGCTACTTGGCCAAAGTGGGCCAGCTGCCGTTGTCGTGATCGTTCCCCGCCTGGGCCCTTGGGTCGTGACATATGAACGACGTTGATCGTTTTACCTTGCCGGTTGTCGGATCCCTCGACGGCCAATTGTTTGCCTTTATTCCCAGCTCCTTTGATGAACTTGGCTAGGTATCCTGCATCGCCCCACTGGTTCATTCTCCATCGCAGGTTACGGCAATGCTTAGTGAGATGGCCGTGATCCTCGTGATATGCGCAGAAGAGCTTGGAATCTCTCTGATTGGGGGGAGAGATGATCGGTTGTGGTCAGGAATACCAACTTTCCCTGCATATATCCTTGAGGATATCTTCAGCAGATAGGTTGAAAGTGTATCGCAGCTCGACCGGTCCGAAAGTGTTTCGGTGTTCCCTCTCTTGGGGCCGAACTTGTTGAAATGGCTTGGGTGGCATCGGGTAGGTGAGCTGGAGCGGTTTATGTTCATTGGTCGGTGTTGGGTATGCGATCTGGAGCGGTTTGGGCTCTAGTGCTCGTGGTCGCTCTACCCTGCTATGGTCCTCGGGCTCTTTACCCTTTCTGGTCGGTTGGAATGCTTCTTCCTGGTTATTCCTAACTCTTTTGCGACCCACCTGTGCCTCGCGGACCGACTCTCTTCTCGGTAGAGTTCGGTTGAGGAAACGCAGTTCGTCATTTTTATCGGTGAGGTGGGTACAATAGGCTAGCAGGGAATCAGTGGTCGGGAAGTTTTTGCCTATGAACTTCCTTCTCGCCCAATAGCCATTAGGGATGGAATTGATAAAGTTTTGGATGGCTATATTATTGGCATATCGTGGAATCTGGTTTGCTACGTCGATAAAACGTATGCAGTAATCGTTGAGCCTTTCATTTGGCATCATCGCCATTTTAAGAAGGGTTTCGATACTAACCTTCTTTTTCCGATGAGCAGCGTATCGGGTGGAGTATGCTCTTAGCAATTCTGCCCAGTTTCCAATGGAGCCCCGTGGTAAGTTGTGATACCATGACGAAGCCTCTTGACCCAAGCTATTTTTGAAAAATTTGCACATCAGTGCATGGTCATCACTCCACAGTTCCATCTTCGTCTTGTAGTGCCTCAGATGGTCGATAGGGCAACTCTTCCCATCATAGAGCCTGAATTCGGGGATGACGAATCCTATAGGATTGCGGTACCGGGTGATCTGTTCATCACACGGGGTTTCTTGGCATACGTTCCAAGCCTGTTGGAACGCGTCATCCGTGACTTGGTAGGGGGGAGGGTATCCTCCCTGATGTGGTGGTGGGCCATATCCTTCCCCGATCCTGTATTCGGGATATCTACTGTCCTTCGTGTTTGTGTGGACATGTTCCATACGAGTGTTCGGATGGACGATAGTTATTGGGACATTGCCCCCTTGGTGGGGGACTCTTGTATCGGGTCGCTGACCCGCTGCCTCCAGGGCGGCCCTGTAGGCAGAATCTTCCACTTCATGGCGTGGGTCCTTGCCGGGTTGGATAACTGGCAATACGATGCCGGCCGCTGTCATGGACGTCATGCATGCCGCCAGCTGAGCTTGTAGCTGGGCGTAGTTCCTTTCATCGGCTAACGGAACAACATGTTATACCTCCACCGTGGGTGGTGTAATCATCCTCGGAGAATTAGTCGGTAGTCGGGGCGACTGTCCGAGTACATGATCCTCGGGCATGCCAAACTGATGAGCTTCGTCCGTTTGTAAACGAGCACCGGAGTTGACCGAGGCTGTAGGCAAAGGGACTCTTGAGCTCGGCCCTGCTTGGGACCCGGTTAAGCTTCTTCGTGCACGCCTTAATACGGGCATGTCTTGTTCGTCTTCCGAGGACGAAAGGTGTTCGTCGACAATCCCTTCGATGAAATGTCGGGGTGGTTCGACCGGTTGTTCTTGGTTGACGTAGGAGGTTGTTGGTTGGTTTCCGGATTGGATAGCTTCATATCTGTCGCGGATGGCGAGTAGATCGTCGAGGTCTTGTTGGCTAATTTGCGTGTTTTGGTTGTTGGTTTCTACTATCTCGGGATGGGTTTCCTCTACATTGGTAACCATTGTCGCTCGTCTGGCAGAGTATTGGTATTCGAATTCTAAACTAGTTGGGAACTAGATGATTCCCGGAGACGGCGCCATTTGATAAAGCCATAACTTTGGTCGGTCGCGTTAGGCTTTTCAACAATGATATAATGATAATTCAACCGTGAATAAAGGACACTTCCTGATCTTTATTATTGCTCGGATTATTGTCCTTGTTCGGACTATTACATTTGCTCGGATTAGTATTTCGGTTTTACAATTGTGCTCGATATGACTATTTAATCTCTCGTCTTGATCTTTCTCCCCTTTTATTCGGTGCTCGGCTGTCTTTTCTCGGTTTATTCCTCGAAGTGATATGCTTTGGTTAGTTTCTCTCTTTTCTTAACTTCTCTCTATATTTTTTGGATAGATTTTCTGGTCCTTTTCTAGGAGGGGTAGTTGGCTATTTATACGCAACTGCGCCTTCTAGGATATTGACAAATGTCTTCATCCCAGGGATTTTTCAGACATGGGTCCCCATTTGATTGGGCTTGGTCTTTTGGTAGTAACACCTCAATTCCTATAAAAAGTATGAGATGACCCATTTAAGCGTTGGATACCCATTTATAAAGTGGGTTGATTACTACCCGAATAAAATATTCGGGTCTAATTTTTATGTTATATCATATAATGTCTAGGTTGAGAATTATGGAAATTCAATGGAGAGACTATTAAAAAAAATTAGTATTGTGTATAAATTGAGAATTGTCTCTTTACAAATTCCAAATCCAGTTTTTTGTGTGTGAAAGGAATATTGGTTTGTTTCGGATCCATTCTTACTGCCCTACTTTTTTCAGGGTAGGTTATCTTAGTTTTTTGGGACCATTTGATCAAAATTAATCTCATCTAAGATTCAACAAAAAATATGGAAATATTACTATGTATGATTGAATACATACACTACTTGGTAACACGAGTAATTAAAAAAAATGTTAACAATGCGATTACGATACGTTATTTTAGAATAACAATAACGTAAATCCGGTAAAAGCGTATCATCCACTAAAAATAACTACTATCCTGAAACTAATTAATTTAAAATTAAAACTAAAATATTTTATTCGTTGAATAAAAAAATAAAAATCAAATTTATCAACAGTACCGAAAAAGTATCGGATACATTTTAAATACGTCACGTAAAAAATAAAAATCAAATTTATGAAACATACCGAAAAAATATCAGATACGTAATCGTGTCAACATTTTTTTATTATTATTTTTTTTTATAGTTTTTGTTGAGGAATGAATTCGTTTGTTTCACTTAAATAGGGGATGCAAATACACATGTCAGGTAGATCCGATATGGGAGAAGCAAATTCCATTTACCAAGTGGATGATTTAATATCCGAAAGGAGAAATAAGTGGAAAGATTAAACAAAAGTACTGGTGCCAAAAGAAAGGATCCATTTGTTTAATTCCAGAGATAGGGATTGTTTTGTTTTAAGAAATTCAGGTGTGTATGAACCACAACTTAAGTGGAACATGCTTGCATATATCTACTTAGCATCAAACATGTCAAATAAAATTAACAATTAAAGGTTAGTTAGACTACTTCCTCCGTTTCAAATTATGAGTGATATATGAAATTCCATGTAGTTTTTATCGATAAATAACTCATATTTAACTGATCGAAATCGAATTTTCAAAAGTTAATCATATAGTTCAAATGTTCAACTATATGAACAAATTTTTCAACAATTTAATCATGAGATATTTGCCGATCAAATTGCATGTACGAAGTAACAATTAATAAATAATAAAAAGAATAAACAAACAGACAGTTTAATCTATTATTAATTCAGAATGAGTACTGAAAATTACATATATGAAACTGTCGGACTAACTAGTAATTAATACAAATTGTTAGTGAGATTATTATTATTTAATAATATGACAGAGTGAATTGTAATAAACAGAAACTGTCGGACTGGAAATTATAAACTTAACAACCAGACTATTCTGATTGGAAAAAGAATTACATGACTGATATGAAACTATTCTAATTACATAATTAAATTATATAATTGAAATTACATAAAAGAAACAGTACTTTAAATAAATTACAGTAAAGAAAAGACAGAATAGAAATATTACAGCTAATTACAGCAAATTTAAATTACAGAATAAAAGTACTGAAATGAAATGAAAAAAAAAAATTCGAGACGACTATTAAACAGTCTGCCCTTAATCGATATTCTCCCAACCACCTTAAGGTTTCTGGTTGCGTTGGCGATTCGATCCCAATATACAACGTCTCAGATGACTCGTCGGAAACTGGCGACGAGTCAACGTCGAGTTGTTGGTGGGTGATTCTCTCTTTATAAAATGCTATGAAAAAATATGCACTATTTGTTTCAGATTGTAAAAGTGTGTTTAGAGAGTGGGGGAGGGCTGACTACTTATAAACTGAGCTGAAATCTAAGCCATAAATGGTCACTTAATTCAGCAATCGAAGCTGCTGAATTAATTATGTAATTATTTTCATTTAATTGCATCAATTACAAGTTTGCTGGAAATTTGAGGACTATTTTGTGATTATTCAAAACTCTCTGACTTTCTTGGAGCACGTGTGTGGTGCTCTTAACTACACACACCTATGAGCCTACACACTTTTTCAGAGTGCCTCTTTGAAACAGTCGGTTTATTTGACTGTTTATGGTACAGTTATCTTAACCACCGTTAGATTATAAAATAAATGTTTAGATGATATTTTTCAATAACTAATTTATTTTTTATATTTTCAACAAATTAGAATTCGATAAATTAAAAAACAAATTGTACAATACAGTAAAAACTTAAATAAAAATATAGAACTTTATGAGTATCTACGCTAAACTTAAAAATTAATCAAATATTTTTTTTTATCCATTTGACACTTTTATGCAAACGGTTTGTGAACCAGTTATTTAGTCTGATTGTTCCCTATTACCACTCTCAAGTGGTGGATGTGTATATAAAACATTCAAAATAGTTTTTTCTATTTTATGTGAGATGAACATTTGGGTGGTTTTCTTACTCATTTGTTTTTTTTCACTCTTCCCAAATTCCAGCTTTTTCTCTCTCCATGGTCCAACTTCGCAGCCAATTTGTCATGCGATATACCGTTTCAAAATTCGTCACACCAGCTATTCAAACCATTTAAGTACGGTGTCTAAATTTTAAATTTTTCGCATGGAATTTGACCAAACTTTTGAACTCGTGAGGTTTGGAAAACCCATAAAAATATAATTTTTCCCAACATAAGTTTCTTACGATATAAATAGCACAACTTAAACAAGGAAAAAACAAACTCAGCGCTTTAATTCGTTTGTAAATACAGCGGAAATGATGCCATTTTAAGTCTCTTAATGTAATTTTTTTTTAACTGAAAAAAATGATATATGAAATGAAAGTCTTTTGTTTTTTTTTATCCACATACAACTATCACGCTTTATATATACCTACCTGATATTAATTACAAGATCTTTCATAGTATTTAAAAGTTGAAGAAGATTATATAACATCATGCAACATCACACATATGAAAACACAGAATGGTGTAATATCATCTATTTTTATCCTAATATATATATATATATATTTCATTTTTTAATTATTTTCCGTTTGTATTTAGCTATTATGCAATTTTTTTTAATGATGTTTGTGTGTTTCAGTTGTGCCTTTGAATCATGTGAAACTAGAAATAAAGATGGAAAGAAAAAGGAATTAAGGAGAAATAAACTTAAAAGGTTTGAGAGAGAGTAATTTTAGTAGTAGGGTATTTAGTACATTAAAACTAGATATTCACCTAATTTCAAACAAGAAACTTATAGGTTTATAAAGTATAAAACACTATAAATTAAGTACCAATAGGTTTATAAAGTATAAAACACTATAAATTAAGTACCACTTTTTTGTTAGTACCAGTATAACCTAACTAACAAAAACCTGTTATGAGTGTCCTAATAATAATAATGAATATGACTTGTATGGTGGTATCAGGTATGGTATGTAACGAAAGCTATAAAAAATTTTGCAAAGTGTGCAAGCAACTAAACAACTTGTGGGTCAGCTTTCTCAAGTACATGTGATGCTTTGTCGCTAATACAAACAAAGATGAATTTAAAAGTTCATTTCCTTTTATAGCTTTATAAAACTTGACGTGTCAACTCTCCAAACAGAAAGAATATTGTTGCGTAACACAAACTTTTAATTAATACTGCAATTGTTGACGTTTTTTCCTACTTGTTATTTTGTATATCAAGCGAAGTTTTTGAATAAAAAGACGGTAATATACCTCTTAAACTAACCAAAATAAGTCATGTAAAGTAAACAATGTAAAAAATAGTCATGTACATCACATGTGCAAGTTTTCCATCAAAAAACTAAGGGGGTTAATCATAATCAAACAAAAGCATGAATTCAGGGTACAAAACTAAAAAAAATCAAAATTGAGGTCATAAAAAAAAAATAGACATAATACAGGCATATAAGATGATAAAACCGATATTGCGATCCCTACAAAAAAAAGTTCATGATAATTTTTTTTCGGTTATATTGTTAAAATAGTTATGACTAAATTTTAGTAACAGTTTATCAACAAATTATGTTATTATTTGTTGTTAAAATTTAATTATGACCATTTTAACAATATAAACAAAAAAAATTATGATGCTAAAAACTTTTTCTGGATAGTCTAATTTGGATGGTCATGATACGAATAATATCAATTTCTAATATCAAATTTTAATTTGATTGTCACACTATTTTGGGCTTAGCGGGCCTCAAATTGACATGGACTTTGCCAAACAGGTGCTCAGCAATATACTATATATAGAAGAAATGCATGCTTTGCTCATCATGTCATATCAAATGGTGGAGGTGTTTTTCTTTTAAAAAGTGGAGGTATTTATATTGATGAGCTTAATTTGATAAGTTTAAATGAAGCACTTAACGTATATTTCTATCTAATCATTTCTAGCTTAATCATCTCTAACTTGATCTGAGCAAAACTTTAATCAATTAGAGGGAAGGTTATACAATTGACAATTCTAACATATATCAACTGGCTTTCGAGATCATCATAATTATATGTTTTCTAAATTACCCCGTCAAGATTTTGATTTTGAATCACTTTAACAAATATATTCTGTGAAATTACCCCAGCAAGTTGTAGTCTGCCAACTATGCTTCTTGGACCATATAAATTTTGTACTATTATATTTCTTTGTAATGTAAAGATTTTGTAGGTAAAAAAAAAAGTTAGATTTTAACCAAACTAGCTAAAAAGTTAGATTTTAAGTTTATTTGCCTACAGGTAAATTGGTTATCAGTTAAGATAGCATGCAGGTTTAGTAAGCATGCTTTTAGGCTAATTTGGAGCAAGTTTAATCTCGTATTTTGCCAATTGTGGCTTAGTGCTCGGATCAGAAGGTTTATTTTGTATTTTGGTAACTACTAAAAAAAACAAATATATTCTGTGTATATTGTTTTGAGATATATATACTTACAAATTTACTAGTATATCACTTTAAAGAAGGTTGCAAGTTTTTTCTTAATTCTTAATTATAAAAATTAAATTGAAAAAACTTTATATCTTGAAAGTATAGCACAAGGACTAGTCATTTTCTTGCCTGTCATCCATTCACCCTCGTCACGAATATTTTTTCCTCTCATGAATTGCAACACCTTTTACCTTGCATGTCATTATTTCACTCCTTTTTTCGTCTAAGAAAGGGGAGGAAAAGATAGGGATAAAGAGGGTTTAGGGGGACATGAAAAAGGAATTCAAGATTTTACACTAACTAACGAATATAAAGTCTTGAGCTAAATATGCATAAATTTGTATCGTTCTAAAGTCAATCAATGAATGATGACGCCTTGCTTTGGCATATCAATGGTAATCATTACGAAACGTTATTAGCGGTGTTTTTTCTGTGTGTGTTAATTTAAGCCTTGTTTGATTTCGCTTGTAAACCTTAACATTATTTGCAGTATTTTGTGTGTGTCTATTAATTTAGGACTTGTTTGATTTCGCTTGTAAAGCTCGTTTGAAAATGTCAATTTACCATCACACGTCATGTTGATAAACTGATGCCAAAAACCGAGTATACTAACATTAACATTTAAAATGTAATAAATGTTAAATAAATTAGATGACAAAAAAACGCGCATGATGTGTACATGACTGACCGGCACTTCTATGCAAATTATTAGCGCTATTTTATTCAATACATGGTCACAGATTGACTTTTTATTATTTAAATAAAATTCTCATTTATTAATTTAACATAAAAAACTCCGACTCAAATGACTCAAATAATATGGTCTTTTAGATTCTTTATATATGTATTAGCTTTTGTTGGCCCCGGTACGGCTAATCCTTAGAGGGGGGTGAATAAGGATTTGGCGATTTTCGCCTAATTAAAATTCTATGCAACTAACCACCCAACTTATGCAATTCTAAGCTTAAGCGTTTTAACAAGAGTTAATAAATTGCTAAAATAACTAAACGCAAGCAATAAATATGCAAGAATATAAGTTGCGGAAAGTAAAAGCAAGGGAAGAAAATGACACCGTGATTTATAGAGGTTCGGCAAACGCGCCTACGTCCTCTTCTCGGTACTACCGAGTATTTCACTAAAATGTTTCTTCCGGATTTTACAAACCCTATCGAGCTCAATTGACCGATTGGCTCACCCTCTACCCGAGGTTCCTACTCTTGATACAAGTGCAAGAGAACACGACTACGAGTCTACGACTCCCCCTCAATTTATGAGTACCCGAATGAAAAACCTAGAGCTTTTAAACTTCACTTGCTTACAAAGCCTCTACCCGTTCACTCGCTCACAATTGAGTTTATAAAACACTCGATACAAATTTTGTTACAAAAATGTAACTACACTCACTATTCTAATTGCTTCTTAAAAAGCTAATTGGTGAGTTGTTGATGATGATCGAGCTTGAATCTCTTTCTCGTTGATTTCCTTCTTTCCCGAATATATTCACCAAAATGGTGATTTTTAGGGTTTTTATGAGAGAGGTTGAAGGATGATGTTATGTATGATAATTGGTCATTTGGGAGAGAGATTGGGTTGATTTTTATATCAGCAAAGTCTGTTTGTGCTGGATATGACCGTTGGAAGTTTTAAGCAACTTTCCAGAATAAGCTGAAAAACTGTTTTCGAAATCTGTAGAAAACGATCGGTCGTTTTCTACAGTCGATCGGTCGTTTTCCAGAAAACGATCGGTCGTTTTCTGAAAACGATCGGTCGTTTTTATACTGGACTCACTGGAAGAAATTGGACCAAAAACGATCGGTCGTTTTTGTCCAGTCGATCGGTCGACTGTTCTTCTGGCAGTTTCTCGGTCTTCTCGCTATTCTTCGAAAGCTCATAACTCCTTCGTTTTAGCTCCGATTTTGGTTCCGTCTGAACATGTGGCTTCGTTTTTCTGTGCTCTATCTTTCTGGCGCTGAAATTTTCATTTACTTCTTTTGGAAAACGATCGATCGTTTCATAAAACGATCGGTCGACTTTTCGACCTGCTCACTGGAAGAATTTGGACCAAAAACGATCGGTCGTTTTTGTACAGTCGATCGGTCGTTTTTGTCCTGGTCTCGTTAACCTTCGAATGCTTGTATCTTCTACGTTTTAGCTCCGAATTTGGTTCCGCTTGAACCGTTGGCTTCGTTTTCGAATGCTCTTTCTTTTTAAAGACCTGAAATATACATTTACTCTTTTTGGAAAAGATCAAGCATTATTTCATTGAAATATAAAATCATTAATTCATAATCATACTTATAATCAAAATCAATTATTGAACCCATGTTCAACAGCTTTATTTATTCACCGTTGTTTCACAGTAACATATTAGATAGTTGTGAATTTCAACGTTTAATATGTATTTTTTATCAAAGGATCTAACGGTTTATTTTTTGATAGTTTTCAAACATGTCCTCTAATCAAACCACCCTTGTTCCGATGGAGCCGCAGGGGCGAAGGCAGGATGTGTAAATGGTGGGTGACAAAATATATGTACAAGTAACATATTTTTATGGGGGTGCCAAATCTACACCTAAAAAGAAATTGTACTAAAAAAAATTGCGTCACTTGGGATTTCTAAAATTATGGGGGGTGCCGTGGCACCCGATCGTCCCCACTTAGCTTCCCCCTGGATGGAGGCGAAGTGTCTGGTACCACTAGAGTGCCGGAAGTGCACTTGCACATCACAAATAATCATTGTTGTATTGGCAGTGATTATCATATGTGATGTAGCGTACTTGATTCGGCGTATCTCTGGAAGAAAGCTAAGGCCAAGAAATCGACATGTTCATCCCCTACACCTACCCCCAACCCCTCGCTAATCTCACGTCCTTCCAGGTACCGCCAATGATTCTTCCGTATTAACATGTGTCGCACCCAATATAGTGTGTTGTGCCGTACGTAGCCCAAACACCAACGACACCCCAGGCAGCAGCTGTGCAGGAGCGGTTGAATCCACATGTGAAGAAACGGGGTATTAGGAAGTTTTTATGCTAGAAAAATAATGAAGAAACGAGTATTTTAATAAGTATGTTTAATTAGTGAGTTTCTTTTTCCTTTTATCTTCAATAAACGATTATGAATAAACATATATATATATACTAGTAAAAATTACTCACGCGTTGCGTGTGAGACGCGTAATGACATAAATCTCGTAATATATTTTATTTTTAACATAATATTCAGATTTGGTATCATTTATTATAGTTATGGAGGTTAAAACGAATTGTTAATTAATTTATGGTACATCCGTAATTAGGAAAATATAGTGAGGACAAATAGCTAATTAATTAGATTATACATATTGGTAATTATTAAAATAGAGTGAGGGTATTTTTGGAAAAAATGGACAAAATTGGGCAGACTCAATTTTTTTTGTGTTTGCTTATATTAATAGTATGATATATATATATATATATATATATATATATATATAATGGTAATCATTGCGAAACGTTAGTAGCATGGTTTTGTATGTGTGGTTATTTAAGCCTTGTTTGATTTCACTTATAAAGCTCCTTCTTTCACTTCTTCACTTAGAAAATAGCCTGCATTTGTTTTACGTTTTTAAGAGTTTGTTTTACACATGGAATGAATTTAATTTTTAAAATCTAAAGTTGATAGATCATTTTGTTAATAAATGGTGGGGATCGAAAAAACACATTCTTATTACTGATAGAAAATAGTAATAGAAAATATGGGTAACACAAAAATGTCACCAAAAAGGAGATTTGAATAAAATTATATAAATTGCAAATGAAATTAAAATTTGTAACATGTGTCGGTCGGTCATGTGCACATCATGTACGTTTTTTCATCACTTAATTTTGAAAAGATATAAAGAAAATAGTTTTCATCTAATGGCCGAGAAGAGTTTAATCCAAAGTTCAGTTAACGACTAAAATACTTAGGTTCATCTTTTCATATTGGCTTTTACAATAAAGATTTGTAATGTGAATCATTTATAAACTTCTTATACTAAAAGATTACAAATGTTAATGTACTAAAATACACCCCATAAAAAGAATTCAGCGTACTAATACATAAAAGGTCACCAAAAAGGATATATGAATAGAATTATATAAAGTACAAGAAGCAAAGGAAATTAAAATTTGTAACAAAATCAAAAGCTTTCTTCATTTGCCCGACAAATGTAATCCTGAGGGACTGCCTTAGGTACTTATTGTAATAATGCCACGCCTTCTTATGCTCGGCCAATGTTAACTTCATAATTAGACGATCACGTGTTTAAGTTAGGGTCCTCAAATCTAACCTGCAACTACATATTTAAACTTAGGTCATCACATGTTTTAAATTTGGGTCGTTAAACTCATGTCATCGATCCTTCCACAACCAAACATTAAATTAAAAAGCACTCTCACGTATTTGTGTTTATGTTCAGTTCATTTGTTTTTAATGAATATTAGATGTGTGTATGTTACTTTTCGGTTCTTTATCATTACGAAACAAATGAAAGCATACTAAACTGATCACGAATTGAATACAAGTTTATTTATGGATGTTCATAACATTTGAAATCTTGCAGCCTCGACGTATATTCTAAGTCTCTAGGAGCATTCATATTTCATTTATCAAATTCTATTTTCTCTATAATTTTGATGAGTTTAGCTTCAAAATTCAACTATATCAAGCTCACAATGAACTCTGTATTTTTTAAAAAGATCACTATAAGAGTATTCACATTAAGCTCATAAAAAAAAATTCAAATGCGGAGTGAAAATTTAACTTTTTTTTTATTTAGAGAGTCATTTACATTTTATACTCTCATAAAAAATATCATCTCTATCAATAATTAACTATTTTAACATTATATTTTAATATAAAATTCATATTTGGGTAAATAACATGCATATGGTTAAAGTGATGCATATTAATTTTTAATTGATGAACATAACTATTTACTCTCTATTTGTAAAGAGTTATAATGGTATTTTCTAAAAATAGAGAGTTGATTGTGAATTTGATGTACAAGATTTTTTGAGATAAAACTCATCAATTATAGAGAAATTAGAATTTGATGAGTGAGATGTGAATGCTCTTACTCTTTACAAATAGTGAATAAATAGGACTACTCATCAACTAAAAATCAATGGATCCAACTTTAAATCATGTGTATGTTATTTCTCCAAATGTAATTTTATTTTAAAATATAATGTTAAAATAGTTAATTATTGATAGAGAGCATGTTTTAGAGAGATTATAAAATGTACATAATTTTTTAAATACCAAAAAATTGATTTTTCACTCCGTATTTGAAGAGAATTTTAAACAAACAAAAGTTAAAGTATTCACATCTCACTCTCTATAACACACTTTGTTTATAATTTGAGAAGTTTAGATAGAACAATTCACTTACATCAAACTCATAAATCATAATGATTTATTTATTGTTACAGAGTACCATGATATATGTTTAAGTAGAGGATGAAATGAATCTCTTCGCAACCTAGAAATTAACTTAATGCGTACCCCATTATAATAACTCATGTGTTTATTCTATCACAGAAAAAAAGTATTAATTAGAATTTAATATTAAAAGTAATTAAATATTAATAGAGATGATGTTCTAAAGATATTGATAATTATGTAAACTTGTAAATGAATTTCTAAATGCCAAAAAATACAATTAACATTCTTTATTTTTATAAAAATATGAAAAGATTAGATGTGATTGCTTAACTATATATAAGTTGGGAAGATGTGAATAAATGAAAAAATGTTGATCATTCCACCCATGGATTATGATGGAAACTGATAATGGATCCTCACCCGCACCGCTACTTCCACATTGTGGGCTCCCAATTTAATTATTACCCCCCACAATAATAATTAACTTTCTTAGTTCTTACTGTCTTTTATTTATTTTTAACCTTTTGACCATCGCAATAAATAAGTAAAGTTCTGACTACATTTGACACTTGTTTAGAAAAATCAAGGAAAGACATTTGACAATCATTTTGATTTTGTAAGATCACCACCCTAAATGCGCCATTGGTTGTTTTTCATTTCTCAATAAAGAACAAATATAAGAAAAGTATTTGGGTCCAGCTTCGTTTAGAGCCTCTCTGATTGCTCAAAATGTGAGTAGTTGAGATTCGTTTTGGTTTTGTTGGTTATAATATGTTTCATTTTAAAAAGAAATATTAAAAAAATACAAGTAAATGGATGTGGTAACATGATTTTTCTATGAATTTGAGTTGCTATTCTAGGTTATAGCCCTGTTTGGGATATTGCTGATTTTAAATAACTCAACAACACTTATACCAGTTACAACATATATAATTGCTACAAGCCTTTTCTTTTATATTAATTGCTACTTAAGTGAATAATGCAACACATATGATATGCAGTGCATAAACTACTCATAAGCAAAATATAGCCACCTATGACAAGCTATTCCCTCAAGATATATTGTTCAACTGTTGCCGATATAGAAAGCAAGCAAACCCATGAAGTAGAGTAAACAGAGAACAAGGGCTAAACTTTAATGAAATCGGAAACGCCCCTGTAATCGACAGTGAAGTAAACCGATATATACAATTAGGCTCTTTTTTTTAATTTTGAAACCGGCCATTCGTTAATTATTCAAAAAGTAGCAACTACATGTTTACATGGGCCATACCCCTATGATAGCAAGTTCCGGACAAGTCCGGTAAAATGAACTGAATATATAACTGAAATACAAAACAATTTTGGTTACATATCTAAAGCTATTTAACGAGAAAAAATATGTCTGATAACCTGATTTTCATCTGAGCAATTTTAACTGAAAAAAATGATCAATTAAACTTTCATTTTCTCATTATAACCACTATACTTATTTCACCGGATCAATGTGATAAAAAGAGAGTATTCGGCAACCAAAATCTCAGCAAAACAACTCATGAAAAACCTCATATCACCCATCAAAACCTCAGAAAATAGCTACTTGTACAAAATGAACCTAAAAAGCTCAAATTACTTATATAAGGTGGTACTACATTCTAAAAACCATAAGTACTGAAGTAACTTTTCAGTACATTTGCCATCAGTTTGAATTCTGCTATTTCAACAAACTTAATAATGCAAGTTCATGGTTGGCAATCATTACGGGCCTTCAATACAATTAGTCTATTTGATCTATTATGAATTCCACAATAAATTATACTTTTTCTTTGGGTTACGATATATTGATTTAGGCGATAGTATTAGGGAGTAATTTTTAAGGCACGGCTCTAATCTTCGTCAATCTCGAAAACTATACAAGATATGAAAAAAAAAAATGATTCAGAATATGAATCCCAACGACCAAACTGTATATGCTTTATTTTTGGTTTTGTAGCTTTAGTTACTAACATGAAGAACAAATATTTCAGTCATATTTACCAAATTTTCAAATGTCACAGCATATGCTTGCATGGTATGGTATCCACCAAATATTGCAATTGATTTATGTTTGAAGGTTGGAGTATCTTTGACCATGTTTACGTGTCATCTAGTTTCAAAACTCACTGTTTAAATATTTGATGAGTTCATGTCAGAGTTCAAGGACTGCTCCCCATTTTAGCAAACTTTTTTTTTATTGTATATTAATTTCCTTTTTCTACTTTTCGTACTCGTGCATCTGCCTACATAAGTATTATAACTATTACAATTCCAAAGTAGAATTTCAATCACATGAAATGTATTTGCTTTTGTTGAATAATAATGGTTGTCCCCCAATTATAGACGTACACTGTCAAATTACTATGTACGTACACATAGAAATAAGTATTAAATTACTTTAAAAAAAAAAGTATTAAATTACTGGGAAATGGCGAGCCTGATTTTCTTCCCAAGCTCGGCTTAATCAACTTCGCGTTGGCTCCGATCTTCCGAGGCGGTCAGGTATGCTCCGGCGGTCAGATGGTCTTCGTGCCTGCACAAGGAACGAACAGGGGCCCGGGGTTGTTGCCGGGTTTTCCCTCTCCAACGGTCAAGTCAGTATTCGGAAGACTGAAAGTAGGAATATAATTAAGGATGAGGGACCGGGCCGGTTACAGGTCGTTGTATCGAGTGGTATAGATAGTGTTCAGGGGGTCCGGGTTGTTTAAGCTTTATCTCTCCTCTCTGTCTTTGTCTGTCCCCCTACTGAGTGGTATTAGTGGGGGTATTTATAGTGTGATCAGAGGCGTATTAGCCCTTGGATCACTGTACTGTAAGATGTTGATCCAACGGCGTCAGAGTCATTTATGACTCTGACAAGGGTACTGTCCTTTCCCGGGGCCCACAGGAGGTGTCCTGTGATTGGGCCACGTCGGTGAAACGTCAGGAGGGTCCCCCAAGGGAGCAGCAGCATTAATTGGGGAAGCGTACTCGACACGCTTTTTTGGGCCGGCCTCAGCACGGCTCGGCTCTCCCAATCCGGGGCATCGCATCATTCAGGGTTGATGAGGCCCGGACGGCCCGCTTTGGGGACGTTATTGCCCCGGACGAGGGGATGCTGACATTCCCTCGCCAGGAAACATAAACAAGAACTCATGTCTGTAAATGCATATATAACGACTCAGAGAAACATAAACAAGAACCTCAGTTTTTTTCAGCCTCATAAGAAACTACCTACTTAGGACTCACTCGTAGTTCTACGATAACGAGTCTAAACTGGATTACGAATGACCACTTTCATGTATAGTATCGAGACTACTAATACCACACATCGATGATATTGCAAATAAACCATTTCGGGGTTATTTAATATCTGGAGTGGACAATTAGTCCGATCCAATAATATATAATCAAACATGTCGATCATTTGTGAGATTCATATCATTTCTTATCCATCATCCTACTTTATCACCGGGGCATCAACCAACCCCGAAATGTATCCGCGTCATAATATTTGAGTTCCAATTTTTATTTTACTCGGTAAATAATAGATCTATTTTTTTCCGGTAAGTAAATATATATATAAATAATATATATAACTCAACCCAAGAAAAAGTGAAACAGTCAAATTTTGTTCATTTTTAAAAAAAATACTCGCACTCTTTTTTATTAATTACTCGTTTACATTTATTCAATTCAAAATATAAGAAACACTCAAAAATCATGATTTTTTCAAAACAATTATAATCGTATACCAAACAAATTGGTTTACGTTTATTTTGTATAACAAAAACATTATATTACTCAGAATTTTTAATTTAATATATTTATTCAATCAATATACTATTTAAAATTTTATTTAGCTGAATTATATATATATATCACGCGTCGTATATGGAACGTGTGTAACAAGTACAATTATTCTTGTGGGAGAGAGTGAGAGAGGGACACAAGAAAAGGATAAAATTTACAGTTGGGAATTGGGATGGTGGTTTAATTTTCAAACTATCTGGAAAATTGGTGCAACAGTTTTTAAACTATTTGTCATAATTTTCAAACTATCTGAGACAAACTAAAAAACATGGCCAATGTCTGGAAAATCGGTGCAACAGTGTTAAACTATTTGTCATAATTTTCAAACTATCTGAGACAAAGTAAAAGACATGGTCAATATCCGGATTTTGTATAATAATAGTACTATTATTTAATTGTTAAACAATTTGTTCCCTTTAAATATTATAAAAAAAAATACATTTTGTTATCTTCCCTCCACTTTCAAATCCGTATCTTGAAAATCCGAAGTGGTTCCATTTTCAAGTTTTGGGATTGGAGGAATCTCTTTTCATTCTCTCCCCATCTCTACTTTTTGTGGAAAAAGTTTAGAAGAGAGGTAAAAAGTGAGATATATTGGAACCTAATTAAGAGGGCACCGAAAAGCAAAGCACACAACTTATCATGAAAGCAAGAAAAATAAAAACGACCTGATTAGACTGCCCAACACACTCACTTACTCATTCCCCCACACCCCTCTTATGTATTTATGTATACCACCTACATATATAGAGAGAAAGAGAGCGGTTTTAACATCCACCGTTATATTTTAACATATTTTTAGATATAAGCAAAAACAATCTAAATAAAGATCTGATTAATGTAAGTACAGTTTCACGACGGCAAAACAAACATGAGTCTTTTTTTTCCGAGATATATAATTGCATGTATTGAAAATTAAGTTAAAATTTAAAACACAATGCATGCAATTTTACATCTCCAAAATAAAAAACTCATATTTATCTTCTCGTCATGAAACATAACATATCTGCATTAATCATATAATGATTTGTAGTGTTTTTCACATAGGTTTAAAAATGGGTGTCAATAAAGATGTCATTTGAACCGTTTATGTATAAAATACAAAAAAAAAAAACATGAAAGAAAAGAGAATTCTTAACAAATATTCAGAAAGGACATGCTTAACTAGTCCCTTTCAAGACTAAAATCTGACTTGCATCAGTTTTCAAACAAGTTATGCGTGATTACTTGCGTAGTTGCTGGTATATATAATAAGTTTTTCGTCGATATAGCATAACCACAGGCTCATTTCATATGTTGGATTTAATTTGACTGCTTTCATTTTTTACATTGACTGATTTCATATAAATGAGTAAATGTATGAGTACATTTTATATGTTTCAAAAGTTATACACCGTATAAAAGAAAAATTCATTTATCAATAGTTTAATTTTTAAGAACGGTTGTTAAAGTAAGTATCGTTAAATTTAAGTAACAAAATTTCATTTATCAACTAATTATGTTACTAAATTATTACTAAAATTTAGCAACAATAACTAAAACAACAATTTTTAAAAAATAAACCGTTGTAAGTGAATTTTCTTTGTAGTGATTACTAATACAGTAATATAATAGAAACGTAACGGTAATAGACTAATAGTATATCTTTTAGAAACTATATATGATATATCATATATAATATCTTCTGGTGAAGTAAAAATTTCCACACTTTTTTCTGTCTTGAGGATAACTAGAACTCCCCTCTCACTTGTATTTTACAATTGCATTTGTAATTTAATTGTTGGATGCGACTTTTATTTGTCAAAAAGGGAAAGCACCCTCATAAAATCTCAACTGCACAAGTACCCAAATAAGTGCTTTGAGGAGTATTTTACAAACTTTTGTGGCGTATTTTTGTCTATATTCTATGATATGTATCCGTATATATGTGGAATGGGTATTACCTAGCTAGTTTTGAAATCGGCAGAGCTCGCAAAAACCTGATTATTGATGTTGCATGAAAAAAGACTAAAAGTTTATATAGACTTACTTAATTAAGAGGCTATCTGAGTAGTTGTCTCTAAGGCTATCAGACACTAATTACCATAGGTCAAAAATGAAAACCTTTACAATCATGTATAAACCTTTTTCTTTTTTCCCCCTTCATCTTTTCAATAATGTAAACACACAAGTCAACCTCACCTCATCATATGGTCTTGGTTGATCAAAGCATGCAAAACAACTCATTTCCCACTCCTTTTTATCCTTTTTACACATCTCTATCTTCTATATAAGAAACCAAATCACACTTTAGTTTCAATCACAAGACAAGAATTACTACTGCCTAATCCATGGGATCAACCATGAAGGTGCACCACTATGCGCGTGCGATTTGGGAGCACGAACACACCGCTCTTTCTCTTGGCTGCAAATGCCTTCGCCCTCTTGCTCCTAGACATGCGGACTCGGTCACCACAGTCTCAACTGCTAGTGGCGTCTTTGATATTAAGAGCTTTATTAGGGACGATTGTGGAGTTAGAAAGATTGGATGCTTTGAGCAGAAGAGAGACTTTGCTCAGGTGACTACATTATTGTATCAACAATGTAGATTGCACACAATTATATATACTTTTATATCAAAATGGCATTCATATCAAATTTTGATATAGTTGAGTTGGAATTTTGTCGGATAATTATTCAACACGTGTCAGTTAAAAAATACTATAACTAAGTCGTGGAAATGAGATTTTCACTGAATAAATTGTTGGAGCTGTGGAACAAGTTTTGCGTTTGTGCATGGTCTTCTTCTATGATATGTAAGTATGTAACCTTTATTCCAGCACTTTATAAGTGAAATAGTTCAGTAAAATAGGATGCACACATTTAAATAACAAAGGTAGTATATAGCAACCTAGCAATCACCCCCGCACATTGTTTACTTTTTCTAGTTTGGTGTAGGTGGAAACAACTCCCGGTGGGACTAGGTGGAACCCTACGCAAGAACAAATTGGGTTACTCGAGATGCTTTATAGGGGTGGCATGAGAACGCCTAATGCTCAACAAATAGAGCAAATCACTGCTCAACTCAGAAAATTCGGCAAAATTGAAGGAAAAAATGTGTTTTACTGGTTTCAGAACCACAAAGCACGCGAGAGGCAAAAGCAGAAGCGCAACAGCCTCAGTCTCTGTCCTAGTCCTCGCACTGCCACCAGTACCACCACCACTATAACTTTGAACACAAGGGTGAGTAAGCATGACTTGTTCATGTATTTCCATATAATTCTTTTTTTCAAAATTAAAAAATTCAAAAGTACTACAAATCTAAGAACATGTTAACTAATTACTATATTTTAGAATACTTTACTTGACGGTTACATTTCCATAATTGTCTACAAAAAATGAGGCATTGTCTTACATTTATACGATGTAAATGGAACAATGATATCAATAATATCGTTTTTAATTGTAGGGGGAACAAGAAAAGGAAGCAGATAGTCCTTACAAGAAGAAGTGTACAACTTGGGATTTCGAATGCTCGGAAGAAGATGAGTCGTTTGGCCATGGAAAAGGAGACAGGACTTTAGAGCTATTCCCGTTACACCCAGAAGGAAAATGAAATTAAGACACAGTTTACTATTGCTTATTTATAAGCTGCTAATCACAATATGCCTTTTTATGTTCCAACAAGTAGGTGCAGTTTACGATAAGCAATAACAAACTGTCTCCATATGAGTTTCGTTTTCACTATGTATTAATTGTATTCAAGTTGTAGCTTTTGTACTATTAATAAATTCATGACTTTGGTACCAAAAAGTGCCTTGTCGCTATTGTGAAATTAAATGCTAGCCAACTATGGATGATTTTATTGTTCAAAATTTAATTAAGGGCGTCCAATTATTTGTACTTTTTGACTAAAGAACTTGTGAAAACAAGGTTTTAGGTCAAATGTTGTGTAGGCTTATCTCTATGACCCTGAAGTCCAAGCAAATTTTTTCCTCACATTATTTCAAATTTCAAGTTGGCATGTGAAAGTTGATTGCTACATCTCTTTCAATAATGACCTATCTAAAATCTATACTATATATACATTATTTATGTACATATATGATATATTCATCCTATCTATCACTGTCAAATTATTACTAAAGTATTAGCACATAAAAAAGTTACTTCGAAGAAAAATTAAGGGACAGGCATGCAAATGGAATTTGGCATATTTTAAAAGTTAGTGGCTAACGTAACGGGCCTACATGTCCGGTTATACCCCTTGGATAAACCTAACCTTTTGGAAGGAAATAAAAGTCTTGTGAAGTTTATGAACAAAACTTACATGAAAATGAATGAAAAAAGGCATGATTTTTATATTATAATTTTGATTTGTTTTATTAATAGCACATTTTGAATTTTGTTCATTCGAGAGAATCATCAATAAAGGTATAGGAGATTGATTGTTAAATATCAAAGATACAAGGTTTTACTGATTATACTGTTTCAAATTGAAATCTATACTAAAATTTGCGTTCATAAAATAATTCGGTTTTCTTTATAACGGATTATATATAAAAGGTGGATTGCATTCACCATCTAGATACGTATAGACCCTTTAAAAAAAAAAAAAAATTCATATTATGAAATTTGGGACCCAACCATAAATACAATGACATTTAAAAGCTGGGTATCCCACATTCATAAAGTTAGATTATTAATACATTAAAATTACTAAAATTCACAGTAATATACAAAAGCTAAACCCCAGAACAATTTTGTTTACTAGCCTACATATACAAACACAAAACGTGTAGCCCCGGGCATAGTTTTGAAAGTTTCGGCCTATGTCAACATATGGCTTGATTTCAAAATAAAAACGAAATTTCAGTGCAATCTTAAATTATTTGCTTCATGCTCCCTAGTTTCACTTTATTCAGTTTAACACTTTTTCAATCATTGCAGGTTAATTTGCTTGCATGAAACCTCTATCTTCTTCCATTACACTACCGACCGATGTGTTTTCCTAAAGATACGGCTTTTTTCGAGATGTTTTCGATTTAAAAAAAAAATTATAGTTTTTTCTTTGGATTTTTTGAGCTAATAATTAGGTGAGATTGACCTGAATATTAAGTAATTTGAGAAAATGGCCTAAACCTTAACATAGTTCAAAAATGTGAAGGTCCCAAATTATCCCCAAAGTTTGGGACGGTCAGGTGGCGATCGAGACAAGTGAGACGGGCGGGTAAGAAGCATTTTAGTTTTATTGATAAACAGTGTTATCGGCTGAGAGTTTGTAAGAATAGACTATTTTCCTTTATTTTGTAATTTATTGTTCTTCTAGTGTATATATCGTCAATTTGTTTTATTTTGATGACATTAAATAGTGCTGAGAATTTTTGGTTTCAGACCTTTTGGTGGACTGACTGGTGTACTTGCAACGGGCCTTGTCCATAGTTAATTCATACTCAAACATTTCACAAGTAAGTTTGGACATGGGACACTTTAATTAAATCGAGCAACCCATTTAAATGGGACACTTTTTTTATTTATTAAGATTAAGCATACGAGGCAATATTTTGATGCAGAGCAGTTTTGAAAAACACAATTAAGAGATCGTGAAGTGAAGATACGAAAAGAATAGATGATACGAATAAAAAGAAATAACACAGGCAGAAGAAAAATAAAATAGACATAAATTATATTTAGAATAATTGTTTAAGCAAAAGATATCATTTTTTAACGCATTATGCATATATTTAGTGTTAGACTCTAAATAACTCATTACACTGAATCTATGACGATTTCTTATTTACGAATCAAATGATTTTTGAATATTTTTAGAAGAAGAAGATAGTTTCTCACTAAAAGAGGAAAGTGATGGGTTCTCAGTATACGAAGAGATCAAAGTATCTGAAAAAGGTACGTGTGTTACGAGTTTTAGATTTTTATTTTTAAGTACTCAAGTTTCTATCGGTTTGAAGCGGTAGTTTGTAATTGCAACATTTTTCCACTTTTTGCTATTGTTTTTGTAGGGTTTTTCACCCATATTTCTAATAAATAAAATTGTGGGCTTTCCCCACTAATTATAAAAAAAAAAACTCTAAATAACTCATTAAACACCAAGTAAAATATAAAAAATGTAATAAATTATAATTAACTTCAAAAATGTAATTGACTGAAACTCTAACACAAAGCATATGAATGATGTCCTGTATCACAATGCTTGCACAAACAAGCCCGATAGCATAGGCCACTTAGTATGTGAAGTTCGACAAGCTCGTCTACATTTTCTATTTGTTTTTTCGATTCGAACCGGACTGTTTCAGTCTGGAGTTTTACATGCCTCCCCGTATAGGTGACTCTCGTGTCAAGTAAAAGCGGAACACATAACGTTTTTCATTTTGGAAAAATGAGACAAAAACTTGCAATTTATTGTTAGTCTTAAAGAGTTATTCGTTCCTACGACATAAGTATTGATACTCTTTGAATGGTCTAATCATGAATTATAACCATTTCCATCATTTCCACCAACCATTGATGCAAAGTTTCTCATAATGTGTGGCACTGTAAATTTTGAAGATTTTGAAAAATTACATAGTAGGGCTGATATTTTATATAGTTCTTTTCATACCTTATAGGAAGGGTTGACACATCAGATTTTAAAATTTTAAACAAAATAGATAGGAAAAAGTTCAATTTTTTTAAAAAATAATTTGGAAATGTTGAATCTTTCAACTATTTACACTTAGTTTCTTTTTTTTATGGGTCCAAATTTTAAAAGAAATAACATGAATGTAAGAGTATCGCTCATTCCATCTTGACTTTATAAATAAATATGGTTGACACGCACAGATCATGATCTTCTCACATAAATGCTATTTACACAAGATTGTGAACTAATTTTGTGTTTCATATCTCATAGTCTACTTGACAAGTTTGCACCAACCCGCTTAAGACAAATATATAACTACGTGAAATACATAGAAATCAAACACAAACCGTAAGTGAATAAGATAAATGAAATGAAAAATGTGGGGAAAGAGAGTAATAGGTACAACCGCATCTATAATACTTCAAAATTATGTTAGAATTTCATTGAATAGATTGTTTAAACTACTATTCGTTTAATAATTTTCATTATAATGGATAAACGTAATGTTACAGAAAGTCAACAAAATACAAAATACGTGTTAATGCTGGTTTTATATAAATAAATTCGTCAACAATACTATCATCCGTCAGAACGCATAAGAAAATCGTCTTTTCTTTTAAAAAAAAATAGTATCTTCCAAGTTTCATGAATGTTTATCAAAGTTCCCGAGAATCGTAATTTAAGTTTGTACGTGTTTCACTTAAACTTTCGACACATTTCAGATACGTTATTTTCATTTTTTTAAAAAAGTAACGTACATAACTCCGAAACGTGTTTTTCCGAAAAATTTAATAAGACTGAATTTTTCAACTGCAAAAAATATGTTTTCACGTCAAAACCGTAAATAAAAATACAAACCGTAATTCTGAATTACGATTTGTATTTTGAAATTACGGTTTTGACGTGAAAACAACGGTTAATACTTAACGATGAAAGTATGCTTTTGCACAACCTCCAAGCATTTTATAATATTTGTACTTAATTTAAACACTTTCTAACAAGGACAACACACGTCACAAAATCTATTTATTCAATACTCTTACACATAAACTGCTAATCATGTCATTATTCTATTTTAACCAGTTAATAATCTACGTGTACACCCCCTATTAAATAAAATTAAATAAATTCAACGGTCCAGATTAAAGCCACGTCACCAAATCTAGGGTTGTGATTAATATTTGAGTATAAATACCAAACAGTTATTTTTCACTCAGTCGCGGTGCAGTTTTTGGGGCTGCCCTCCGAAAAAAAATATATACAAATATTATCACTTTCTCTCTCTATATCTATATATTAATCAGTCTCTCTCTATCAATTAATCCCTTAAAAATCAGAAAAAAAATCGGAAAAAAAATCTGAAGAAAACCCATTTAAGAGAATCCAATTCTCTGTAAACCTACTTGAAAATTAGTAAAAAAGCTAATTCTTTGAAGGAGAAAATTATCAAAAAAATGGCGCAGAACCAGGTACAAATAAAATTTTAATCTCTCTCTATATCTCTATATCTATATCTATATTTATAATTATAACTCTCTATCAATTAATTTTTTAAAATTCAGAAAAAAATTGGAAAAAAATCTGAAGAAAACCCATTTAAGAGAATCCAATTATCTGTAAACCCTATTTAAAAAAAAGTAAAAAAGGCAAATTTTTGAAGTGAAAATTTTGAAAAAATGGCGCAGATACAGGTGCAGAACCAGGGGGTGGGACAGGTGGCGGCTGGTGGTGGTGCCACGGGGCAACCGGCGTTATCGACGACGTCGTTGTATGTTGGGGATTTGGATTGGTCGGTTACGGATTCGCAGTTGTATGATTTGTTTAGTGGGATCGGTTCGGTTGTTTCGGTTAGGGTTTGTAGGGACTTGACTACGAGACAGAGTTTGGGATACGGTTACGTTAACTTCAACTCGCCTCAGGATGGTTCGTCTATTTTCTTTTTTTTATGTTTATGTATATAATTATAATATGTATACTTCATCCGTTTTGTTGTATAAGGATGCTTGGGAAATTGGTTGCGTATCTATTTGTCGAAAATGCCCTTAAGTTTTTATCAAAGTAGTAATCTTTGTGTTTGCACGGATTCGGATTCCAATGTAGGGTAATGGAGTATCATGTAGGAGTATTAGGCATCTATTTTGAGGAATAACTATCGATTGATTTGGGACGGATTGATTGTGTATACTCACTTAGTCCCTTCCGTCCTTACATGTGTTATTAAATTAGTTTCCTGATTTTGAAAATGCTATTTAAGAATTTGAAATTGTTTCACTTAAAATTCAATAAGAATACATCAATATTTTCAAACAAATACTATGTTTAAATTAAATTCTGAGGCTATATGTGTTGTTTTGATATGATTTAACTATCAAAACGGGTGATTTCAAAGAATAAAAATAATTTACTTAAAAAAGGAAAGTACACTTATTTTGGGACGTCCCAAAATGGAAAGTAGTACACTTAAATAGGGACAAAGTGGGACGGAGGAGTATTTAGCAATGTAATGGTTACACTTACATAGTACAGACAGTAAATTGTGAATGGGGGTTTTTGGATTTACATGGTATAATAATGTCAATTGAATATGGTATACATTATAAAAAGAGCAACCTGTATGTGTTAGAGTATGCGTATATATTTAGTCATGGCATTGTTAGTATTACAAAAGATCCATTTTTTGTTATAAATTTTGTCTTAATTGTGTTTAAAATAGGATTTTTGCATGTGTATGTATTGTGTGTGTATGTGTAGTAATGCTTTGATTACTGAGAGGAGTTTAAAAGTTTTTTTTTTAACTACGACTTGAATTTGTCTGAAATACTAATTTAGCACCTGTCATGGTTAGTGTTTAGAGTCTTTTCTGTATACCATGTATATTTGTATTTAGTAATGTTATGTATATGTATTTAGTAATGATATGATTATGGTTACAGAGTACAGACAGCAAATGGGGCTTACCGATCTTACACAATGTTATAATCTCATTTGAATATGATATTTTATCAAAAAAAGCAAATTTTTAGATGAACGAATATATTTACGTGAGAAATTAAAATTGTCGGGGAAGAGGTATGTTAGTATTATAAAATTTGAAATGGTAATTTATCATCCCTCCTGGTTAGTTTTTAGTCTTTTCTGTATGTGTTATTTATGTATTTATGTAGTAGTGTCCCTCCGTCCCTTTTTAAGTGTCCCCCTTAAAAAGGAACAATCTCATTATGTTGATTCTTTTCTGGGTATGGTTTATTTTTATAATTGGTAATGCTATACTTACAGATAAGCAAACAGATTAAAGATAGACGGAAGAACCCGTTCTGGGTGTTAGATTAATCCTCTTTCTTTTTTAACTTGCTAAAACTACTAAAATAATTTCATATTAACGACTTCAAGTTCATGTATCAACTACTGCTTACAGTTGATAATTTTTTTATTTTTTTTGCTGTTTCCCCAACTTTTCAGTATTTCAAACTCAAACCAGAAAAGATAACTAAATGACTAAAAATACAAAAAAATGTGATGTTTTTGAAGGTATGGATTATGGGGAGTAATTATTGTTTACATTCATTTTTTTTTGGATTTAACAAATTACAACTTTTGAATGTTTAGAAGGTTAGTCAACACCAAACTAAAAGAGGTGGTAGCCCCCTCTTCCAAAATAGATTTGCTCAAATGTGAATGTTGCATCGACTTACAATGTTTGTTGGGTATTATGCTAATTACATGATGTCGCCATATGCCACTTAAGCCTATCAGGCTTTACATCTGGGTAATTCAACCGGGTTATATAATTTTTCCCATAGTTTTTAGTGTATTTGTTACAAAACAGTATGATCTGTATTAAAATTGATGATTATTATGTACTCCTATGTTATACTGTAGCAGCAGTCGTATTTGTTGTGTACCTTTTCTTTATTCGTAGCTTGGAGTAGCGCAATAGACTAAGTTATTGTTTGGCATTAGCATTAAAGTATTAAAGTTTGCTGTTTTGAAGTATATTAGTCTGAGATATAATTTGGGTTCATCAAGTTTATACCTTTGTTAGCTTTTTAGCGCTAGAAAACAAGACAAAAACTGATTTTTAGCTACCCAGCTTAGTTTAGTACAATTTACAAGCTAAACTCAAATTAGTTGAGTTTCTTCAATTGCAAAAACGAATCATGTTTTTATAATGATTATTTTAATGATATGTTTTGCAGCTGCACAGGCTATTCAACAACTCAACTTTACTCCTCTGAATGGAAAGTCCATCAGGATAATGTATTCCCATAGAGACCCTGGCATGCGCAAAAGTGGCACTGCCAACATCTTTATCAAGGTAATTAGTTCACTTCCCCCTTTTATGGCTAAATGCTAGCTTCTTTTACGTTTCATGTAAGTACTGCTTGAGAAATCGGATTCCACTTTGTTTACAAATTATTGTTTTTGTTTTTTTGTACTTTTTTTGCGCAAGTTGAATTCTTGTGATGACTTAATTTAGTTGGTTTCAGTTTGCATCTCTCTTCATGCATCTGATTTTAACGAGTCCAAATCTTCTACCCCCTATTCTCTACCTCCTTCCGTGTCCCCTTGCTTATTTTCACAACTTATACCGCAACTTTATAAACTTTTATATTATATTGTATTCAAATTTTAAAACATTTGAACATAATATTGTTTTAGACAATTTTTTTAATATTCAATGTTTAATTTACACTAATTTATACATTTATTCCAAAATAAATTTTGTGTGGATTTTCTTTTAAAAATAATTATTGGAATGTATTGATACATGTATTACAGTAATTGTACAATTTTTTTCAAGTTTTTTAGAATTTTTTTTTGGATAAAATTAGCAAGGGGGCACGGAAGGGGGTAGAGAAATGGGGTAGAAGATTTGGACTCGATTTTAACACACTCTCAACAATCTTTTATTCATCCATTTGTTGACTTTTTATCGCAGAATTTGGACAAGACAATTGACAACAAAGCATTGCATGATACTTTTTCAGCATTTGGAAACATCCTTTCTTGCAAGATCGCTACGGACAATTCTGGTCAGTCCAAAGGGTATGGATTTGTTCAATACGATAATGAAGAATCTGCTCAGACTGCTATTGATAAGTTGAATACCATGCTTCTTAATGATAAACAAGTTTATGTTGGCCATTTTCTTCGTAAGCAAGAGCGAGATTCTTCCCTCAGCAAGACCAAATTCAATAACGTGTACGTTAAAAACCTTTCTGATTCAACAACTGATGAAGAATTTCAGAAGGTGTTTGGGGAGTTTGGACCAATTACTAGTGCTGTTATCATGAGGGATGGAGATGGAAAATCGAAGGGTTTTGGGTTTGTCAACTTTGATAACGCTGATGACGCTGCTCAAGCTGTTGAAGCTTTGAATGGCAAAAAAATTGATGATAAAGAGTGGTACGTTGGAAAAGCCCAGAAAAAGTCTGAAAGAGAAGTTGAACTGAAAACTCGTTTTGAGCAGAGTGCTAAGGAACAAGTTGACAAGTTTCAGGGTTTGAACTTGTATATCAAGAACTTGGATGATAGCATTGATGACGATAAACTCAAGGATCTCTTCTCGGAGTTTGGCACCATCACTTCATGCAAGGTTTATTCTAGATTTACTTGTAACCTTGTTTGATTTTAATCTTATAGGCGGCTTTATCTTCCCAATTATGAGTACATTTGAGGAAGACGTAGATTGCTTCTTCTTCTCAACATATATATACGTTGACGCCTTTTTCCCATTAGAAAAAAACTGAGCCTTTTCCTTACCATGGCCTTTTTTGCGTAAAAAGTTCATCCAAGTTACTTTTTAAGTGAATGGCTAACTTTAACGAATACATATTGCCAAAATACATGTACCAAAACAATAATTATACGTTGATGCCTTTTTCCCTTTAGAAAAAAAACTGAGTCTTCTCCTTAACATGACCCTTTTTTGCGTAAAAAGTTCATTCAAGTTACTTTTTAAATGAATGGCCAACTTTAATAAATACATATTGCCAAAATACATTGGGAAAATCTAACAAGTGCCCCCCATGCATTGGTTAATAATTTATGTAATTTGTTTATTATAGTAATACTGACATTAATAGGATTTCCTTATTTAAGTAAATAAAATACATAAAAATGGCAATGTTATAATGTTATGGTGTAAATGCAACTTACATTCGTATTAAATGCAACTTAATTATAGATATGTAGTCAATGCTTAAACGATGCCCCTGGGGCACTCGTTAGCAAAACCGAAATACATTTACCAAAACAATAATTATCCAAAACAGGCTATTGAATACAAGTTAGGCCGTTATAAAATTGGTCTTTATTTATTTGCAAAAGTTTGATGGTATATGGGGGTTGATTGTGTAGTTTAAAGTAGTGCACTTCACTTGCTTTTAGTTTATCTGTATTTCTGCTTATGAAATGTTTCGTCAAATTATATATTCACAATAATTTAATCTTGTTTTCCCAGGTCATGCGTGACCCGACTGGAATCAGCAGAGGATCAGGATTTGTTGCCTTTTCTACTGCTGAAGATGCATCAAGAGCTGTAAGTTTGTCTACTCGTGAGGTTCATTTTATCAGTGCTAATGATTTTATTTGACGGCCATATGGTATTTTTTAAAATGTCAGCTTGCAGAAATGAATGGGAAAATGATTGTGAGCAAGCCGTTGTATGTTGCTCTTGCACAGCGCAAGGAAGATAGGAAAGCAAGGCTGCAGGTAAAAGAATCAGATACAGATGATATTTAAGACTTACAGTGGTGTATTGGAGACTGTACATTTTAAGGTTTATTTCAGAAAAGCCGTGTCTTATTTGAGGCTTAAATATTGTTTGTTATTGATTAAAATGCGGTCCTTTGGCACTGGTGGAAACAGCCTTGTGGCCCATGTAGATTTAACCTTGTTAGGCTTTACAAGGCTCTATCTTTTAAACCTTAATAATTTCTTGTAGAACACTTCTCTTTTCATCAAGTATTTAAACATGATTGCAAACAGATGGTGTTTGGTCTATGCATATCTTTCCTGACTATATATCTATAAGCTAAACTTTTTCCTTTACAAACCAGAACATTTTTATAGGGTCATGTACTTATGTCGAAAATTCTATATTATTGTGCACTAGCCGATCATTCTTTTTAACGTATTCATGAACCTCAAGTAAATAGATTAGTCATGGAACCTGTGGTCAAAACTCGAAACTAATGGAAAACCTCATATTTATTATTCTCTTTTGTGCAGTAACAATTTGGTAATTATGACTTGTATACCAACGCATATGCTAAATTTAAGATGAATGTAGTATTGAGCAATCAATGTTAGGGTTGGTGCACTAATTACAAAACATTTGTTAGTTGGTTTACAAAACCAAAATGTTGCGCTAAGTTGGTTTGTAAACAATAAAATGCGTGGGAAATAAGGATTAGGGCCTTGGTAGTCACAACCAAAGTTCAATCCCTTCCTCCTCAAAAGTGAGGGTTATTGATTTCAAGGGCAAAAAACAATATACCAGTTTTTTTATTGATAAGGATTCCAGAGTTTGGCATCACTTATTATATAAAGCTCCACAACTTTCTGATTATCAACCTAAACTTTTGTTATATAAAACTCACCACTTGTCGTACTACCAGTATTTCCAATATATTGCAGTTCGATATTTTCTATCTTGACCTTTTTCAATTTTTTGGGATATCTGTGAATATGCAGGCACAATTTTCCCAAATGCGACCTGTTGCAATGGCACCAGCAATAGCCCCTCGTATGCCAATGTATCCTCCAGGTGCTGCAGGTCTTGGACAACAGTTGTTCTACGGACAAGCTCCCCCTGCCATTATTCCGCAGGTTTCCAAAAATTTTTTTGTAGTAAATCAATTCTTTCAAGAATATTATATTTGATACTGTCCTGTTTCATAGCTTATCTTTCAAACATCACATCGACTCTGAATACTTTTGTGTGTGTTGATGTATGCTTGATTTTCTTTTTTCTTGTTTAATGTATTTTTATGATCTAGCTAAAAAAGCTATATTCGATAAAATCTTGGAAGCTGTGATTGAGAATTCAATTTTGTTGATTATTGAAATAGGTAGCTGTAATGTTCTAAAAGGCATAAGGCGGTTGTAGGCGGCAATAGGTCGCCTAAAGCCTGATCACGCGTACTCATCACATAATCATACTTAAACTCTGCATAAAAACCTAGTCACCTAATTTCCGCTTACCGCCTAATTCCCACTTAGGCTCACCTCTTAGATCCCTTGTAGCTACACTGGATAGGTATAATCTGCCATATTTTTAGATCACTGGAAGCTATACTGGACATGTATAATCTACTATATTTTCGAGTGGTTTCATTGGCTGTCAAAACACTGAAATAGGTTGATGTATGTGTTTTATATGATCGTTATTTATTTCCAAATGTGTAACCACTTGCTTTTATTCATATGTCAATACCCTTTATTAAGTGTACTGTGTATTTATGTCTCTGCTTTCATCTAGACTGGCATTTGATTATTTAACTGCACTTGTTGAACCCTTTAGTTGGCTTATTCCTTCAACTTTTAGCGGACTTCATCTATTTAGCCTTAGATGCAGTAGAGCAATAATACTAATTGGTAAAAAATTTATATTATTAGGCTGGTTTTGGGTACCAGCAGCAACTAGTTCCTGGAATGAGGCCAGGTGGTGTACCTATGCCTAACTTCTTTGTCCCAATGGGCCAACAAGGTCAACAAGGACAACGTCCTGGTGCTAGGCGAGGAACCGGCCCGGTTCATCAACCTCAGCAGCCCATGGCAATGATGCAACAGCAGGTTAGACATTTTAGCTTGTTAAGTTGGTCCATGTTTTTACTTTTATTTGCTGAAAAGTACAATTTCATAAAAATGTGCTTGGTGACATAACTTCGAGTATACTTTGAAAAATTTAGAAGTTAATACTTTTGGAGTTGAATCGCAATTTTCTAAATTAATGTATCATCAGATTTTGAAATTGCGCACTAAACTAGAAAAGTTAGTAACCCTAATCCTAATTTTGTACACTACTTAGAACTTAGAAAACAATCTTAGTTTGGAGACTAAAGTAGAAGGAATTTGATAGAATATGATATGAAAGCATAAAAGAGAGTGAGATAGGCGCCAGTATACAAAATATTATTTTCCTCGCATGTATTATGCCTATGATTTATTTTTATCTGGTACACCAAGTGAATTAAACTTAGTACCTAATTGCTGAGAAATATAACAAGAGGGCACCGATCACTTGTTTTGTTGGCTAATTTTTATGATTTTGGTGGACAAAAACAAAGTTAAGTAATGCATTAATGTAGAAAACTGCATTATATTTTTGGGTAAAAATATATTTTTTCTAATGTCTCCACTATCATCAAGTACTTTCCATTCCCCACTTAATTACAAAAAGGAACATGTTTTGTTCTAAACATGCATTTTTTTTTCTGGTGAAGAGTTTGCGTACAGGGCAAAAATGTTCTTTCAATTTTTTCTACCAGCCCTTGTGTTGCCTATTCGTAGTTTACTATTGTGAATAGTTCCTTTCTTATTTCCAAGAACTTGGTTCATTTCATACAGATGATGCCTAGGCCACGTATGTATCGTTACCCACCCGGTCGCGGAGCCCCAGATGGCGCCATGCCTGGAGTTGCTGGAGGTATGCTGCCGGTTCCTTATCCTAGGGATGCTTCTCTTGGATCCATGCCAGTTCCAGCTTTGGCTACAGCACTTGCTAATGCACCCATTGAGCAACAAAGAACGGTAATACTATTTACTTTCGTTGATCGACTTTTAAGTGCAGACAGTGTTAGGAACACAGCTATTTCTGGAAGAAAAAGAAAAGTAACTATAAACTGAATTAATGTTCGTTCAGTTTAGATCTGACAGCACGGATTTAGACCATTGTTATCATGTGTTATAACACGTGCCACTAACAGCCCTCTTTCATGGGTTGTCTGTTTAGGATGGACAGTGTTGGGAAACGAAAGTCTAGTCTGTTTGTTACTTCCGGAAGATCATGTTTATGTATCAGGTTATTGCTAGGAAGAAACTCATTTGTATTCATTTCCATGCAGAAGTAACGGTCAACTAAATAATGGTTCTTTCAATTCAGAATTGACCAATCCCCTTAAATTTAAACATTTGTTGCTAGCATTCACCTTTAGAGTTTAGAGTAATATTATAGAGCATATTTGTCGGAACAGGTTAATTTACTTAATTCTTTTATTTTATCAGTTGTTAGTTAGATAAACACTACTCCTTCATCACCTATATAAATGATAACTAATGAACATTGGATATTATCGTATTACAAAATACCCTTAAATAGACATATCTTCAATGTTAGCCTTTTTTTTTATCTACAAGCGGGAGGGTAAAAGAGGTACATCGGTATTTTTTTAATAACCAGCATTTAATTAGTAAACAAATTGGGTACTTGATCACTTTATTTTGGGGTTCCTAATTTTAAATAATGACTTGTTTTGGGATGGAGCAGTATGATGTATGTTAGGCATTTGGGTAGACAATTAGCAAGTCATCTTGGGCCATTACCCACTGTTTCCACTTGATTTTGATTTCATCTTACCGCGAGCTAGGGTTAAGTGATCCAACATAAAGATTTATCAGTTAATCACAAAATAAGTTTGTGCTATTTTTGCAGATGCTTGGTGAAAACCTCTACCCACTTGTCGACCAGCTCGAGCACGAGCACGCTGCTAAAGTAACAGGCATGTTGCTCGAGATGGACCAAACCGAAGTGTTGCATTTGCTTGAATCACCGGATGCATTGAAAGCTAAAGTTTCAGAAGCTATGGATGTTTTGAGAAATGTTGTTGGACAGCAAGCTAATTCCCCTGCTGACCAGTTCAATTCTCTCTCCCTTAATGACCATTAAGCCCTTGTTTCCTAAAACCTGGTTTTGGTTTTGGAAAATCCTTTCTGTTTGCCTTTTTTGATTTATTTTAAACTACTACTAGTACAGAGAGATACTTTGCTGACTCTCTATTTTGCTACCAAGTTTCTTGTTTGGAAAATTTTGAATGTTCGGCTATTTAGAGAATTTGTCTTATGTTAAAGAGATTTTGTGTTTTGCTGTTATTGTTTTTGTGTTTGGTTGCGTTATTACCCCGGCTGCCTTTTCGTTTGCTCTATGTTTCTTTCATATTTGTGTACCGGATCCTCTAGTATTTGGAACTTTAGGATATGCATTAGCTAACCATGACATTACAAGCAGTTGCCACTATCCACGTTAGATTTTAAGCTTTGCTACTCGCATAACCTAGAGTTTTCATGGCGGGGATTGGGAAATGCCAAAACACCCTTACCACCGCTGTTTGCAGAAATTCGGAGTTATGTGGATATCATTTGGCCTGAATTGAAACCCTAGTTTGAGGCGGGGCATTTGCACCACAGACTGAGTTGTTGGATTAATACTGTTAGGGCAGTAGAGCATTCACATTCAATGGCATTAAAGGGTAGTCTTAATTTGTACTCAGCGTATCAAAATTTTAATTGGATGGTGAAGAGAACTCACTGAATGTGGCATTTTGCTAAAACTAAATATTACATTTAAATATATTTCTGATTAGTAGTTTTTTTGGGGGTTATATTTATAGTACATTAGTACATTTTCAGTATTGCATGTATGGCTAAATTAAAAGATTCCGTGCGGCCTTTCACCGAGTAATAGAAATTCGATACGGTAAATGTTTAGGTAACTCAACTGCACAAGGTCATATGGCCATTTTCAATTGCTATTTCAATTGAATGGTTGATAATTTGGTACTAGCCAAAACCAAAGTGTCTAATGTCAATAGAATGCAAATGATAGTTGCCAATAATGGAAATAGCAAATGATACGAGTTCCCGAAACGTGATTGAGAATAATAAGAGAGATTTAACTTATGAAATCAACGGGAATATGGAAAACAACAGATACAGAAACGAATTTCTGGTTAATGCTTTGCGAAAATAAAATCAAATTGTGAATGTGGATGTTAGAGGCCACTTTACAAATGAAGTAGCCTCATCTAGGAATTATACAATGCATGCCAGTGCATACATCCATCTTCAGTTTGGTGTTCGCAAACCATATATAACTGCATAAGGATCTCCCTCTGAACCAACAATTTGATGCTTCTCTTCTTTATTATGATTTATGAATCACCCGAGTGTCGAAAACACATCCGAGTGTTTCATCAAGCCAAGACACATTGTGCAAGGTTCAGTGCAACAGATCTACCTAGCACCATGAAACCTTGTCTTTTTTTTGGGTGAACAACCATGGGACCTTGCCCTGTCTCCTCTTTTCTTGACATAAAAAAAAAAGCTGCCTTCTTATTCAAGCCAAAAATGGAAGATAACCAAGTTTTCACCCTTCTCTTGGAAAATCTCAAAGGTTCCCTATCTCTTACACTCTCTTCTACCCCCTGGCGGACCGCCTCACCACTCCGAAATCAGAGGATCTGCAAATCTACACTAAATACATTAATTGTTTAAATAATCCGGGTGCTAAGCTTGTCTAAATAATTTTGGATCTGATGATATCTGATGTACTTTCTCCTATCAACGACCATGTTAAGGTCATCAAACCATGATGGGCGTTTTGGCATTTCTTTAAATCTTGGTCGGAGATACGAGCAAAACACCTTAAGTTATTGTCCTCCGATACTCGATCATTGGTTTCCAGACGGGGTTGGCATGATCCTGTCCCTCCCTTTCTCTCGTCATGATCAACTCCTAAGATGACCTGAATCTTCCGTAACACAAGAAAATATCTTCCATTTTAAAAACTAAACAAGTAGCCAATGTTGAAAACAATCAACTCCAATACATATCCTCTTTAGTATGGAGATCCATAACCCAGGCACGGAAATTATAAAATGACCAAAAATAACCTGAGAACTGTTTCAGAAATTGTAGGAATCTGTGTTGGCAGTGGCTGGTGCTGGAGAGCTTCGAGAACACGGGCTCGGCTGGTCTTCTTGATTATTTAACCGAGTTATAGCGGAGCACAGTGACGAGACAGTTTGTGGGTTTATTTACAAACTGGACGACTTTTTTTGACCCTTGTAGTGTCATGCTTAGAAGCTCGTCTCGGTTAGAAAAAAAGTACTGTATTCAAGAACATGGAATTGATTTTTAGAAATTTAACAATATTGTTATACGCATCGCCCTATGATACCACTTGGTGCTCGACGTGTATAAAGAGTCGATCACACACGTGCAAATGAATAACATTATATACAGATTCGAAACTCAAATTTACTCCGCCTGAATAATTAGTTTATAAGTAAACTTATTGATGTACTGGCTTGTTCAGAAAAAAAAGAAAGAGGAACTTGTTATGTTGCTTTACATCCAACCCACAGAAATATAGATCGTCCCGACCGAAGGAGCATGGTTATTTTAATTTGAAAGTCAGTGCAGATGATGGTAAGAATCAGATATGAAATCGGTTGCGAAAGTTTTAATTTTTTTGCAAACATTTGCAATACTCGGAATTTCAATGTTTTGTACCCCTGAATGTTAAGTTAATTAGATGTGTAACTAATATATTGTGTTTGTTTGAAGTATTTCGGGAAAGGATTGTATTTGAAATAATATGGGCTCATAAATACTCCGTTTGTTTGTTTCATTTGAGTTGCTATTAATAATACCATTGGTATAAGAAATAATGGTGAGATGAGTTATTTCAAATACCTATGAGTGGTGGTATTCAAAATTTAATCTCATCCAATTTTTTTAATAACGAAGTTCCTTTCATTCTTTCAACATCACATACATAAATCTGGTGATTGTGGTGTAATTTTTTTTTTTGTCTTTTTTACTGTATTTGTTAATGTTTTACATTAATATCTTTTTTTTTTAGTTCTATAATGTTGGTAGTTTGTGTATGGTATTTTGTGTTAGTTACTGTATGAATATTACTTCAAATCTGATGTCGAACATCTTAAATATAGTTTACTTTTAAAAAAAAATTCATTGTGCACCAAAGGAGCTTTGGATATAAAAGTAAATTAGTTAAACAGTTCAACTCCAATAAAAATTAAACAAACGCTTAACTGGTAGTTCATACATGTACGAACAATCCTGCATTTTTTTCTTATCCCGCCATAACCTGAAAGCATCGATACTTTCGATACTAATAATAATGTAAGCAAACGAGACTTATGTGTTACTTTGGTTCTCCTTGAGAAATGCAATAGCATTGTGTTGTTTGTTGATCAGCAAGGGTCGAGGATACTTCACAAGAACAAATTGAAAGATTATTTTTTAAGTCACGTAAAATTGTACTATTATTGACAAGGTAAAGAAAGCAAAATCAAGCCAATTTTTTTACTTGAAGGAGACGATTAATTAACTAATGAAATAGGACGAAATGCATCCTAAAATAGGCCCATGAACAGAGATATGATTTTTTTTTTGTAAAGTAATGTTTTGTGCCATTGAAAAGTGGGTCACTTTTTACATATATTAATGATACAAAACTTGTAATAAATCTATGTATACACACCTAGCTTTCACTCATGTAGTCTTGTAAAATTAGTACTACTCGAGGAAAAAGAACTCTTGTTACTCTTTAATTGAATGGCGTCATAATTTTTTATTTTCTTTTTGGGTTTTGTTAGCTAGTAGCTAATTAGTACATTAGAAACAAGCAAATAATTCAAAATAGGTAAAACAACTTAATATTATCCAATGCACATGATCAAACCCCTCATATATCGGTAAATGCATGAGTTTCTTATTTATATTACAGTTTTATCACAAATTTACTGTGTAGTTGGTGCACTTTATATAGACGGAATTAGCGACGATATTTTTTGTTACGAGCTTATTAACGACGGTTATTGTGACGGGTTTGTGACGATTTAGTCAATTTGCGACAGATTTGTGACAGCTTTTTAAATTAGCGACAGACTTATGACAGCTTTTGACTTTTATTAAATCAAACATTATTTTGTAGTGATAATATCCTACTAGTATCAACCTGTGTTGTACTTACCGGAAAAAAAAACTGTGGTACTTGTACGGGTCATGCGAGTCTAGTGAGGGTTTAAACCGCGTTAATTGATTCGGAAAAAAAAAATTAAGGGTAATACTAAACTATATTTTTAATATACTTAATAGTTAAAATAAAAATATTAAACACCAATTTGTTTACAATGTGTTGTAATAACTCAAATATTAGAGTAGTTCAGTATTCAACATAGGAGATCATGAGTATGAAACTCGTAACTTATAATCTAATTTTGTTTTTATTTTGATTTGTATTAAAAAAATTCAAGTTTTAGGCATTCCGAGATACCGGGTCGGCACTAACCTATATTTATATTTCTAATTAACCATTAATAAATATTTAATTAGTTACGAATCGGTATTTACGAGTCAGGGGCGGAACCAGTGAGGGTAAGGGGTGCCGCCGCCGCCTTAAAAAAATAAAAATAAATTTTTTATATAGAAGAATTCGGACATTTAAGGTTTTCTACATTAATAGCCCTTATTAACTAAATAGAAACTTAATTCAAATGGTAAATATAAAGTTTTTGTGTCCACAAAATTCATAGTTCGAATATTGTATTTATTTTTTACTATTTATTTAATTAACATTACCTTAATTTTTGACTTCTCGATTAATTAATTGCATCTTTAAGATACTGTTATAGTATTTTATGAATAAATATTTTTGTCTAGATTCATAATCATATTACAAAAAAGTTTAAACTAATAAATTCGTATTTGTAGTCAATTTTTATATATATAGCGTTTAAAATTTTTTGATTAATAGACAAGTCAGTTGAGTAATAAGTTCAAGTTTCTTCTAATTTTTTATACCGTTTATTGTTATTATATTAAAAAATATATTTAACGGAATCTCCAAAAATGCAATACTGGTTCCCCACGAGTCATACTTCTTTCAACTATAAAATTGAATGCACAAATTAATTCTTAATGTGTACCCTCTTTATGCTATGCAATGACTTTTAACATATCTTTGACCATAGCTTTAAATATTTATATGACATCATGTTCATTAGTTTTTTTCGAATATAAGCTTTTAAACCCATATATATATATAAGTTTTTTTCGAATTTTTTATAATCAAATCAAACTATAAATATGTTGGAAAAATATGTTGTCTTTACATTCTTTTGACAATTTAGGTTTTTAAATCACGCAAAACACAATTAAAACAAAAAAAAAAAACATAAGAAAGTAACAAATTTTGAAACTAAAAATATAGGCGAAGAACTATTGTATGTGTAGTTTGATACTTTGATTTAATAAGAAAATTAAAAAACTAGTAATATTTATATAAGCTAAAAATCCAAGTCTAATAAGGACATAAAATGAGTCGTTAAACCTCACAATGAACCGTATAGTAGTTAAAGTTGCGTTATACTCCGTTGAATTTGCATCTAAGGTTCCCGACACCTTAGTCCGGATCGAAAATATTCACCTCTATATATCTCCCTATCACACTAAAAAAACCACCCTCTCGTATATATATTTTTTCAAAAATAATATTATGATTAAAAACGTGATACGCAAATCCAACGGATCACGATACAACTTTAAACGATAAAATAAAATTCATTGAACTTGTAATGAAATTGTGGAAAGAACAAGAAAAGGAAACTGAAAAACAGGGGTGAGTTGGTGGACACAACAGACATGTGTGATGCTTAGCGTGACAAATAAAATAAAAAACAAAAGCAAAAAACGGATATTTATTTTCTGCGCGTTTTGGAAGATGAGCTCAATTTTAATTTAATATTTCATTATCATTCTATTATAATAATTCAATACAAGTTAAATGAGTATTTAACATCCAAATATTATTTTAAGTCGTCATACTATATTTTTTTTTACTATCCACATATTTGTATCATAACTGCGGGTCACACCCGCAACGTGTGATGCACGATTAATAATATATAAATAAAAAAAACACAAAAAAAAACATTTTTTGAGCTCCCCAATAGTCTCTCTGTGGGGGAGTTCTTTTTTACATGCTCTAAATGCTGAAAACTATAAGGGACGTGGGATCTGAGATCCCACGTCTACGTGGCTGAATTTTTTTTTTTTTTCTTTTCTTTTCTTGTGTCTTCGTTTGTTAATTGTTTGGCTGAATATATATTAATTGTTTTCTTTTTTTTAAGCTTCGTTTGTTATGTTATTTCATTTTAATATATCAAAAAAATTGTCCAATTTTACTTAAATTTTTTTTCAATTTTATCAAAAAAAAACCCTAACCATCGACCATCATATTCCTTCGTATATCAAATTAATATATTTTTTTATCAAATCAACATCACTCTACCACTACAATTATCCCTAATTTTAACAAAAAAAAAACCTCTCCCAATTTAACAAAAAAAAAACTTTTCCAATTTTACCCAAAAAAAACTATAACCATCAAACTCTTTCATATATCAAATTAATATATTTTTTTCTCAAATAAACATCACTCTACCACTACATTTATCCCCAATTTTACCCAAAAAAAAACCTATCCCAATTTACCAAAATAAAACATCCCCCAATTTTACAAAAAAAAAAAACTATAACCATCAACCACCAAACTACTTTCTATATCAAATTAATATCATTTTTTTTTTCTGAAGTATGAATAACAATTATAATATTTTGGTAATGGATCTTAATTTATCACCTCCGGATAATACTTCCCAAAACACCAAATTATCCGGAGGTGATAAATTAAGATCCATTACCCAAATATTATAATTGTATTCATACTTCAGAAAAAAAAAATGATATTAATTTGATATAAGAAGTAGTTTGGTGGTTGATGGTTATAGTTTTTTTTTTGTAAAACTGGGGGATGTTTTATTTTGGTAAATTGGGATAGGTTTTTTTTTTGGGTAAAATTGGGGATAAATGTAGTGGTAGAGTGATGTTTATTTGAGAAAAAAATATATTAATTTGATATATGAAAGAGTTTGATGGTTAGAGTTTTTTTTGGGTAAAATTGGGAAAGTTTTTTTTTTTTGTTAAATTGGGAGAGGTTTTTTTTTTTGTTAAAATTAGGGATAATTGTAGTGGTAGAGTGATGTTGATTTGATAAAAAAATATATTAATTTGATATAAGAACGAATATGATAGTCGATGGTTAGGGTTTTTTTGGGATAAAATTGGAAAAAATTTTAAGTAAAATTGGACAATTTTTTTGATATATTAAAATGAAATAACATAACAAACGAAGCTTAAAAAAAAGAAAACAATTAATATATATTCAGCCAAACAATTAACAAACGAAGACAAAAGAAAAGAAAAAAAAAAATAAAAAAATTCGCCTCGTAGACGTGTGATCTCAGATCCGACGTCCCTTAGAGAGCATGTAAAAAAGAACTCCCCCTCTCTGTGTGTCTGTATATGATGAGTTGTTGATTAATTGAATGAGGAGCTTTTTCTCTATCTTTATTGAAAAATATCCATTGTTTTTTAAAGCTAAATTTAATGACTTTTTGATACAAATGTCTCTTTTTCTCTGCAATCTTTGAATTCTACATAAATTTGGAAGATTACCCAATTTAAATTCTCTTTATTTCATACACACCCTTTTAAGCATTTTCCCAAATTCCTTTTACTAACATATATAAATAAATTCAGAGAATACCCATTTTATAAATTTCAGTATTTAAACCTAATTTAATGACTTTCTAAGTTAATATCTCTCTCTTTCTCTGCAATCTTTGAATTCTACATAAATTTAGAGATTACCCATTTTTATCTCTATCTATTTCATACACACCCTTTTAAGCATTTTCTATTCAACAGATACATTGTTTTTTTAGTAAAATTTAATGACTTTCTATGGAAATTTCTATCTTTCTCTTTAATCTTTGAATTCTACATAAATTCAGAGATTACCCATTTAAATTCTCTGTAATACACACCCCTTTTGAGCATTTTTCCAAATCTATTTTATTAACATTCATAAAGTTTCAGTAAACCCAATTTAATGACCTTTTAAGGCAAAATTACTCTCTTTCTCCTGGATTCTTTGAATTCTACATAAATTTAGAGATTATCCATTTAAATTATCTTTATTTCATACACACCCTTTTGAGCATTTGTTCAATTTCTTTGACTAAGCATTTATAAAGTTTCACTAAACCCAATTTAATGGCTTTCTAAGGCAGTTTTCTTTGAGCATTTTGCCAATATCTTTTACTAATTTTAAAAGCTTTAGTAAACCCAATTTAATATTTGATTCTTTGTTTCTTGTTAATAAATTCAGAGATTACCCACTTCAATTCACTCTCCTTTATTTATACCCTTTTGAGCATTTTCCCATTTTCCCATTTTCTTATCACATCTCATCTAACCCACCTCTCTCTCTCTCTCAATCTCTCTCTAGAGAGAGATTAGGATTTCAGGCTCTAAAGTTGCAATCTTTCATCTGGGTAACCTCTTGATCTAAAGATAGTAATAGAGTTTCTTTTTATTTTTGTTTTTTGTAGTGTTGTTACCTGTTTTTGGTAAATTTCTTTTCTTTTCTAGTGTTTGGTAGTATTATTAAATTGTATCTGATAAATATCTGTCTGATGTAATTTGGACCAAAGTTGGTCTATTTTGGATATATATAAACATATACTATATCTTATTTAATTTCATTTCATTTCATTTCAACCCCCAACTCCTAACCCCCCCTATCTCTCTCTAGTTGCTGTTATTTTATGCCTAAGAGGTACTATCTTTGTGTCTATAATTATTGCTTTGCTAGATTATTTTTTATTGATCAATAAATTGATTTGTGCAGATGATCTTGTTGCCTTTGTTGTTGATTGTGATTGTTGATTGAAAAAAGCTTAATTCTTTGGCAAAAATTTATTATGGTCTATGTTTATCAATCCATCAGAGGTTTTGATGTACTTTGAAAATTTGAAATTGTTGTTTCAGTTTGATGGCTTGATCGTTGGTTAATTAGCGTTTTTTGGTTTAAACTTGGCTATAAGGGAGTGGGTTTAGGTGTTGAATTGGTTGGAGTAGGTAAAGGAAAGAGAAATGAAAAGCTAAGATAACATTTTTGGTCATTGTGGTTGTATTATTTGTTGTCCTAATTACAGTCTAGTATAAGCAGTCTTGTGTCCAATTGAGGCCTTTTGATATTGAGAAAAGCCTTTCGGGTAATGGGTTTGTATACAACGACCAAGCAACTGATAGTAAGGGAATATTTGAAATTCATCACTTTGTTTGGTGGTTTATTGTGCAAAGCGTTCAGAAATATGTACGGGAATCTGTGGCAGTGTGGCTTATTATAACTACTACGAATTTCATGGTTTTTTTTTATGAAAGTAAATTTCATGCGTTCATTGATAATATGGTTTTGTTTTCAATCTGACCCTTATTCATACACATGCTCTCACTTCTATGGTTAGCAAACTTGTTTTTGTGTTATTCAGTTCAGCCTTTGTGATGTTGTGTAATGCATAATTATCACTTATTGTAATTGATTTAAGTCGTCTAAGAACAAGTTTGTTAAAAACAGTATTCTTTGCATCTGATGATGCTAAACCTTCAGATTGATTTTCTCAAGAAAGTTTGAAGGGTAGATTCACAATGCAGTTTTACATTTTTTGAAGTTCCTTTTTTGTTTCGGGGATGTCACTGGATGCTTTCTTTTCTATGTTCCATTGGAATCTTATTGTTTGCCTTTTACCCATGGTCTATGCCCATTATTTGGGCTTGTACCCATCGCCGAATTTGCAATTATATTTGTTATATTATCAATTCCCTTTCTCTTGAAAATAGTAACAGTTTCAATATAATAATTTATTATTTTCTTCTCTTTTTAAAGGTGTATAAGTGAAGAAATTGGAATTTGATCAAAAAGTTAGACTGTGATAATACATCATCACCCTAATGCAAGGGCAAAGAAGTTCTATGGGTTCTCTACCGGATGCCATAACTCTTGATCACAATTCAACAGCCACTGATGCAAATGCAGACCAGTCGGTGTATTGGACAAATAATATCCAAAATTATAATCACAATATTGCACCCGAATATATAGCCTTAACTGCCGATGATAGTACCACCTATCTGGACTCTGCAAACCAAGCACAAAACTTGAGTGGTTGGAATATGGGCGAATCCAGTTCGAGTGGTGCCCAAAATAATGCTACACGTAATGAACGAAAATCCGGAGATGGGTCCAACAATGGAGTGGATTTGAATCAAACTAGCTGCGAATTACCTTATTTGCCCTTGTTTATGCAAAGTGCTAGTAACAATACCTTTCCTCATATTGGAGAAAGTAGTGGGGAGGAGAATTTGCGTGCCCCTTCTTCCGCTAGTGGAGGGTATTTTGGGGAAGAAATTTATTCCTCTGAAGGTTGTCGCTTATCTTGTAAAAGAAAAGCTATCGAAGGACATATTGGTCAATCTTCTTCGAGTGGAAGTTCAAGTTACTTTCAACCAAGAGAGGGTAGTGATTTAAACAACATACCAAGTTGGTATAATACTCAAATTGGTCAAAATACATCTTCAACTTCTTTAGAAATCCCCAATCTTGCTAGTACCGTTGATCAACTCAACGCAAGATTAGGGCTAAACAATAATGGAACCACCTCCGGAGATCCTCTGTCTCTAAACGTGCCACCAAATATAGAGAGTTCTAGAAGAAATAACCGTGTAAGGATAAATTCTTTGACACAACCAAGTCCTTCACCTACTGTCCTTCCTATTGGGACTGCTTTAGGTCAACCAAATTCTTCACTAATTCCACAATCGTCGAGGCTTGTTTTCCCCAGCAATATTTCAGGTGCAAGAACGCCTCTTTCAAGTAGGTGGAGTAGAGGTTCTAGCTCTAGAACTGGATACTCGTTGAATTTTAGAGAGAGAATTATTAGGCCAAATGAAGAACCTGAGTTAAACAGCTTGCAGAGAAACCGTCCTGATAATCCTATGTTTGTATCTAATAATGAGGAATCAAGAGATTCAGCTTATATTCGACCTGATTGGGGTCTGACCTCTGAAAATACGAGTCGTAATAATCTAAGTATTAATGAAAATGTGACTAGAAGTGGTCTTCCCAGTAGGACCCCGCCTCGATATTCTCGTAGATTATCAGAATATGTTCGAAGATCGTTGATTTCTTCTTCACTTCCCGAGACTGGGGGACAAAATAGTAATTTTCCTCTTGAACGTGATCCTTCTTCTGGAGCTACTGGTGGTAACCATGAGGATCGGTTGTCTCGTTTAAGGTCAGCTTTGTTGGAGAGACAACTTGATAGTGCTTTTGGAGGTACAGACTCTTTGAGAACTGCGACAGGTGGCGCTGAAGGAAGGAGCAGGTTCATTTCCGAGGTTTGTTCGCTATTCTTTTATCATTCTGGATTTCTGTTCTTTTTGCTGCATTGGGTTCTTTAGGTTCTTCTTAATTCTTTCGAGTACAAGAGTAAACCTTTTTTGGTGGAGGTGTTGGTATTATAAGTAAGTTTGGTATGAAACTAAATGTATACTGGGTAGTAGTGTAAAGTGGAAAAAGAACAAGTTTACTTGGTGGAGGTGTTGGTATATATGGTATTTTAATTTTTTAGCATGTTTGGTAAGAAATTAAAAGTATACTAGGTAGTGTAAATTGGAAAAAGAATAAGTTTACCTGGTAGTAGTGTAAATTGGTAAAAATAGTACCAAAACCAATATGATTAAGTAGTACATATATAGCTATATGAAAACGTGGGGGTTCTGTCCCTCTTTAATTAAAAAAAAAAGTAGTATATATATAGATGTAGGAGCATGTAGGTATACCCTTTATTGGTATAACCAAACACAATATCTGAGTACAAATGTAGTAATAAGTACAGGAAACCTAACATTTTCGTTGTGTTCTAAAACTGAAATGTACCTTTCATAAGGTTATGCTTCTCTAGGTTATGTTATTCTCGTAATGGTGTTTCTGATCCTGTCTTGCTATATCTTTTTTCCTTTTTCGAGATCTTTTATTTTTTATTTTTGGGATGGCTAAATGTAGAGAACGTAATGTACAACAAAATAATCGACTTAATAAAACGTGCTACATAGCTTGAATCAAAGGAGTGATATTTAATAGCTCTTTTTCCCTCCAAATTCCAACAAAGCTTAAAACATTTAACTAGTTTCTCAACCAAGTTTGAATTTGGTGCAACACTGCAAAAATAGCTTTTACAATCAATCAAGTCACACTTTTAAAAAAAACAATCAGAAAATATGCACAGACACACATAAACTTTGTTCTTTTTTGGATTGCCATTAACTGTTGGTCCAAGATCGGGCCGCCTAAAGCACATGTTAACAAATCTTATTAGTTGCTTTTTTTTTGGGTATGGAACTGGTATTTGATCATTGTGCTCAAAATATTAGTAATATATTTACTTGTGCCATCTGGCATCACAAAAAAAAAGTTGTTCATTGCTCTTTCAGAGTTCTGTCGACCTTTAAGGAAAAAAAGGTGGTCTGGGAAAATAATGTTTGACCTTCTACTTTTCCATCCCTAGTTACAGATTTTTCTCCTGCCATAAACGCGTCTTTGGAAACCCTTTTTAGTGTTTTAAGTCATGATATGGGGTTTTCGCTAATTTCAACCGTTTTATTTAGCATTGCTATGTATTTCAACTAATAAGAGCATTTTTTTTTTTTATATAACTTGGTTTTATATGTAACAGATTCGGAATGTCCTGGATCTCATGCGCCGCCGCGAAGGTCTGCAACTGGAGGTAACTGTTTTCCTAAGTTATTTTGATAGTTTGTACTTTGTAGTCAAAGAAGCTAAACTAGTATTATTTCGAAAAGGGGTTTGTTGGTATATGAGTAGAACAGTCAGAATCTCATTTCACCTCCCGTTTGTATTTTAAGATTGAGTAATAGCTCAGGATGATAGTTTATTAGCTCGAAGCAGGCTTATCAAGTGCCCTGGGGAAAATTTTATCTATCTAGAACACCTTATTTAAAATGTCACTAACGCAGAAATGAATAACTCACTATCTCATCTTTGACACTCAAATCTTTGTTTGTGCTAGGATATGGTTATGCTTGACCAGTCCGGCTTTTTCGGGATGGCTGATATTCATGATCGTCACAGAGATATGAGACTTGATGTTGATAACATGTCTTACGAAGTAAGTCACCAAAAAGTTGATCGAAAAGTTCTGATATTTTGTCAGAATTAGTATATTCTTATAATTAGTTTTTTGTTTATGCAGGAGTTATTAGCGTTGGAAGAGCGAATGGGGAATGTTAGTACAGGTTTGAGTGAAGAAACCATTTTTAATCGTTTAAAGCAAAAGAAATTCTTTTCCATTGCTATGGGTGCGCATACCGAAGTGGAACCATGCTGTATATGCCGGGTATATATCTTTTCTTCATACACTATCAATTTTTTCTAAGGAAAATTGTGCTCCAATTTGATATCAGATATCTGTGTTTTAACTTCTAAATGATCGTAGTGTTTTACAAGTAATTGTTGTTAAGAAAAAAACTGTGTTCAGTTTGGTGGAGAAGGAAATTAGTGGGGTAATGATATGCTAAATAATTTGATCTGCTGTAAGAGTGTGCCCGTACATTATATGAGAAATCAATTTTATTACAAAAAAGAACCCCAAAATTCCAGTGTCATCTTTTGTCCTGAAGCACTCAACCCTTTTCTAGACAAATGAAAGTAATTTGGATGATTCCAACATCTGGATGTTTGTTTTCAGGGCGACTTGTTCTTCATATTTTAAGACTCAAAACAGTATTTCCTTGTTCGGTTGTAGTTTCTACGTTAGCTTTTTTCCGTAAAACTGGATGCGTTTGGTTGATCAGTTTTAAGCTGAGCTTTTCTGGTGTTGGCTTGAATGAGCTAGAAGCTTAAGCTGAATCCTAGTTTTTCTCTGGATGTTTGTTGAAGTGTCTAATATAACCAGTATTTCTCCTATCTCCAAATGTGCAACCTCTTTTATATGCATGATTAGACACTATCATCTTTTATACCATTATATTTTGGTGTATTACCAAATTATGATCAATAGGCTTGAAACATGATTGGTCATGTTAGTTGTGAAAAACCAACCCCCTTTCATAGGAGGAAGGAACACACTAGTTAATAACATTATCCTGGCCTGAGAAATTATGTAAATTACCCTAAGAAATGGGGATGGTTTATTCTTGACTTTCTTGAGATCTTGGTTGTTCCGGCACGTGTTTTTATATTATTAGGGCCTGTGTAACTACTTCATCGACATCATTGCTTTAAATGGCGATTTGAAACGTTTTCTCAATTGGGGAGTAGAAAATTAGGGCATACGTAACTATTTTTATCCACTCTTTTGCCCGGGATGGGGATTTAAGGGTTTTCACCCCATACTAGTTGATTACTACCTGAAATGTTTGCACTCGTCGGAATCAACAAGCGATATAATAGAGATAAAATAGACTTTAAGAGTTTTTTGTTTAATGAACAAGTTACAATAAGAATATTTTCCAGAACTTCTTCGTCAACAGATTTGTATGGGTATATATGGAGAATAAATTGGGAGAAAAAGGATCGCGATCCCCTACAGCCTCTAGTTTAATAGGTGAAGTACGGGTTTTGATCTCACCCGTTAAAATGGACTGACAATCTGTCAGTTCTTATATAGAGAGAATCATTCCCCGGAAACACGAGGAGCGTGTAATGGAAATTTGTGGAGAGACTTCAATATGGGAACTTATGATTATCTCTCATAGTCTCATGTCTTTTCCCTTTTTCTTTTGTTTTCGCAACTTCCAGTCTTTCCCTGGGTGAGTATATCATGTATGTGAACTTTTGAGTCTAGTTGCTAATTGTTGGCATCGCTCATCATTTTAATCTCCATTTGTTAAAGAATGATTATAGGCCCTTATGACCAAACTTCTTTCGGTTAAACTCGTCTCTCGCACTTTGTTTTTCTATGATTCTCTCCATTGAAAGACCCGTTAATATAGATCATTGATTTAGTTATTATTTTTGCAGGAGGAATACACTGATGGAGAAGATGTTGGAACGGTTGAATGTGGACATGAATTTCACTCCGGATGCATAAAGCAATGGCTGATGCTCAAGAACTCGTGCCCAATTTGTAAAACAGCCGCTCTTAAAAATTAGTCCGGGAAATGAAGTTTTTTTTTGGGCGTAAGGCTATCTTTTGTGTTACTTTGGCCTAAAGGGCCATTTGTATCAGCATTGGCATGGCTGTTTTTCTTCTTCTTCTTCTTCTTCTTCTTTACTTTTCTTTTTCGCGGTAATTTTTAATCTGTATAACGTTAAAGGTAATGTCAGCCTATGCTAGGAACAGAGAATGGTCAAAAATCAGAGTTTTTTTTCTCCATGTGAGATAATTATGTTTTATTATTTTGGATTATAAACTCCACATGGAGTCTCTAAATATAAAATATTATCATTGGAACTTATTTTATATGTGATACTGTATTTATGTATTAGTATATGATTTGAAGTGAGAATTGGTTAATGTTGTCACGGTCTCAATGGAGCTTTTTGTAGCTCTTTTTGTGCCGTGTTTTTATGTGCTTAGATTAGCTTCTCTTTGGTGTAACAAAGAAAAAAACAATTTATTTATTTTTCAATTAGGGATAAATAGATAATGAAATAGGAACCTTGCGAATCATGTAATTACTCGTGATTTTTTACCTTCTTTTGGAATTAGACCGACTTGTTTGGCAGAAGGATACATTTTTTGCTTCTATCCACTTTGACCGATGCCCCTAATATTATCAACGAAGTTTTCCCAAGATTATAAGTTAACCATCCTCATCTTTATGCCGTTGCCTCATTAGATAAACGACACAAATTAACCCGTCAAATATTATGAATCCGGGACCGTTAGATTGTAAGAAAATACATTTAACGGTCTAGATTTAATCAATCATTTAAATCTACGGACGGTTCATATCTATTCCAGATGAATATAATAACGGTGAAAAGTACTCCGTTACATGATACCGTGTCACCCCAACGGCAACAAATGAAAAACCTCATCAAACATTTGTTTTATGCTCAAACCATTTTTAAGAATCCGGTTGTTTTATGCTGCTTTAGTATTCAGTTTTATGCTCCATTGGGTTAGCCATTGCTTCATTTCTATACTGGGTGAGTGGTTTGTGCGAGTTAAAATTGATTAACATTGCTCGATTTACTAGTTTCCGATTGTTTAGTTCATATGACCTAAGACAACAACTTATAACATATGCTTTGCTACAGCCAAAAGATACTCTCTAACCAGTAACCACTGCATCCGAGTTGCTTGTAGTGGAAATATGATATCGATAGTTTGCAAATAAATGGCTTTAAACCGTGTATTAAATTATCTCTTTTTCAAAAAAAAAAAATTAAGCTTTTTGGAATAATTGAATAACATCTTAGGAGTAATGATATGAATGTAATGCTATAATTTCGGAATTTCAACCTTTCAAGTGTCAACATCATACGTAAACGTGATTATTTCCTTGCTTAATGGGTAAAAAGTGCATAAACAATCCACAATAGTGCATATTTAATCATAAAAGTGCATGCATGTTCAGAAAAGTTCATAAACAATCGAAAAAATACGTACACATTTCACGTAAATGTATACACAATCAGAAAAATACATACGTAGTACATGAAAGTGCATACACATTTAGAAAAGTGTATACACAATTGAGAAAAATGTATACACATCTATAAAAGTGCATACACAATCCAAAAAAGTACATACTCAATAAGAAAAATGCATATACAATATAGAAAAATGCATACAAAATATTGAAAATGCATACAAATTTAGAAAAAAACATACATAATTAAGAAAAGTGCATACATAATATAAAAAAGTGCATACAAATTTATAAAAGTGCATACACTAGTACAAAAAATTACATAAACAATTCAGAAAAATGCATGCACAATCGAGAAAATAGCATACACATTTATAAAATTGCATACACAATCAGAAAAATGCATACACAATCGAGAAAAATGCATACACAATCGATAAAATTCAACAAAAGAGCATATACAATCCGAAAAAGTGTATACATATCCAAAAAAGTACATACATATTAAAAAAAAAAAAAGTTCAATTAAATGTCTAATATACCATTTATGACTTATCAAATTTAAATGTGGACTTAATTATCACATTTTGAGACTTAGTATTACATTTAAGTTTTATGTACAAATATACATGTCAAATATGCATTGGTACATGAGTCCTGTTAGTTTACTTTCAGATAAAAATGGTTTCAGACACCCAACTTCTTAAACTCAAGTAAGAGTTAGAGTACGAGTACAAGCGTTCCTACCATTTTGAGCTTACGAGTCTTAACAACAACCAAATAAATAGCCAAATTTAATCAATCATCTCCTTTCTTAAAGATTCTAAATTCCCAAATCCCTGCAGGAGTGTCCCAAATTGGAACCTGTTTCAGTCCTGAAACGGGCTGCCTTTCATCCCAAAACGGGCTGCGTTTCAGCCCCAACTTTGACCCAGTCTCTGTCCTGTAACGAGCTCCGTTTCAGCCCCAAAACTAGATGTGTTTTAGCCCCAAAACAACCTGCGTTTCAGCCCCAACTTCGACCCGGTCTCAATCCCGGAACTAGCTTGTTTCAGTCTCAAAACGGGCTGCGTTTCAGCCTCATAACACGCTAAGTTTCACCCCCATAACACGCTAAGTTTCAGCCCCAACTTCGATCCGGTCTTAATCCCGGAACGAGCTTGTTTCAGTCTCGAAACGGGCTGCGTTTCAGCCCCAAAACGAGCTGCGCTTCAGCACCAAAATGAGCTCGTTCTAGCCCCAAATAGGACACCGTTGCAGTCCCGAAACGAGTTCCGCCACCGCTCTGGTCCAAACAAACCAGAAGCACCCAAAATCACTCCAAAACCGTCCCAAAACATAAGAAGATATCAAAAACAAATGAAAATATCTAAAGCAGATGAAAATATGATAAACAGATGAAAATATAAAATACATATGAAATTTATACAGAGTTGAAAGCAAATTAATTTGTTTCCCGTCGAGGGGCATTGCATCTCTGTCCATTTGATCGGCACCATAGTTGCACATGTGGTACTTTCTGCGGATACAACACCCATTAATTTTTTGCAGTAGATAAATAATATGCACGAGCATCTCCAAGTGGAAGAACTAAAGCTTTGACAATATCACCAGGGCGAAAGCATGAGTGCATCTCCACTTTGTTCATCTCAGTAGCTTGAACATCTTTTTGCCTAATAATGCCACTGAATTTTTCTCGGACAGATTTTTTTCCCCATACACAGTACATCTGCTGAAGTCATCTTAGCTATCATTTTGGTAACACGAGAAATGACGACATAACCAGGCTCAGGAACAGCTCCAGTAGGCCTTGTGGCCAATAACTTCTACAGTCGGTCTCCTCCATGAGTTCTTTATCAAGTCTTTCCAAAAACACATGTTAAAATTTAAAGAACAGATGAAAATAACTAATAATTTCTTTTCTAATAAACGTTGAAATAAAAATTAACTATGACGAAACAAGTGATTTCTTTTTTGAAAATAACATAGAGTTGGAGATGCGAGGTATTGAACCCCGTGCCTCTCGCTTGCAAAGCGAATGCTCTACCGTTTGAGCTACATCTCCTTTTTATAAATCTGTTTCGAATTCTCTTGTTAAAAATAAAATAGAAACTTTCATCTTTTTTGGCCGGAAAACATACTAAAACACAGATGAAAACCCAACAGTTGAATATGTCCAAAACACAGATGATTACACCCAACGACAGATGAATACGGCAAAAACATATAAATACGCCAAAAACATATGAATACGCTCAAAAGAGGTATTTGTGACATCTCATTTACAACAACAACAACTACAATGAGGAAAACAACAAGGATCCATAGGCATTGACAATCCATGTACCACCAATTCATATTTCATACTAATAGAGAATTTCACTTCTATGTCTCAAGCAAGGGTATTAATTCAATAATCAAAACTGGTAAAAAATAAGCGATACCATCGAAACAAGCCTTAGCCAAGATTGTGCTACTACTACAACAACAACAAAAAGAAAAAAACAATTTAAATCTGTTAAATGGATATAAAAAGCTAGGTTAGTTTACAGATATGTACCACTCCACTGGAAAAAATGTCAATAAATTGGTCCTTTCACGCCTAAGACAGATTTATAAACAGAGAAACTTATCGTGTTCTGATACAGCAGCAACCAAAAAGGACCAAATCAACAACGTAATATTTACATTTTAACAATGTCAATCGATTAAAGGGATTGTATAATCCTTATGTTCATGGGAAAATGGCAGTAGAAACCATCTTAAACTGTGTAAGATTTCTTCAGTTACAAAAACCAACCAATTTCGCAAAAGATAATGATTTTTTCTAAACTCGAAACAGTGGCGAGAGCAACAAAAATACAGATATATATGCATAGAAATAGAGAGATACAGGAAAATACCTAGAATTCCATGGCTAGGATTATTAATTATCTCAAGATGAAACTTGTACAAAATTAAATAGTTACCCTGAAACAATAAAAAAAGAGGAGAAAGTGTAATTAAATTGATGCGGTTGCTCTAACAAAGTGTATAGAGATTAGTATATCTTTAATTGCTTTATCAGTGATTCAGTACCAAAACTACTTATTTCTTGTTGTCATTTACTTCAACAATAATTTTGTAGTTAGTAGTCATTATAATTGAAAATGAAATATGTAGCTAACTTTTAATAAGCCGCTATTAAAATATCTGATGTTTTTTTTTGTATTGTTCTATTAGATTTTCCATTGTGACAAGAATTGCAACAAAGAATGAATCAAGCATTGAGTTTGAAAATTGAAAGAAGTTTCTTAATTAATGCTCAAAGTACAAATTCTTATTATACTACAATTTTAACTTCTTCCTTAAAAAAACTCCAAAATATATAAATCGTCATTCATAAATAAAAGCAGATCAGGAAATATTAAATTACAAAAAAAAGGACAAACCATATATTCTCATAACCAACACTTTTTGTTCTTTTGACAAATTAAGCATCTTATCTTAAGCTAATTAGTAAAAACTACTAATAAAGTAACGTCCACTCAGTTGAATGGTGGGGGAATTGGCAAATACAATAAGAACACATTTTTTTATTTTTCGAAGCTAAAGTAATGTGTTCTTAATACTACTTATAAGTATTATATAAAAACATGAAATATAGTGTTTATTTTAGATAAAAAAAACTATCTAAATATACTTTGTAAAAACAGTACAAATCAAAATACATAGACAGTTATGTTATTTAGTTATTATGATTACAAATTAGTAAAAAGAAAAGTCTATTTTTTACTCACAGTACACAGTTAGCTTCAAATGAAAAATGCAAAAAAAAAAGGATATAGTTCAACCAATCCAATCAATCTCGGTATATGCCAAATGTGACATAAGCTCAAATACTCTAGCTTTAATGATCAACCTACATTTATAGAATAAGTAGTCCGTGAGTAGCTTTTATTTTGATAGTGCGATTAAATAAATCATACACAATTTGTCAACATATATCAAACAAGTAACGACATACGTAAGGCTGGGCAAAAAAACCGGAAAAACCGAACCGAACCGATAACCGAACCGAAAAAAACCGAAAAAGACCGAAACCGAAAAACTGAAAAAAATTTGGGTCGGTTTCGGTTTTCAGTAAACCCGAACCGAAAAAGACCGAAACCGAAAAAAACCGAAAAAACCCGGAAAAAAAATAATATAAAACCGAAAAAAACCGAAACTGGACCGAAAAAACCGGTCCGGTTCGGTTAAAAAAAAAAACCGAAACCGAAAAAAACCGAACCGAAAATATATGCTCGGTTTCGGTTTCGGTTTCGGTTTTGCCAAAAACCGAACCGGACCGAACCGAACCCAGCCCTAAACATATGTATATATTTGTAACAGTCACTTTATTTGACTGTTTATGAAACAGTCACATTAATCACCGTTAGATTAAAAAATAGACGGTTAGATAATGTTTTTCAATAAATAATTTATTTTTTCTATTTTCAACAAATTAGAATTTGATAAATTAAAAACAAATTGTACAACACATTAAAAAGTCAAATAAAAATATATAATCATAGTGAGGCCTACACTAAACTTAAATATTAATCAAAATTTAATTTTTTTTTTTATACATTTGACACATTTTTATGCTAACGAATTGTGAACCTGTCATATAGAATGACTGTTCCCGTTCCCTAGTAATTCCCGTAACAACACTACCAACAAATGAGAGCGTTATTTATAGTTTCATTATTTTTGGTGAACCAAATTTCATCCTTGAACATTTATGCTAATCCAACAACCAACATTTACTATTAGATTAAGATTATTGGCAAACTACTTTACTACTCCATATAGTATGACGGATTTGTGAATATAAAAAAGGAAGATTTCATTTGTCACAATCCTGAAAGTCAATAATTGCAAACAAGTTTAAAATTGAGCTTATTTAGTATGTAGTGTTGCAGTAGATAAATAATCTTTTTGAACATATTAAGTTGCTCAAAATATTAGAGCAACCATATTGGAAGGCTTAATGTGAACTTTAATGTCATTAATTAGTAAGTAATTAGTAAGGGGATAGTTTTTCATACACATTGGAGTAGCTATATCAACATTTAAGATCAATATTTATTGTCAGACTTTAAATTGGTAGCCACAGTTATGTAGTGGCATCCATTGTGCAGGGAATAAAAAGCTATAAAATATTAAATCTTATGTCATTTATGTCTAGTAGGATGCATTTATGTCTATGTAATATTCTAATTATGTCAACTTGATGTTTTTTTTTTTATTTCATTGGTAAGGTCTTAATATAGTTTATTCTTAAAATATGATGGTGCTAGTTAGACTTAACAAGTACAGTGTGACAAAAATATACAATATAAGTTTGGGTTGCAAATATGTAAGATAATGGGTGATTTTTTTTTTTTTTGCTTATTTGTCATCATTTAGCTAATGAAAACTATTAGCAGGGTCCATCGAAAACGGAAAATCCAAACCGATAACCGAAACCGAAAAGCTAGAAAAAGACCGATAAACCAAAAATAAAACCGAAAAATAACCGGAAAAACTGAAACCGGACCGAAAAAATTGGTCCGGTTCGGTCCAAAAAATAAAAATATCGAAATCGAAAAAAACTGAACCAAAAAATTTACTCAGTTTCGATTTTGTCAAAAACCGAACCGAACCGGACCGAACGCATTCCTACATTTAAGCAATAATGTGGATGCCCTTAAACCCTTCTTGTTTACACTTTTTCTTGTGGTCATAGGTAATTTCATATTCGTTATTTCCATCTGTCCTATCAGAATCACTTATAAAAGTAGTCCAGTTGGAGAGAAAATGTTCAGTTACAACTATTTTAAATTTGGTTTGGACCATGTGTGACAAGTTTTTTATATTACTGCTATTTATAATAGTTTACTCATTTTTATTAAGTGTATGAAACTCTGACATATACTTCAATAAAACTACGTCAGCATGTACTGTTGGAGTTATATATCGTTTACCCAATGTTTCATTTTGTCTAAAATATTTGAGAAGAAAATTGGTCATTTTGTTGAAGTAATTAAACTGAATACTTAATTACTAAATAAATTTGAAAATCACACCTTTGCTACTTTCTTCTTTATTCACTTTTATTTTGGCCCCTCTTAAAGACTATGTTAATAATTATGAAGGCTAAAATGCAACTTTCTTTACAATTACAAATCAATCTCCTTGCTACTAAATTCAACATGTGGGTCATGAATTCATGATGAAAATTACTATTCCCCTTTTTTAAAAAGTAAAATAAAAAATTACCATTCTCCTTAAAGCAAAACTATCAAATTTGTCATTTAACTAAACAAATTCAATAAGCACAATGCAAATAATCTATGCAGCTGTGACATCTTTTGCTCAACCATATTAAAAAAAAGAATAACATGTTTTTATGTGTCTCATATGGCCATATGAGTTTTATAATTATAGGAATAAATTCGATAAGGGTTACGAGACTCAATGGACCCATTTTACATATAATCTCTCATGGATTTACCGGTGTTGTAATATATTTCTTGGCAGGAACGAATTATGATAAAATTCGACTTATCTCGATACATAATTTAAAGAAAAACAAAAGCTAGCTAGACTATATTATTAACACGTAGACTCGTTATACCTTGTGTATGGAAAAATATTTCTCTTTATTTTTTTTTAATATAATCAACAGTTGCAAGGTTTGAGACAATTCGATTTTTGACTCTCTACTAATATAAATGTCTAAGTTACATTTTCATATTTTTTACTTTATCATAAACCCCTCCTGTGAGTGTTGTTAGTGGGAAAATTGATAAAATAGTATCCAATCTATCAATTTTTAGTGATCTGCTAATTAACCTAACACATTTTCTAATTCGGTAACTAACCTATACGTTTCGCTCTAATTTGATACCTAACATAACCATTACTTAATATACTTGAGTTAATTAGGTTAAAATGATCGGATGTGAGTTGAGTCCCTTAATTGGAGCGAAAATGTATAGGTTGGGTACCAAATTAGAAAGTGTGTTATGTTGGATAACAAATCACTAAAAACTAATAGATTGAGTGACTCAAAAGTCAAAACTAAAATTGCAACTTAAAAATTGCAAGTTAACATTCTCGATCTTCTATATATCATACACATTAAACTATCTCTGCTATAATAATAGAGAACATATATTTAAATGAGTAAAAATGCAACTTAAAAAGTGCAATTTATGACTATCTATCATCTCTCTCATATACATTAAATTATCTCCGCTATATTAATACATAACATACATTTCGATAAGTTTTTTAATTTTTTTTATATACAATTAATTTATTAATTAATGAAACTATATTTATATTAAATGTGAAAAAAATTTATTCATATTAATTAATAACTAATATATTAATGTGAAAGTGTATTTAATGTCACGTTAGTATTTTTATATTATATTTATAAATCAAATGATTTTTTACTCTATCTAACAATTTTTCTTTGAAATTTTTGATATTTATGAGTTTTATTTTTTAAAAGAGAAAAAAAGCATTTTTAAAAAACGGATCGGATCGAGTCGGGTCAAAAGTTTATGTTCGGATCACATACCCGTAAAATTGTAGTTCCGAGTAATTACTACTCCCTCCGTTCCCATTTAATTATTCACTACGAAACTACGTGTAATTTTGATCGGTAAAGAACTTATATCAAAATTGTCAGAATATAAAATTTAAAAAGTTGATCATATAGTTCAAATGTTAAATTTTATGATTAGATTTAAAAAAAAATCATTTTCACAATTTTGATATAAGTTATAAACCGAACAAAATTGTATGTAAGTCTGAAAGGGAAATGATTTCACCAATAAAATTTAATTTTGATCATGCAAGTAGGCCCCACACCCTCCCCTTCTAAAAGTCCCATCACTACAGCTGCTTCCCTCTCTCTCTCTCTCTCTCACTAAAACCCTCACTCCACTCAACTTTCACATAATTACATTCCCACCCCCATATTCTCAAATCCTAACATATTCAGTCCACTGAAACTCCCAAAACATGTCTATGAACGACGAGCTCTCTAAACCGACTTCCATATTCGGCCTCCGATTATGGGTCGTCGTCGGAATCTCCACCGGAGCCGCCGTGGTCGTCCTCCTGTTCTTACTCTCTCTCTACCTTATCTCTCGGAGAAGAAACCCGGTGAGGACCGGTTCGAAACCCGCCATTCCTAATGTTAGTAAGGAGATACAGATTGACCCGGTTCCTAAACCCGACCCGGGTCAGGACCCTGAGATTGGTGAGATGGGACATTTTATTTTGATTTTAATAGTTTTTAATTTCAGTCATTTGACTATAATTTGCTTAGAATAGTAATTAGTTGGAACGGCCATGATTTGGAATAATTATTTTTCATTTTTTAGTATTAAATTCGACTATAATTTGCTAAAAATAGTAATTCGGGACGGTCATGATTTTCATTTTTTCATTGAAGAGAATTATTCTTGATTTTTTTATTATTATTTAATTTGGCTATAATTTGCAAGTAATGATTTTGGGACGGTTATCTTTTTTTTTTCCACATTGATAGCAGGGAATAATTATTTTCTAAGTTTTTTTAGTATTAAATTTGACTATAATTTGCTTAAAGTAGTGATTTTAGGAGGGGTATGGTTTTCTTTTTTACATTGATACTGCATGTTTTTTTTTTTGGGTATTACATTTGACTATAATTTGATTTAAGTAGTTATTTTGGAACAGTCATGATTTTCTTTATTACATTGATACTGAGATTGTTGAGTAGGGAATGATTTTATTTTTTTTGTATTTAATTTGCTTAAAATACTGATTTTGGGAAGGGTGTTTTTTTTTTTTTTTACTTGCTCTTTAGCAAAACTATTGCCCCCTTTGACTTGCAAGATTGGTGTATTTTAGTTGACGAAATGATAATCTTCATAATTTTATCATATAATTAAACCATATAAATATGTGTCAACCTTTTGTTTTATTTTATTTTATTTCGGCCATATATAAACGATAATTTTGCAGTTGCGCGTAGTTTTGTTGAGCACAATAATTTTGAGACGGAGGCAGTAGACAGAGTAGTATTAAATTCGACCAGAATTTGTTTAAAATTGTGATTTGGCACCGTCATGATTTTATTATCACTTGGTTTTACTGTTTGAATTAGAGAAGCTAAGTAATGTTGAGGTTGGTAAGCAGGGGAGGAGCTAAGGGCCGGTTTGGCTTTGGCCATAAAGCTGCTTAGAATAAGCAATTATATTTATGTGGGTAGAGACTAAAACCTTTGTTCCATTAAAAAAAAAAAAACAACGGTTGAAAAGCTTGCTTATAAAAAAAGCTGCAGGGGAGTGTCTGACCAATGATTAAAAAGCTAGCTTATATTAATGTTTGGTGTTTAGTTTTAGCTATATTTTTTTTATCTATAAGATGGCACTCAGATCCTCATTATTAACGATACACGTTAAGATAAATAAAACGTGGGGTAATTTTTCATTTTTTTTTTAAATTTTTTTTTTTTTAAATTTTTTTTTTTTTGATTCCTCCTTTGGAGGAAAACCTGCGAAACTTGCAGGCGACAGGGTTCGAACCCTGGTGGTGAGCGTGGTATACTCGGGTAACAACCACGTGGTAATTTTTCATTTGATTTGTGAAAAAAGTGGCGAAAGGGATCTACAAAAAGGCTTCAAAAATGTTAGCTTTTTTGCTTTGAGAGTTTTGGCTTTTCTCATCGTAAAGATAGCTTCTTTAGAGCTAGAAAAGCTCATATGCAACGCCCTTAGATTTATTAAAGAAAAAAAAAGGTAATGCCAAACAGGCCCCTCAAAATTATAGTAAGAATAAATTTTTATACATAATTTGGCTGTAATTTGTTTGAAAATAGCGATTTGGCACTCTCAGTTTTTGTTTTTTAACTGCGTTTATTGTTTAGGTGAATTTCGGCAACATGCATTTACGGTTCCTGTTTTCGCCACTGTTGGTAAGGGGATTGGGAAGTGTAGTGACGAGGCGGTGGTGAAGAAGAAGTCGGGGGAGGAGAGAGAAGGTGGGTATGGGGGAGGGGCGCCGGAGGTGTCACATTTGGGGTGGGGGCATTGGTATACTTTGAGGGAGTTAGAGGAGAGTACTAATGGTTTTGATGATGGGAATGTGATTGGGGAAGGTGGCTATGGCATTGTTTATAGGGCTGATTTTGGTGATGGTTCATTTGTCGCAGTAAAGAATCTACTCAATAACAGGTCTCGGTTTTGTCTTTTCTTAATTGCTTAATTGTTATTGTCTCATGAGTTGTTTCTAGATACTAATGTAGTACGAGTTAAATCTTCAGAAATGCTTTAGCTCACTTAAATAAGACCTAGTATCTTTATCCATGTGAATGACTATATACACCGCATATATGACGGTAATTCGGGTAAAGATAATAATATAAAACTGGTAAATGCATGATTGGGACGTATCGGCATCAACATCAAGAGTATGATTTTTGGATGGCATTCTGATAGATATTATCATCGTCTTTCCAAAATTGCAGCTTCTTATGCAGCTGTTTTAAAGCAAAAGAGAAATTCAGATTTGGAAAGAGTAGAAGCCCATAATCTTTAACCTAAGGGTGAATTTAATAGTCCTTAATTTACGAGCTAAAACTTTAACTTGGTTCTCTGATTAATTATACGAATTTAGCTTAGTTAGGGTGTTTTTGTTTCATTTTTCAGAAACGTCACTTTCTTTTAGTGTCTAATCTACCGAATTAACTTCATAGAGCTTTTCTTTAAGTGAATTCGATATTTCGTAATGGAAAATCTAGCAATCCGCAGAAATAACTTCATGTATCTGTGTAAACTCTAACACAGTCTTTTCGGATTAAATCCTAAAATTTGGTTCTCGGCATATATTTTCTAAATGCTGGTTATACCTAAAAGGATGCTTTGTGGGACTGGTTTGCAATTTCTGAAATTGCATCACAGTCCCTCCTCAACTATATCACTACACCTTTTAAAAGCAACTGAAAATGCATTTAGCAATTTTGCTGTATAGTGTAATTAATATTGGACTCTAAAACCTAAATGGTATAGTTGTGGTGAAAATGTCGGCTTCATAGAAATAACTCATTATTATTTTGCAGAGGACAAGCAGAAAAAGAGTTTAAAGTCGAAGTTGAGGCAATTGGGCGTGTTCGCCATAAGAATTTGGTGAGATTACTCGGTTACTGTGTCGAAGGTGCTCATAGGTACTCCTTTTACGATTAAACCTTGTTACATACTTTAATGTCGTGAAATGCTTTGTTAGATTGCAGCTTTTGAGTTTACCTTTTTTATTATTTTTAAATTAGGGTTAAGAATTGGACTGCATTTCGCTGATCAGCTTAAAAGCTGTGTTTTCTATATGGTTTTTCTTGAAAGCTAAAAGCTTTAAGCAATAACCCAACTTTTTTCTTAAAATCAAACTAACCAGTTTATTTGCTTAGAAGCTGCAGCCAAACAAGCCAAAAGGCCATTCTTGCACCCAATAAAAGTATAAAACTTTGTACATGTCGGCTTTATAATTGGAGATAAGGTTATTTTGACAAACCATCGATGAGCACACTTTTATATCTTCTGCAATATTTTAACAATGGTATATCTATATGTGGGTTCAGTTTTTTCTCTATCTCGAATTCATATGACTATGGCCAAAGTTATAACCCAACCTCAGTTCAGGAGAATTTGGCCTTGTGAGGTTGCACGTTTTAAGCTTAGTCTTGACTGTATTAGGCTGACCAGCTTAAACCCTGAGCTCTCAGGGTTTAAGCTGGTCAGCCTAATACAGTATTTTCTTTCTGAGAGCAGCCTTCAGCTTATATTTTCTGGCTTAAGAGCTACTGTATTTTACTGACCAGCTTAAAACCTGAGTTTTTCTGGCTTTTACCCTGAAAAAGCTAGAAGATTTAAGCTGGACAAACCCAATTTTCTTCTTCAAGCTAAAGTAATCCAGTCATTTTGCTTAATTACTGCAGCCAAACAAGCTCTTAGTGAACATCATGTGTGAGTTGAATTAATTACATCGTCTTTGGTCTTATAGGATGCTTGTATACGAGTATGTTGACAATGGAAACTTAGAGCAGTGGCTACATGGAGATGTAGGGCCATCTAGCCCTCTCACATGGGATATACGTATGAATATCATACTTGGAACGGCAAAAGGGTATGATATTATCTGTACAAACTGGATCATATTATTTGAGTTTTCTTTTTTATTCATTGTGTGTATCTATAAATGTTTTGGTTACAGTTTGGCTTATCTTCACGAGGGGCTCGAGCCTAAAGTTGTTCATCGTGATATCAAATCGAGCAACATTTTACTCGATAAGCAGTGGAATGCCAAACTTTCTGATTTCGGCTTAGCTAAGCTCTTGGGTTCTGAAAGCTTCGTGACAACTCGGGTCATGGGAACATTTGGGTCAGTTTAACAATCTTCACTTAATTCCTAGAGTTCATATTTTCTATCAGTAATAAAGGAAAAAAAAAGTTAATCTGTGCATTGAAAAAGAAAGTCTAGAAGTCAATATTTTTTCACCAATGATTTTTTGTTTTTTCATGAATTTAATATTTATTGATTCCTGAAAGAGAAAAAAGATTCACTGTTAGTAGAATTCATAGATGTAAATAGTATAGTAACTATTGTTTCATTTTGCAGTTATGTTGCTCCCGAGTATGCTAGTACCGGCATGCTGAATGAGAGAAGTGATGTTTATAGTTTCGGTATTTTAATTATGGAAATAATATCCGGAAGAAACCCTGTGGATTACGGCCGTCCCCATGGAGAGGTCTGCGCTTGCTTCTCTTCTAATTTTAATTTGTAATTATTATTTGTTTATTTACTTATTTTTTTCCCTGGGGATTTGATCAGGTCAATCTCGTTGAGTGGCTTAAAACTATGGTAACAAATAGGAATGCGGAGGGGGTTTTGGACCCTAAATTGCAGGAGAACCCTCCTTCTAGGACATTGAAACGCGCCCTTTTAGTAGCTTTACGATGTGTTGACCCAAATGCTCAAAAAAGGCCGAAGATGAGCCATGTCATACACATGCTCGAGGCTGATGATTTCCCCTTCAGAGATGTAAGCTTTCTCCACAGTCAAATGAAAAAATAAATCATAAGTAGACGTCTTTCTTGGTATCGTTCGATCTTGTTATCGGGTCTAAGTAATTGAGGAAATAAGTTCGTTATTTTTATTAAAAAACTTAAACCTTTCTTGAAATTAATCCAGCTAACGGAACATAGTTTCCGATATTACTACTAAACGGAAACATGAAGATAGTGAAAACCAAGCTTAAATTTGTTACATTCGTATCACACGCCATTAAATAATCTTCAAGATATATCAGCGTTCTGAACCACAAGGCAAAATCAAAGGGATGTCTTTTTCTCCCATCAAAATTCAGCGGCATATTTACATTCTAATTGTGGGGATTAATCTAATTTTAATTCACTCGTCTATTCTCACATTTGATTTTGAAGTGTATCATGTGTAAGTGTTTATGTTGAGCATTACCATTTTCCCACTCTTTCTTGCTTCCATTTCTATATATAAACTGTTTTAGCAATTTTATTATTTTCAGGACCGCAGAGGTAGCCGAGAACATGGAAGGTCACCCCGTGAGGATGTAAAAGATAGGTTGATGGAGAGAGGTGTGATGGAATCTGGTGATAGTAGTGGTTACGAGAGTGCTGCTCATGCTAATAGGGCTATATGGAGAAAACAAGAACTTGGTGAAAACATTACCAGTTTCCACAGTCCTCGACACTAGTGATTTTTATGTAAACCGTAAGTTATCCACTTTATGTGTATATGAGAGAGTACTTATATGCTCTTGTAGATTTTTGATATTTCCCTAATTGTGATTGTTCTAGTCGATAGCAATGTTAATAATTTGCTTTAATCAGCTTTTTTATGTACATATACTCCGTAATATATAGCCAATGACATGAACAATTTCTGTGAGATTGCTTGCATAATTAGTCCAAAGTCCAAACACATGCCTACTATTCCGATTTTCCACGCCAACACAAAATCGACAGTTGTTCATGTAGCGTCATCGAGAGCATGTGTTTGGACAATACGAAAACGGTACCAACTTTGTTTCTTCTTAAGATCTAAATTGTGGTCCAAGTTCCTATCTGACTAGCAATGGTACAAGTTTTCTAGTGGTTAAAAACTGAAAATCAAGATCTGGAAAATGCTGTCTTTTATGTTGAAGGGAAAGCTTCTGTTATGCCCTTTTGTGGTGGGAACTTCTGTAGAGTAATTATGTAACGTGTCCATAAATTTCACATGCTTTTGTTAGAAACATTTCTTTTAATGTAAAGAGAGGGGAGGGGAGGGGAGGGGTCATTGGTAGTGACTGGTCATTATTTTAACAGCTAAAACTCTAGTGTGTTGAACCCACTTGTGTATACAAGATACAAAATCTTGGGAATCAATTTGGTCCTACATATTCACAAGTGCTAAGTTTGTCACTGTGTAGAGATCTGGGCAATATAGATTTTAATTTCAGGAAAATATTAGCTGAGATAAGTCATTTTTTCTTGTCTTGTGTTTGTGTACTCACAGTACACATACGTCTCAAACTTCTTTTTAACTTAGTTAAGCAATTGCTTTTCAAGAATTGTGTACGTAAAATAAAGTGTTCAATAAATGTGTTGTGGACATAAGCAACTAGAATTGTTTCTTGATATGAACTCACAGTCTGATTATCATGCATCAAATTATGCTTCATGCACGTATTTTTTACCCAAAACTTGGAAGAGAACAATTGAGTTTTCGAGTGAAAGCAGAGGTTATAATCAATGGGCCTTGTAATTGCTACACAGGCAGCTTAGAGTCGTCATCAGAGTTTCGAAGGCCCTAGCAAGTCATAAAATTCGAGTCTTTTGTGAACACAAGAAAAATCATTTTTTTATAAAACTGCGAGTTGTAAAGCAAACAGCGCATAAAATTTTTTTTGGCCGAAAAGTGTAATTAAATATTGTATAAGACCGATTGTTAAACACACATGAAAACTACAATCTATACTGTATGACTAGTAAATCCAATATATTTTATTTTAAATATTTGAAAACCAGTCTATAATATAATAAACAAATAAAATAATACTGTATAATTTGTAAGTACATATTTAATGTGATAAATGTGAAAGAGTAAACTGTACTAGTACATGAACATTTAATCAGAGTAGCAACTTGATCATGTAATGTTCTCACTTCTCATAGCAAAGAAATTAAGAAAGCTTATAAACAATGATGATAAATTTCAATGATATACAAGTAGGACATGTGAGACATTTGGTAATGTAACGGTCCTCAGGGACGTGCACATATTGTTTGAATCTTTAATTATCACTCAAATATGTTGGTTACTTTGGTCTTTGAACTATCTTTTACATCCAAAATCGGTGTCTCCAGATACCAGTGAGGCCCTTGCAAACCCCCCGTGGGCTTTGGGTCGGTTATTGGCCAAAACACTATACCGGCTCGGAGTGAATGGGGGATCCATATAATGTAACTAGCCTTGTTAGCTTTTGTTATTTAATGTCTAACATATGCAAGCAAAACTTAATTAATGTCTAACATATAAATCATCTTCAAAGCAAAACTTAATTGAGATATTTAATGTCTAACATATGCAAGCAAAACTTAATTGAGCTGCAGTTGTTTGCTTGTCATAATCACCTTGTTAGTTTTTGTTATTCCTCTAAACAATCTCCTTGTTAGTTAAGTTGATTACTATCATACTTTTTCTTACTTTTGACTTTGAAGAGGATTTATCCCAAACCTTGAGAAACATTCTTTTAATGATTAAATAACAGCGTCACGACTATGACCTGAAAGAAGCACAGTAAATTGTATAGAAACAGCGTAAAAGTTATTCACGTGTTTCGTGTGAAACGCGTAATGACATAAATCTCATGAATATATTTTATTTTGAACATAATATTCATATTTGGTATCTTTAATTATAGTTATTTAGGTTAAAATGAATTATTAATTAATTTATGCTACATTCGTAATTAGAAAAATATAATGAGAACAAATTGTTAATTAATTAGATTAGCTATATTGGTAACTATTAAAACATAGTGAGACTATTTTTGAAAAAATTGGATAAAATTAGACAGTTTCATTTCTCTTTAATTGACTTATTATAATAAAATGATATATCGATTTTGTTGTTTTCGTGTACTAGTGTTTTACTTCTATACAGTTGACTATTATTCTAGACAATATACATTGTATTTTTATTTTATTTTTTGTGTTACAACGGAAATTAATACATTGCATTCTAAGAATTGAGTGGCCTTCTGTATAGTTCAAGGGTTTATGATGGTTAGCTTAACAGATTAAAAACAAACAACATGATTTGTGTAGAATTTATTTGCCATTTAGTTCAATCTAAATTCGGTAAGTCATATTCTTACATGTATTGTGTCATGACTGTGACCTTGAAAGATAAAATTAAGAAAGTGACCATGTATATATATAATTGTGTTGAAATCGTCTATGTTTAGTCATTGACTTGCAGGATTGATATACAAAAAGTAAATTACTGGTACGTCTAGATCGTTTTCTTTACATTAAATAACCAGAACTAGTTTGATTTAAGGTGGAAAACTGAATTAAAAATCACTACAAAAAAAGTTTTGATGAAGATTATGATTATTGCTGATTGGTTGTCAAAGTAAATGTTGCTAAAATTATCAAGAAGTTTCATAGTATATTAGCAACAATATTCTGTTGTCGTTTCATTGCTAATTATGTTACTGAGAGTAATTATTGCTATTTCCGTTATAAATCTGACTTTTTGTTCCTTCGACGACATCCGGTAGTATCTGGCTTTTCATTGTTACTGAATGGTATCGGTGTATCGGCTATCCAATTGATAAAAATGTGACTGGTTCTTAAGAAAAAAGTATGGCTATTGATAGTTTTACAACAAGAACACACCTGAGCATCAACTTGGTCCTTCGATTTTTGCATGACGAGAAAGGCATTTTCGGGATAACCCACCCTTCAACTCTTGAAGAATAAATAAATATTGTCTTGAAAGTATATATATGAAATCATGGATGTGTGACGGGATAAAACCGCTGTAGTTTATAAATGAAATTATTTATGATGAATACAGATATATGTTTTTCATAGGATCTCAAGATTAAGTTGACCATGTTTTCTTCACAGTTTCGGTCCCTTTTCCAAACTAATTCCGGTACTGCGACTAATTTCGGAGTATCCTAACAGAAGTTTCATTTCTGTAATAATCAGAAATTTATTATGGTGGAAACTTGCTTCAAATGTTATAATGTTTTTGATGTACTGTGAACTAAAAGGAAACAAGTCTTATGCGATTTCTCAAACCATAATATTTACAAAGTTATTGTAGCATATTTGAGTCACTTTTAACGTACATAAGCAGCAACCAAGGAGTATATCTAAGACCATTAAAATTAAACGCGTGCCATGAGAAACCACCTTACAAGATCGCTTTCGTTTTGTAGTCAGTACTTGTTAATTCTGTCTCTCCGAACACTTTTTCATTATCAGCGGGAGAGTCAATAGTGCGGTTCAGGGCGCAAGATGAACTATAGATAATAGATTCTTCAAGGCCGTGTGTATATTGCGCTACCAACATTCACTGTACACAAACAACATGGATAGCGATATTAAGAGGAAAACATTGGATTTTGATTTGAAAGTATTGTCGGAGCAATTAACACATTATATTGTTGTCCTTTTCTGTTCTTTTTTTATATATATAAATGGTGGGGGAAAACCACATTTTTTATTTTATAAATGCGAAAAAAAACTACTATGTTTAATTTTATTTTCGTGTTGCATACGTATAGCACCAGGCACGGCCAGTAAATGTTGCAAGTCCATCACAGACACAACATATTAGACATTCAGATTATTACGAGTAAGTTTACGATTAGAAGTGCTTCCTTTTGTCTTTCTTCGCATTTATAATTGTACCACAGCAATTAGAACAATTTTCCACAGTTGAAGAACAAATCATCTGATCAATTTTTAAAAAAACAAGGATTGAGTAGGACGACAAGTTATACTATAAGGAAGATAGGAGGTAAATGCTTATATTATCCACAAATTATAAAAAATTAAGAGCAATTTTCAACTCTTCTGTATCATGATTCATGGTTCATGCCTTATGCCTATATGGCTATATAAATAGAGAGCTAACGATACATAATTTTAATTCAATATAGTGCATTTTGCTACTTTGGAATAAGTCATGTTCACAGTCTAAATATTAAGTAGTAGTTGCCTAACTAATCTTTTAGAAAAGAAATGGGGCTTCCTAGTAATTTAAATATTTTCCTCTACTTGATTCTTTTCGTGTCGGTTCTTCTCACTCATCATGCCCGATCGGAAGAGGTGAAGAGATCCTCGTATATAGTCCATATGGACATGTCTATCATGCCAAAGGATTTCACAAGCCATGCCGAATGGTACTCATCCACCATTGCTTCGTTAAGCCAGAAAAGTGTAACATCATCAGAGGAAACTCTATCGTCTCCCCAACTCATTTACTCCTACGAGAACATCATGCATGGTTTCTCTGCACGTTTATCTCAAGAAGAGCGAAAAAAACTGGAAACCTTGCCAGGATTTGTTTCTTCTTATGTTGACCGAGAAATACAACATCGTACAACTCATACTCCTAAATTTCTATCGCTTAATCCTGCTTCTGGTATATGGCCCGCTTCAAACTTTGGCACTGACACTATTGTTGGTGTTGTTGATTCCGGAGTTTGGCCTGAAAGTCGTAGTTTCGGGGATGATGGTAAGTGAAATATTGATAGTTCATATTTTTAGATAGTGAAAAGCATTAAATAAACAAACAGGCGAGCATCACTAATTGTTTGTTGACGGAAAATTAATCATGTGCCCGGTATACCAATGTAATTGCGTTAATAAGAATGACTCGAGCGTTGCCGGAACCATATTATTCACAATATTAAATACATCATCTACTTTATTTATGATATAACAGATGAACCACTACAAGAAAAAATTTAGATATCAACGATTACTTTTTGAAATTGTTTGTAAAATGAGAATCGCTAAATTTTATCAACAAAATAGCAACTTATTAATTCTATTGCTAAACTGTATAAGTTGCTATTTTGTTGGTAAAATTTAGCGATACTCATTTTACAAACAAAATCCCATTATTGTTCCCCATGTAAGCATTTTCTACATGGCACAATGGTGCTGGTTTAGTAACTCTCACCAACGTAGTCCAAAAAAAGCTAAAACAATCCTTGCAAGTGATTAACTGTGATAAGTTGTACTAACATATTTGATCTCCATATATGATCACAATCATTCGTAACTATTCAATAATTATAAAAAGCAATCGTTACATTTTTCAGAGTTATAACAACCCCACATCATGACAAATCGATAAAGTCCGGTTATAAATGACTTTCTCTCCATCATATCTTTGGGTTTTTCGGTAGGATCGGATGGACTCTTACAAACAATCAATTTTTTCTAACGTGTCAAACAATAATACTAATTGTAAGTCTTGCATTAGTGATGTATTTTTAAATCATGCAAATTAGAAACATCATTCTCAAGAATCCCCAATGTCATTATAAGTGATGTTCAATTGCAAATAAGAAACTACCAATTGAGACGTTCTTAGTCAATGTCCAAATAGCATACTTTTTGCATACTCCTAGCCACCTAAATATATCTTTGAGCTTAAAATAAAAGATAAAAAGTTGATTTTGTTTAGACGAAAAAAAAGGCCAATTTATTATTTTTGTAGTTTTGAAGGGACATTTAGATAAATTAGATGGCTAAGCGTTAGGTGTATGCAAAAAAAGATGTCATTGATTACTTGAACTAGCTTTGATTTTTAAAAATATTGACTAAGAATGGCTCAATGGCTTTGGAGCTTAAAGCTAAAACGAAAAAAACAGAGTTGGCCTCTTGGGGTCTTTTTAAATGAACCAAAACCTAAACAAGGGAAAATTATCATTTAGTACATTTAACTATCAAAATCTCATGGTTTAAATCTGTTCTAATTTCTAAACTTAGGTACAAATGTTTACTTGATTCTGTTTATTTTTACTCTTTATTTTTAACTTTGATATTCAATGTTATGTATCAAATCTTAAATAATAATTACAAATATGAGTTTTTGTATATTAAGTCTGTTTTTATATACTAATCAATAATTCTCCTAAACAACAAATTTTCTTTTTCCAACAGGTATGACGGCGATTCCCGTGAAATGGAAAGGAGCTTGCGAGGAAGGAGAAGCCTTCAACGTCTCTCTGTGTAACTTAAAGCTTATAGGAGCAAGATATTTCAACAAAGGTTTAATCGCGTCCAAAAGCCCTGGATTTAAACCTAAAATGAACTCCGCTAGAGACATTGAAGGACATGGCACTCACACAGCTTCCACTGCAGTGGGGAACTATGTCGATGACGTATCATATTTTGGATACGCCAATGGCACAGCAAGCGGAGTAGCTCCTCGTGCTAGACTGGCAGTGTATAAAGTCTTTTGGGAAGAAGGAGGTCGGTCTTCCGACTTTCTTGCAGCTATAGATCAAGCAGTGGCGGATGGGGTTGATGTTATTTCACTTTCTCTAGGTTATTCGAGTGATGTTGCATTTTATGAGAACCCAATTGCAATCGCTTGTTTTGCGGCTATGGAGAAAGGTGTCATAGTTTCTCATTCGGCCGGAAACAATGGCCCTAGTTTAGGCTCAATATACGACTCAATGCCATGGAGCTTGACTGTCGGTGCTGGTAGCGTTGATCGTTTGTTAGCTGGAATTGTGACACTGGGAAATGGGTTGACCATCACAGGATCATCAGCATTCCCTGTTCGAGCCTTGGTTGAGAATGTTACGTTAATTTACAACCAAACTTTGTCTTCATGTAATTCATCTCTAGGGCTCAGTCAAGCTCCATACGGGATCATTATATGCAAAGATATCGGTGACATTGCGACACAATTGTATTATATTAAGTATTATTCATTTTACCATGTTGCTACCATATTCATATCGGACGTTAAAATATCCACTGTAGCTGTAGGTCGTATGGTTCGACCAGGAGTGGTCATAAGTCCACTGGATGCAGAAGTTCTCATAAGCTATGCCCGAATGAATGGATCAACGGCCTCTATAAGGTTTCAACAGACAATCTTGGGAACAAAACATTCCCCTTATGTTGCCTACTACTCTTCACGAGGTCCTTCTCGATCTTATAATGGTATTTTAGCACCAGATTTAATAGCTCCGGGCACATTAGTACTTGCTGCATGGGTTCCAACATTGCCCGCAGCTATAATAGGTACCGATAATTTAGAGTTAGCAAGCGACTATCATATAATATCTGGTACATCGATGTCATGTCCGCATATTTCTGGTGTGGCAGCGCTATTGAAATCTATCTATCCTATGTGGACGCCAGCTATGATTCGTTCTGCTATGATGACCACCGCAAACCCACTAGATAATACAGGCGCTGAGATCCTTGACCAAGGGATGAACTTCACTAGTTCTGCCTCCCCGTTAGTGATGGGTTCAGGCCATGTCGTTCCAAATCTGGCACTTGATCCAGGTTTGGTTTATGATACAACTCCTCAAGATTACGTTAACGTTTTGTGCTTCATGGATTACACAAAGAATCAACTAGCTACCGTGACAAGATCAAGTCGGTACAACTGTTCGAACCCGTCTCCAGATCTGAACTATCCATCGTTTATATCAGTATACGCCAAGTCATCTTCGCAAAAAATAGTACAAACATTCAACAGGGTTCTCACTAATGTTGGAAATGGAACAACTTATTACGCAAAGGTGATAGCTCCAGTTGGTTCTAACATCACGATAGTGCCAGATACTTTGGTCTTTGATCAACTATACGATAAAAAGAGTTTCACAATGACGATAGAGTATGAAAGTCGGATGAAGAAGATCGTAACATATGGTTCACTTACATGGGTTGAACAAAATAACAAGCATACTGTTAGAAGTCCGATTGTTATATCTCCAGAAGTAAAAGCTCCAATAATATAACATACTGGATTCGAAACAATCACAGGGAATATTTCTTAAGTATATAGTATATGTTAATAAAGGACATGATTGTATCACGTACCGCTTTACGTTTGTGTATATTTTTGTGCCCATCTTGCTTTAATTTGTTTTTCAGCAGTGTAGTATTTTTCAGTTTGTAGGGTTTTTTTCCGAATTGACGGGCTTTTATGCGCTGCTTTATATACTTCTATCAACATAGACAATGATACTCTGGATTACTTATTTGAGCGTTGTATATCTGAGTTAAGTCCCACTTTTTAGTTCTATAATATGCTTACTTACCAAAAATAAATAAATTGGTACTCGTATCTTTTGGTATGTGGAAATAATTATTTACCTCAAACACCACCAACATTCTTCAACTTTTGTCCGAAATTCATCTTCAAAATTCTGAACCGGCAATCGTCCAACAGTGCTGGAAAAAAACGCGACGTCATGTTTATCGCAAAATTGTGTCCATAGTTTCATTTTCATGGTGCAATAGAAAAACAAAAGGAAGAATCAGAGCTCTAAGTAATCAGGGGATATTTAAGAAAAAAGGGTAGACTGGAACTTTCAAGTTTTGTCCAAAACAAGAAGATAGATTCTTGTATGGATTAAAACAAATAACCCTGAATATACTACTTACCCAAGAAAAAACATGAATATTACGATTACCACTAGATAATTTGATAGTAATATTCGAGTCTTGAATATTCTACTTTGTACAAGGTACCACTAAGTATGATACAATATACTAGTAATCGTAGCACACGCGTTGCGTGTGTAACACGTAGTTGCATACATATGATCCGGCACAAATAAATTTAACATTTTCAAAAAGTTTACAAAAATAATTGGATGAATATCTTAAAAATATAATGTTTTATTTTTACAGTAATATAAAAATACATGTATGATGATTTGTTTGGAAGATGATTTGATATGTGGAAAAAAAATATATATATTTATTTATTTAAATTGCATTAAGTTATTTTAGTAATTTGTAAATTAGAATAGATGCATTTTTTGAAAAAAAATAGGTAAAATTGGACAGATTCAAGATTTATTGAGTTCACTTATATTTAATTAAACATTGAGATCCCCGATAATCCGATATCATGTTGCCATTTTTATGTTTGGAAACATTATACCGATCCTTTTTAGGTATTTGATATCCTTCACAAATGTATGACCATAACACGTGTCAATAGCCATTACTTTGTGGTATCTTGGACTATTTCAGCGATCGGCTACAAAGTATATTTTTATGCTCAATTTGTTGAAATGAAATGGAAAAGACGTACACAAATTAATGGTCAGGGTAGGCTAAATATAAAACAACAAAAAGGAATTAAACTAAGTCGAATTATTTGTCAGTGAACATAGCTTTAGTCACTTGGTATACTTGCTCCACAAAACTAATTAGTCGAACCAAGGATGAATCCATGTAGTGACAAGGGGATGCAAGCGTACATCCTTAATTAGTTCGGTAGATTTTTATTTTATTTTATTAATTTTAAATATTAAATTTAGCCTCACACTCAATTAATTGACTTTTTGATTATTATTAGTTTCTTTTTAATGTTACTATTCATACATTTTTTTAATTAAAAAAATGAAAAATACTAGTTACTTTTAACTTCTAGATTTCATTGTAACATTTTTAAAATTTATTTTTACTTTAGTTTTTTTCTCTTAAAAAAGTTCAAACATAATGTGTTATTAATATAAAATATTAAGCACTGATTATTTTGTTTTACAAAATAAAAGTAGCTACATTACAATATTATTTATTACAACATCATTATTAACACGTGATTGGCCTAATATATCTAATTGCTTAACAATTTTTCTCATGGTTCGATAATTTACTTTATTTGAAAAATTAAGACGTAAGTATTTAGAATTTTATAAACTAATATATTTTTATTAATGTTTGGTGGTTTTACACATGAGTCTTGATATAAAATTTTAAAAATAATACATAACGTATTTAAATACATTGGTACGTTTTGATATAAAATATTATATACGACTTGTTTCCCGTTACTCAATATTCGTCCCCGAATCAAACTATATGTAAATGAATCTAAATTTGTACCCTTCCAGTGCTTGTTTCACAAAACTGAAAAAGATACTATGTCATTTATGGCGAGTATGAAAAGACACTAAGCAATTAGACGAAAAGTAGTTTTCCAATCGACATGAATGGTAGGTAATGATGGCTACTGTATATTTGTTTTAATAGGTGAGATTTGTTATTTTGTATTTAATGTTTTTTTTTTTTTGATGTTTTTCTTTAACCTATCTGGATAGAAGGATTTGGTTAGGGTATTTGTTCTGTATTTTGGGTTTTACTTGGAAGTTGTTGCAGAGCCGATGATACTTATATATGATTGTTATTTTAATTAATGATAACGTGGTTAAAAAAATATTAATGAATAGAAGTCTCCGATGAAGATATCTATGTAAGTTGTTCTGGCTTTTATATAACATGGTCTACCTGAGTGTTTATTTGGTAATCTCTTCCGATAACTAATTGTCCTACACATATTCGATCCCCGTGCGTAACCATGTAGTGAAATTAGTAACTAGAAATTGCTAGAACATTTTATTTGTCTTGTCAAAACAATTTAATACTTAGTTTGTTACTTGTTCATATATAGCTATATCTATGCCGGCAATATTGATAGAAATTAAATTACACCAATCAGATTCATGTTAGAATGAAAAGTTGACAATAAAAAGAGAAGAATAAATAAAACAAGCTAATTGGGATAGTTAATAAAAGAATATGGTATTTTCCCACCAATTATTATATAAAAAAGAGTTGTCATATGTTATTCCATATCACAACTTTTCAAGAAAACGTTAATGCAATTGGGGACCAAATCAACAAAATCAAGTTTTGGAGAAACCAAAGTTCTAAGCTGGCTGATTTTCAGTACGACGAGATTCGAGGTATTAAACGGTCATCATAAGGCCGGCAATTTATCAAAAGAGACATTATAAACTCTGTCAGTCATGCACTTATGCCTATAAATCAATTGGATATACCAGATAGGGTAAATATTCCCTAGTTCAGATTACAACTTTTTCCATAGAGATGCTCACAACATAAATACTGTTGCATTAGACTCTTTTTGATAAACAAAATGGGGCTTGCTATTGATTATACATTTTTCCTTAACTTAATCTTCTTCACATGGGCTCTTCTTAATCGTCATGTCCGATCAACAATGGTGGGGAGATCCTCGTACATCATCCACATGGACAAGTCTTTCATGCCAAAAGCATTCACTAACCACGAACATTGGCACACATCCACTGTTCGTTCGTTAAGCGAGAATGGTGTACCATCATATGAGGGTTCTCAATCAGAGCCCCAACTAATATACTCATACGATAATGTACTACATGGTTTCTCTGCATTACTATCTCAAGAGGAGCTAGAAAACTTGAAAACCTCACCAGGGTTCGTCTCTGCTTATATTGATAGGCAACTAAAGCGTCGTACCACTCATACACCTAAGTTCCTATCGCTTAATCCTTCTTCTGGCATATGGCCCGCTTCAAACTATGGAAAAGATGTAATCGTGGGAGTTATTGATAGCGGAGTTTGGCCCGAAAGCCAAAGTTTCAGTGATGATGGTAGGTGAAGTTGTAAGTTGATAAGGTTTTTTTTAGTATTGGGTTCCACATTAAGAAACATGCATATTTGGATTGAGAAAAAGGAACATGAAGAAAAAGCTTGAACATTTTCAGAATAGCAACTTAAAACATTGTAGTGTAAGCTCAACGAACCTAGAATTTCTTTGCGCCTAAGTCATCAAAACTTACTGTTACTAAAAGGTCACACTTGAGACATTGAGTTCCTTAGAAACAAAGTGGGAAACATGCTAATTTAGTACAGATTTTGAAACTTCATTAATTATCGAAAACCAAAGGTTAAAATCTCTTTTAAACTTATGTACACATGCTACTTCTTTTCACACTTCGTTTTTTACTTTGATGCCCACCGATGCTACATTGATATATACAAAATCTTAAACAAAAACCACAAAGTAGGGTTTTTGATAATTAAGTCCAAAAGTATGTACCATATTAAACAATGACTTTCCCAAAAAAATGCCATACCACTTTATATCCTGCTTGGGTAGGGAAATTATTTGAATTTCTAATCAGACGCATTTCTATATATTAACAACAGGTATGGCGACGGTTCCAGCCAAATGGAAAGGGAGGTGTGAGGAAGGAGAAGAATTCAATCTGTCTATGTGCAACTTAAAGCTCATAGGAGCAAAATATTTTAACAAAGGATTTATTGCTGCTCACAAGTCCGGATTTAAACCTAGCATGAATTCAGCTAGAGACACAGACGGTCATGGCACTCATATGGCTTCCATTGTTGTGGGAAATTTTGTGAATGACGTGTCGTATTTTGGTTATGCCAAAGGCACAGCAAGCGGGATTGCTCCTCATGCTAGATTGGCCGTTTATAAAGTTTTATGGAATGATACAGCACATTCTTCTGACGTTCTCGCAGCTATAGACCAAGCAGTGGCGGATGGGGTTGGTGTTATTTCTCTTTCATTAGGTGAAGACGAAGAAATTCGTTTTTACGAGAGCGCAATTGCAATTGCTTGTTTTGGGGCTATGGAAAAAGGGGTTGTTGTTAGTCACGCAGGTGGAAATACTGGACCGAGTTTAGGTTCATTATTTGACTCGATGCCTTGGACTGTGACAGTGGGTGCGGGGAGTGTTGACCGATGGTTGGGCGGAAAATTGATTTTGGAAAATGGTTTGACAATTACAGGATGGTCAGCATTTCCTGCAAGGGTTTTGATTGAGAATATTCCGCTTGTTTACAACGAAACATTGTCATCGTGTAATTCGACAGAGTTGCTCGCTCAAGCCCCTATAGGAATTATCATATGCGAAGATATAGGTGATGTTTTCAGTCAATTACATTATGTTTCCTTGTCATCAAATATTGTTGCTGCCATATACATATCAGACCCTACGTCAATTTCTCAGACAACATACTTCCCTTGGCCTGGATTGGTGATAACTCCAAAAGATGGATATGATGTAATTAACTACGCAAAGATTAACGAATCAAAGGCATCTATGAAGTTTCAAGAGACAATTTTGGGGGGAAATTCTGCTCCATATGTTCCCAATTATTCTTCAAGAGGTCCATCTCGAAGCTATAGTGGTATTTTAAAGCCTGATATAATAGCTCCAGGCTCCTTAGTACTTGCGGCTTGGATGCCAACAGTTCCTGTAACTATATTAGGCTCGCAATTAAGATTGGCCAGTGACTATCAAATGGAGTCTGGTACATCTATAGCTTGTCCGCATGTTGCTGGTGTGGCGGCGCTATTGAAATCTGCACATCCTGAATGGACACCGGCTATGGTTCGTTCTGCAATGATGACCACCGCAAACCCACTTGATAATACGGGTAACGCTATTCGAGATATAGGGAACAACTTCACATTTGCATCACCGCTAGTAATGGGTTCAGGTCATGTTGATCCAAATCGTGCGCTTGATCCTGGATTGGTATACGATACAACTCCTCAAGACTACGTTAATGTGTTGTGCCACATGAATTACACACAACAACAAATACTGGCTGTCACGAGATCGACACAGTATAACTGTTCAAGCCCATCCAAGGATCTAAATTACCCATCATTTATAGCTTTGTACTCTAACACATCGTCAACAAGATTAGTACAAACATTCGAAAGGATTCTTACGAGTGTTGAAAACGGAACGACAACTTATCACGCGGAGGTGATAGCTCCTATTGGTTCTAACATTACCCTTACACCAACAATATTGGTTTTTGATAAAATTTACGATAAAAAGGCTTTTACTATGATTATAGAGTATGAGAGTGACAAGAATGCACTGGTTACATATGGTTCACTTGTCTGGGCTGAAGTTAATAACCAACACATGGTAAGAAGTCCGATTGTAATATCTCCTGAAGTGCAACTTTTAGGATAAGTCAGGAATTACCCTTTCAATATATTCATGAATGTATTGAAAATGAAACAAGGGAGACCTTCATACTGTCTAGTTTATGTACTCGTAACAACCTCTGTTTTTTGGATAGTAAATTGATGCATTGATATGGATTTTATATGTTTTCGATTCGCCAAGTTGTCTAGTTCAACTTACTTCGTGATAACGTTTGATTTAGGAAGAAGTACTCCTTCAAACTTTTTTTTTCTTTCCCTTTTACAATGTAGATATATATCTTCTTGAAGTTATTATTACAATTTAGTTTTAATTTGATTGATCTATAATTCACCGTCTAGAATCATATCGTTATGAATTTAGCAAGTCATGTTTAAGCACAAATTAAAAAAAGTTCCGAATAAATAAAACGTTTGAGAAATATGTGCTAACTAATATATATTTTTTGGGATGAGTAATCGTTCATAAACCTTTTGAATCTATGAACAAATTACTTTAATCTTTTTCCGTTAGTCTATGTTAGCAAATCACGCTTGTTGACGTACTTGTCTCTCTCACCCGGATCAACTTCGAATTAGGAACAAATATGGCAAGGTAATATTTGGTTTAAATTGACAACAAAGCTCAAATCTCCACAAGAAACTCGGCACTCATTGCCATGATTGCAGATGAGAGGGAACAAATTTCTTCAAGTTAGTACGTATCATCGTGTTTTGGTCAGATTATCGGTTTTTTCATATGTATTCAAAATTATTTTGCGATTTTTTTGGTAAATCAACGTAATATTTTATTTGTAAAGTGTTTGTTCAAAAATATTTGTAAAATTTGATCATATATATATATATATATATATATATATATATATGTTTGTAATTTATAAGCTAGTAATATTAATAAATAACAAAAAAAAATATAAAAAGTCAAATTTTACATATTTTTTTGAACGAACACTTTAAAAATAAAATAGTATGTTAATTTACAAAAAATCTCGAAAAATAGTTACGAATACATATGAAAAAACTGATAACCTAAACAAAACCTGATCATACAAACTTGAGTAAATTTGAACCCGCTCGTAAGGACAAGGACACTATAACTGGATTCTTCTCTCCACCTGTTTGTATCTCACGAACTACTTACCACTAACACATTGGGTTGTTTATATATATTCATGCGCATTACAATTTAAATCAAATCTTTTTAAGTTTTGACAACCTTACTTCATCTTGCAAGTTTCTCAATCTTATTTTTCAAATATTATTGTGTCTAAAATATTATTTTTGTCTTTAAAAATATTGGCATTAATTCTTAATTTTGTTGTAGTGTCCATGAGGTTCCATAATCATTCGTTTCAGACTATGTACTTTAAATTGAAATATAAAGGCTTACGATTGGTAATTTCGATATATCATATTAAAAAAAACTATAAATTTTTGCCCCCAATTACTTATTAACATCAAATATATTTTACCATCCAAAAAAACACTATAACAATGATTAATAAGGTAGGTAAAATCGAAAAATAACAAAAACAGCTACTTTATAATAAAGGAAATCATAAAACTTCCAAAATCGCTAAAAAAAACATTTAGACCATTTCTAAAATAGTTTAAATGGAAAAATATACTTGACAATTTAAACTAAACATTTTGAGTAATTTAAACAAGTTATGGTCATTTTAAAACAGTTAATGCTTATTTAAAAACAGTCAGAGTTATTTTTAAAAATGTTTGATGTCATTTTAAAAACAGTTTGAACCATTTAGAAAATAATATGAGTCATATTTTAAAAACATTATGAGTCATTTCAAAAGTAGCCAAGTTATTTCCAATGTAGTCTAAGTCATTTTAAAAGGAGTACTTGTCATTTAAAAAACAGACTGATACAATTATAAACAATTAGAGTAATATATAGTCATTTGAAAACAATCTTTTGTCATTTGAAAACAATATATGGTCATTTAAAATCCCCTTAGACAATTTTGAGATGGTATTGGATTCAATGAAACGAAATCAAGGCCAGAGAGGCAAAAAGAGTAAACATTGTCTTGTGTTGGACCCAAGAGATCATAGGCTTGATATAATGAATTCTTGTCATGGGTTTCTTTGTTTGTCTAGAAAGAACACTCTTGTCATATGTAACCCCGTAACGGGAGAGTTTGTATGCCTCACGGTAACCCCAAGCTTCTCTGAAAGCGTTAGTTATGCGTTGGGATTTAGCCCTAGTGCTAATTGTTATTAGGCCATAAGACAATTTGGTAGTTCTGCAGAAAAAATGGTTAATTAGCCGCCCAGATACACACAGTAGTTTTACTCAGATACAGATATTAGGTTCTGGGTCATGGAAAAATATTGACAATGGTCCGTACTTGAAATACTTAGAATATAATACATATTTGAGCAGAACTCTTAACTGGATATATCGTTCTTTCCGACTGTTTATTATTGCAACTTTTGACTTTTTTACCGATCAATTTGGGTCAATTCCACTACCACCTTCCGGTGATTCCTACGATAAGGTCCGCTTAGGAGTTCTAAAGGATTGCTTATGTGTATGTAATGCTTTACATTTAAGTTATAGTGATCTTGCAATATGGGTGATGAGAGAGTATGGTGTTGAAGGTTCTTGGACTAAGATTTGCAAAGTTGCTTTACGAAGGCACCTAACAGTAGGGAGTTTTGGTTTCTATAAACCAATTACCCAGCTTGAAAATGGAGCTATACTAATGTTCCACTGTAAACACCCAGAAAGGTGTGGACTGGTATATTACGAACCTCAAACGAAAATAATGAGGTATAGTTATTTAAAAGGTTTAACAGGAGGGTTTGAAGCTATCAGCTTCAGTCCAAGCTTCATTCTACTGAAGGATGTGCTTGTCGGCGATGGGGTAGAAGTGTTAAATGTCAAATCGAGGTACGTAGCACATAGTTCATAAACCTTTTTTCTGAAGATTTAGAAATTATAATTATACTTCATTTTGTGTTATAGGTGCGCAGAGTTGAAGCTACAACGTGATTCTGCCACCCCTTACCTGATACACGAAAATAGCGAGTTAATGCAGAGTCAAAGCTTCACTTGCAATTTTTCTTTGAAGATAAAGAGTAGAGTCGTGTTTTTGGAGCTCGAGTTCCACATAGTTGAAGGTCGTAATATTGAATTTTTACTTCGCGATAGATAGCTAAGAGTTAGGGAGCCTTCTAAGTTGAAGTTACTCCGTTTTCCCTTTCCTTTTGATTTTTAAAAACTATATACTTACTGAGTTATGCTGAAATTGATTGAAAACAATGACTATCGTTCTACCTTGTTGTAAAGTGTTTATGTGAAACAGTGGAAAGCTATCTAAAACTGTTTAAATACCACAAATAGACGGCCTTGATTCCCCCCGATCGTATAAATGACATTTGACAGCAATTATTTTGATCAAACAGAGATCTTCAACCCCTCAAATGCCATGTCACCTTGTTAGCAAGGTTTTTAAAATCTGAGTATGTGACACCAAATGATGAGTGTCACCTCAGTTTAACTAAAATCTGACAGTAACAAACCTATTATTTATTTTAATCCGAGCATTTATTCTCTCCTTAACACATTTAATTATGAGGACTTAAAATCTATTCTCTTACACTTGGAATTAATCCTTTGTCTCAATGATAGATAAGTACTTCACATTTCTCTACTTTAGGCGTGCTTCAATTTGCTAAAACTCTAATCCCATAAGCTTTCTTGTTCATCTAACATATTAGAGAAATAATTATTTGTTGTATGATTGATGTTTGCATTTCTTGAATCAATTCGAGTCTGCACTTCCGAATCCATCGAGAGCAAACTACGTAGTTCGTATTGATAAAAATATATAAATGATCTCACATGCCGATATATGAATGTGATATATCATAAGGTCTTTTCCAACATTTCATAAGACTAAAATGTACTGTATATCATATTTTCCAAAATGTCCTTTTGTTTTTCGTTAAAAAACACAAGACAGATCCCAAATTAAATCTACATTTTAATACGCATTATTTCAATCTGGTGTATACCGATCACATCGTTATCGAACTCAAATGAGTCCAAGTTATAAGTAATGATTGGGCAGAATATCCAGTTTTGCCTTTCTTCACAATTGCCTTTCGAACGGGAAGCAAGGTTATAACTATCTTATAATCGACCAGAAAAGCCGCTTCTCTTATTTCTATTGATGAAAATTCCATGATCAAATCTTAAGGAATTTAAAGTTAATGTACGTATGTTTAGTTCCAAATATTCCCTATTAACTTCTTACAATCATTATTTACTTCTTATTCTTTTTACTGGTCATGTGAGGCAATTTTACTCTAACTATACAAATTACTAGATGACATGTATATATGCCTTATGTCCCATGCCTAGTTCACTCTTGGCTAGATTGTAAAGAACCAAATTTAGTTCAGCCTATAAGAGTTATTTGTGATATTATTAATCAAATTGGTGGCCCCTTCTAAAGACTTAATAACCGTACACAATATTTAAGTATCAAACTGAGTTATAATATATATGTACTCCTCTAGGATAAACATATTATTGACGTCAAATTTGTTGTGAGGTCAATTCCATACCAACATGGGGCACATAAACAAAATATAAACAAGGTCCTTTTAATTTATATGTATATTGTCTTAAATAATTGTGATAAATTTGTAAAAAGAATATCGTACCCATGCCTATCAGCCTCTATATAAACATATTCTATCAAATCAAAGCTCAATAAATCACTATAAGCTTTTCTTCATAATGGTTTCTCGTATTCTTATTTTTGTGTGTTTTATCTCACTCACAACCCCACATTTCATAACTACGTTGGCGCAATTGGATAATTACATTGTCCACATGGACTTATCTTCCATGCCCAAAGCCTTTTCTAGCCACCACAATTGGTATTTGGCCACCATAAACTCTATAGTGGATAGTAATTTCGCTTCCACTATGGTCGCCACCGCCACCAATACTCCCACCTTAAAATACATATATGGTTACGATAATGTAATTCATGGATTTAGCGCAAGGCTTTCTCCTTTAGAACTCGAAGCGATTAAAAATTCTTTAGGCTATGTTTCGTCCTATAAAGATAGGCCAATAAAAAGTGACACAACTCGTAGTTCTCAATTTCTTAGACTTAATCCTGGCTACGGGTTATGGCCTGAGTCAGAATTTGGCAAAGATGTCATAATTGGATTAGTCGATACCGGGATATGGCCGGAAAGCGCTACCTTCAACGACGATGGCATGAGTGAAATTCCATCGAAATGGAAAGGCGGTTGTCAAAGCGGTACACAATTTAATTCCTCGTTGTGTAACAAGAAACTAATTGGAGCTAAATATTTCAACAAAGGATTACTTGCCAAGTACCCAAACTTGACTATTTCGATGAATTCTTCTCGTGACACTGACGGGCATGGGACCCACACCTCATCCACTGCTGCGGGAAATTACGTTGACAATGCTTCTTTTTTCGGCTATGCTTTAGGAACCGCTCATGGGGTGGCCCCACGGGCCCGAGTTGCCATGTACAAGGCCTTATGGGAAGAGGGAGGATACACGTCGGATATACTCGCGGCTGTAGATGAAGCCATAATGGACGGTGTGGATGTGCTCTCCTTGTCTTTAGGGCTAGATGGTGTTCCATTGTATGAGGACCCGGTGGCAATAGGGTCGTTTGCGGCGTTAGATAAGGGTATTTTTGTCACTACATCGGCAGGAAATGGAGGGCCATATATCGAGTCTCTACATAACGGGACGCCTTGGGTAGTCACCGTTGCTGCGGGCACTATCGATAGACAATTTGATGGTATTTTAACCCTTGGAAATAAAGATATGATCACAGGCTTGTCACTATATCCGGGTGACTCGATTGCAACCCTAAAGCCCATGGTTTTCATAGGTGCATGTGATGACGTGAACGTGTTGAAGAAAATTGTACATAAGATTGTAGTGTGCAAGGACAACGATTCCATAAGTGAACAAGTTTACAATGTCCAAAACGCTAATGTTTTAGGTGGAATTTTCATCACCGACAATACCAATCTAGAATTTTTGAGCGAAGCCTCATTTCCGGCAGTTTTTGTAAGTCTTCATGATGGGGAGATACTTCTTGACTATATAAAAAATAGCACCGTCCCAAGGACAAAATTGGAATTCCATCGAGAGAGCATCGGTGTTAGGACATCCCCTAGGGTAGCCAGCTATAGCGCGAGGGGGCCTTCCCCAAGCTGTCCCTATGTGTTAAAGCCGGATATAATGGCACCTGGGGTTCTCATTTTAGCAGCTTGGCCTAAAAATAAAGAGGTATTCGAACTAAACAATAAGCCGCTTTTTAGTGATTTTAACATTATATCTGGTACGTCCATGTCGTGCCCACACGTAGCAGGAGTTGCGGCGCTCTTGAAAGGGGCGAGACCGGAGTGGGGCCCAGCAGCAATACGGTCAGCCATGATGACATCATCATACTCAAATGATAACACCGACAATCCCATTCAAGATCTTGAAAACAACAAATTTGCAACACCTCTAGCCATAGGGGCGGGTCATGTTTCTCCTGACGAGGCCTTAAACCCAGGGCTTATTTACGACGTGGCAAAAGAAGATTATGTAAATCTTCTTTGCGCATTGAATTATACCGTTGCACAAATTCGTACCGTCACAAGGTCGTCTTTGTACAATTGCTCGTCCCCATCTTTGGACCTGAATTACCCTTCTTTTATTGCATTTTTCAACTCGAATAATTCTAAGTCGGTTTTGAATACCACCCGAGTATTTCATAGGACGGTGACTTATATTGGAGAAGGAACCGCAAAATTTACTGCGAATTTAACAGCAATGAATGGGTTTGTACTAATAGTCAAGCCAAGAAAATTGGTGTTTACAGAGAAAAATCAGAAGCAAAGTTACAAGTTGAGTATACAAGGTCCAAGTCTAATGAACGAAACAGTGTCGTTTAGTTCACTGAGTTGGGTAGAGATTAAAGGCAAATATGTTGTGAAAAGCCCGATAGTAGCAACAAGTTTAAGTTCAGAAACACTTTAATTCAAGCAAAAATAGCTAATAACTATTTATGTTCATTAACAAATACGTACTTCAATAGTAATTACTCGTGGAATAAAGTTGTTTGCTCTTATTGGAAAATAAATATTGGATGAATTCGTGAAATACAATTTAGCTTAAACGGATAGGAATATTGGAGGTCGTTATGAAGTAGCTTTCTCAATCACAAACATATCTATCAATATGGTAGACAAAAAACATTGAGGGTTCATAAAAACTTTTTTTTTTTAAATAATTGGTGGGGAAAATCAATATTTTTATTTTATTAATGATGTGAAAAAAATAAAAATATGGGAAAAAAAACCCCACAAAAGATAAGGAGCCAAAAGTGCTCCAAATCGAAACCAAACACTTTTCAGAGTAACTTATACAACTTGTAGGACTAAAAGGAAAATTTAAAATAAATTTGAAAGACTTCATAAGTAAAAAAGACACATCATGATCCAGATATTACACGTGTAATAATAACAAATGTTATCTGCAAATCGCAACCATCCCAGGTTAGAGAGAGAGCTTGAAAAACCCAGCCATAACGATCTTTCTCTTCTTCACCTAAAATTTAGAAAATAACACAAATCCATCTTCAAAATCCCTAATAAATTAGGGTGGATTTTTTTTGAATCCCTTAAAATGAGATTATAAGCACTTTTCGTCAATAATCAGCAGCACATTTCGATTTTCTAAAGTTATGTCTAATTTCTATATGTTTATTTCTCATCTTGGTTCGAATCTTATCAACAATAGAGTAGATTAAGCACGGGCACCTCTCCTTATTCAGACGAACATTAATAAGATTCAAATAATCAGATTAAATAATTGCTTGCTCATCTGTAATCATATCTAAAACTTGTAAAAAAATCATAGACTCCCCTTTAATAATAGAATTAGCTTTTAAAATAATAGATAAAATTTTGAGAAAATTGTCATTGTTGTCCCTCGTAAGCTCCGCAAAAGTTTATAGTGTGATTATAACGCCATCAACATTAAATGTTGAGTGAAATCAAAAAAATTTCCAAAATTCTTATCATTTTAATATAAAGACTCAATTGACCTATAAACATATGGACAAACTATAGATATGGACAAAAGTGTGACCTACATACAGCTCTTGTACACAAAATGCATGGTCCATTTAAAAACCTACAAATGGACAAATACAGCAAGATTGTTTACTCACGGGGGAAAACCCTTCTTATACAAGTTTTTCCATCCTTTTGTAAGGATTACAATAATTTCAACAAAAACAAACAACAAGTGGGGCTTGCAAATTCACTTCAGAGTTTATAGTAAGAAATAAACTATTTATTTGGTTTTATAGTAAAATTTGTCCATCCGACTTGAAATCAAAACAATTTCAGGTCAACCTACCAAAAAGGATCAATTTAAGCAGTCAGCAAAATATTGAGCATAAACTAAACGTGATCGTGTTATAATAAAAGAAAAAAGGGAGCTAACAATATCCGTTTTTTTATATAGGATAGCATACAAAATTAAGTCTCTTTACCCCTAACTTGCTAAGATATTGATGTCTACTTTACAACATTAAACGGTAGCCTAAAAGCAATAGTTTACCTTGTACTCGGGACAATATATATATATATTTTTAATCGGCAACGAAAACATATTATATAATAAATTGGAACATAACCTAGATATACAATGAATAACATATATAAAGAAATAATCCAGGACAACAAGATAATCGGACCTACAAACATTTACCAAGTTTTCGACTTGATAATAAATAAAGCAAATAAGCTAATTCGTATCATGTCTAAACTAGTCTTATGAAGAAAATGACACCATCTGCTCAATTTCTCTCAATCATGATCCATCTAACAAAAATATCTCGCAGAGTAGGGGTTGATCAACCGTCAAGCTCATCTTGAAGATTCAGAACTCAAGCTTCTGTAGCATAACTCATAATTAGTCATTCCCGTCTACGATATTCCATCAGGATGGAATCGTGTCCACGCTTTTCAAAACTACCAAACATGCCTATCTCTCTAACCGGAATTCATCCAATAAGATCTCTCGTTAAATATTAAGAAACTATTTGACCACCTAAAAGGCTCGTAAAGACGTAGGACTCAACCTATACAGCACAACTGAGAACTATATATACTGTAGAAAGACATGGAATATGCTAGCTAATTGCAAGTTTACCTTTATGTGAAATGTTAAACTGGTGATTTTGGAGGATAGGCCGGAATTTATTTGTCAGGTTCCTTCTCAGTGTATTTCGTATAATAGAAAAATTTTCAACTAAAATAGGTCAAATATATATTAAATTTTGGCAAGTGTTTTTTTTAAACAAAACGGTGGAGAAGAGGGGATCACCTCGTTGCATGTTACTTTTTTGAGGATCAAAAAAACACTATTAAGTAATCTTTTATTATTTATCAACTCTGATTTTATACTATAAAAGAAGAAGAAAAAACAATAACATGGGTAATGTATAAAGATTTAAAAACCATTTTATGAGTGAAAGTTAAATCTTCTTATCTGAAACAAATCAGTTTCCATACTTGCACCACCAAACTAAAAATATTGGTTGGGCTAGTAAAAAACTTTGTGAAGAATTCATGGATTGGATGTTTCAATACAATTTAAATACCAGATTTTTTTGCAGATCTTTTTATATAAAACAAATGAGAATTTGTGGAAATGAATCAATTGTCTCCATTCCCATTGTAAGGGTGGAAACATTTGGATTCTAGCTTCATAACTTTCTGAGCATTCACGTATTTTTCGTCGTTCTTTATTTTCTTGCTCTTTTTTCTCATTATTCTTGTTGACAACACAATCATGTTAACTTAAAAATAGATGCAGATCTTTGCCTTCAGGATTTTATTTGAATCTTGTTAATTTATAGTTAGACAATAAGCATACGTGATACACTCTAATGCGATTTATGAGTACTTTATGGTTGTCGCTTTCCAATCATATTATATGATGGACCATTCGCCCGGGATACTCGTTAGCCTAACAATATGATTCTAGTCCCGAAAGTCTATGTTTTTTTTTCTTTTTTAATCTCCACCCCTTGACCCATATACGTCCTGGTTGAATTTTATGTTGCCTCGACCCATATAGATCATGGTTGGATTTTATGTGAATTTCCTCAACTGATTTTATCCAAACTCCATCATTTTTAGTTTAATATTAATCCCATGCCTCAAGAGTGCAAATTCCAAGTATGTAAGCTAACCACATAGGAAATGTAATTTACAGGTTTACTTTAAAATATTCCAACCCTTTTTTGACACTCTAGAATAAGGATATACGTGCAATCTAATTCCATTTATTTCAACGTCAAATAGTTGGCATTTTGTTTGAAAAGAATTGGTCTCCCATTCTTGATATTTGATAATGTATATTAAGAACCTAAAGCAAGTATAAGTCAAAACAAACGGTATATCACATGCTGAGCTTGGTTGGCAATTTTATCAGTGATATCACTAATACATTTTTCCAAATTTTCATGGCGTGTGGCTTGATGTTTAACATAATGAATATATAAAAATAAAATAAGAAATATCACTACTAATGAGTAGTGCATTTCCAGATTTCTTTCCAATTAACACACAGTAGACCGTACCTTTGAAAACATCGTAGCCCAATTGAAACAAATGGTCCTAAGAAAAGCACCAGACAGTGAAACTTGATCTCGACCAACCGTCCGTTCACACACACTAGGAGAACTCGCATTGGAAAAGCTAATGGTCAAGTCTTCTGAGTTCTTTGAGGCAAAGAGGACAATATTCACTCATACTACCAAGACTCGCTCTTTAATTTGTAGCCGATCATAAGTGAAGAGCCGATTTAGAATACCTAACCAAAGAATAAAACTACATCTAGACGGGGTACATTGCGCCAAAATTAAGTGAGCCAAAGGAGCCGTCACGCTTTTGATTTCTCAAACAGATTAAGTTCAAATCGGACATAACCATAACTCAAAACTAGGACCTGACCTAGTAAACAGAATTGGCATCCACACTCCCTTTTCAATATTATCAAAAGAAAAGTGGTATTGTGAAAATAACTGGTGGTCCGATTGATTCGAGTTAGGTCCATATACTGTTTGCAAACAATCAAAATGACCAGCTTATTCAAGACCTAAATCCAAAACAGATCGACCATTTGGTTGAGAATCCCAAAATGTTATGGCTATTAGTAAACTCTTTGTACAAAATTAGTGCATTTCATTCCTTTCTAGGATCGATATATTCCAAATTGAGTGTCATCTTCTAGACTATATTATTTATTCTTTCATTCTACACAATTTCATTTCTTTCATCATTTCGATAAGAGGAAAACCAATTATGCATGCTAACTACCTGAAATTATAACATATATAAGGTAAAATGATTATAATCTGAATAATTTCAATTTCAAACAGTGAGGTGATAAAATACACATTTTTTTGAGAAAAAGAATCCATCACCAAATTAAAGCACAAAAAAATAGTACAAAGAAGAATGCCAAATTTTAAGTCTTTATTAGCTTAATCATAATAATAGTATAACAAGATTTATACAATATATAAGGAAACGCGCAAAAAATATATAGTTTTGTGCTAACTAGGAAACCCAAATAAAATTATTAATTAGAAAACTCAGTACAAGATAATACTAAATATATTTGAATCTTTGATCTCATCATTCAACCTCCCTTTGGAAATAAACTTAACCTCAAGATCGCCTTCAAACTCGATATCTGATTAGAATGCTCAAGTGTCATGTCTTCCAGATCCTTCGGAGGTTCTAATACGCCCTTAAACCAGCCAAATGTCTCTTATACTCCTATCAGAGGAAGCCGGAAACTCCTCTGTATGACGAAAGATGTCACGAATTCTAGACGTTCGCCCCAACCAATATTTTCATGTAATAAATCCGAATTGGTCCTGCTGCATATATAACTTGATCATACCCAAAAAAAAAGGTAACGAAGTTACCATCAACACCAAAAGCCCATGTAAGCTCATATTGAATTCTTTTAATGTGCATAGTGGTCTCCCAATAAGGATCAATAAAATTATTTTGCGGCTTATCCCAATAGTTTGTTACCCAATCAATGTCCTCGACGAACACTAAGGTTCTTGTACTATATATTACACCCCCATAGTCGAAATCATCAATAAAATAACCACTCATGTTTCCCAACGATGGTATCTCGTGCTCACAAAAAAGATACCATGTTTATCGCAGAAACCGTTAGTCTACCCGACAAGATTATTAGAACCGGTCCTCGAGTCCTACTTGTACTTAAACAAATTTCTTACTGTAACACACATAATCTCATGCACCCTCATAACAACCAATCTCAAGATAATAGCGTGATCCTTTAAAGAAATGCGATTATAATAATCATCAAATAAGGTGAGAGACCCAAAATTATACCCCTCATACCGCTTACCTTAATCATATGGATTTCTAATATAACTGAATACTGATGAGAGTTTAAGTTTTTGCGCAAATGTAGACGTATACATGTTTTCAAGAAATCACAAATGACTCCATGAATATGTAAACAAGCCGTTCCCCGTTAGAGTTTAAGTTTTTGCGCAAATGTAGATGTATACATGTTTTCAAGAAATCACAAATGACTCCATGAATATGTAAACAAGCCGATTCCCCGTTACCAAAGTCCGTATACATCCTAATAACATCTTTACTATGTGCCCGAGACTTACGCTCGATAAAGTTTCATACCAGTGACCTCACAACGATTAAATCTTTCATTTTCTGTTCCGGACCACATTCTTCTCGATTCTCGAAACAGAAGATGAAATAGATAAAAGCTAAAATGGGCTACAACACCCCCCATAATACGAGTATAGACTTTACTGAAAAAATCACGATTATAGACTTTCAACACATAATTACAAAATAACATATACATATGATTCAGTTTCACTCATATATAAATCATAGTTCCGCCACTATTCAAAAGTTAAAAAGGCTTTTAAACCACTAAACAACAATGGCCCAAACCTAATCAAATAAAACCCAACCCATTAACAAAAACCAAACCCAAAACACATCTTAAAACCCCATTTATCATAACCACTTTTGTCAAAAAAATAAATAATTTTCCATTTTCCCCCAATTTTCTTCTTCATCTCCTCTGTTTCTTTATGCATTTCAATTAAAATTTACATAAAAAAATATATATATTTCCCCTGTTTCTCTCTCTGGCCGGCCATGTCTTTTCCCCACCATAATTTCTTACAACAACAGATGTGTAATAATAATAATAATAATTCTATTGGGTAAGTTCAAATTTCATTGATCATATATAATATTAAAAAAAACACACTTTTTTTTTAGTTTATTCTACTAACTTATTTTAATTATTTCACAAATTTTCAGAAACTTGTACAATCTCTCTGTTGATCAGAATCAGCACCCTCCCTATATTCCTCCATGTAATATTTCTCTCTCTCTATTTATATATATATATATATATGTATATGTATATATATATATATGTATATATAACTCCTTTTTTTTTAATGTGAATACTCTTGAGTTGTTTGTTAATTACCTGAAATGAGGGTTTATTTGATATGGGTTTATTTAAACATCCTGAAGAAGAAATATAATTAAAAAATGAATATATACACACACACATATATATATATATGTAGATGTATGTAATACTCTTGTTTATGTGAGTTTTTTGTTAATTACATGAAATGAGGGTTTATCTGATATGGGTTTGACTAATTATGTAATTTTCTTGATTATGTTTCTTCTTCCAGTCATGTTTAATTTTTATTAGTTAGGCAGTTTGTATTTAAAATTTTGATTTCTAAAATTTATGGTAGTTATTTGCATTTATACTTTGATACTTGTTTAATTTCATGAATCAAGTTCTTTTCTGAGAAGGTCTCGGCTAATTACATTTGGAATTCGTTTCTAATTTTATCAACACTCTCTTTGTATCTAATTTTACTTTTATTTCTCTTCCTTTCTTGTTTAATTTCTTCAATTGGGAATTTTCATGAAAAAAGTCCAAATCTTTGTTAATTGTTAGTAAATATTTTGCATTTCTTCTTCAGTTCCAGTTTAGTTTTATGAATTGGGCTGGTTTTTTTCTCAAAAAATAAACCGAATAGTTGGAATTGATAGTAATCTTTTGCATTTCTACTACAATTCTTGTTTAAATTCTCTTTGTAGATATAGTTTTACTCGGATTTCTTCTTCAGTCCCTATTTTATTTCATGAACTGGGCATTAGTCTGAAATAAAAGTTGATTCTTTGTCGTTTATAGTAGGAGCTATTTACATTCCTTCTTCAGTTCTTGTATGAATCTGCGATTTCTCTGTTATGGGGTGGACTTATTTGCAATTTTAAGCATTGAAATTTATTTTCTCTATTCTTGTTCAATTTCATCAGTTTTCTGATATGTGTTTGGATTATTTGTGATTATAGTCCACGTGGTAGGGTTTGCTCCAGTGAATGAGGGTGGGGGTGCTGGAGACGATTTTCAGATGAATTACGGTTTTGAGCCGAGGAGGAAGAGGCTGAAAGAGCAAGTTTTTTTGGAAAATAACAATAATAATAATTCGCAGTTATCTTCGATCGATTTCTTGCAAGCTAGGTCCGTGTCTACTGGGTTAGGACTCTCTCTTGATAACGGTCGTTTGGCTTCTTCGGGAGACTCGTCGCTTCTTGGGATTATTGGGGATGAAATCGATATCGAGTTTCAGAGACAGGACACTGAGATTGATAGGTTTCTCAAAGTGCAGGTGCAGATTTATTTAATATATGTGAATGCGAAAAGTTTCTATCTTTGTCTATGTTCATTTGTGGTTTTCTAAATTTGAGGGGTTTGTCATGCTTCATTGATTGTGAGTCAAGTTTGGTATATAATGATGAATGATATGGTTGTTACTATCTGCAAACATTGCTTAAGGGTATATGTGCTAGTATAAGGTAAGAATGTGCAATTTTTAAAATTAGGGAAACCTGACGGTTCTTTTAGGCACAGTAAATATCCGAATGTTGCAAAGAATCCTTGTGGCTAGTGTAGACTTTTTCAATTTGGTGTTTCTTGTGATGATATTGAATTGCTACATTAAGAGAATTATTGTGGTTAGGTTTCAAGTTTTAGACTTTACAACATATGATTGTCATTTGCTTCCTGGGCAACTCGTTATTTAGTTGCAAACACAGGTACTGGAATTAATAAGTATCTCAAAGATCAGGTGTGAATGTTTCTATCTCTGTGGATGTTATTACGGGGTTTTGTTATCCTTTCATTTATAGTAAACTTTAATGTCATTGTCATTTTTAAGTTTCCTTTTCCGTGACGTATGATTTTTTACTTGTTGTAGCATTTTCTTCTGGTGGCGACAGTGCGTCGGGGGACAGAAATGTATTAAGGGATTTAATTCATAGGTATCCCAAAGTTTAGGTGTGAATACGTAAAAAAATGCGCAAAAGATTCTATCTTTGTAATGTCTATTGCCTTTCATTATATCGGTTGTTTTGGTGTGCTTCCATTTTTTAGTGACTGTAGTATTAGTTTCATTTTCAAGGTTAGTTTCATTTTCAGTTTAAGGAGAACCACGTGATTGTTTTAGATTCAGCATTTGCTCGTGACTGTTGAAAGACTATCTTTTTGCTTAATTTTGACTGACTCAATCGGGGAACCTTTGGGGACTGTGTTGTCACGAAATTGATATTAATAGAACTAACATTAGTCCTCTTTCAAGATTTACCCTTTATAAGATATAATTATTATATTACGAGCAGAGGCTAGATTTTTTGGTTCAAGGTTGTGAATACATTGTAATATATGTTACAAGGAAGCGCTTTTGTAGGTTTTGCTGTTGTCTCCTTATAGTTCCCCCATCTGCCTGTAACTCGGCTGCCATTTTTGTTTTGGTCTTTAGATTAAATTTATCATTGGAAAATTGGAAGTGCTAATTCTCCTGAGTACTAAGATTAGCCAAATATGACATTCAGAAAACTTCAGCCTTACAGATCCTTTTAGGTTTCTGAGATTGATAATTCTCAAAGTTCAGATTTGAAAATGCGTGCAAAGATTCTGTCTTGGATACGGATTTTTGCTCCTTAAGGGAGAAAATTGCAGTTGCTGGAAATGTTAATATTATCCTTCACATTTACTAGTCTTTTGTCAGTTTTTACTTTTTAGGCTATGGATGTGCTGATATTCACATAATAATTATTGTGACAGTCTTAAATTTTTTCCTCTGGATGCGGCTTTGTTCTCATGAATTAGTAACTTTACTTTTAGTTTCGCTTGTTTTATGGAAAAGAGACTGCCATAATTTCTACCGTTACTTGGTAGATCTTGGCAGGTTATGAGTCTACAAGTTATATAGTATTTGCCGAGTATAATTACATAATTTGTAACATTAGCGTATGTGTAGCTTAGAGCATTCTCAACAGTGTATTTAAATTGGCTATTTATCTCTACATGTAGATAGGTGAAGATATTTAGCTACCCATCAGCCTATTTTAGAGTCCTCTTTATCTTCAAAAAATTTAGATATATTCAGATTTGTTATTCACATGTAGAGAGTCAATCTACATCTATCTACATTTTTTTATTGGCTCAACTAGCAAATCAAAAAGAAGTTCACCTTCTTTTCTCTCTCACTTTTTCATTTTTCTTTCTCTCTCTAGACAGTTAGTATCTTTTTCTCATGTAAAAACTTTTTTTCTCTCTCCCGTGTGATCTCCTCCTTCTTTTCGTTAAAGATAAAAATTCTCATCAGGCCTACATCTCCTTACTACAAACAATTATATCATGTGCTTAGGTTTTTAAAACCCTAGTTTGATCATAGATATTTTGACCCTTTGTCTTTATATAATCAAAACGTAAATCCTTGATAGGTTTTTAAATCCTTTGTCTTTATATGTTTTCATCTTTAACATCATGGTTTTATTTTTTGCGTTATGTTTTTTTTACTATATTTTGGTGATAAGTTTAAAATAAAACACTTTCTTTTTATCATAAAGTTAAGGTTATAAATGAATCTAACATGTCTAAGATTGTTATTTGAATGGTTGATTAGAGGAAAACTGTTTAAGATAGAAAAAAGCAAAAAAAAAGTTATTTTTTTTATATGTATTTATCAAATTTATATAGCATTGCTGTGCACCATATGAAAAAATAGATATATAAAGTTCATAAAATTTGTATATAGTCATATCTGGAGAAAAAATTAAAAGAGACTGTTGAAAATGCTCTTAACTTTATTATTTGTTAAATATTCCTTCATTTTGACTTTATATTCCCTTTTTGGAGTATCACTAGGGAGTTGCTTTAGCATATTTTTTTGGGGGGAAATCCTTGAATATCTTATTGTAGCTTTTCATGATTAAGAAGGGATGGTTTATGGGAAAGATCAAAGCTTTGCCATCAGTTTAGGCAAGTGCTATCACACATTTGAATTTTTGCTTTTAGGGGTAATATTGTAGATATTTTTTATGGGGCTTATAAGTTTGAAGATTAATTTGCATGAAAGTTTGTTGCGCTATTAGTACCATTATACTATCTTTTGGCACTAATTTGTGTAATAACTAGAGTATGCTAGCTAGAATACCCTTGATAAATTATTGTATTGTTCACTTAGAATTTCGCTAATGCAGTTGTTTAAGGAGCATAAGGTTGGATTTGATGGTTAATTAATATATCTTAAATCTATACTTCCATCCAATTCTCACTGGTTTCTGTTGATGAATTTTGTTTGTTCACGAGCTTTATTGCTATATAAAGTAGTATATGAATGATTTAAGTTTCATTTAGTCCCTATCTTCAAGTTATCTAATTTCGTTTGCTTGGGTACACAGGGTGATAGACTAAGGCAAGGACTCTTAGAGAAGCTTCAAGCAAAGCAACTTGAGACTCTCTCATATGTGGAAGAAAGAGTCCTTCAGAAACTTCACGAGAAAGAATCTGAGCTCATAAATATCAACAGAAAAAACATAGAGCTCGAAATGAGAATCGAACAGTTAGATCTTGAAGTCATTAATTGGCAACAAAGGGCTAAACAGAATGAAGAAACAATCAATGCCCTCAAGTACAACCTTGAGCAGATATACATACAGAATAGAGATACAATGGAAGGGTATGGTGATAGTGAGGTGGCCGATACAGCCACTTGCTGTAATGGCCGTGCCCTCGATTTTCACCTCCTTTTTAAGGAGAAAGAAAGGTCGATGAGGTGTAGGGTTTGTGGAGTGAACCGTGTTTCTATGCTTTTGCTGCCTTGTAAGCATCTGTGTGTGTGTAAAGAGTGTGAGAGTAAGGTGAGTCAATGTCCTTTGTGTCACTCGTCGAAGTACATGGGTTTAGAGGTGTATATGTAATGAGATGATGTTGAAAGTTTAAACGAGACGATGACTGAATGCATATGATGTTGCTCTTTTTGTTTTGCTTTCGTAATGTTAATTTGCCATCTTTTTGGTTTTTTGCTGGTGCATTATTGTATGGTAAAATGACTGCAAATACATGTGTTACCTTTTAACTTCTTTTTCCGTAGCAAAGATTGGTTTAGTAGACTTACTCTGGCACAAACGTTGATAGGAAGAATAACAAGTCTTTCAAGTATATTTGTTACTCAAAAGTACTGTTTCCATGCCTTGTTGCTTACTGTATTATGTTTATTTGTAAGACTTGAAAGGGAAATTACTTGTTTATAGAGAAGTATCCATATTAAATGCAAAACATGTATAATTGTACATTTTTTATTATATTTTTTTAGTATTTTGAAGCTCCCCTGGTGCTTCTACTTCATTATTAGAGGATAGAAATCAGTAGTCATGTTTGCTTGGGATCATTTTGGACATTTCAACTTTGAAAATACCAGTTTAGACATTTAATTAATTCTGTGTTCTTTTGTGAAGAGTGTTACCCCTTCCCTTTAATACTTTAAACTAGAGTCAGATCTGGGTTTTGTAAAATAATAGCCGACCCTGCCCTTGTTTATATGAACTCAACTTTATATGTTATACTTGAATGTTTCTTGCCATCTCATCTGATTCACGATTAACCAAATATAGACCAATCTTGTTGAGGGGATTTTTCAAAATTTATATATGTTCCTCTATGTCTTAAAAAGAAAAGGGTAAATATGATCAAGAAGTGATTCAATTCAAACTCATCAAGTGTTGCATATTTTGCCGATCATCAAAATACACTAATCATAATGATGCCATTGTCCATTTAACAGATATTTACCCTTGTTAACTTTAGACCAATGCAAACAAAACTAAAAACCCAACCTAGCTTCAACACAAAAGTATGGGTTAACCAACCCAATTTGGGTGTTCTAAGTGGCAAAAGAAACTACAACCAACATCTAAATTTATAAGACTGAAATCAAAACAACACTGCAATATAATCCTAATAATTGATAAAAACTGAATGCACTTGCTAAGTCAAGTTTCATCATATCATATAGTAGTGTCATCTCATTACTTGAATAGAAGTTAGAACTTAATGAAAGGTTTTATTTTTTTCAAAACTACAAAAACAAGTTTAGTCCTATACCAAAAACCGGGTTTGTCATGGAGAATTTATTACTAACAATTACACTCATGATTTTTAACAATTACAGGAAAGGGAAATCGGAACATGTTTGTTTCGCCCCCACACCTCAAGTAATTCATTAGTAAACCCCATTGACATCTAACAGGGCAGGACTGGTCTGTCGAGTAAGTTAACTCCATGTTTCTTTGCTCATTTACTTTGTTTTTAATATGAGAACAAAAAGTACATGATTATGGAGAACAATTAAATTACCATGCGAGCTTGTCTATCTAGGATATTTGATATCGTTAGTGGGAAAACTCAACTTATTGTTCCGCCACAATGTTCGTATAGAAAATTGTTGCTCAAACCATCCTGATCAATCTATAAATGATGACTATTTTATAAGTAACGGTATATATGGATGGAGGCCAAGTGCCAACCCGAGACTTGGACTTGAGTCTAGTGACTCTAGTCTCCATCAATCCGAACTTATCATGTACGAAAAGTAAATAAGTATATGTCATCTTTTCTCTTTACGATACAATGGCAAACCTGTATTTCTCAAAAGAGGGTGGAAAATAAGAAGTAGTTGGAAGAAGAGAAGATGCTTTTTCCTTTGAAGGGTGTGGTGAAAATATGAACTTTTCTGTAATCATGCCCTGGAAAGGGATGACAAAGAGGAATATTTATCTATCGTGATTATTTTTTCAATTATGACTTCTATTATTCGACCTCCACTTCCACCTCCCAAACAAATCCATTGTCTTGTCATGTTTCTTGCTTTTTTTTTGTGTTTTTTTCTCTCTTTTCTCAAGTAATTTTACGGTATATACTCTTGTATTTCCTGAATTTTCTTTTCAACAAACCAATACCAGAATCATAACGAAGTGTTTGTTGCTAATATGCTATGTTTAGCAACATCTTTTAAATAAATACATTATAACGTACCGTGAAAAACAATGGCCGAGTTGGGAAACTTGAATGGTGTGTTGAAATCAACTTGAAACTCATATGGATTTTTCATTCTTTGTACCTAGGTGGTGAACGGCTAGATTATGTAAATTTTGTTGAAATAAATGGTAAAAAGATTGATTATATCTTAATACGAGGGTTACTAAAGTCTTCTTCATCCTACTCCTAGTTCCGATCCCTTGACGGTAGCTAGAGACTAAGTTAACAATTTCATACAGGCTAATCAAATCTTCAATGATTTTAAATTATTAGCATACCACCTTTTTTTTTTCCAGTAAAAATTAACATACACTTCAACTAAATGCAATTAATATCTTTTGTTGGCCTGGTTGGAATTTTAGTAGGACCAAGATATAAACAACATAATGATAACGTTAGCAATACTCACAAACTTTTTGTACAATGATAATGCAACACTTGATGGAACAGAAGAAAGAGAATGATTGTGCAATAAACATACCAAAATTCAAAATGATAAATGATGAAATAGATCAACATTATTTACATGGGTGTGAGAGCCAATTTTTGTTCGTATACCATCAATAACAGTTCATCACAGTATGAGAAGCTCAATATCGTGAATACTTATAAAAGGCCCATAGTTACTTATAAATACGTTGTTTTCATCAATATTAATAAATAAAAAACAAAAAAAACAAGTGTTTTTTTTCTCATTGGGAGAGCTAGAAAGAAGCCTTAGTAGTTAGTACTTGAGTACCATTAATTCAACCATTATCTATAATCTAGCTAACTATTTTTTGACATCATTAGCTCAATCAAATAATTTTATAAGTTATACTATAGTATATGTTTTCTAACAATGGAATAGTTTCAAGTATTGCAAATGAGTGACTTGATAAAAGTAGGTCCTTAACAGAATGTATGTAATGATTATGTAGATGATATTGGTGGGATCCATAAATAAAATTAGAAAAGCATACTGAATTGAAGGGTTATCAAATAGTATTTTTATGGGTAAACCTCTTTTAATTTGTACAGTACCTTTTTCTTTGCCATGTTTATCAGCCACAATATCAAAAGAAGAGAAGAAGAAAAAAACGAAAAGGAGGTGATGTGGCGCATGTGATCCAACAGCCTTATAATTAAGTGTCCCACTCTTAAAATAAAATGTACAAAATACAAATCCTACATTAGAAATATTCAACTACTTAAATCTATATTTGTGTTCATACATATAATTACAAATATGTTAGGCCTACGTACAAAGTTGCACAAGTAAATGAAAAATGTTTTGTCTACGTGTTGTAATTGGTAATTTAGAGGAACTTACAAGTCTTTTCATTGATTTTTTATATTATGTTCCACCAACTTGTCATAACTTTTGTCTTGTCTTTTTTTTTTTTTATATATAATTAAAACAAAATTTTATTAATATAAAATGGGACCTGACCCAGCTTACATCAACAAAGTGAAAAAAAAAAAACGAAAATTAAAAGAAAAAATCATCCTACCACAACCTATTACAAGTCTTGTCATGTTCTATGATGAAATAAAAGAAGACGCATTGAAAATAACAATACAAACTAAATCTTTGCTTCTACCTAAACAAACTCGGTTTGCATCACAAACCCATTATTTTACTTATAACACAATCGCAAGATAAAATAGATAAGTGCTCATATATGAATTCAGAATTTAATCGAGCTATTACTTTAAACAACGGCAGCGTCAATAATCTCAACTTGTTTGCACTCGATGCCCCTTACTAATCATGGATTGTTTTTTATTTATGATATTCCGACTAGTGACATTATTTTCCCTAAAATCAGAATGAACACTATAGTCATCGATTGAGAAACCTTCGTTATCGTTGTGACATGATGAGTCCAAATTATAGTCGTTCATAAGCTCGACTATATTTATGTTTAACGGAACAAATGCTTCAAAATCACCTACGAGTTTAGGGGGCGTATTCTCTTTTTTTTTTTCTTAATTATTCTTATTTCTCTTTGTCGCTGATTTAGTCTCTTGATCATTGCTTCTCATCAAGTTTGGGTTTCGTTCAACAGAATTTATATTCTCCTTGTTAATACTGGGTTATTCACTACTAATTAACACCACTTGTCTCATGATTTTTTTTGTTACTCAGCTTAAAAGTTGTTGCATTTAGAGATAAAGTCGAGTATGCAAGCTTCGCATTACTTTCCTTACTTGAATCAACCGTAATCTTTTTTAAAGTCTTTTTAGAGGTTACCACCGAATCCGTATCACACCCAAATTTATGAAAAGAATTATATAGAAAATTATAGGCTACTTTTTTTGTCTTATCTATGTTTAATCGGGGATTTGGAGCTTCATTCTAGATTTGTAACTTGAGTTTATTTTGCTTTAATTCAGACTTCTAGAATCAGAGTATATTTTATGGTCCAAATTGTTGTTTTTAAGTATTTATGTGTAGCTGACAAATTTTGACATGGCTTCTCTTGAAGTTGAAGTGTTAGAACGTGTCTTAGAACGCTGACCAAAGTTTTAGTTTTTATTTTAAATGATAATATGTTTGAGGCTGTATTTTTCCACTATAAAAATTCCGACGTGTGAAATCTGAAATAAGAACTCGTACTTAAGATCTACGGTTTACCTTATTTTTTACTTTGATTTTTTTTTGAAAAAAATCATAAACATATAAAATTGGTTATACTAGTTAAAAAATGAGTAAAAAAGATTTCAAAATTATTACTATTTTTATTAATTTTTTGACTTTTATTGCTATTTTTTACAAAAAAAAAAAATACCATAAAAATTGTAAAATTAAGACAATATGGTTGGAGAAGTTATAAATTGAGTCTAAAAAAATGAATATACAAATTTACAAAGTGTTAATTAACTTCAAAAGTTACAAAGTTTCAAACTATAAAAAATTATTATTTTTTGATTATTTTGAGATTTTTAAAAAAAAAAAGGATAGAAAGATTAAAAAATTCGAAAAAATTCTGTAAATTTGTAGACTCAATTTCTAACTTCTCCAACCATGTTGTATTAATTTTATAATTTTTGTGATATTGTTTTTTGAAATTATAAAAAAAAAAGTAAAAATAACTTTGAATTTTTTTACTATTTTTTAACTAGTATAACTAGTTTTATATGTTTATGATATTTTATGATTTTTTTCACAAAAAATAATAAAATAAAGCAAACCGTATATATTAAGTACGGTTCATACGTGGAATCAGAATTTTTATAGCTGAAAAATACAGCTTCCATAGTTCAGTGACAGTTGCGCTTTGGTACTCCTTTTCTGGTTTATTAAATCAAATAATAATTTTGCTGGAAAAAAAAATGTGTCCTTGAATCCTCTCATAATCTCATTAATTCGTAGTAATAATTTCATTGCAGATAGTATAAAAGTCTCCTTTTTTTTTTATAAATAGGTGGAATCCATAGATGTCTTCAATAGGGAAAATAATGTAAGAAATAGAAAGACATAAAAAAAAGAAGAAAGTGTAAAAGAAAGATGGTGGAGAAAGGCACATGTTGTTGTTGCTCTCTCCTTTTAATGTAACTCTAAAGTGAGTTTTTATGGACTTCCTTTATTTCATAAAAAACGATGGACCACAAAAATCTATGTACTATTTACTATTTAGTACGTAATACCATATTCATTAATTATTTGCATGAACAATCTTTTTGATATTATGTTTCAAAATCTTTTCCGTATGATTTTGCTTTTGGTAATCTATCTCTTTTAAGGGTCTACTTCATTGCATGGGAATTACCCAAGCCGTTTCTAATTCAAAATTAACCAACAAAACCTTTTCTAATTTAATTATATTGCATTGAATTTTTTTGGGGAATAACTTATTCTCATCAAATTAAAGCTTTGTTTACATCAAGTATTTAACAAGAAAAATGCTAACTTTTCTTCGAGTACTCAATAAGTTTTTTTTTTTTTATTAAAGAAAAGTATAGGCAAACAGTGGGACAAAACCCTCCACCATGGTCTGAATGAATAAAAACTGATACGATGAAACAAAAATCTTAACTCTCTTAAAGATAAAAAGCCCTATTGTGCTGCAATTTGAGGAAAAACATTACTAATAAAAGTTATACCTCAAATTAAAAGACTAAAAAAAAGAGCTCAAACTCTCTTCTTTCTCCTTGTATCTCCTATCCTTATAACTCCCCTTATAATTCCAAGATCAAAACGATCTAAAGTGAGCTGTTTTGAAACCCAAAATCTCAATTGAACACGGCTTAAACTAGCAACCAAAACCTCAAAACAGCGTAAAACTAAAGAGAGAGATCTAAGTTTTACAAATAAAATTGTGATATTGCAATCAATAACAAGACACCGGCTAGATCAGAAAATCTTCAATACATCATCTGTCTTGCCGTGTAACAAAGGTTAATCTAATAGAATGTCGTGATCATAAGGCAAGTAAAGCTCAAGGATGCTTCAGAACAGGATCCTTATAAGCGAATCAAAAACAAAAGGTTTTTTCCCTAACAGATGAACGGTGAAATGCATGGCATTTTTAGTAATAAAAAGCGATCGCCAAAGCCCCTTGGTCTGTATTCTAAAACTTCAGTGTTGGCTTGATTGATGCAGCAGTCAAACTTTTTTTACAATCATCTAATCATATTTGATTTATTGTAAATCTGTTCTATGTTAAGGATTTTTTATGTTTCTGTTTTTCCTTTTTTACACAAATTTCTATACAAATTATTATTTACAAAAACACTTAGAAGTGATTTTGAACATATATATATATAATAGTAAAAAATAAGGAAAAGAAAATAAGGTCAGAGATCGGTCCTAGCAGTTGCTAAAGAAACAAATACTATTTTGTCTGGTATGATAAATTTATATTCAGTACCCAATTAATTTGAATATATATTTTCTCTTCATGTTCCCATCGTACTATACAAGTTTATCTGGACACGTACATAAGGCTTTATCCTACGTATAAAGACATGATATGACTATAATTTGTTTGTATACTAACTTAATTTTAAAGCAGTTTATGTACGTAGCAAATTGGAAAATTTTCAGAACCAGAGTTCGAATGAAGTTTTTGGCGAGCTTGATTTTCTTCCCAAGCTCGACTTAATCGATTTCGCGTTGGCTCCGATCTTCCGAGGTGGTCAGGTAGGCTCCGACGGTCAGGTCGTCTTCGTGCCTGCACAAGGAACGAACAGGGGCCCGGGGTTGTTGCCGGGTTTTCCCTCTCCGACGATCAAGTCAGTATTGATGTTAACCGAAAGTAGGAATATAATAAAGGGTGAGGGACCGGGCCGGTTACAGGTCGGTGTATCCAGTGGTACAGATAGTGTTCAGGGGGTCCGGGTTGTTTAAGCTTTATCTCTCTTCTCTCTATTTGTGCGTCCCCCACTAAGTGGCATTAGTGGGGGTATTTATAGTGTGATCAGAGGCGTAATTGCCCTTGGATTACTGTACTGTAAGATGTTGATCCAACGGCGTCAAGACATTTATGACTCTGACAAGGGTACTGTCCTCTTCCGGGGCCCACTGGGAGGTGGCCTGTGATTGGGCCACGTAGGTGAAACGTCAGGAGGGTCCCCCGGGGGGGTCAGCAGCATTAATTGGGGAAGCGTACTCGACACGCTTCTTCGGGCCGGCCTAGCTTCACCCCGTTTGGTAACGAGCCGGGGTGATGAGACATACACTGTACAGGGCCCCGGTTTGTTTGTTTCTGTGGTGATATCGGTCCGGACGAGGGGACACTGACATTCCCTCGCCAATAGCTCCCTGTCCGGAGTCGTCGTTAGTGAAAATGTCGGTGAGTACCTTCCTCACTTTACGGGGGCTCCGGTCATTCCGTCTTCATGTTTGGCTGTCTAGAGGCACCTCGGCACGACTCATCTCTTGATACGTGTTCAACCATACATGGATTTCTTACACGTGGAGCATGCCAGTTTTGTAATTATGGGGCGCCGCCTCTGTCTTTTCAGTTTCTCCAATGTCATTAATGCTAAAACGGCTGAAGGGTGACACTTGGCAGACGACCTCTCCTTGCTGTACACGTGGAGGGCGTGGGTCGAGTGGTGGCTGTCATTTGTGGGAGTTCGTGTAATGAGCCGTTCTGCCTTTTCACCTTCTGGTAACTGTCTTTTCATCTTCTGGTGGGGGTCTATAAATACCCTCAGTGAAAATTCATTTTCACTTTCTCAATCTCTCTCTAAAATTTTCACAGCACAACCATTCTCTCTCTCTCTTCATACTTAGGAGATTTCACCAACCAACCAACCATCATGGTTATCAAACACGGAGCCGGAAAAGGCCCGATGGTTGCCCCGCAACCACGGCGTCTTGACGTGATGGCAAACGCCTTGCCATTCCGGGCGATGGTTATCGACCCTGCCATCTCCGTCGCAGTAAACGACAATAGTATCATGGTCAGGCAGCACGGGCCTGACCTAGAAGAGTTTCGTCAGCTCTGCGGCATAGGGGAGGAGTTCCGACTTCGAACCTGTGCGACCTCGGACGAGGTGAACGGGATCGTGGCTGATCCCAAGAGTATGGTAACTCTCTCCCTCTCTACTCTTCTATACGGGGGCACCCACCTCCCCATTCCGGAGCTACTGGCGGAGCTCTGCGCCTGGACGCAGACTCTTCCGTGCCAGTGGCCTCTGCAAGCGCACCGAATCTGCGCCGGAATGGAGGCCCTAAGTGCCTTGTTGGGCCCGGACATTCCGGAGCCATTGGGGCTTAGGGAGCTCTTGGCCTGCTACGAATTTTTGCAGACCGAGCCGAGCTCCCAATCTAAGAGCCGGCAGCCCTATCTGAGGTGCCGGTCTCACAATCAGTTGATCACAGGTAACTCCGATTCGAATCGGGGTTACACACAAGACGTGGTCGTCGTGGAGGGCCCCTGGCTCCTTCGTGACGACCTAGTTCTCCCGAACAGGCCGGGGAGGGTGCTGAGCACCAAGGAAAATAAATTCACCGTGGCCTCTAAGCTCGGGGGCCTGGGCGAACCCAACACACAGTCGTTGGAGGTGGCCCTAAATTGGTGGGGTCCGGATGGGACCGATGTGGGGGCACGCGATGCGGAACGCCTGCTAATCTGTGACTCCCCCACATCCTGCAAGGGGAACACCTTCAAGTGGCCCCACAGGACCTTCTGTCCTGTGGGATACTCCAGGGAAAGGTGGGAGAAGGAGAAGGGTCTGGAGTCGACCCTCCCTCCCCGGGTGGTTGAAGGTGCCGAAGCAGCCCTCCCTCCCAAGGCTTAGAAGCCAAAGCTGAAGAAGGGCGGTAAGGCGAAGGCAGCGAAGGCGACGACCGTGGCCTCCTTCGCTCCTTCAACGGCCGGGGTTCACTTTGAGACCCGGTCTGATGGTACCGTTATCTACTTCCGGGTGGGGGCGGACGGTACCCGCACATACATTGATGCGCAAGGGAAGCCTCTGACAGAGGTTTCTCCCTTGAGCTCTAGGGAGCCCGCTGTGGGGAGCCCCCTTCAATTAGAAGATAGCCCAACTGAGGCGGAACCATCCGGGCCTGCCTTGGGCACCTCGCGGACCAGAGTAAGTCACTTCTTGTTTTCTTCAAATTTTGGTTTTTACACTTAGCTAGATTTAGTTATAGTTAATTTCTCTAACTCTAACTCCTTTCTTGTGTGGCCTGTGTAGGTGGTCCGTTCCGATGAGGAGGAGGAGGCAGATGAAGAGGCTGAGGAGGTGGTAGCTGAGGTGGTTGAGGTTGGGCGCGAAGAAGAAGAAGAAGGGGCGGTCGAAGGGGTTGCTGAGACGGGGGAGCCCGAGGGGGTAGTGGTCGTTGTCGAGGCCGAGGGGAGGGATGTGGTGGTGACGGGGGAGAGGGAAGTGGCGATCCTGCCTCCGTCGGCTGGCCCGGACGATTTGGCAGCCCAAGCCAGACTCGATAGGCTGGCCCGCAAGGCCTTATTGGGGAAGAGAAAGGTGGAGGGGACGAAGTCCCTCCAAGGGGAAAAAAGGGCCAAGGTCGGGGGGAGTAACCCCTCCGAGGTTGTGGTCGTTGAGGGGCCTAGGGGGACGTCGGGCCCCGCTCCAGGCCCTACTCAAGGCTCAAGCTCCAGTTCTGCCTCCCCGGCCCACAGGATGCCTGTGCAGACTCCCGAGGAGGTGAAGGCGGCCACGGGAGTGAAGAGCATCATGGAGGCTCACCCCTCTGCCGGGTTACTAGCTTTGGCTGCGCTCCAGCAGCAAAGCGTCGAGGCTGATCACCGAGGTCGTGACCTCGCCTCCTCCATGGCATCGGCCATGGCTATGATACCTCAGGTACGTGTAGAGTGTTTTGTATGTTTTCACATGTTTTCACATTCTTTCCATATATTTTTGCTAAGTGTTTTGCCTTTTCCCTTGTAGGCCTACTTAATGATGAACCAATATGTCTATCATCAAGGCCAGCTGGTGAGGTCATGGGCCGCGAAGGCAGAGGCTAATGCCAAGCTTGTGGAGGAGGCCCAAAAAAGGGTGGAGGAGGCCCAGAAAAGGTCTGAGGAGGCCCAACTCAGGGCGGAGAAAGCTGAGGGCCTCAATGCCACGGTTGAGGCTCGAAGAGTCGAAGCCGTGAAGGCCAAAATGGAGGCCGAGGAGCGTGCCCAGGCTGCGGAGGCAGCCCTAAAAGAGGCCGAGGCTGGCATCACGGACAGGATAAAGGCGGCGGTCCAAACTGGCCAAGCCGAGCTGAACGCCGCCTGGGCCCAGAAGACACAGAAGGACTTCAACTCCTTCTACGTCGAGGGGTGGTCTGAGGCGGCTGCCTTTATGAGGGCGGGACCGGATCACCCGGTATGGAACATAGAAAACATTATAGTTCCCGTTCACTCAGCTCCCATTCCGGATGTGGTGCCTTTGACTCCTCGAGCTCTCTCGGATGAAGAGGACGGAGCTAGCCAGAGCTAGGGTAGATTTAGGCTTTTGTTTTCAGTGTAGTTTCCTTTTTTGTACTTAGCATGTAATAGCTTTCCATTGAATGAAATGAAAAAACAATTTTGGACTTGTCTTTTATTCTTTTATTCTTCTGTTGTTTTGCTTCTATACTTCCGTTGTGATTTATACATCATTCATTGTATACATGCTCCCAAATGGGGGGGGCCCTTATGCTTCGGCGTTGGGGCACTCATTTCATATACATCATAAATCGAGTTGGCGCGTGTAGAAACACTTAGAGAATTTAAATGAACTGAAAAATTCAAGTAAACATGAACCGGGGTGCCGTATAGGCTCGTGTTCTGAAACACTTAGATAAAATTTAAATGAACTGAAAAATTCAAGTAAATATGAACCGGGGTGCCGTATAGGCTCGTGTTCTGAAACACTTAGAGAAAATTTAAATGAACTGAAAAATTCAAGTAAATATGAACCGGGGTGCCGTATAGGCTCGTGTTCTGAAACACTTAGAGAAAATTTAAATGAACTGAAAAATTCAAGTAAATATGAACCGGGGTGCCATATAGGCTCGTGTTCTGAAACACTTAGAGAAACTTTATAACAACAGTTTTCATTTATAAAGCCCACAGGCATAAATTTACATCACATTCTTATTTACACAAAAGTCATAAAGGCCGAGCTCTACTGGTAGTACTTCCTTAGGTTGTTGACGTTCCAAGGTCGGTCGACCGGGACGTCGTTGGGAAGACGACCCAACAGGTAGGCCCCGTTCCCTACTGCACCGAGGATTCGATAGGGGCCTTCCCAATTGGGGCCTAGCTTGCCGTCGGATTGTATCCTGGTGTTGTTGTTTACTTTTCGTAACACTAGGTCTTCGTCTTGGAAACGTCTGGCGTTAACTATTTTGTTATAAGAACGCCCCAGTTCGTTTTTATATTCGGCGTTACGGATGGCCGCAACCTCCCTTCTTTCTTCGGCGTAGTCCAGCTCGAGCCCCATCATTTTTTCGTTAAGCCCGTTTTCCACTATGTCCGTCCTCAGAGAGGGAAGCCCGATTTCTAACGGGATGATAGCTTCCATTCCGTAAGTGAGGCTATAGGGCGTCTGTTGAGTGCCCCGTCTTCTTGTCGTTCGGTAGGCCCATAGGACGTGATGTAGTTCTGCGGCCCATCGTCCTTTGGACTCGTCTAGCCTCTTCTTGATTCCGTCAAGCACGGTCTTATTTGACACCTCAGCTTGTCCGTTGCATTGGGGGTACGACGGGGTCGAATAGTAGTTCTTGATGTGATACTTTGCATACATCGCTTTTAATCTGACCCCGGTGAACTGTCCCCCATTGTCCACGACGATTGAGTAGGGGATTCCGAATCTGGTGATCACGTCTCTCCAGAGGAAACGTATCACTTCGGCCTCTGTGATTTTCGCTAAGGCCACGGCCTCTACCCACTTCAAGAAGTAATCGGTGACCATGAGGAGGAACTTCTTCCCCCCCGGGGCCACGGGGAATGGTCCGACGATATCCATGCCCCACTGCGCAAAGGGCCAGGGCGAGGTCACGCTGCTCATTTTTTGCGCCGGGGCATGGGGTATGGGTGCGTACTTCTGACACTTCTCGCACCTGAGTACGAAAGCTTTGGCGTCTTTCTGCATGAGGGGCCACCAATATCCGTGGGTCAAGGCTCGGTTGGCCAGCGATCTGCCCCCGGTATGGCTCCCACACGTTCCCTCGTGAATTTCCTCCATGACCCTTATTACCATGTCGGGGTGGACGCAGAGTAAGTAGGGGCCAGAGAACGATCTTTTATAGAGTTTGTCGTTGGGAGCTATCCAGAATCCCAATGCCGTTCTCCTTATTTTCTCGGCCTCCTTCTTATCATTGGGAAGATCACCGGAGCGATGGTATTCGATTATGGGGTCCATCCAGCTCGGCTCCGGCGGGAGGTCAGTCACCATGTTAATTGTTGCCTTAGCCTCGATGCTAGGCGAAGGGACATATTCTATGGTGATGACTCTCTCTTTCTTATCACTCATGACCGAGGCTAAGGTCGCTAGTGCATCGGCGTGGGTGTTCTCGTTTCTGTTGATGTTGATGATTTCTTGATATTCGAAGCTTTGGAGTATTCCGGAAGCGACAGCCACGTAGCTGGCCATTCTGTCGTCCTTCGTCTGAAATTCACCACTGATTTGGCTGCTGACTAATTGAGAGTCCGTATGCACCAATATCTTTTTGATTCCGAGGCTTCGGGCCATTTTTAAGCCGGCGATAACGGCCTCATATTCGGCCTCGTTATTGGTGGCTCTGAAGCCAAGTTGGATTGACTTCTCGATCACATCCCCTTGTGGAGAGCGGAGCACGACGCCGAGGCCGGATCCTTTCTTATTTGCAGCTCCATCCGCATGCAAGGTCCAGGTCTCGGGGGCACAACCTATGATGTCGGGGCATTGAGTCGTCCCAGTAAATTCTGCCACGAAGTCGGCCAGGGCCTGTCCCTTGACGGACGTTCGCGGCGCATAGCTGATGTCGTAGGCGTTCAGGTGGCAGGCCCACTTCATCATTCGTCGAGAGAGATCCCCCTTTTGGAGTATTTCTCGCACAGACTGGTCAGTATAGACCACAATGCTGTGTGCAGAGAAATAGTGAGCAAGTTTTCGTGAAGCCACGACGAGGGCTAGGACGAGTTTTTCCAAAGGCATATACCTAGTCTCGGCATCGAGGAGAGTTTTGCTCACATAATAGATAGGCCGTTGCTCCCTATCGAGTTCCTTGATGAGGACGGCGCTGACGGCAATCTCAGACACGGCGAGGTATAGGATAAGGACATCGCCTGGGTCCGGCTTAGTTAGAAGAGGCGGACTTCCGAGATAGTCTGCCAGCTCGGTGAACGCATGCCGGCATTCATCGGTCCATTCGAATCTCTTCTGAGCTTTCAAGGCCGTAAAGAACGGCTTGCATCGATCCCCGAATCGGGCAATAAATCGGTTGAGGGCGGCAGCCATTCCGGCTAGCTTTTGTATGTCCCTTCTCTTCTCCGGTGTTTTCAAATTTTTCAAGGCAGAGATCTGGGACGGGTTCGCTTCGATGCCGCGGTGGGTCACCATGAACCCCAGGAATTTGCCGGCGCCTACCCCGAAGGCACATTTAGAGGCGTTCAGCTTCAGGTCATGCCTTCGTATTGTTTCGAACACCTCTCTTAGGTCGGATAGGTGGTCCCTCTCCTGGGTGCTTTTTACCACCATGTCGTCAATATAGACCTCCATGGTTTGGCCTATATTCTTAGAGAATATCTTGGTGACCATTCTCTGATAGGTCGCCCCGGCGTTCTTGAGTCCGAAGGGCATCACTTTGTAGCAGTAATTTCCCCTTGGGGTGATGAAGGCAGTTTTTTCTTGATCGGACTCCGACATAGGTATTTGATGGTAGCCGGAGCAGGCATCCAGGAAGCTCATTCTGGCGGCCCCGGCCGTAGAGTCCACTATTTGATCGATTTTGGGCAAGGGGAAAGGATCCTTGGGACAGGCTCGGTTGAGGCTCGTGTAGTCGATGCACACCCTCAGCTTCCCGTTCTTCTTGGGGACCACTACGGGATTGGCGAGCCATCTGGGGTAATAAATCTCCCTGATGGCCCCGGCCAGAAGAAGCTTCTCTACTTCCTCGTTTATGGCATCGGCATGCTCTGGACTGACACGGCGCCCCTTTTGCATCACGGGCTTGGCAACTGGGTTGACGTTAAGTTGGTGGCAAGCGAGGTCGGAACTGATGCCTGGCATCTCGCTTGGGCCCCATGCAAAATTGTCGAGGTATTGGAGAAGGAGTTCGATGAGGTCGGCGACCTCAGGTTTGGTAAGCTTTGCCCCCACCATAAAAAAGTGGTCCTCGTCATTCCCCGGGATTTGGATTTTCAGCAGTCCCTCCTCCACCTTGTCCTCGGCCTCAGGCCCCATCTTTTTGTTTAGTTCCCTCAGCAGCTTAGGGTCCTCTGCCTCGATGTTCATGGCACCTTGGGCCGGCACCATCTTTTTGCCGGAATACACGGCCATGGCACAGCTGCGTGAGACTTTCTGATTTCCCGAGATGGTTTCCACACCAGACTCAGTTGGGTACTTAACCTTTTGGTGTAAGGTGGAGGAGATTCCATCTATTCCATGGAGCCACGGGCGCCCCAATATCACGTTGTAAACAGAGGGGACATTCACCACCGTGAACTCCACGCCCATAACTTTCGTACCAGTTTTCACGGGCAAGGTTATGTTTCCCTTGGGCCGGACCGCCTCCGAGTTGAATCCGTACAGGGGAGGGACGTCGGTTTCCAACTGTTCCTCTTTGAGTCCCATCTTTTGAAAGAGGTCTTCAAAGAGTATGTTGACCGACGCTCCTTGGTCAACGAGGATCCGTCCTACTGCGCATAGGCCTATCTGTGCCGAGATAACGAGGGCATCAGTGTGGGGCACGTCCACCCCCACCCGGTCGAAGTCATTGAAGCTTATATCCAGCTTGGCATCGCGCTTATGCTTTTTCCAGGGGCTCGAGCTTTCTGCAAGACAGACGTGCTGCTTCATCGCCGCTTCCCGTGCTGAGGTTCTATCCGCCCCATTCTGGCTTGGCCTTTTGGGCCCAGAGTGAATGACATGGCAAATCATCACTGGTGGGGGGAGGTCCCGCTGCCTCCCATCAACCCCTTCTCCATCTCGATCGGAGTCCCTTCGTGATTTGACATATTTATCCATCAGGCCATCCCGGACCCATCCCTCGAGCCTGGCCTTCAGGCCATGGCACTCGTTGGTATGATGCCCTCGACCCCTATGGTATTCACATATTTTGTCGTTAGGCCCTGGGGCCGGCTCTTTCCGTAGCGGGAGAGGCCAAGAGAAGAAAGGCTCGTTCTCAATCTGGTTAAGAAGGTCGACGAGAGGTAGGCGAAAGGTGGTGGAATAGGCAGCGCCCGTCTCCGAGGCGATAGAGATTTGATGCCCACGTTGGGGATCCTCTTTTCTTCTTTTAGGGGCCGGTTGAGGGTTTCTTCCCGTTCGTGGCCGCTCCATCCTTTCCGCTATAGGCCGGTTTCTTCGAGGGCTCGTCGTGACGAACCGTTCTCCTGGCTGGTCGATAAGGGCTACAGAACGTGTTGCCCCAGCGGATCTCATGTCCTTCTCTATGTCGATATGCTGTTTTATGAGGGACCTGAGTTGAGGGACAGAGTTAGGGGGGGTCGCGATCATCTCGTTTCGGATCCTGCTCCCAACTACCATGTTTTGCCTGAAGGCAGCTATGGCAGTGGAGTCGGGGCAGTCTGCGCATTCGGCATGCTTCAGCCAAAACCGACTATCATAATTCTCGAGGGTCTCTTTAGATTGGACCCTCACTTGATAGAGTTGTTCCGGTTGGGCAGCTCTCTCCTTCAAGTTTATGAACCGGTGTGCGAAGTCATAAGCTAGGTCGTCCCAACAGTGGATAGAATTGACGGGCAGGGACTGGAACCACTTACTAGCGAGCCTCCCCAGGCTAGCGGGAAAGCACCTGCACATTAATTGGTCAAGGTGTGACCAATGGTTCATCTGGTATCGGTAGTGTCGGAGATGAGCCTCTGGATCAGAGTCCGCGTTGAAGGTTTGGAGGATAGGGGCGATAAAGTTCCGGGGGGGGGGGGGGGGGCACTGTATTCAATTTCGTCCGAGAACGGGGTGCTGCGGGTCGAGGCCACAATTTTCAACGCTGCCTCACCAGCTGCATCGTGCCGTCCACGGCGGCCACGTCTCCGTGTCCTAGGTGGCTTATCAGTTCGGGCATGACTAGATTCCGACCGTGAGTCCCGACCATCATCCTGCCAACGGAGCCGAGAATGTATACTCCGCTCGTTATCACGGCGAGAATTTCCTTCTTGGGAATGCTCCGACTCCGCACCCCTAGCCGGCTCCCTGGGAGTCTCTAGGGGGGGTCGTCGGAGGGGTCCCAACCTGGACATCACGCTTCTAACGGGGACAGGGACCGATTTGTCTTGGCTCGCGCCTTGAGCGGGCTCGGGTTCCGGCTCCATCAGCGAGGCTATTAGGGCTTTCTGGGCCGCAAGAGCGACGAGCTCTTTTTGGTGGATATCGATCATCATCTCTGTTAGCTCGGCCCGCGATCGGGGCGCGGGAGCTGTTGCGATCAAGGGAGCGGGCTCTCTGGTAGATGCGGTCCTAGGGGTCTCATCAAAAGAGAGCGTTCTCGGCATCCCAAGAACGTGGGGAGGTCGAGACGATGGGGTGTCAAATCGGTTGTTGCCAGACATGTTTTTTTTTTTTTTTTTAAGGGCGGGGAGTCGAAGCTAACGCGCTACAAGTTTCCCACAGACGGCGCCAATTGGCGAGCTTGATTTTCTTCCCAAGCTCGACTTAATCGATTTCGCGTTGGCTCCGATCTTCCGAGGTGGTCAGGTAGGCTCCGGCGGTCAGGTCGTCTTCGTGCCTGCACAAGGAACGAACAGGGGCCCGGGGTTGTTGCCGGGTTTTCCCTCTCCGACGATCAAGTCAGTATTGATGTTAACCGAAAGTAGGAATATAATAAAGGGTGAGGGACCGGGCCGGTTACAGGTCGGTGTATCCAGTGGTACAGATAGTGTTCAGGGGGTCCGGGTTGTTTAAGCTTTATCTCTCTTCTCTCTATTTGTGCGTCCCCCACTAAGTGGCATTAGTGGGGGTATTTATAGTGTGATCAGAGGCGTAATAGCCCTTGGATTACTGTACTGTAAGATGTTGATCCAACGGCGTCAAGACATTTATGACTCTGACAAGGGTACTGTCCTCTTCCGGGGCCCACTGGGAGGTGGCCTGTGATTGGGCCACGTAGGTGAAACGTCAGGAGGGTCCCCCGGGGGGGTCAGCAGCATTAATTGGGGAAGCGTACTCGACACGCTTCTTCGGGCCGGCCTAGCTTCACCCCGTTTGGTAACGAGCCGGGGTGATGAGACATACACTGTACAGGGCCCCGGTTTGTTTGTTTCTGTGGTGATATCGGTCCGGACGAGGGGACACTGACATTCCCTCGCCAGTTTTATATGAGTATATATTCTAAAATTAGGCTAAGATCGATAATTGGAAGTCTAAAAAACATGAGAGAATTAGTGAAAAATACTTGAAAAATAATTTTCATATTATAACGGTTGGCAGATGTGTAAGATCAATTCAATTAAGTAGTTGAGTTACTCATGTTCAGTACAAATTAGCTAGTAGTTAATATATGTTATTTTTACCATGCATACGAGTTCTTCACTTTCGATAACAGCAAAATACTCAAGTATCAACTCTCCCGAATGAGCTTGAAAGTACAAATATAACTTCATAATTAATGTCTCGCAAATATGATGAAAGCTGAACTGAGAAATGAGCTTGAAGATGATCCAAAACTTATCATTTGGTGAAAAGAAAATTGTTATTGATTTGATTAATGATATTGTGAAATAGACGCTTAAGGTAAAGTGCACAGATATAAAAATGAAAAAAAGGTCGACGATCTCTCACTATAGAATACTGTTTTAAAAAGCTCGCAACGTTGCGCAACGTTGTGCGATATAGTGGTTTTTGAAAGAAAAACGCAACGCTAAAACGCTATTTGGATGGAAAAACGCTAAATTCGCACTATAGGAACGTTATTTACGCTATAGCGGGTGCAATCAAAAAAAAAAAGTTTTTTTTTTTTTTTTCAAAATTTTAATGAAATTATTGGAGTTTAAAGAGAATTAAACCCCAAAACTCTTGCAAAAAAAGTAAATACTATGGCATCTCAAGTATAATCATTTTGTGATTATTAGTTACAATTTTTTATATATATTTAGTTAATTTTTATTAGATGTTTTGAATTTAATGCTATATTTATATGTATTTAGGCAAAAAAAAAATACACCGTAAAGCGCTATGTAGCAACGCTATTTACGCTTTTAGCGCTTCTCTCGAAAAAACGCTACGGTAGCGATAACGCTATTTAAAACATTGCTATAGAATAGTTTGTAAATCTTAATTGATAAAGCCATAACTTTGGTCGGTTGCGTTAGGCTTTTCAACAATAATATAATAGTAAATCAAATGTATATAATGGACACTTCCTGATCTTTATTATTGCTCGGATTACTATCCTTATTCGGATTATTACACTTGCTCGGATTAGTATCTCTATTTTACAATTGTGCTCGATTTGACTATTTAATCTATCTTCTTGGTCTTTCTCCCCTTTTATTCGGTGCTCGGCTTTATCTCTGCTCGGTTTATTTCTTGGTGTAATAAGCCTTGACTAGTTTCTCTCTTTTCTCAACTTCTCTCTATATTTTTTGGATAGATCTTCCGGTCCTTTTCTAGGAGGGGTAGTTGGCTATTTATATGCAACTATGGCTTCTAGGATGTTGACAAATGTCTTCATCCCAGGGGTTTTTCAGACATGGGTCCCCATTTGATTGGGCTTGGACTTTTGATAGCAATACCTTATTTCCTATAAAAAGCATGAGATGACCCATTTAAGCGTTGGATACCCAGTTATAAAGTGGGTTGATTATTATCCGAATAGAATATTCGGGTCTAATTTTTATGTTCTATCAAGTGCTCCCTGACTTCCTCGGCGTGGTTTCCATGTCGGGGGAGTCATGTTTGGTCTGTCGAGGATATTACTTCGGTCTTGTCGTTCCCAATACTTCATAGAGAATCGCAATAGACTTATCACGGTTCCCTGGGGCCCATTTAATGTTTCATATCCTAATATCTTTATTCGAGGAAAACTCCTATAAAGGGGTGTGCCCCCTCCATAATTAGGCATTTTACTACTAATTTGCTCGTGGCGTAATGGATTCCTCTGGTTCTACTGGTGAGAGCTCCTTTAATTATATTTCTTATTTAGAAATGGAGATCAAGAAATCTCGTACCGCGAATAAGAAACTCGTGGACAAGGTTTCAAATTACAAGAAAGGTTGTCTGACATGGATTCTGATCATCATGTGACGATGGCCGATCGGGATTGGGCTTTAGCCAAGCAGAAGGCAGCGAAAAGGGCCTACAAGCTTGCCTTCAAGGAGTTGCATGCTCGGTCTAAACCGAGTTCGGATGACGATGAAGAAGGCTCTTCCTCGAAATAATTAGTCTTTTGTGATTTTTGTTGTAATTTCTTTTGAATGGAGAGTCTTCTCCTTAGTTGTAATTGAAGTTTTTGAAATTAATAAGATATTTTCCTATCCTTGTTCTTGTCTGTTCATCTTCTTGATATCTTTTTGGATGACTTTAATTGGACTTGGAACTGTGGTTAATTTGCCGTAAATGCTCTTGGGAAGTTCAAGAGGTTGCATTTCTTCGAGATGACCTTTGATCTACTCCTTGTTTCTTCCTATAAAAGGGGGCTGTCCCTGTATTCTTTATGCAATTCATTCTTTATTTAACGAACAAATGGCTTTTCCTCTTGAAAACTATGGTGACAATCTTCCTGAATATGTTGCTCGTCTTGAAGAGGAAGTTCAGAAGGTGCGTTATCTCGAGAAGAGGGTTGCCCGGCTGTCGGTGGAAGCTCGTCGGGCCGCCGAACTAGACGAGCGATTGGATGCCCTGGAGAAGGAGCACCAGAGGTCTTTGCTCGACAGTATTCGCGCTCGTGCTCGGATCAAAGAGCTCGAGGCCTCCAGAGATAGGCAACTTGCTTCCAAGAGGGCTTACAAACTGGCCCTTAAGGAAGTGTATGCTCGGTCGAAGGGGAAGCCAAATGATGAAGCGGGCCCTTCCACGAAATGATTTTATCGTTTTTTTTTATTGTATTTCCTTTTATTGCTTCTTCTGTAACGAAGTACCAATTAATCAATAAAGACTTCTTTCTCTTGTTTATATCTGAATTACTTTCCCAATACAATTTCTTATGACTGCGCACGCTTGTGGCCTCATCAATGCTTTTTCTTGTGCCTAGCGTTTGACCTTATCCATTGAACCTTCTTATTCTTTATATCTGGGGACCAATAGGATTTCTTAAGGCTTGTGCAAAAGATCTTAGATATTTATTTGAACTGCTGCCTTTCCCCAAAAATGATGCGTGTTTCGATGCCATTATTACTTACCCCCTTTAAATATTGGTAAGAATCCAAGGATTTTGTGAACAAGAGTGGCTTTTTAATTACTCACGCTTTTTTAGAACCTTTTGGGAATCCAAACGTTTTTTCTTGAACAGACACATCTTTTAATTGTCGTCGCTTCTTAGTACCCATTGGCGAACGGTTGCGACTCTCAATACCAGCCCTCATCTAATTGATCTATAAATACCTACTTATAGCATGGTTACATCCACAATCCTCATCATATTATTTTCCCCCATATACAGACCCTCATCTTATAATTTTCCTAAGATGTCTGGTCCTTTCACCCAATCAGCATTAGCTGTGCAAGTGGAGGCTTTTGAAGCCTCCTATAGCCACGTACAAAGGCTGTTGAGGGATGCCGAGGAGGAATTGAAGGTGATGCGTTATCACCATACCGAGATGGTTCGGGAATTAACTTGGCTAAGATCCGAACTGGCTTATTGCCGACGTGCTCGTCAGGCTCTAGTCGAAGAGAATGAGATGTTAAGGGGGAACCCGACACTGAGGGACAGGGATGTCTCTGCCGGGCCCTCTCACCGATACCGATCGACTTCCCCCTAACATTCCCCCTTTTTTTTTTTTTTTCTCTGCTTTTCCTCATCTTTTCCCATCTCTTTCTTTTTCTTCTTTTTATTTCTCAGTTTCCCTCATTTCTTCCTCTTCCTCTTCTGTTTTTTTTTTGTTTTTTTTATACTCTGTTCTCTCTACTTTTCATTCTTTTCTTTTTCCCTTTCTTTTTTGTTTCATTGACTTCCTTTTTATTTGTCTGTTTTCTTCATTTCTTTATCTTCTTCTTATTTGTTTTTCTTCTGTGCCTCCTCTTTCTTTTTCTTCATCTTCTCTCCCATCACTCTTTTTCTTTTTCTTCTTTTTTGCACCACTATGATGTAACAATCAACCCTGTGATCCTAAGGGTTTTGTGTTACATCTAGGGTTTTTGTCATTTTTCTTTTCGACTCTTCTTTCTTATCACTTTTTCTTTTCTTGCACTCTTCTTCTTTTCCTCTTCTTGCTTTTCCTTTCTCTTTCTTCTTACTTTTTCTTTTTGGCGTCTCCTGCTCACTTGGTTAGCTGATATAGTTGATCCTTTGCCTGATCTTCTGTACTAGCTCTTCTCGGATGTAATAGATCTTTATCTCGGATGCAACAGATTTTCTTTTCGGATGTAACAGATTTCCTCTTCGGATGTAATAGATTTCCTTTTCGGATGTAATAGATTTTCTTTTCGGATGTAATAGATTTTTTTTCGGATGTAATAGTCTTTCTTTTCGGATGTAATAGATTTCTTTTCGGATGTAATGAACACTGATATATCCCATCTTTATTAATGAAAAGTATTTTTGCCCCTTTATTTTTGCACTTCTTTTTATATTGCACCTGTGGTTTGTTGTTTGTCGGGAAGCTAGATCTTTGAATATCTCGTCTTTATTTTCTTCTGTACTGTTGTATCAGATGTCAGTAGATGTCCCTATCACTGTCGAATATAGGTGCATGCTCCATAGTAGGTCAGGAATATGCATGCTCCCAAGCATGTCAGGAAAGATCGTGCTGTCTTTGCTCTATAAGTACTTCTCTTTTCTTTAGTAGTTTATCATCTCTCATTTTTCTTCTATTGCTTATTTCTCCCTCAACCCCTCATTTTCTTCCGTACTATAACAATTTCCCAGAATGTCTGGACCTGTGGCGAGATATCATGCTCAGATGAAGGGCTTAGATTATGAGGTATCTCGGGTCCGCAGTCAGATGGCAAGGCTTGAGAAAGAGTATGGCGTTTTGGCCTTGAGCTTGTTCGGCTCTCATCCCGAAGAGACGGTGAAATGGACCGAGATTTCGGCACTGAGTCGTCAGCTTGATCACTTGTTGTCACAGAGAAATCATATGGCCAACTCCTGGTATGATGCCGAGGAGATTTGGGACCATGCTTAAGATGATTTTGATAACTCTCCTCAAGGCCTTGCTAGCATAATGGTAAAGAATGCTCGGCTTGAGGAACGCGTCAGGGCTCTTACCACGGAGAACAGCGAGCTCTCCTCGGAGAATGACAATTTGGTCGCCATGAATGATTCCTACCAAGCTCGGTTGAGTTGTTCAGCTCGTTCTGCCTTCTCTCGGTCTGGCAGTTCGATTTTTCCGCCCATTGATCCTTAGATTGGGCTGGTTTTCTTATGTATTTCCCCTTTTTCAATTTGTGTTTTGTTTTCTGTATTTGATGAATCAGTTGTATCTTCTCGTATCTCGTGCCTGTCTTGTGAACCATTGTAACGCTTCGTACTTTGTGCCTTTTGATTCTCTATAAATGCTCCCTATTGCCTGTATCTCATTACCAATTTATACCTCTCTCTCTTGTTTTATAATTTGTTTCTTCTATCTTACTTTTGTTTGAGATGGCTCCCATCACTAGGTCCGCCTCCAAAAAGAAAGCCCTTATGGAAGAGGAGCCTACTTTTTTGCTACCTCGTCCCCCTGGTTTTGGGAAGGAGGATTTGACTCCTCTTCAACTAAAAGAAATTGAGATGTCATGGCTGAAACATGATCTCATGTGTGCTCGGACTGAAGTGAGGAGGTTTAAACAATATTGGGACGAAGAGGGCACTGCTCGTTTCAAGGCCGAGCAAAAATGCGCGTCTCAGTCTTACGCCTTGAAACAGGCTGAGATGGCGATTTCTCGTTTGATTAGGGAGAAGGAGCATCTGGAGGAACTTTTGGCGAAGAAGGATGTTGATATGGGGGATAGTTTGAAAAAATAGGATGGGTGTATTTTCTTGTAAAATTTTTCTTTTTCTGTTGTATTGTTTGTGTTTTCCCCCTTTGTGGAAGAATAAAACTTGTCTTGCACTTGATTCTGTCTATTCTATTTGATGTTTTTCTAGTATATACCGAACAATGTGCCCGGTTATCCCCCCGGAGAGCGTTGTTAGACTTGACGCGTCATGTCGTCAGGCTAGGAACGGTCTTCGTCGACCTTGTGCGGTAGGCCCTTTGGGTAAGAAATGGTTGGGGGTCGAGGAACTTTATCGGGGGACATTCTCGGTGTGATAATATTGGTAGCGTACGTGGGAAGCTTTTCGTGGTAGGGTTCACTGGCCGTTTATTTAGGTGTAATGATGTGAACTGCCTTGGGTAGTGGGATATGCTTTGACGTGGCAAAATCTGGAGCATTTATATGTCACAAATAGCAGCGGTTGTTGACTTTTGTATGGTTGGAAAAAAGGTAAACCTCTGTCACACGAAAGGACGGTTATTATTTTATTCTTTTTGTAACTCCACTCCTTTTTACTGTGCCAAGTAAGCCCTGTTGTTTGTATCACAAAATTCGCTGAAGAAAATATCTCTCTCTCTCTCTAAAGTATATTCTTCCCGCCAAAAGAAAAAGCGTTCGGCCGCTCGATCTAGGGTTTCGTGGTATTGTTGAAAGACTTGCTGCTATTCTCGCTTGCTTGCTCATAATGATTACTGTAAGTGATTTTTCGTTCTCCCCCCTTCCCCCCCTTTTTTTTTTTTAGGAGTTGTATTTGATTTGTCGTTGTGGTCATAGATGTGGCGTTGGTATATGGTTCAGGTTGTCTATATATGTCTGACGATTCTTATGTATCTGGTTAATGTGAGTGGGGGGGGGGGGGTGGCGCTCGTTATATTGATGTGGTTCTTGTTTGTGTATTTGGTTAGTATATTGATGGACTTTTGATGATGTTTGGATAGGAAATTCTGACCCAAAGTGTGGCCCAAGTTGGCACATTCGTAGAAAAGGATTTTAAGGAGCTTGCCGGAATACCTGACAACATACACATTCGGCTTCCTATTTCTGACGAGGAGGTGCTGGGATTTGTTCCTTCCGGCGAGGTAGCTGTGCGCTCTTCGGCATTCTTCACTGGGGGTCTTCGACTGCCTTTTACAAACTGGGTGGCTTCGTTCTTTGAGGCCGTCCAGATTGCTCCGGCCCAACTGGCCCTAAATGGTTACCGTAATCTGAATGGTATCCAAAGGCTATCGGAGTTGTCCGGAATACCGATTGAACTGAAGGACGTCTTTGGAGTCTATAGTTTGAGCTTTGAGCGTCGCAGCTCGTATTTGAAGACTCTGCGTGCCTTTTGCCGGCTCGTTATCGGTTTGTCGGATACCAACAAAGAGCGTAATCTTGGTATTGTAATTGCATCCGGTGCATGGGGTTGTGCGGGACACCAGATTCCTGGACCGGCTACCAATGCTCCCACTATGCCAGATCTCGGCGCTCCCAATGTAGAGGCTCTGTTAGCTCTTTGGAAATGGTGAGGGCCTGGACCTATGTCGGATCCTGCGAGTCGTACTGCTCCCATGCTGCTCGGTTACCCTATGGGGTCGGTGACCAAGGGGAATCCTGCACCCGAGATCCCCAAAGAGCCCGAGGAGGAATTCTTGAAGGTGGTCCGGGCTCGAAGTGCTGCTCGGCTTGGGAAAAAAGCCGTTCGTTCTAAGCGTCGTGCATCTGACCCTGTCGTTGAAACGACGAAGAGGGCTAGGGGAACCGATACATCGGTTACCGAGGAAGATGCTAACGTTGGCTCGGGCGAGGGGGTGTGTGCTGCTTCCCAAGGGGATACCACCGAGGATGTCTCTGCGCCGGGCGATGTATGTGTATATGTATTTTGATTTTCTTGTCTTTTGATTGTTGTCGTTTTGTTCTCTAGTGCTTTGTTTTATTAGTCATCTGGTTTCAGCTACTGACTTCTCCATTGGTTACCCTCGCTCTTGCCCGGTCTATGGGCATTATTGTGTTTCAGGGGTCGATCGACGATGTATTAGGACATATGAACCTCTTGACTAACATGGGAGAGGGTACGATGACCTTGCCTGTCATCTCGCCTATCCCTAGCGAGGATCCGATAGATCTGTCCGTTTGCTCGCCCATCCGTACTGAGGAAGAGATCGAGCATAGGGCCCCTGAGATTGATCATTTAGAGGAGGACGTGGGGGTGGAAATGGAAGTCGGCAAGGAGAGTGTCGTGGATGTTGTGACGGGTGTCGAGGATGAGGCTCTCGATGGACCCGAGAAGGTGTTGGTGGACGAGGTCGCGATGACCCGTTACATTGGTCGGTGTAAGGGGAAATTGCTGGAGCAGCCCCAAGCTTTAAGGATGGGGTATACGGCGCTGAAGCCCCTAGTCTTCAAGGATGCCGAGGAAATTGCTGCTCGTCCGCTATCGGCGTTAATTGAGCAAGCCGGCAGTGATGCGCTCCGGGTAAATTTTTTTTTTTTTTTTTTTTAATGTTGCATGTCTATTTTTGTTTTTGATGACAGACTTTCTTGGGTTCCATTGTTCTGAGGGATCAGTGGAAGGCGCTCGAGGCTGAGAAAGAGGAGCTGCTGGCCGAAAAGAAAGCCATAGTCGAGGAGAACGATCAGAAGATAAAGGATCTGCTTGCGGCTTTCGAGGTCGAGAAAGAGAAACTGGTCGCCGAGAATAAAACCCTGGGCGATAATTATGACAAGCTGTCTGCGGACTTTCTGCACGTGACCGAGGATGTTGGTAAATTGATGGCTGAAAAAGAGAGCCTGGTCATTAAGTATGACCAACTAGGGGAGGAGAACTTGCTGCTGGCGGAGGATGTGGAAGCCGAAAAGGCTAAGGTGGCCGCTCTGAAAACGGCACAGGCGGAGGAGCGGACAAGGTTATCAATGATGGCTAATTTCTCCGTCTATTGCGCTCATGTGCGGGCGCTCAATTTCGCGAATGTTCCTGTGTCGGATAGGGCGTGGTCGGAGTTGGTGTATCCCTGTCCGCAGGGTGCACCACCAAAACCCTTAGACTGGGAGAATCTTCGTGAAGAGGAGCTTCCCCGGCTACCGGGGCAGACAATTTCAACAACGCTCCGTCCTAATTTTACGTCAGCCACGTCCACTCCTCGACCTGATGCTACTGTTACTCCCCCACCTGCATCTCCTCAGGTGGAACCTTGACCATTTTTCTGACAGTATATATATATTTTTTGTTGTTTTTGTGTAGTCTTTTGGTATTAGAATAGTGGGTCTCTTTTGTATCTAGAAACATATTCTTTTGGGGAAGTGATAATATAGGTGCTGTGTTTTCTTTCTGTTGGGCCTTCTCGGATTACTTTCTTTTGAGGGTCGTCATATTTTGAAGGATGTGAAAACAAAATATTGTCAGGTACCAAATAACCCCCTTGCTGCGGTGGTCTGGACCTCGCCTAGTCGTAGTGTAGGTGACGTTATAGATAATCTGGAAAGATCTAAGGCTGCCCTAACTGCGGAACTGAATTCTGCTCATCATAAAGTCGAGGATCTGAATATTCATATTTCAAACATGTGGATTCGGTTACGTGATTTGGGAGAGAAATTCAGCAAAAAGACCGCCCATTATACGGCAAATAAGGGTAAAGCGAAGGAACTTCTCGGTGCCCTACGACGATCTCATGATGAAGCCCGAGGTCGTGTGACGAGCTTGAATTTGGTCCTAGGGGCCGTTTTCGAGGATGTGGACCTGCTGCTATCCTTTGCCAAAGCGTATTGGGCCCGAGTTCGCGCTTTAGAGGTGCTGGAGCATGTAAAAGGAATGAGTGGTGTGTCCCGGGCAGAGCGCATGGTTGATGCGACGGCCGGGGTAACCGAGACCACTACTGCCTTGAACCGAGTCGACGCGGTCATTCGTGAGCGTTTGGGGACGCAAATTGCTTCATTGCGAGATATTCATTTCGCCGATGTAGCAGAGACCTCGGCGTCTGTTGAGGGGTTATCGGATTGATAATCGAGTAGCTTGTTTTGTCGTTTTATTTGTAGCTTGTATGGAAATATTCGTTTTTTCTATTTTCGTCTTTTCGTTTCTTGCGGTTGTATATTCATCCCGTCTCGTTCTTCCCCATTTTCTTTTTGTTTTGTTTTTATAGGCACGCGCTACTATGTCGCACCAGGCTGGTTCTCCATGCCTAGTTAGCCCGGGGTTAGGGCCTACTGGTGCTGCCCGGGACGAGGTCTCATCTGGTGCGGCTAGCGAGGTGCCTGACAAGTGGCCTTACATCGTTTTGATGGGCAAAAATGTCAAGTTGACCGACCAATGTGCTCGACTTCGGACCAAGCTGAAAACTCAGGCGGCCTCTTTTCGTGAATACGTTCGTCGTGCCGAGCATGCTGTTGAGGTTCAGGAGCGTCGTTTGGATCGATATTGGCGTGCAAAGGACAAATACTTCGGCAAATTAAAGCTGTTGGTAACCAAAGCCAACGTGCTGGTGAAGTATTTCCGTTTGTCCCGAACCAGATACGATGCTTCCGCGGCTATGATCGAAGCTTGCCGTAATCTCCCCTTCGACGATGATCGCCGTAAAGCGGCCTCGGATGCTCACGAGCTCGCTAAAGAAGCCGAGTTCAACGCGAGGCTTCAGACGCTGACTTGCGTTGGAGCTCATACGATCAATTTTGATGTCCTAATTTCTGAGGAGCGTTTTGATGGTGATGAGTCCGATGGGGATACGACGACGGATGACGAAGAGATTGAGCTCGGTCAATTACCGTCGTGCTCCTCCTGTAGTAGCTCTTCTTAAATGAGTTTCTTTAGTGTCAATGATCTTCTTATTGCCTCCGTAATGCGGGCGAGGACTATTTGTGTCATTTCCTTATTCCTGTTTTGTACCTTTCCATTGTCGTATTGCTATTTGATTGATTGGATCGATTTTTCCTTGCTGATTCATTTGTCATTTCGTTATTCCTGTTTTTGATATGCTTGTTGATATTTCATTGTTTAGTTTGATTCTCCTTCATTGTGTCAGCTATTTTGTATTGTATCGCCGCCGTAATGTGGACCTGAATTATTTCTTGCATTGTACCTGCACATGAATTTCATAGTATTTCTAGGCGTTCCTTTGAGAACACGCCATTTAGGGAATTTCATAGCATTCCTAGGCACTTCGGCCATGTTGGGAATTTTCATAGTATTCCTAGACGTTCCTTTGAAAACACGCCATTTAGGGAATTTCATAGCATTCCTAGGCACTTCGGCCATGTTGGGAATTTTCATAGTATTCCTAGACGTTCCTTTGAAAACACGCCATTTAGGGAATTTCATAGCATTCCTAGACACTTCGGCCATGTAGGGAATTTTCATAGTATTCCTAGACGTTCCTTTGAAAACACGCCATTTAGGAAATTTCATAGCATTCCTAGGCACTTCGGCCATGTTGGGAATTTTCATAGTATTCCTAGACATTCCTTTGAAAACACGCCATTTAGGGAATTTCATAGCATTCCTAGGCACTTCGGCCATGTTGGGAATTTTCATAGTATTCCTAGACGTTCCTTTGAAAACACGCCATTTAGGGAATTTCATAGCATTCCTAGGCACTTCGGCCATGTTGGGAATTTTCATTTGCCTTCGCTAGACAGTATGATAATATATTTTATTCATTCAAAAAGACGAAAGATAATGCCATTAAGCAGGAGGGGTAAGGTGGAACCTGTACTCGGAAGATTGCCTACACGTAGTACTTCTTTAGGTTAGCCACATTCCAAGAATTCTTTTCCCCTCGGCTATTGGCGAACAGTACGCTTTTGATTTTGTAAGAGACTGGACTCGTTTGCTTGACGATTTCGTATGGGCCTTCCCAGATAGGGCTTAGTTTGCCATGTATTTCATTGCGGGTATAGACCGTCACTCGTCGCAGCACCAGTTCTCCTACCATGAATTCTTTGGATCCTTTTACTCTCTTATCATAAATTTGCTTCACGCTTTGTTGGTATTTGGCTAGGGTAAGGGCTGCTATCTCTCGTTTCTCGTCTATCATGTCTAGCTCTTCTCTCATTCTTTGTTCATTGTTTCCTTGCTCGACTAAAGTCGTTCGGAGCGTGGGTAGCCCGATTTCTGTCGGTATGATGGCCTTGACTCCGTATGCTAAGCTGAACGGGGTTTCCTTGGTACCCGTCTTTGGTGTAGTTCGGCACGACCATAAAACGTTGAGTAGCCGCTCGGGCCACCTCCCCTTTGCTTGTTCAAGGGTGGTCTTGATGCCGTCTAATATTGTTCGGTTTGACACTTCGGCTTGCCCGTTTCCTTGTGGGTATGTCGGCGTCGAATAGAATTTTCGGATACCTAGTTCCTCGTACCACAGCTGTAAATTGGCATCTTTGAACTGGGTTCCGTTGTCAGCGACGATAGCGTACGATATACCGAACCTTGTGATGATGTATTCCCAAATGAATTGTTTGACGTTGCTGGCTTTGATTTCTCGGAGGGGTTTAGCTTCGACCCATTTGGTGAAATAATCCGTCGCGACGATCAGATATTCCACACTCCCAGGTGCCCTTGGGAGTTTACCGACTAAATCAATTGCCCATTGAGCGAACGGCCATGGTGCCGATACCGGGGTCATCATAGATGATGGGAGCCGGGGTATCTTGGCGAATCGTTGGCACTTGTCGCAACGTTGGGCATATGCATCGGCGTCTCGCTTGATATAGGGCCACCAATATCCTTGGGTCATTGCCTTGTTTGCAAGGGATCGCCCCTTGATGTGTGCTCCGCAAGATCCTTCGTGGAGTTCCTCCAAGACCGGCAGTTATAGCTCGGTCGGGACGCACAGTAGATGGGGTCCCCGGTAACTGGATTTGTATAGTTTATCGTCCTCGGATAGCCAGAAACGAGGAGCTTTTCTTGTAATTTTCAGCGCTTTTATCTTGTCGGTCGGAAGCGTTCCATTTCGCAGATAACGAGTCATGTCCTCCCTCCAACCTAGTTCGTACTGTATTGACGTCACCCGGTCTACCCTTTTAATTATGCTCGGGGTCGGCAGTAGTTCCACTGTGATCGACCGGGTGTCGGTCAATGTTAATGTCGAGGCTAGGGTGGCCAAAGCATCGGCATGTGCATTTTCGGTGCGATTGATTCTTATTAACTCGCACTGTTCGAAGGTTGCCATCAAGCTTTGGACTTTCTCTTGGTAGAGGATCATTCTGTCATCTTTAGCTTGGTACTCGCCGATGGCTTGATTGACGATGAGCATGGAGTCTGAGCTTGCAATTAAGTGGGAGCATCCGAGGGACCGGGCAATGAGCATGCCGTTTATCATGGCCTCGTATTCTGCCTTATTGTTGGTAGCTCGGAAGCCCAGTTTTATGCTTTTTTCGATGATTGCTCCCTCTCTAGACTTTAAGACGATCCCTGCTCCTGATCCGTCCTTGGTGGCTGATCCGTCGACATGTATCTGCCAGTGTGATTGTGGAGAGAGTGCCAAAGGCTCATCATAGCCTTCGGTGAACTCAGCGACGAAATCGGCCAGGACTTGTCCCTTTATGGCGTGACGGGGTGCGAACTCGATATGAAATTGGGATAGTTCGACCCCCCAGGCGGCAACTCGACCGCTAATGTCCGTCCGTCGAAGTGATTATTTGACATGAAATTTCGTGTATACTCGGACCTGATGAGCTATGAAATAGTGCGGCAACTTCCTGGTGGCGACGACCAATGCCAGACACAGCTTTTCCAATGGTAGGTAACGTGTTTCGGCTTCGACCAGAGTCTTGCTGACGAAGTAGATCGGAAATTGTTCGCGACCTTCTTCTCTTAGGATAACTGCACTCACAGCTGTAGTGGAAACTGCTAGGTAGCATGCCAGAACGTCTCCTTTGTTCGGCCTTACTAGTAGTGGCAGTGTCCTCAAGTACTCTTTGAGATTGTTGAATGAAGCCTCACATTCCGGGTCCCAGACGAATTTTCTATCCTTCTTGAGTGATTCAAAAAATGGCCGTCCCTTGTCTGCGGATCGGCTAATGAACCTGCTTAACGCGGCCATCATTCCCGTGAGCTCTTGTACCTATTTCTTATTCTTAGGCGCTGCTAGGTTCCGTAGAGCCGTTATTTGATCTGGATTAGCCTCTATTCCTCGTCGGCTAACCATATGCCCCAAGAATTTCCCTTTGCTGATGCCAAATGCACACTTTCTTGCGTTGAGCTTTAGTTTGTGCTCGCCCAACGTTTGGAAGACGTCTTTAATGTCTTGGAGGTGGGATGTGGGCTTTTCGCTCTTGACGACCATGTCGTCAATGTATACCTCCATTGTTTTCCCTATATGATCTCGACATACCCGTGTTATCATCCTTTGGTATGTTGCCCCCGCATTGCGTATACCGAACGGCATTACCGTATAGCAATAATTTCCCAAAGACGATATAAATGAAGTCTTTTCTTGATCTTCGCGGGCGAGGGGAATTTGATGGTATCCTGAGTACGCGTCAAGGAAGGTCATCCGTTCTGCTCCCGCAGTTGCGTCCACCAGTTGATCGATCCTTGGAAGGGGAAAGTGGTCCCTCGGGCAGGCTTTGTTGAGATTGGTGAAGTCTATACAGACTCTCTCCTTCCCGTTCTTCTTAGGGATGACAACCGGGTTGGACAACCATTTTGGATAGTAAACCTCCCTTATGGCTCCAGCCTCCAATAGCTTTTGTACCTCAGCGATTATAGCTACTCTGTGCTGTACAGAGACTTTCCTGCTCCTCTGTGCTATTGGCTTGTACTTGGCGTTTACACTTAGGTGGTGGCATGCTGTATTGGGGTCTAGGCCCGGCATGTCTTTAGAACTCCAGGCGAATTTATCAATGTTGTTGAGAAGGAATGCCTTTAACTCCTCGGATTCCTATTTTGGAAGGTTATCGCCGAGGAGGAAGTAGTGCTCCTCGTCCATATCAGGAATATACACCTTCCTAAGTGTCTCTCCTACTTGTTCTTCGACCACCCTTTCGGTTTTGGATATTTGGTTGATCAGCTTCTTTGTGCTGGTGGGTTGTTCCACAATGCTTCGTTGTTTTGGGAGAGTCGCGGTGATGTCTTCGCAGCGTCTTGAATCTTCTTGACATCCTCTGGCTGTCTCGATCTCTCCCCTATCATTTGGGTACTTGACCTTTTGGTGATAGGTCGAGGGTATGGCCTTCATGGCATGTAACCAAGGTCGGCCTAATATCGCATTGTGACCGGAGTGGTCGTTGACCACTAAGAATTCCACGGGAACCGACACGGACCCGGTTGTGACACTGAGGACGATCTTACCTAACGGTTTAGTCGTTTCGGAGATGAATCCGATCAGTGTGACATCGGTAGGTTGTAGATCTTGCAGCTTGAGTTCCATCTTATCGAAAAGCTCCTTGTACATGATATCACAAGAGGCTCCTTGGTCGACAAGTACCCTGCTGACCGTGTCTAGGCCGATTTGAACACGGAGGTTAATGGCGTCTCCGTGGGGGTAAATCACCCCTTCTTAGTCAAGATCCGAGAAAGAAATGGGTGGATGTCGTCGTGGTGTGCATTGTCGTTTAGAGGTTGACGCCTGTGATGCCTTGGCTACTTGGCCAAAGTGGGCCAGCTGCCGTTGTCGCGATCGTTCCCCGCCTGGGCCCTTGGGTCGTGACATATGAACGACGTTGATCGTTTTGCCTTGCCGGTTGTCGGATCCCTCGATGGCCAATTGCTTGCCTTTATTCCCAGTTCCTTTGATGTACTTGGCTAGGTATCCTGCATCGCCCCACTGGTTCATTCTCCATCGCAGGTTACGACAATGCTCAGTGAGATGGCCGTGATCCTCATGATATGCGCAGAAGAGCTTGGAATCTCTCTTATTGGGGGGAGAAATGATCGGTTGTGGTCGGGAATACCAACTTTCCCTGCATATATCCTTGAGGATATCTTCAGCAGATAGGTTGAAAGTGTATCGCAACTCGACCGGTCCGGAAGTGTTTCGGTGTTCCCTCTCTTAGGGCCGACCTTGTTGAAACGGCTTGGGTGGCATCGGGTAGGTGAGCTGGAGCGGTTTATGTTCGTTGGTCGGTGTTGGGTACGCGATCTGGAGCGGTTTGGGCTCTAGTGCTCGTGGTCGCTCTACCCTGCTATGGACCTCGGGATCTTTGCCCTTTCTGGTCGGTTGAAATGCCTCTCCCTGGTTATTCCTAACTCTTTTGCGACCCACCTGTGCCTCGCGGACCGACTCTCTTCTTGGTAGAGTTCGGTTGAGGAAACGCAGTTCGTCGTTCTTATCGGTGAGGTGGGTACAATAGGCTAGCAGGGAATCAGTGGTCGGGAAGTTTTTGCCTATGAACTTCCTTCTCGCCCAATAGCCATTAGGGATGGAGTTGATAAAGTTCTGGATGGATATATTATTGGCATATCGTGGAATCTGGTTTGCTATGTCGAAAAAACGTATGCAGTAATCGTTGAGCCTTTCATTTGGCATCATCGTCATTTTAAGAAGGGTTTCGATGCTAACCTTCTTTTTCCGATGAGCAGCGTATCGGGTGGAGTACGCTCTTAGCAGTTCTGCCCAGTCTCTAATGGAGCCCCGTGGTAAGTTGTGATACCTTGACGAAGCCTCTTGACCCAAGCTGTTTTTGAAAAATTTGCACATCAGTGCATGGTCATCACTCCACAGTTCCATCTTCGTCTTGTAGTGCCTCAGATGGTCGATAGGGCAACTCTTTCCATCATAAAGCCTGAATTCGGGGATGACGAACCCCATAGGATTTCGGTACCGCGTGATCTGTTCGGTACATGGGGTTTCTTGGCATACGTTCCAAGCCTGTTGGAACGCGTCATCCGTGACTTGGTAGGGGGGAGGGTATCCTCCCTGATATGGTGGTGGGCCATTTCCTTCCCCGATCCTGTATTCGGGATATCTACCGTCCTTCATGTTTGTGTGGACATGTTCCATATGAGTGTTCGGATGGACGATAGTTATTGGGACATTGCCCCCTTGGTGGGGCACTCTTGTATCGGGTCGTCGACCCGCTGCCTCCAGGGCGGCCCTGTAGGCAGAATCTTCCACTTCATGGCGTGGGTCTTTGTCAGTTTGGATAACTGGCACTACGATGCCGGCCGCTGTCATGGCCGTCATGCATTCCGCCAGCTGAGCTTGTAGCTGGGCGTAGTTCCTTTCATCGGCTAACGGAACAACGTGTTGTACCTCCACCGTGGGTGGTGTAATCATCCTCTGAGGATTAGTTGGTATTCGGGGCAACTGTCCGAGTACATGATCCTCGGGCATGCCAAACTGATGAGCTTCGTCCGTTTGTAGATGAGCACCGGAATTGACCGAGGCTGTAGGCAAAGGGACTCTTGAGCTCGGCCCTGCCTGTGACCTGGGTAAGCGTCTTCGTGCACGCCTTAATACGGGCACGTCTTGTTCGTCCTCCGAGGACGAAGGGTGTTCGTCGACAATCCCTTCAATGAAATGTTGGGGTGGTTCGACCGGTGGTTCTTGGTTGACGTAGGATGTTGTTGGTTGGTTTCCAGATTGGATAGCTTCATATCTGTCGCGGACGGCGAGTAGATTGTCGAGGTCTTGTTGGCTAATTTGCGCGTTTTGGTTATTGGTTTCTGTTATCTCGGGATGTGTTTCCTCTACATTGGTCACCATTGTCGCTCGTCTGGCAGAGTATTGGTATTCGAATTCTAAACTAGTTGGGAACTAGATGATTCCCGGAGACGGCGCCATTTGATAAAGCCATAACTTTGGTCGGTTGCGCTAGGCTTTTCAACAATAATATAATAGTAAATCAAATGTATATAATGGACACTTCCTGATCTTTATTATTGCTCGGATTACTATCCTTATTCGGATTATTACACTTGCTCGGATTAGTATCTCTATTTTACAATTGTGCTCGATTTGACTATTTAATCTATCTTCTTGGTCTTTCTCCCCTTTTATTCGGTGCTCGGCTTTATCTCTGCTCGGTTTATTTCTTGGTGTAATAAGCCTTGACTATTTTCTCTCTTTTCTCAACTTCTCTCTATATTTTTTGGATAGATCTTCCGGTCCTTTTCTAGGAGGGCTAGTTGGCTATTTATAGGCAACTATGCCTTATAGGATGTTGACAAATGTCTTCATACCAGGGGTTTTTCAGACACGGGTCCCCATTTGATTGGGCTTGGGCTTTTGATAGAAATACCTTATTTACTATAAAAAAGCATGAGATGACCCATTTAAGCGTTGGATAACCAGTTATAAAGTGGGTTGATTATTATCCGAATAGAATATTCGGTTCTAATTTTTATGTTCTATCATTAATCTTCTAGCACAAAGATACTTGTTATGATGTTATTCGGAAGGTAAGAAAGTGATCAATTCTTTGTTCTATTACCATATAGAAAATTTTGTAGTACCGTTCTTTATCTATGCCCCGATCACCTTCTTTTGGCTATGTTTTATTCTCATATACATAGTCGTATATTTACAGTGAAGTGAAACTAGTACTAGTACCCCTCTCTTGTTGAATGTTGAGGTAGCATATGAGTGACTGAGTCCAAAATAATCGTATGTATCACAAGGTTGCATGTTAATTATGAGCACCTTTGTATTGCTCACTTTCTTGCAACATCAAAAAAGGAAGACTATTTACATTCATTTCAAACAAATAAAGTTTTCAATACTCAAACATTCTAGAGAGTTAACAGATGTGTGGTTGAAATGATATAAAGAGATTACAAATTTCTCCAAAAAAGAGTTACCAAACGGTGCAAGAAAAGATATTAAGTATAAATTTTACAGCATTGAAGATCTCAATGATTAAATTTAAGTTTATATAGAAGAGTAAAGTGGAGAGAGTCCCCAAAGAAGATTCTATTCTAATATCTCAAACCACATTGAAATTACACCCCCACCATCACCTCTCAGGCACTCACATGACCAACCCATCCAACCTTACAAATATTAATTTTCTAATCCTAAGTTATGTTTTAAATAAGTTGAATGAGAATTTCAAGGAAAGACAACTTAGAACACAGACAGAATAAGGATAAACCCTAAATATAAAAATTGAATAGGGAAGAATATGATAAATTAAATATGAAAATTTTATTTCCTCTTTCCTAAGATCGAAGAGGAAGAATCAAAGTCTGAATAATACACGACAAGCTACAAGGTTCTTTCCCCTGTCTATTCCCACACTCTTTTTTGTCACCTTCATATATATTTGCTTACTTCAAGGTAAGGGGTTATACCATTTTATGGGGTTTTCTTATGGAGTATTTAGACCAACCGCATTAGCAATGTTAAAACATTTTCATCAAACCTAACATATTTTATATCTTTTAATGAACAATTTACATTTAAACAAAATTCCAGCTTACTTATTAATTTACTTATAATAACATTACATTATTTCTTTTTATTTATTTATTATTATTTAATAATCATAACAATATTCCAAGCACAAAAATATGGACTCCGTGATAGTTTCTTACTATTATATTCATCTAGTCAATCATATACATTACTCATATATAAGATGAATTTTGTGTTCACTGAAATTTAAGAAATTTATAGGGTTTCTGATTTCTGTCACTTTTTATACCATAATCATCAAATTTTAATAAAAAATATGTTTTGAACTAACAGATAGGAATGCTCTTATATCTTGATTATAACAATTTCCCTTGTATATTTTTCAAATGCAGAAATGTGATAGAACAAACTATTAACTAAACAAAACAATCCTCTCAATTTAACATGACAGCTTAAAGTCCACTGAATTGGAAAGTGTCCCTTGCTAATTGAAATGATTTACGCAATCTATAATTATTATTAGTAAATCAATTGTAATTCATTTGTTTATCTACCTTTCTTATCTACACATTTACCATTACTATATGTAAAATACTTGAGTTTTAGTATATAAAAATGTACTTCATTTTTAAAAACCCGAATTATCAAATCTTAATTATGATTTGGTACATATAATGTAGTATTATGCAGCATCAAAATTGAAGTAAAAATGTGGCCCAGCTAAATATATTTACAACGCAAAATTCTTACTTGTTTTGTCTCCAAAGTTCTAGAATAGATCTGGCTTAGCTAAATATATGTTTATTGATCTTTTGTACAACTTAAATAAACTTATGAGGACATTCTTACGTACAGTTTCATTTTAGCCAAAAATTTGAGGTACTACAAGGAGCATTTTATAACTATATACCGAGACCTACAAAATGGTGAAACGTGTCTAGATCTAGAAATACACAAGTAGCATGAATAGGCAAAGTGTACGTATTACTGAAAGTGGGTTTAAAATTAGTATGTTTTAAGAAAGTGAGAAAAGAACAAAAGAGTATTCACGAGAAGGGCATAAAAAACGTACAAAAACAAAATTCAAACGGAAACAAAAGAGGGTCTGTGCTACCATGTCAGCCGCTGCAATGCTTTCAGAATACTTGCATATTACATTTTTATATTGCGTTAAATATTTACTAGTAGCTACTAAAACTTTTCATAGTTTTATTAAACAACTTTCTTGATTCCCTATCTTTCCAACTGTTGCAATGTTGAAATTTTGAACAATTGATAAAGATGATCTTTTATTTTTGAAAAGAGGTAAAAGATGATCTTTGTTGTGAATCGGAAAGTCATACTAAATTATGAAGAAAGGAACTCTTGACTATCGATCTTTTTTCTTGTAAAATGTTTATATTAATTATTTATTGTGTTGGGGGTGGCGTACCATATAACACACACATAGGTGGGATACACCCACTATTTCATTAACGATGAATTGTCGTAAAGACTTTATTACATCTGAAATGACGCACTGATATTCGAATTTAAAGTATGTTTTAACTCGACTTTCTAGTATAGAAATTGTACCTCCGGCATGGCTATAAGAATCTAAGACATGAATTTTGACCATTCACATAACCAATTCTCTTTTCTCCATTGATCAACCCTAGCTATCACCTCTATGAAAATATAGAGATTAAAATATCTCCAGTCACTTTTTAAATATTTGGGGACTATAATTGTTTCCATTGAAACTATAAGGTTAGAATAAATTTTCTAAATAAAATAAATGGCACCATTGTATGGTTATAGATGTGTAAGAGTGTAGAATAAGAGTAGGAGAAGGTGAAGACTGAAGAATAGGAGAGTAGTTTTGCTTGGTCAGGAATCTTTAGAAGGTCTTCTCTTTTCTTCTTCTTTTTAAGATCATTTGCTAAGTAAAACTAATTTCTAAAGTTTTTATTGGATATCGGAACTTGAAACTGACAATTATTATTGGGGTTTTCATGATTCTTCTAAATTTGTCACATGCATAGTCTTGTTCAATTCTCATTTTTTGTAGTAATATTAATCCATGCTTGTAAATCCTTAAGACTAGTTTTTATTATCAAGAGTTGAAGTGAGTTTTTGAGCCATAGTTGTCCATTATGTCTCACCCTTCTCAGAAAAACCACTTTGATTTTAAAAAATGAATAATGATACAATAGAAGCAAGTCTTGGTGATATAATTTGGGTGATGACTTTATATTACATAAAGAGAAAAAGGCTAATCGTTCTAAATTCACCAAAGTTTTTTGGCTTGTTATTTTTAGAAATAAGTGTCAAAGACAATGGTAGTTAATTAAGGACGCATGTACACAACACATATATAGTTTGCATTTAATCGAAAAAACCTATATAAGAAAATGTCATCGTAACAACAAAATTTTCATTAGTTTTTGTTGTTATGTGTCATTAAATTTTAGCAACAACATAGCAATTGATTAGGATATTTTATTTCTTTTAATAATTTAATAACACTCACTTTACAACCTCGAATCAATGAAGATTTATTGTTATACTAACAATTTCTTGCAGTAGACATGAAAGATGAAAGATGTCTAATAATAGATTAAAATGGAGAAATGCATGATAGCTACTATTTTTACTGTGATTTTTAAAGGTTAAGAACTAAAATTGGACGTATCTTATAATATAGTAGCTATCATGATTTTAATATATTTTATAATATACGTCCAATTTTAGTTCTTAACCTTTAAAAATCGCAGTAAAAATAGTATTAATTAAAAATATTTAAAATTTTAATGATTTTAATATATTAATTAAAAATATTTAAAATTTTAATGATTTTAATATATTTTATTTAACTATTCAACAAAATAAAACATCAAATATAATATTTATGAAACTCTAGTTGAGACTACCATAAATTTAAATATTAATTAAAAATATTTAAAATTTTAACGATTTTAATATATTTTATTTGACGATTCAACAAAATAAAAACTCAAATATAATATTATAGAACTCCATTTCAGGCTACCCTAAACTTCAATATTAATTAAAAATATTAAATATATGCCCGAATAGCATACTTTTAAATTTCGGGATGAAAATAAAATTATAAGTTTACATTAAATACTGATTAAGTTTATCTCGCTCATTAGTATTGATATATAATTAGTCATCATATTCGTATAGTTTCACCTTGGGCCCGGTAAATTATGGTAAGCCCCCACCTCTACAGTCATTTTTATGGGAAACGAATCAATGGCTTACTTTAAGCTCTTTATTTGGTGGAAAACATTACTTTAATGGTTTTAAATTTTCAACCCCTTGTAATTTGTTTCTGATTGATTAAAATGCTAAAGTAGCTAGTACTTACTCCTACTTTTAAAAAAAATACTAAAGTAGGAGTAATTGAGTAGTTTCTAAGAATTAAATAAGCGATATAATTAATACTATGTATAGAGTAAATTCTTTTTTTCGTGCATGCGTAACTCATCCTATAATCCTAGGCAATAAAGTTTATATATATAGAATTTGAAGAAAAGTAAAAGATCAAAAAAGTTTAGAAGGCTGCATGTATAATTTTTGGTTCTTTTATTGAAACCTTTTTGGCCAATAATTCAAACACCTGAGCCACGTTAACAAACATAGGTTAGCAAACATCAAGAGAAGACAAAGTGGGAATATGCATGAATGAAAGTAGATCTCATGACAAGATAACATAATTAATATAACAAATATCGCTAGAAAAAAAAAACTTGGATTTGCAAGAATATGGTTTCATATTTAATAGGGACATTGTATTAGTCAAGACGGGACGACTAAAAGCCGGATTTTATCAACTTATATAGCCGGATTGATGGCATGGACATGGATTTGGCTCATTTGGTGAGCTGATGAAGTGGTGACTGAAATATTATCATCAAGTTTACATGAGTATGCTTCTGTAGTGTGTTGGATTGGATAAGAGATGATCAAGTATTTATCGACTAGGATAAATTAGTTGCTCGAACATATTTATCGTAGTTAATGGAAATTATTTTTCGAGCATGCACATATTTTTCTAGAATAAGAGCGACTCATATTGTTTGCATTTCCATAACATGATATATAAATCTTTCGTCTCGGCAACTCTTTTGCTTTCGCAAGCATGACGAAGTCATGTCAAACGAACAACTCCTCTATTTTGTTAAAGTCGTATCCATAATACCTCACGTCAAGGTGTACTATCGAGAGTCACGATTTATGATACATCTGTTTTTCTCCATGTTTAATCTTCAACAGTTTCTGATTTGTGTTTGCATTCTAATTCCTTTGCCTTGTCTTGGCAAACTTTCTCTTTAGTGTAACAGTTTTATTTTAGGCTGTTGAGCATTATGTATTATTGACGTTTTATGTTTATTATGGAGTATTTTCCGTCATCCCTAATTTTGGAACACCACATTTTTTCCTCTTTTGTTAATTAATTAATTAAAGAAATGAATCTATATTAGATATAGTCGAATTTATGCGGTTGGCCTACATATTTTCTTTCGGTACTTATATTTCAATTATATCTTTAAGTCCAAATCTTCTATCCTATTTCGTGTCTCATTGGTTTTTTAACCCAAAATCGTTATTAAATTTTTGTAAAAAAAAATACTACAATTACAATTAGACATGTATTAATGCATTCCAATATTTTATTTCTTATCAAAAATTCAAATATGCTTTATTTTGGAATTAAAATACGAATTAGTGTAAATTAAATATAAAATCCAAAAAAAATAATGTAACCCAACAATATGTCTCAATATTATGAAATATGTCTAGAATACTTTGTCAAAGTTTATAAAAAAACACAAAAAAGTTATAAAAAAATCAAAATTTGAGCGAAATTATAAGATTTGGACTCTATCTTTAGACTCATAAATGGTATTTTTTAATTAAAAAAATGGGACATTTTTGGAAGTAATGAAAGGATAAAAAGGAAGTAGAAGAAAAATGGCGTCACACCAGACTTATAAAATCACATCACGTAATTCGAAGACATATATATTTCAAAAAACAAGTATATATATATCTCTTCTGCAATGGTAATAGAGTATAGAACATGATGGTGTGGTTCGAATTTTGAAAAGGGAGTGTTTGATATTACTATTGACATTAAACAACAAATGCATAACTACAAAATAGAGTAATAGAAGACACTCGTTTGACGTGAAGTGATACCATATTCCTCTTCACATCTACTTAAATAAATAATATGTATCCATATGATATTAAATGAAGTGTCGAAACTACCCTTTTGGGGAGGAAATCCTGGAGTACCAATAATAATAACAAAAATTAAACATAAAGAAAACACGTTTGTTATTTTCTTCCTAACTATAATGTTTGCTAAAGTACGTATTATCAAAAAGTTAAATCTTTTAAAGGAATGCAAGTAAACAATATTACTGTTGTCGTTTTGACCTCTTGAAATACTTTAAATCGGTTTTTCTTTTCATTATAATTATGATAACCTTTCAAATTGTTGTGTACTTTTGTTAGTAATCTTGTCTCTATTCTAGCAACTGCTTTATTGTCCTTGATTTTTGAAAACCATTTCCTAATGTAGCTGATATGCCAGTACTAAAAGAAAGTACTAACTCATGTGACCGACCTTAAATAACATTGTACATTTTAATCTTATTCTTATGAGTACATACTACAGAGTAGAGACTATGAATCCCTTATAAATCACAACTTGTTTCAAATTTGGTACTTGTTAGTATACCAAAAATACATTTTCTCAAAAAAAATAAAACATTTTCTCTTATCATTTTTGCTCATCAATAGCTTATAATCATTCAATAACATTGATTCCTAGATATCAGGCTTATGCTTCAAAAAAGAAAATATTACTACTTTTTTTTTCCTTGCAAGCAAGTGAACAATGAAATATAAAGGCAATAAAATTAGGTTAGTACAAATGACTAACTCAACTAATTAAGCTTTACAAGAGCAATACAGTAATTAAATACACAAAAATTAAGAAGTTTGTAAAATCAACGAACTATGATACTAGTAACGCCAAACTGGTTAAATCTTTACGAGTTTTATAGTAAACTATCTGTCAAAAAATATACAGTACAAGATACAAGTACAAAAAAAAACATTCGTTTTAACAAAACCGGTTGTGTGCAACTATTTGTCACACATTCATGCAACGTTTGATGAGTGTCATTGCTCTATTTGGATACACATCGATCATAGATGACCCTTAATGAGTCTTTGTATGGGTTCGTCTCAAAAAATATAAAGTATTATAAAGATACAAAAAAAAAAAAATGACTTATTAACAAAAACCGGTTGTGTGTAACTATTCGTCACACACTCATGCAACGTTTGATGAGGGTCATTGATTTATCTGGATATACATCGATCATAGATGACCCTTAACGAGTCTTTGTAAGGGTGTGTGTCAAAAATTATATAGAATTATGATATATAAGATTAACTAGAAAATTACAAAAAGAAAAGACCATAAAAAATAAAAAGGGTAGTATAGTGATTTCTTCTAAAATCCCACTTTGTTCGTGATTTTTAAGTGCGTGTGCGCGGACTCAATTTCTAGAAAGAAAGAGAGAGTCACGGGTTGTTCTTGAAAGGCTCTTATTTTTCTCACACCTTTTATATACAAATACAAAAATACAAAAATACATAACACAAACACTCACTATATATTTCTTTCCACCCTAGTTACTCCTAAAAATAACCAACAAAATGGCACTAATGTTGGATAACTGTGAGGGTATACTCTTATCTCTAGAGTCTCATAAATCAGTTCCAGCACCATTTTTAACTAAAACTTACCAGTTAGTTGATGATCCAGCTACTGATCATGTCGTTTCTTGGGGAGACGATAATTCTACGTTTGTCGTTTGGAGGCCACCGGAGTTTGCTCGTGACCTTCTTCCTAATTATTTCAAGCATAATAATTTCTCTAGCTTCGTTCGCCAGCTTAATACCTATGTATGTAGCTGTTTTTTGTTTAATTTTTTTATGTCCATTAAAATGTTTGTCTTACACTGTCTTTTTGGGGAGGAAAAAAAGTGATTTTAGAAACTTTGTGTCTGTTGTTCCGGGTTTTAAGACTAGTATATGTTTTGTTAATTAAAAATAATAATGTGTTTAGTTTTTGTTTATCATCATTATCAGACCTTGAACTTTCTGTTTTGATCTGAGTCATTACCAATGCAATAAAAGTTCCTTTTATATACAATAATAGTTTTTACTAAAAAATAAAAAGGATTTAGAACTACTATCAGAGTATTAACTTATCACTTACCTGTGTTTAATTAGTGGAAATGAAATTAAAATATGCAGTATACTGTTGGTATAATTTTTAAGATTAATACTTTCTTCAAACCAATGTTCAAGTAGTGCCTCAGATAAAACATTTCTTAAGTTTCGAGCACTGTTTGCTAATTAATAGACATTTTAGTTTGGTTTATTCCTTATAACCTCATAATTTGTACTTTAAAGATTAAATTTCTGAAAACCTTTTCATTTAGGTAGTCTATATTTCCTTAACAAGGAGTGTTCCTACTTGAGCTGGTAGTATTTGGCTATTTTGTGGTTTGTTTATTGTTCTTGAATAAATAAGCTAACTTAATTTGAGACATTAAAAACTTGGCTAATTCAGCAAGGTTTCTATTTTTGCAGTCAAAAGACAAATAAATAGCCATCACTTTTAAGTTCACATCTAGGTACAGTTACTACAGTACAACCAGTAAAAAAAACAAAAAAAAAAACGCCAACTTAACGGCCCTTGCACCACTGTTAGTTGGAAATTTGTGTATATATCATCACATTATGTAAAGTGTGATTAGTTTTACTAAACTTTTATATTTTTTTTGGTGATATGGAACTAGGGTTTCCGAAAGATCGTGCCGGACAGATGGGAGTTTGCGAACGAGTTCTTCAAGAAAGGACAAAAGCACCTCCTCTGTGAGATCCATCGTCGCAAAACCTCCCAGCTGCCACCTCAGATGTCTCCAATCTGTGGTGGAGGGCCGAGCCCGTTTTTTACATATCCAGCCCACAACCACCGTCCTAGCATCTCTCCGCCAGACTCTGACGAGCAAATCTGGCCGGAGTCGCCGCCATCTGTGCCAACAGGCGGAGGCATGTTTGGTACCTCTGTAGCCGCACTTTCTGAGGACAATCAAAGACTACGGAGGAGCAACACGATGCTTATGTCCGAGCTAGCGCATATGAAGAGGCTATACAATGATATTATCTATTTTGTTCAGAATCATGTGAAGCCTGTCGCACCTAGTAATGCGCACATTTCACCGTATCCGAGCAATATGATTGGGTACAACAATGTGCAAGCCTTGGGATCGTTACACGCTAACAATGCTCCGAAAGAGGGGATGAAGCTGTTTGGGGTGCCGTTGCAATCAAAGAAGAGACTACACTCGGAATATTCTTCTAACTCGGTTGAAACTAACAAATCGAGGTTTTTGCTTGAAAAAGATGACTTAGGGCTAAATCTCATGCCACCTTCCTAGCTAGTATTCCCTTTAGAGCTAAATAAGGATTTCTATTTTAGTTTCTCGTTTTTCATCTTGATAATTAATTAGTTTTCTCACACTTGCTCATTTCCTTGTTTGATAGTGTATGTGTGTTTTGACTTCATTTTTGTGTACATAGAAGACCTTAGTTCTAGTTGATGCTAAATGGACGTTTAGATAGATGGAACTTGGAAGGGTTTTCGAATAAATTTCTAAGGTTTTAAAATTTTGTTACAAAATTTTAAATTTGATACTGCATTCTAAGCATAAATAGTTATCAACTACGCATCTGGTTATAAAGAGTATTTTTAAAATAATAATAAACTGGTACAAGGGGGGGAAAAAAGGAGGTCAATAAATTGTTTGTCAAAATAAGGACGAACTCTACTTTCAAAAGAATAAAAAAGGACGAACTCTCTCTTAAATCACTTGGTCAAAAATAAAAAAGTAAAATAAAAATCATCTTAAATCAATTCATATGATTCTATTTTGGAAAGAAACGAAGGATTTAAGGATGGATCATCGACAGATAACATCTCATGATTGATGGTTCTGTTCTAATTTACAGCTTTTTAGTTTTGATTCGAACGAATTCATGTCATATATAGCCTCATAGGAGATGCTTCCTCTTCCCTATATACTAGGAATTAATTATTTTCAAAATGGAATATATTATAACAATAAATGATATTTTTTTTAAATGCTTGTGAGAATTTTTCTATATGTTTGGTATAGTAGTGAGTGCAATGTACGCGAATATTTGTTCCTAAAAAACCTTCTAAATATCGATTGATAAACCCTTGGAAAGTGTTCGAGTTTTGTGTAAGATATTAAAAAAATTTGAAGTATAATTAAAGTACATCTTTTGAATTTAATTAAACCATTCGGTTGATCGTATACATATTCATATTTATCAAGTCTAAAGATGAAAGCTTGATCTTTAAAAGGAATGACCTGATATTCAAAACAAAATTAATACCACTACTGTGTTGAAGATTTGTAAGAAATGATAGAAGTTGAAATAAATGATATTATAAATACTGTTATTATCACAATGTAGTATATCTACCATGACATTATGCACCAATTATCATCATAGCAACATTAATTCATGCAAGAACAGGATTTGTAAATTGATAGTCCAAAAAGGCCATCATTATAAAGTTATCTTGATTAAGGTGACCATACTATTTTGAATATTTTCTTTCCGTATTACTCGATTACGAGCACGGTTACTCACGCAAACTCATAGTAATAAAAAGACAAAAAGAAGAATACAACCACACATACATATATGAACCAAATAATAATAATTAGAAGGTAAAAAAGGTGTGTGTAATTCGATGAAAGCGAAATATAGAAGAACAAAAAAATGATGCTCGAAACGTTTCTATCAATGCTTCTATATACTTCTTTTTCCATTATCAGAAGAAACCTTTGCTTTTTCCCACTTCAAGTATAGTCTCACTCTATATACCCTCTTTGACTGCTACAAATAGATTAATTTGTACATGACTAAAAAAGATCTCTTTTATTTAATGACTTTACCAAATATCCCCATACAAGGAAACTTTCACAATAAAGTTTGACTAAGCATTATCTCCACTTGGGCTTTTGCTTTATTGACCAAAATTGTTTTTTTTTTTATGTATATTTTTGTTTAAGTAATTTAATTCTAGAACAGAGAAACTCTGCAGTGAAGCATGTGGGAGAGAAGAAGAAAGCGATGCTACTATTTTGAATCTAGAGATGGAATGTGGGATTGGAAAATCTTTGTCGTGCAATGATTTGGTATTTAGTATAAAGTTTTAATTTAATACATGTAACGCTTATATTAAGAAACCCTATATAATGCCCTATCTTGTCTTTTTTTATTTTGTTGGTGTGGTGAATATGTGTGGCACGTGACTTGAAGATGCACGTGCATCGTATAACCATGTTTTGTTTTAACTGAGATAAAATTAAATAAACTAATAGTAATAGACGTGGATAGGCAAATAATTAAGAAAGTGTGTCAGACGGGTGTAATTAATCAAGTTATTTTTCCATTTGACAAAGAAAATTAACTGTAGTGTCTTAGTGTGTATTTGTATTTTCCATTATTAATTTATAAATCTTGTACATGCATTTACTGAACTTGTAACAAGATGGCATGCTAGATTCGTTTGTTTTTATATATATTGGCAATATGGAATGATATTATTAATAATTAGTTTTCTAATTAAATTGTATACAAGAAAAGAAAAAACAAAAAAAATACAACAACAAAGTAATCAACTTATAGGTAGATTGAGAGCAATCAACTAGATCTAAGATATTCGAAGAATCGTTAAAATAATTTGCCTCTATATGACAGTAAAAATCATTATAGTCTAAAAGCACTCGCATCAGTTAATTTATATCACAAATTTAACTTAAATATGAGTAGATTATTTTAAAATATGAGTAACTTGGGAAACAATAGCAACTTATTACTTTTTGCTAAACACATTTGTAATTTCTCTTGAGCTATTTGTTTTTAATTAAATTATCCACTTTTTCTTTTCTAAAGGACTAAATATTGTTTTCTACATTTATCAAACTGTTACTTACTACTTGCTTTTTTTTTCTCTCTTTATCACCTAAACATTGATTTTACTTAAATCTCTTTAACTTTTTTACTATAAAAACTTCAAAGCCAATTTTATTAACTAATCATGAGAACTCTCTTATACTAGCATTTTTACTATTTCTTACTCTCTCTTCATTGACATTCTTATTAAAATATCAATCTCTTTGTGCGAAATCTTATCCTTACTTTTATCTTTTGTCATTTTGAGTTTTTTTTTCAATTTTTCTGACTTTTCCACTTTCAAATTAACCTTACACTTTGAAATTTGAATCATCACGACCTTTCTTGTGACAAACATAACAAAACTTTGGCTCATTTGCAAGTCCTCGTTGGCACTTTAAATAACACAATTTTGAAAATTTATTCATATATATATCCAGTTCCCCATATTAGACAAATAACCAAAACTTAAAGACTCTGGCCCTTTATTTTTGTGTGGTATTAACAGAAACCTCTTGAGACCATCAAATATTTTTCAAACATATCTAGCTAGTTTTAAATTAAATAACATTGTTATTAAGCTCTTAGATTCTGGATAACAATATCAAATAATTCTGTACATGCAGATAAAAAGTGAGATGTGTATATACTCAAAAGAAACTTTAGAAACAGAAGAGGGGTAGTGTGTGTTTGTGTTGTATCATTGTATGTGGTTAACAGTCGGATCGGACCATGGCTTGCACAGTTCTTGAAAGTTTGAGGGGAAAAAAAAGCAAAAAGCAAAAGATTATAACAAAGACTTGTTTGTTTCTTTGAGTTCTTTTTATGCACTTTACTGGCTTCTTCTTTTTCCTAATCCACTTTGTTGACAATCGTGAGTTTTCATGTTTTGATTAGCTCAATGTTAAAGCTAAAAAAGCAAACTTAGATTACTAATATTTGAGAAGTATACATAACTTTTTTATGAGCATCTGCACCTAGAAAGTATGCATGCATACATCTACATATATTTTGCGTGCCGGCCATGTAAGATTGAAACATGTAGTCCACTGTCCACCTTCAGATAGAACATACAATTGCACTATTTTCCGGGGGTGTTTCCGTACCGCTTCAGTGAGTGGCGGAGCCAGAACTTTTGTTCAGGAAGGTCGTATTTTGTATATAAAATCAACCCACATCGGTCGTAAGAAAATTTCTTATTAAACAAAATCAAGTTTAGATTCGGACATTTTTCTATGAGTTTTTTTAAAAGAAACTGTAAAGATTTATCTGAAATTAGAACAATGGAAAAAAACCATTTATTATAAATCAAGATTGGATTTGTTGTTTTTGAAAAATAAGGATAATTACATTAATTGTCCATCTAGAAATTAATGTTTCTCCTTTTTATAAATTATTATCAAAAACACTAAACATATGGACGATATTAATTAAAAGTAGTGACGAGACTAATGAGAAAACTTAATCTTATATTTTGTTTTTAAAAGTTAAGATTTTGTAGACCTGTCTTATGTTTTTATTATGAAAGTGGACTACTAATTTTACAAAACAAAACTAGTGGGGTGTATAGTATTTAATAGATTTAAGTGATCACGTCTATAATTAAGTGTAAATGAAAATTGTTTGTAAAAGAATGTATGTAGTGTACACGTTTGTATTGACGTTATAAATGACAAAATTAGCCCCTCCATTCTTTTTCTTTATTTTACTATCCTTTCTGTACAGTAACACATTTAGTTATATTTTTATTGGATATTTTAAAAAGAAAATGGCAAAATAGTAATTTTAAAAATTCAAAGTTGAGGGGGTCATGTGACCTCTCTAGCTCCTATGTAGTTCCGCCTATGGCATCAGTAGTAAGTTCCACTTCATGAATACTCGTGATATTGAAAAATGTATGAAAAAGAATAGCAAATAAGAAGATTACGAACTCTCATCCGAAGATAATATAATATTAAAGTCACACCCGATAACTCTGTCATTAGACAGAATCAAGAGGGAGGTTTATAAAGGTCGTATGCCTTTGTATTAATTTCATGATATAATAGGCCTAAAATAAGGATTTTAATTTTATTCTAATGGAACTCTTGAGTTTTTAACAATTTACTCTTCAAAATAACAACAATTGTCATAGATAATTATCCCTAACTTCGTTCTTATATAATAAACAGGGTGTTTTTTGCAACATTTTTTTGTTGTTGAAAAACTGTTTAAAATAGCAATAAGGAAAAAGCTTCCTTCAAAAAAGTAGTATTGTAGTGTTTGAAATATATATATATATATATATATATATATATATATATATATATATATATATATATATACATATATCTAATTTACATGTTATGTCTTTATTTTTTATATACTTATTTTACATATAAGTGGCTTGTATATAAATTCAGAAGTGTTATCCTAGTAAGGGAGAACCCGCACTCTCAACCAAGAAGTGCATGACTAAAGTCTTACGTTTCTAACTCGAGTTTAGAAGGAAAAAAACATTACATTTCTAGATTTTCTGTTTTTAGACCTTTTGATTTTGTTGACTCAAAAACTCGTTTTTGTTCTACCCAAAAAGCAAGACAAGCTATCACAAGTGTTGGTTTAGCCAAAGTCTTGCCGTTCTAAAATTTGAAACCAACATTCAAGACCAAAACGTATTAGGTGCCTATATGTAGTTTTTTTTTATTTTCTTTTTTGTTTAACGTCGGTCAGCGCTGGAGTCCGGACAATGGTCTTAATCAAACTTGTCAGCTCAAAGGTGTTTAGACAGCAACGTTTTGTTAATAATAGGTTAAGAAGGAAAACATTTTCTAATTAGTTTTTGCAAAGAGACACCACTCGTTAAATAGAAATAGAAATGTTAAATGGGTACAACCGATCGCAAGATCACTCAATTTGGAAACCAACATTCAAGTCCGAGAAAGTATAAGTTTGTGTCAACGGCCCATATCCAAAACCCAAAATTAGTACGACAAAAAAAGCCCAGAGCAAAACAACCCATTCATATTCATTAATCTCCCGTCTACATTATGTTCCAATTAAAAAAACACAAAAACAGAACTCCCTCACTCTGTAATGGAACCGGAATTGGTGTTGGCCACGTCATCAACCGACGTCGATTTAGGGTACTTGACCAACATACCGGTATAGAGAACACACTATACCGTTCATGTTCCATTACATAACATGGTCGGGCTGATAGGCGGCTGGTTTATTTCCCCAAGATATATTTAATACGGTATGTTTAGCAGAAAGACGGATATCTCTTATTAAATCACTTGCTAACAAATTTTATTATTTTTTAATGAAAAACCCTTTTCGCTCTGTGCAACGGCCCATATTAAAAGCCCAAAACTCACAAACCAAAAAAAAAAAAGCCCAAACAAACACAAAGCATATCATAATCCCCCATTTACATTACGATCACTTCAAAACCACAAAAAAGCATAAAAAAACATATTTCCCTCGCTTTATAATGGAAGCTGAGTTGATGTTGACCACGTCATCAACAGAAGCCAGTATAGGGTGTTGAGACCTCCAAATCGGTACGAAAAATACACGGTATATGTCATGTTTCAGTTCTTCACATGATTTCACTTGCTATGTACTAAAAATTAAATAATTTTATTTCTAGATACTAGATTTATTTTTTCCCGAAAGTATAAACTTGTATCAACATCCCATAACAAAAGCCCAAAACTCACAATAAAAAAGGCCCAAAGCAACACAATAAAAGCATAATGAAAACACAAAAATAAAACATTTCATTTTTTTATTCACTCTCTTTCACTCTACAATGGAACCGGAGTTGGTGTTGACCATGTCATCGACGGAAGCGGATATAGGATGCTAGGACCTACAAACCGGTACGAATAATACACGATGCATGTCATGTTCCAGTCATTCACATGTGGTCTCGCTTGTATTGTATATTTGTATTAAAACTTAAATAATTTCGTTTTTGAAGACCGAACTTTGATTTTTTTCGAAAAGCATAAGCTTGTGTCAACCACCCTACCAAAATTCCAAAATTAAAAAGCTAAGAAAAAAAGCCCAATATTAAAAAGCCAAGAAAAAAGCCCAAAACAACACAACACAACCCATATTCAAAAAACACAAAATTACAAAAATACAACTTTGACGCTTTTTATTTGTCCACTCTCTATATATAATGGAACCGGAGTTGGTGTTGGCCACGTCATCAACAGAAGCCGGTATAGGATGCCGGGACCTACAAACCGGTACAAAAAATACACGATACATGTCATGTTCCAGTCCTTCACATGGTCTCGCTTTTATTGTACTAAAATTTAAATAATTTCGTTTTTAAACACCGGATTTTTATTTTTTTTGAAAAGTATAAGTTTGTGTCCACCGCCCTACCAAAATCCCAAAATTAAAAAGCCCAAAACAACAAACACATCCCATCTTCAAAAAACACAAAAATACTACTTTGTCTCTTTTTATTTATTCACTCTCTATATATATAATGAAACCGGAGTTGGTGTTGGCCACGTCATCAACCGAAACCGGTATAGGATGCCCGGACCTATAAACCGGTACGAAAATATACACGATACATGTCATGTTCCAGTCCTTCACATGATCTCGTTCGTATTGTACTAAAACTTAAATAATTTCGTTTCTAAAGACCGGACTTATTTTTTTTCCAAAAGTATAAGTTTGTATCAACCATCCTACCAAAAGCCCAAAATTGAAAAGCCAAGAAAAAAAACCCAAAATTAGAAAGCCATGAAAAAAAGCTCAAAACAACAAACACAACCCATCTTAAAAAAAACACAAAAATACAAAAATACAAAAACAGAACTTTGGCTCTTTTTATTTATTCACACTCTCTCTATATATAATGGAACCGGAGTTGGTGTTGGCCACGTCATCAACAGAAGCCGGTATAAGATGTCGGGACCTACAAACCGGTACGAAAAATACACGATACATGTCACGTTCCAGTCCTTCACATGGTCTCGCTCGTATTGTACTAAAACTTAAATAATTTCGTTTCTAAAGACCGAACTAATTTTTTTTCCAAAAATATAAGTTTGTGTCAACCATCCTACCAAAAGCCCAAAATTAAAAAGCAAAAAAAAAAAGCCCAAAATTAAAAAGCCAAGAAAAAAAGCCCAAAACAACAAACACAACCCATCTTCAAAAAAACACAAAAATACAAAAATACAAAAACAGAATTTTGGCTCTTTTTATTTATTCACACTCTCTGTGTATAATAATGGAACCAGAGGTTGTGTTGGCCACGTCATCAACAGAAGCAGATATATGGTGCTGGGACCTACAAACCGATACAGAGAATACACGATACATGTCATGTTTCAGTCATTCACATGGTATCGCTCGTATTGTACTAAAACTTAAATAATTTCGTTTCTAAAGACCGGACTAATTTTTTTTTTTCCAAAAGTATAAGTTTGTGTCAACCGCCCTACCAAAATCCCAAAATTAAAAAGCCCAAAACAACAAACACATCCCATCTTCAAAAAACACAAAAATACAACTTTGTCTCTTTTTATTTATTCACTCTCTATATATATAATGAAACCGGAGTTGGTGTTGGCCACGTCATCAACAGAAACGGGTATAGGATGCTAGCACCTACAAACCGGTACGAAAAATACACGATACATGTCATGTTCCAGTCCTTCACATGGTCTCGCTCGTATTATACTAAAACTTAAATAATTTCGTTTCTAAAGACCGGATTAATTTTTTTTCCAAAAGTATAAGTTTGTGTCAACCATCCTACCAAAAGCCCAAAATTAAAAAGCCAAGAAAAAAAGCCCAAAATTAAAAAGCCAAGAAAAAAAGCCCAAAACAACAAACACAACCCATCTTCAAAAAAACACAAAAATACAAAAATACAAAAACAGAATTTTGGCTCTTTTTATTTATTCACACTCTCTGTGTATAATAATGGAACCAGAGTCGGTGTTGGCCACGTCATCAACAGAAGCAGATATATGGTGCTGGGACCTACAAACCGATACAGAGAATACACGATACATGTCATGTTTCAGTCATTCACATGGTATCGCTCGTATTGTACTAAAACTTAAATAATTTCGTTTCTAAAGACCGGACTAATTTTTTTTCCAAAAGTATAAGTTTGTGTCAATCATCCTACCAAAAGCCCAAAATTAAAAAACCAAGAAAAAAACCCAAAATTAGAAAGCCCAAAAAAAAAGCTCAAAACAACAGACACAACCCATCTTAAAAAAAAAAAAAAAAAACACAAAAATACAAAAATACAAAAACAGAATTTTGGCTCTTTTTATTTATTCACACTCTCTGTGTATAATAATGGAACCGGAGTTGGTGTTGGCCACATCATCAACAGAAGCGGGTATCGGGTGTTGGGACCTACAAACCGGTACAGAGAATACACGGTACCGGTCATGTTCCAGCTCTACACATGGTTTAGCTTGTATCGGAAACCGGTTTATCGCATCTTCTCAGCTCCGTGAACCGGGTTCTACTTCTTCTGGGTCTGTCCTTTATTGGTCTTGGAACAAGGTATTATACTTTTATTTATGTATATATACTTATATTTATGTATATGTATGTATATATATATATATATGTGTGTGTTTGTGTGAGTATGTATTTTAGCATACACATATTGTTCTTATTGTGTTGTTATGTTTTATAACTTTTATTATTGAAATTATCAGTTTCTAATTGTTGTTGAATCGGAGATAGATTAAACTTACCTGATATTTATATTCATACGGAGTATATAATTAATAATATGATGTTACGTCTTATGATTGAATGGTCAGTTGGTAGTTGTTACTGAATTGGCGATAGATTGAACTAGCTAATATTGTGTGTATGGAGATGTTACGTCTTATAATTGAACCGACAGTTGGTAGTTGTTACTGAATTGGCGATAGATTGAACTAGCTAATATTGTGTGTATGGAGATGCTACGTCTTATAATTGAACCGACAGTTGGTAGTTGTTACTGAATTGGCGATAGATTGAGATGTTACGTCTTATAATTGAACCGACAGTTGGTAGTTGTTACTGAATTGGCGATAGATTGAACTAGCTAATATTGTGTGTATGGAGATGTTACGTCTTATAATTGAACCGACAGTTGGTAGTTGTTACTGAATTGGCGATAGATTGAGCTCAGCTATATGATTTCCTAATGTTTATATATTATTTGTGATTCGTTTATATATATATATATATATATATATATGTATAAGTCAAAATTTTGTGCTAGGTGGGGAAGTAGCTAGTATAATTAAAATTTGCTGTATGAATTATGGACTAGTTAAGATTTTTCTTGAAATTTTAGGACTTGCTCTGCCTAAACTGCCTGTGTGTGTGTACATGTATTTGGTCATACCCAGTTTAAAGATTTGAGTTTTAATTGAAGGTGTAACTAGGTAACTGTTATAGTAGATGCATATATGTGTGTGTGTGTGATAAACGTGTATTGGGTTATACCCAGTTTAAAGATTTGAGCTTTAATTGAATGCGGAAACAGTTGCTTGTTGGTTGTCGATTGAACTTGATTACCTCTGTGTGCAGCTTAAGTGTTTGATTAAGTGGCCTTTAATGATGTTAATATGGTGATGTGAAGGGTCTGTATCCCCAAATTCACACACACTCTAAAAAAACTATTTTCGCCATTTATATTAGCTAACTTTTCCGATTGTGTCATGGGATAACAAATAATCCCAGTCATTAATTTCGGTCCTACCCCTAGCAAATACTGGTTGAGTTACTGACTTTAGTTATTATGTAGCGAGGAAACCTTTGGTGCTTTAACCCTGCCGTTATGTACAAATGCTCATTAGAAACTGTATATTGATTGTAGATATATATTTGATATTGGAGTAGGAACACTGGCTACCGAACTGTGTTCGATAACTTTCTATGCGGCTATGTAGCTAAATTACTCGATACATTTCCATGTAAAAAAGAATGTTGATGACATATTTTACATAAACCCAATGTAAAGATTCCAGATTTTCTGTATTAGTAAAACTTGCAGAGTTACAATTTTTGGTGTCTTTTAAAGTGTTAAAACTTACAGGGTTAAACCTGCCAATTTGTAGTTGAAATGTTCAGTTTTATGCCAATCAAATAAGGAGGTGGCTTTATACATGAAATCACATTTTCACACATCAACAGTTGGAGGTGGCTTTTCCAACTGTAGCAAAATGTGGAAGTCAATAGCTTTTTACGTTGTCTACATGCAGCAATTTTTCTGTGCCACCAAAGTATTATACGATTAATCTTTCTGACTAGTAAGTAAACATTGTGATGTCAGTTGTAATTATGCTTAAACTAGCCTTCTGAGGCCATAAAACCGTAGAGCACATGTGAAGCTCTCTTGTAACTATTAAAAAGTGTGTAGATTAATTGCATGCCTCCTAAATGTTTTATTTATTGAACTGTGTGGCTGTGGTTAACAACTGCCTTAACCAAATCTATTGATACATAAGGACAAAAAACCTAGAAATCACATACTCATAGCTAACAAATATAACTTCAAGATGTCCATATAAAGATTGGGTTCTGGAAATTCTGTAGCCTCAGGTGGAAGTGAAGAGCTTCCCTGCAGAGCCGATAAATCCGCTTACGTCTAATGCTGATGGGACTTATATTGTCGGTGGAGGCTTATCTGGGGATATATATTTGTGGGAGGTAAATAAAAATTTCTTTTAAATCTTAATATTTAGCGCCCTTTACATTTTCAATTGGCTGTGTCAATTTTCTTAATTTATTTTTTCTTCTGCTGTCACACATAAATTGACTTTGCCTTGTATACATAGGTTGTTTCTGGTAGATTGCTTAAGAAATGGCACGCCCACTATAGAGCTGTCACTTGCTTGGTTTTCTCAGATGACCAGTCTTTGTTAATATCGGGAGCAGAAGATGGATCTGTTAGAGTTTGGTCACTTCTCTTGTAATTTTCTCTACCCTATCTCATTGTGAATAGACTCAATACCAATATAAGTTATGTAACAATGAAAAGGGTTATTAGAACTATTTTTTTATAGGATGTTCGATGATATTATGAGGGAACAAGCAAGACATTTGTTCATGTTCAGTTTCTCTGAGCACACTCTTCGTGTCACTTCAATTGCTTTGGGTTATGGAGGATGTAATGCGATTATCGTCTCTGCTTCTGAAGATCGGACATGCAAGGTAAGCTATGTTTCCTACACTATCATTTTTTTTCCATGCACATACCACAGTTGCTAATTTTGAACACAAAGCTACCCTTTTCTTAACTTACTGTATGAAGCTAAAGTTTATTACTTCTTCTGTATATGGCCACTAATACTAACAACAAGGGGATAATTGCAGTCTGTAAGCTAATGAATAATCTGATTTTGATTTTGTAAAATAACTTACAAAATTAGGCAATTTGTACACTTACCTATCATTCTTTTCCTCTTTTGCACACTTCACAAAAAAGTAGGCATATATTGTAGAGCAAAGTAAACATAATTAGTTAGCGTACAAAGTACCAAACAACAGAAAGATTGGCATATTTAGATTAAGTAATACCCCAGCCTCTAATTTTTTTCTCCGAATTGGTACACAAAGTGTATTAGATTGTTGAAAAATATATTGTTATGGTAGTTATGCCTAAAAAAAAAAAATAGTTTGCTGTACAAATCAAAATGTGATGATACGTTAGTTTATAAAACTGTCACTAACCCATGGAAAAGGTGACATGACTTGTAGTTTTACTATCACCTTTGTACACCAGCTGACTAACCTGTACAGGATTTTTGTCACTGTTATCCGTTAAAATATACTCAGATTTACAGATAGATCCTCTGGATCCTCTGGTTAGTGTACTAATAGAAAAAACTGCTAAATCCGGTGTACGAAATCAGAATACATGGAAAGATTGGGGTATAAAAGTACAAAACAGTCATAATTCTGTATGCATTATGTTATTTATCTTACATAACTTTCATCTCACTGATCATGTATAAGATATCTTATCTTAGGTGTGGAGCTTATCGAAAGGGTCCCTACTAAGAAGTATAACTTTTCCATCAATGATTGACGCAATTGCCTTAGACCCAGGGGAGGATGTCTTCTATGCCGGAGGTAGAGATGGAAAGATTTATATAGCTTCACTTAATGCTGAAAGTGACCCCAAAAATAGTAATCGGATGGATATAGTTGGCTCATTGCCTGATCACAGGTTGATTTTCTACCTTTAGTTAAAAGTAGAAAAATTAATGGTTATACTAGTGGAACATGCCAATTCTTACTAACAATTCGAATTTTCATGTTCTTTTTTGTTTTGAAACCAGTAAGGCTGTCACGTGCTTAGCATTAAGTTTGAATGGAGGATTATTGCTATCTGGATACGAGGATGGTGTAGTTCGTGTTTGGGACACTAAAACCCGTAACATCGTCCGGTTTTTAAAACATGCAAAAGGCAAGTGTTATCACAATGGCGTTTGTATATAAAATGTATTCCCAATCTTCACACATTGTCCATATTGACGTTCTAACATAGTAGTACTAAACTGCTTTGCTGGTGCAACTCATACTTTTGTTTGTGTATTAGTAAGTCTAGATCCTGGAATGCGGATAGGATTGCAGTTAAGATCATGCTGGAGTTGAAATATGAGTTTGATAGTGGCCTATGGGATACTGTTAAAAAAACAGACGACAACAGTTGTCAACTAAATGTAATAGGGTTGATGCTGTTCTAATAAGTAAAGGGGAAAAAATGGAACTGCAAATCTGTTTGATTGTCTTTAAATGTGGTATGAATATTCAGCTATTAAGAAACGTGCATGACACTTTGCAGCGTAGTATGTTCTGACTTTAAGAATTGGTAATTAGGTCCTGTTCTGTTGGTTGTGAGATTTTATTGCACGCTTCAATTTTTATGTTTCAACCTTAAGGTTCTGAGCCTATTCAAAAGAACAGTTGTTACATTTGTTTTATTTGAGACTCACATTTGCTTTAATTGGATAAGACAATGGCCGTTTTTTTTCCATTTTGCAGGACCCGTCAACAATATTCTTGTTGATAGACCACCAATCTGCTTAAATCCTCAAATATTACCCAATTCTCAGCCTGCTATAATTAGAAAACAAGGATCGTCATTACCACCTGCACTCGAAAAATACTTAAATTCATCTGATGACATACTAGAAGTTAAAGTCTTTATCGGTGCTGAAAATGCTGAAGAACCTTTAGATGCTTCATATGTTAGTGTCCAGACCATGAATGATCAAATCAAAGAGCTACAGGTACAAATTCACTTGCTGGAGCTTCTTATTTTTGGTAGGTCCTTGTATATGTCATCTTTCTAGATTAGAATTGATTAGAATTTTGTAGAAAGTGTATACCACCATATTAAAGTTAGCAACTAGTATGCAGTACGTAGAAAAAGAAAAGTTTGGGGACTGAATAAGAAGTCGTGAATAATAGGGGTTAATTATAGTTTTATAGGACTACTTTATTGAATCGGTGAGCGTCTGACTGAACCTAGAAAAAGTCTTAATTAGTACACTAACGTATTTTTTCCCCGCTTTTGTACACTGGATATAAATAATGATAGGATGGGGACCTTAATAAAAAATATTGTGATAGGATAGTGTATAAAATTGAAGTAAATATGATAGAAAGTGTATACATTAGTTGATTTCGTAACTATTTTATAAACTGACCTATGTCTTTTCTCGGTACACTAAATGTACTAAATCATTGAGAACACGAAGTTGGTGTACTAATTGCTACTATATGTAAGATGGTTTGTAAAATTGAATTCTGATGATACATCAGTGTGTAACACTTTATTTAAATGGATAGATACTATATAGAAGTGTAACAGTTTATAATATATTTGGTATTCTTAGACTAAATGGTACCCCAACCTATGATGGTTTACCCTGTTTCGGTGTACTAGAACACTCCGAAAAATGTAGATGATAATAATTGTTAAATTTTGTCGTTAGTGTAAAAACCGGAATCAGATGATACATTGATGTCCCAAACTGTAATAAACCCGTCTAGATATTAATTGAGTATCATGAGCACTGATTTTCTATTTTTTATGTTATATACAGCAACATGGTTCATCTGCAGCTGCTGGAATGGACATGGAACGACTAAAGTTTGACTGCAAAAGATCTATGCAAATGGTTCAGCAGTGGAAACAATTGTACGAAAATTTGCACGAGTTTTGTGTAAATGAACTTGTAGATGTAGATCAAGTAGCATCTTGCAATGGGAACTCTTAAGTGAAAGACACATTCTCCTTCAATCCTAGTAATCATTCAACTTCTGTAGGTACATCTTTTATATTGAGGCCTTTTTAATTGCAACTTTAGGCTCTATTTTATTGCTTTAGTAACATCTGCACTTTATTTGGAAGATCAGCTTAAAAGCTGCGCTTTCTTTTATCCCCCTTGAAAAATCTAGAAGCTTCAAGCTGCATGTACCCAGATTTTTTATCAAACTAAAAACTAGCAGCTTCTTTGCTTGAAAGCTGCAAGTCTGTGACCAAACAGGCCCTTCAATTTCTTTTTGGACTTAAATAAGCCAGTTTCATTATTTGCTTATAATCGAACAAGTTAATTGGTATGCTAAGAATTGAAAGGTTTACCATTTCTGAAATTGGAGACAGTTCTGGTAAGAAGATAATTAACTAATACCGATTATATGCAAAAAGTTGAGTAGTGTAGATTTTAAAGTTTTCTTTTTAATAATCAATATCATTAAAAGAAAACGGAGAGCAGTTCATTGTGCACGATGCTAAAGAGATGAGAACTGACCTAACTACTGTGCGACAACAAGCTTGGGATAATATGTTAGTTCTCCACCCAGTAATTTTTTTTAATGTTTTAAATTTTAGTTCCTCTCTGATTCTTGTCGAATGACGTAAGCTATAGGTAAGCGTAAGTAATTGGATTTTACTTCCACTTCTTTAGTTTTGGTAGAGTGATGTATTTTTTTCCTCTTCCATATTATCATTTTTTTCCCAGAAAACTGAAAGATTTTGATAAGCTGTTACGTCGACCCGTCCAGTCCCAGTGTATTTGGTTCTATGTTAAGTGCATTTTCCTGAGTCAAACTATGCCTCAGTGTATTTGGTTCTAAGGTTATGGTATTCTTCCCAAATTTCGACTACGCATATTCAGAATGTTTTTCTCTGATAAAGTAATTTTGCATAACTGTTAAAAAAATGAAGATGATGGGGCTCTAGAACCAATAAGAAATGTACTACTTCCTCTTTTTCCCTTGAAGGAAATTTAACGAACATAATACTTCATTTTATGTGCTTTTGCAGGTATTTAGGCATAATCAGTTTTCTTGAAAATGATGTCCGAGTAGTTTCATAGTGCAATTGTTCAATTGTTGCCGAGCATTTAATTGATGCAATTGTTCAGTCTGTATTTGGAGTGAACATTGCCATTCTCTGATCATTGGCTTTCAACGAGCAAGAAAGTTCTCAGCAAGAGTTTATTTGTTTTAGCTATCTTTCTAGTAACGAGTTTCATTGTTATATTTTGTAAGTTTGCTAAAAATATGTATATCAGAATATTATTTTTGTCCGATCAAAAGACTACTTATACCAGTTTTCTTCATAGTCAATCTACTTCCAAATCCTTGCCTTTCGACCTCAAAACTTTCCCAAATGTTTGCTTTTATAATTTATACTAGGTGGTCGACACTACTCATGTAGCTAATTATTAAGTTGTCGATTACTAATTACCTTTTGAAGAGGCTTCTGAAGAAGATAAACAGATTAGGTTGTACAGAGTTCCCGTGAATCATGTATTCACGGTTGTAAAACAAAAGAGATAGATATATGGTCCAGGCATTTAAACCATCACCTAAGAAAAACAGACGGTGTACAGTAGCTCATGAGGGTGTTTATGTGACCATGTGAGTAACCATTTTTTTTGGAGTTTTTAACTCCTTGTTCTTTAAGAAAGTGCTTGAGATATTTTGTTGCTAAGTTTATATTCTTTCTTGTTTGGAAGCTGCAGTTTATTTGATTGGCAGCTTTAATCAGTTGAGATGGTATTTTCAGGGACAAAATCACTTAAAAGTTTCAATTTAGATAAAGCAAGTTTGTTTCTTCTGACTATAAAAGTATAATAAGCCAGCTTACAGGCTGTTAAGTTGTAAATCAATGATGTTCAATCATACACAATAACAATTAAATTATTTTATGTTTGGTATTATATAATTTTTTTTAAAAAGTAGTCTTTGATAGTTGGCGTATATGGCCTGTGCGCTTATTTACTGCTTCTAAGATCAGTATTTAGTTGAATATTAATGGAAAATTCATAGGTGACCAGTACATGTATATAATGATTCTTTGATTGTTGGCCTTAAAAATCAGCAGTTATTTGACCAGATTAAAACCTACGTACTTTTTTTCTGCCTCTTTGATGTTTATAAAAACTAAATTTTGTTAGTTAAAATACCCTTTTTTCCAACTTAATTTACGTAGTTGATTGCTCTTAAAAGGTATAACTAGACAAGCCAAATACCCATAATCCCAATTGAATTCATAATAGTATCTAATCTTCCACCCTATCATTGACTTGTGAGTTATATCACTTAGCCACCAATAGTAGATAAAGTCCTAAATTCTGCACCCAAACATAGATTTTTTTTCACATATAGAGTGGGCGAACTTTTTGAAAATGACACACACTACCAAAAACTTCTACTCTTTATCATATTGACAAGAAAAAGGTTTTTGACTTGTGCCAAAGAAACACATGGTAATCAGTTAAAATGTGGTTTAATTAGCCTTTTTGATTATCAATTAAAATGTTGATTTCATTTAGTACCTTAATTAAATGGTGCCTAATATAATTACTTAAATGATCATGAGAATGAAAGAAATTAACGTGCATGGGACCCTTTTTTTTTCTCTTCTGAACCTAGCTTACAGTTCCCAATAAGGGAAAGTGATGAGGATTGAGAAAGAAGGTGAAAAAAATATATATTTGTTTGTTAAAAAAAGCATTAGAAAAATGAAAATGTGGGGGAGAGAAGATAAGGTGGTGCAGCTTGTGATAATGCAAAGTTAAAAGGGAAAAAAATAAAATAAAAATAAATAAACCACCACCCACCCAACAACAATATCTCACCCTTGAGGATTCTTTTTTTATCCTATCGAACCTCTTGTTGCAGAGAACATGTGTCTTTATTCATGCCTTGTTGATAAAAGAAACAATAATTCTCTATTTTAATAAAAATATTACATTTGCTTGAGGGTAATGATCAATTTGGAAATAATGCTTTGAAATCAGGGTACTTCTGGTTTTTCTTGTGTTGTTACTGAAAAAGAATTAGCTTTGTCATACCAAAGATATGTATATCTAATACTTGCCCTTTTTTCCATTTCCCTATTCCTTCTCTTCTTTTCTTTCCATCACCTCTAAATTCTCTTGTTGGTGACTCAAATATAACGAAAATAAAAAAGTAAAAAGAAATGAAGTTTAACGAGCTAGACTAACTTTGTTGCGGCGATTACTTACCGTTTACAGTTATGTGATCTTTTAGAGATGTTAAATTTTAGTCTAAAAGATGTATTGGGAAATATGAAGACGCGAAACTTGTACCTTTGCGCTTTTTTGTAAAAAAAAAACTAGAATGTAAATTGTCTAAGATAAACATACAGTACATAGCTACTTATTAGGAGTTTCCTAAGAAACTCTTGTTAAATACTACCTTTTTATTCTGTACTTTCTCTCGTTCTATGGTTAGGGTTGAAATAATATATTCGATGATATACGCATATACACACAATAGCACTTGGACGGTGAGGTATAGTACTATATAAAAACTACTGTTGTTTAAAAACATGTGCAAAGATTAATGGTAACTCTCTATGATTGTTCTACCGTTAAATTGACCAAGAAAAAAGGATCGTACTAGTAGTCTGTAGATCCATGCATGTACATAGAATTGGTAGAGGAAATTTAACAAAATTGTCTTCTTGTACTATTATTAAATTAGCCTTTGTCGTATCTAACAGTTCTTGTCTGTCGAGATAGCTTGGTTTAAATACAAATTTTGACACAATTTTAATACAAAGCACAAAACATGTCGCCATCAATATCTACATCATCTTCTGATAAGGTCCCCTCTTTCTGATCAAAACCATTGAGTATGATCATTGGCTAAAGAGTGAGTTCAAAGCTAATTGAAAAGTTCGGAATTTCACCACAAAAGACGGAAAACTTTGGAAATTAATTTCATGCTGTTTTGTGTTGATACAAATTAAAATGAAAAGCAGCTTGATGTACCTTTTCACAGGGAAAAAATTAGAATATATTGGTCTAGACTTGTTGACAAAACTAAGAGAAAATAAGTTAGCATTGCAAAGATAGGTGATCATTCGAAATCGAAAAATCCCATCAGTGTGCTGCAAGTTTCAGTTTTAATTGTATTTTTAAAAAATATCTGATCTTCTATCAAGATTCTTTTAATTGAAACTAATTCTCTCTCAGTAACTCAGAATGTATCAAATTGTTCCCATCATGCCAAATAACGAAGTTGTGCATGTATTTTCCTACAGTATTTTCAACAAGTGATCTGATATATATTTATGGTTTCCAATTCTTGATAAGTTTTTCCTATATATTTTGCAATAGAGTTTCTTTGTTGCTGCAAAAAGAAGTGACCTGACATATAAATTCCAAATTTGTAGGACAGATTTTCGTCGAACAAGGCTAATGGAACATATATGAGCACATCTGAAACCATGATAAGGCAATTCTACCCTAAGAAAAAAGAAGAGTGTAATTTTTATTCGAAATCGACCAATGAAAGGGTGCTCTAATAGGATAATATCATCATCACTTGTCTTAGAACTTGTTCATGAACAAACTCGTTCATGAACAAACTCGTATATATATTGCTCGTTGAAGTCTCCTTGGTTTACCCTGATTCGTTTATAGAGGGCTCTTGAACAAGTCGAGCTTGATATATAAAGACCCCCGGTTCGTTACTAAAGGCTCTGCTTGTCGATTAATAATTAATGTCCCTAGTCACTAGAGTTAGTAAACATCTTTAGTTAGTGTTTTTAAAGATGGAATATAATGTTCTATCAAGTTAAAGTTAAAAACATAAGTTTTTTTTTTTAAGAATAAGAAAAGGTGAAATTAAACACTGAAAAGTAAAATATGAGTTGACCTAGTTAGTAAATAAAAGTAACACACAGAGTACAGCACATGACGCAGAGGTTACAGCAAAAAAACCTAATCCTTCTCGAAAAGCGTTCCCATTTCAAAATTACTAAAAAATAAAAAAGTTTTGATAAGGTGTAGCTCTCTAGTGTATCCTAATAAGTTCAACACTCGCCATAATAATTTAATCGTGCCGAATATATGCTTGCCACTATGGCTGGTTCGATCCGATCCGGTTCGGTTTTTAGCAAAATCGAAATCGAAACCGAACATATTTTTTGGTTCGGTTTTTTTCTGTTATTTTTCGGTTTTATTTTTTATTTTTCGGTCTTTTTCTGTCTTTTTCGGTTTTTTCGGACTTTTTCGATCTTTTTCGGTTTCGGTTCGGTTTTTTCGGACTTCCGCCCAGCCCTACTTGCCACATGTAAATTAATTACCGGTCAGTGTAATAGGTTAACATTCTGGTAATAATAAGACCCCTGACTTGTGTCATGTGTGATGTGGGCGGGGCATATAAGTAATTAGGTAGGGATCGTCCTATATTACATACCTCTTAGAGGAAAGATAGATTTTTTATATATATTTCATCAAAACGTTTAAATTTTAATTTTTCAATTTTATAAAATAACTTCATATAAGATATAAAAAAATTTATATAGAAAATCAGCCATTCAATTCCCCATTGGCAATTCTGGTGTTAATGGGTGGGAGGCCTTATTTTTTTTTAAAGGTGGGAGCCTTAGCCTAGGGTTATAAAAAGAATGATGAAAAATATAAGTATATGGACAATTATTTACATGTAACTTTTAATTGGGAGGATATTAATTTGATCATGTTTGTTCATAATATCGTTTTTTCATATGCATTTGTAAAAAAAAAAAATCGATTTTTTTTCTTAAATCAACGTTTTATTTTATTTCTAAAATCTTTGTTAAATTTTTTTTTTTAAATTTGATTTTTATATTATTTTTGGGTATTTATTGTTTGTTTTGGCAAATATAAGGTAGTAATATTAATAAATATCCAGAAAAATATAAAAAATCAAATTTTACAGATTTTTTTGAACAAACACTTTAGAAAAAAAATAAAACATTAATTTAAGAAAAAAAATTTCGAATACATATGAAAAAAGCGATAAAATGATCAAAACATAATCTTACAAACATGACCAAATATGCACCATCTTAATTAATGCCCTTTCATACAGTCTTTTTGATGAGTAAAGACGATTAAAATAAATTTTTCGTTCTTATTACTTTCAACAAAGAGTGTATGGAGTAGTTTAAGAAGTATTTGCATATCATTACTCGGAAAAGATGTTTGCATTTGTATATGATGTCATTTTTCTTGAAATAGTTAATATTAGTATCATTTTGTGAAGTAGTCTCTCTAAAGAAAAAGTTTCGTTCACAAAAAAATAGAGACGAAATCTTGTTGAGACTATTTTTAATTTTAGCTTATCACCATGGTCTTGAAATGAAATAGAATAAAGTAAAAATGTAGTCGACATAAGAACTAGAAAGTGTTACAAGAATTAGAGAAGTGAAAAGGAAGTTTTCAACGAAAATTCGGAGATTTGAATGTAAAATTAATTGGGAAAGGCGAAATGAGAAGTAGGGAGACGGAAACGGAAAATGCAGCTTTCCATGTCAAAAAGAAATTTCCCAAGAACTGTATTCAAGACTAAATTGAAACGATTAGGGGATAATTCATGACCCACTGCATAAATATCAAACACAAATTGAGAAAATCCAAATATCAAATTTCTTAGAAGATTTTTTTTTGTCAATTTATCGTAATTACTGATAAGTCATAGCAACACATAAGTGACCAGATGCATAATATATTAAAAAAAAAAATGTTTAGGTATGGTAACCATGGTTTCATACTCGTAAACTTATTCACACTCAAATACAAGTGTCAATTAATTAGGTGAACAAATCTTTAACTTACTAGTAAAGCTCATAATGTGCGATTTACAATGGAACTTTATAAATTATATGATCACATGTTGTAATATAATTGCATTGCCAAATTCCTCGCAAACAATTAGTACCTTAGATTCGATACCTTCGTAAACGTATTTTCACTACACAAATTTGCTTTGTTCTATCTTTGCAAGTTTAGGTTACTTTTGAAAAACTGTTAACTCGAGCAGTGTAAATCGAAAGTATGTAACCATTATTAGCATCAACAAAGATTCGCTCAGTTTTGATCGATCCGTAATACCGTATACATATATATCTAGATTTTGGAGTATGATTTCGATTTCTCATAGAAGAGTCATTCGAAGCCCACATGGAAAGGATTTATTCTTAGTATGTTACACATATCCTCTTCATATTATCCGGTTAAATTATCTTGTTTAAAAGCTTCAAAACTTTTGTTTTTACAATTTTTTCTCTATTAATTATTGAACAAAGTCAGAAAAACCTCTGAAATTATTCCCCTTAAGCAGCACTCTGGTATTCAAGAATCAAAAAGGTAGTTTTTTTTATATGTTTTCTATGGTTTTATCTCCAAAAGCTTGCAATTTTGTTAGTGACTCTTAAAAAGAAAACTTTAGCTCCGTTTCGAGTTTTGAAACTCTGCTCTTTTTCTCTCCGTCATATCTCAACTTGGATATTAGGTGCTTTCAGATTCGGTCGGCTGAAACCCTAAACTAAACGTTGGCCGCTTCTAACTTGGTTCTAACCATATTCATGTCTGCTCATATATTTCAAATGCACAGGCCAAGGTTGTGATTAAAATTATGTTATATAAATATATATATTGCTAGATGAAAAGCTTTTCCTTCATATTTGAAATACACTATAGAAAAAAGTTTCAATAAGTGATGACCAAATCTTATAAATTTGTAACTAAATGAAAAATGTTAACAATAAAACATAAATTTGTTGCCATGCCCTCTACATTTAAGCCCTTGAGAACCAAATTAAACCTGTGACTATTTTCATCATCAATCTGTCCTTTTTTTTGCAGTGATACATCATAGATGATTGTTCTATACTTAAGCATCATCATCTTAAAGTTTGCCACATTCCATGGTCATGATCAAATTTGTACGAGAGACCTTGCTAGCGTGCTTCAAAGATGCGCTTTCAGTCTGCAATAATCATCAGTCGCAAATCTTAAAATCTAACCATAAATGGGCATTGCTAAGAATAATGTAAGAATAGTAAATATTTTTTCTACTTTTGGAAAGTAAAAACAAAAGCTCAAAAACTTTGTAAAAGTAATATAGAAATGGTCCCAAACAGAAGCATTTATACTATACAATATATAATAATATCATGACATCACATTAAAAATTATTTCAAATTAAATATTGAACCACTTGTAATATACTTTATATATATATATATATATAAGCTTCATATTGTTTTGTTATTTGTTGTACCTTCCCAATACCATTGTTTATTCTCTCTATTTCTCCTCCCTTCTTAGTTTTTCTCAAACCCTATATACCTCTCTTTCTTCATTCACTGCAAAAACTGATAAAACTCTTAGTGTCACCACTCTCTTTACCCTCTTTCCCATCCCTCTGTGCACCTATTTCCCTCAGTTTTCCCAGCTTTCCCACACTTTCCCATTTCTCCTTTTTTTGGAATTCTTTTCACAACTATAAAGCACTAACCATACTTAAAGTTACAACATGGACAATGATTTTTTGAAGACAATTTCTCATGAAGAGCACATGGAAATGGTCTCCATGATGATGGAAATTAACCACCTCTACGGTCCCCACAACTACCCCGAAGGCCAAACTTCCTCATCCGACTTCACTGGTCAGACAAGTGAGAACTCATCTCAACTCATCTCGACTAGGTCATTTCTAAACATTGCTGATAATCCAGCATTCGCAAACATATCATTTTCCGGAGAAGGTGCAGGAATGCAATATTCTCAGGACGGCGACGCCAGGAAAAATAACTCGATGGCCGCCATGAGAGAAATGATCTTCCGTATGGCTGCAATGCAACCTGTACATATTGACCCTGAGTCGGTTAAAGCGCCAAAGAGACGAAATGTGAAGATATCGAAGGATCCACAGAGCGTGGCGGCAAGGCATAGGAGGGAAAGGATCAGTGAGAGGATCAGGATACTGCAGAGGCTAGTGCCAGGTGGCACTAAGATGGATACTGCGTCGATGCTGGACGAAGCCATACACTATGTGAAGTTTCTAAAGACTCAAGTGCAGTCTTTGGAGAAGGCGGCGGCCAGTAGGCCGCCACCGCCAGATGGGATGGTGGGGTACCCCATGGCAACGATGGGGGTGCCCCATTGGGTGAAAGGGTATCAATTACCTTGTGATAACGTTGAGCAATATTCGGATGCTTGATTTTTGTGGGTAATAAGAGTTTTCCTCCTCTTCTTCTTTTAGTGGGGAGTGCATGTCACTTTTAGTCTTGTATTGTTGTTTTGTGGGGTTGTAAAGTGATTGAGGCTATCTCATACTTGAGGATGTTTTCTTGGAAATAATTATCATATAGTCAACTCTCAAAGTGTCTCATCTTTGTATCTTAAAATTCCAAAAATTTCAAGTTCGTGTTTAGATATTCTAAAAGTAAGCTTTACGAGAATTATGCTCCCTAGATTTGTTCATGAATACGGTTTAATTATTTAGAATAATCCTGGGGATAAGTTTTTGTAAACTTATAATTGGTTATTTGTTGGTTCGAGTTTTTCTTTTTATGGTACAAATCGAGATATTAATACTATAAGGGTTATTTAAAATCGGTTCCAAACTATACTGCAATAAATAATTGGAACTGGCATTGGAAACATTGATGATAAGGTACCCAAGTAGACCAGTGATAATTTGTACATATGGCTCTGAATGTTAGAATTTAAATTTAGCATGAAGAGCAATATTTAACTCTGAAAGATTATAATCGCGGGCATCAGATTCTGAACTACAACTTGTAACTCAACGTGGTTGTTTTATTTTATTTTGATTTTTTTTTTCTGCATGACTGTGGTAGAACGCCAAAAGTGGCGGTTTAAAGCAAGCATATATAGGTTAGCAACAAACAAGTAGTAGTTTTATAATTGATTGCATGTTCTGGATATATTAAAGAAAACTTTAATTAAGGGATACTTAACTATGCATACTAGACCTTGCCATATGACATTTTTTTTTTTTTTGATAAAAGATCTCTGACAAAGTACTTATTATTGGCATCAAAATTAAACCACAATCTTGAATATCCAAACAACTAATGCTGTGAAGCTTTTATTTTCAGAAAATTAGGTATTACTGTACACCTTTTCTTTCAGCTAATTAGGTTAAGAGTATGCTTACTAATACAGTATTGGCTCTAGTAAATTTACAATCAAGCTCTATGTAAGAGTATCAAAGTCCACGAGTCCCTCACGGAGATCAAACTACCAAGGGTCAAACAACTCGTGGTTGACTTTTACAACTCTCTCTTATGCCAATGGTCCGATGCACACTTCGGTGCGTTACCCCGAAAGCTAGCTAGTTCCTGAACAATGGTCGAGGCTCTTACTATTCTGATAACCGATAACTAGATATAGAGGCGTGCATTAACGGATTACAGTCCAAATAAAGCCTTGGATCCCGTTAGGTTCAATGTCATATGTTCTTTATTAAAGTTGCTTGGCCTACAATGCGTCACAATATAAAGGACAATCAATGAATTTTGTTTCCATTCGTAGCGCACAACGGTATCGTTACTTCACTTTCTAAGTGTGCTAACATCTTTAAGGATTAGTGGACTACCATCTACATGGCGTAGTATAAAGGTTCATTTTCATGTTCCGGCCATAGGCTTGGGTCATTCTTCACGGCATTACTGTTAATGATTTAACCAATCGGTGTTCATGAAAATTAAAACGAGTACAAACAACATTTTACATGTTTTTTTCTCAAGAGCTCTTGCACGGTTATTATCTAGCCGGGTACAATGGCGGAGCTAGCATACCAAAATTGAGATGCTAGATGTAAAATATACATCAGGTTGTAGTGTTTTCAATAATATTACTATATGAGGTTGATTATTGCCCTGCCATCCCCTGCTAGTTCTGCCCCTGGATGTAAACCTTCTAGCTATATACGTATAGTGGGTAAAATTCGAAAATGCTCGACTCCACTTGTGGAATTTTTCTGAGCGGCACTACGGGGTTTCCGAATATGTATTCATAGGCAGGTGCAGAAATGCATGACCATGCTTACCAAGGGTGAGCAAATCGACTAAACCAAGCCACGTTGTCTTTAGCGAATTTGGATATACAGTAGGGTTTGACAAAGAATTACTTTTAAAGTGTTACCTAAATGTTCCTCTTATTTCGTCCAAGTTCAAGTCGGAGGATCGTGCAGCTCTATAGTTGATCCGATCGATTACTAATAGAAAATTCTCTTGGACCGTTTTTTTTTTTTTTTTTTTGCATGCCACTTAGTGGAAAACCTAAGTGCAGACCATCGTGGACGACGGTATCCCCCATAATTCCGAAAATTTAACCTTTTCAATTTTTAATCATGTATTTTCAATAAAATACGTTTTTAGTGATTTGACACCCCCTATTTTTTAGATTCTAAATTTTGTCACCCCTAATATACCGATCCCGGCTTCGCCCTTGATACCACTTACAGCTTGTCAAATCCGTATTGTGGAGTATTCAATTCTATCCGTGTTCTTATTTTATTCTTCCCACTTAGGTTATGGACAAAATAAAGGGTACATACATAAAATAAGTAGTGAAGATTGAGTACATTTCCCTCATGACCATTTTCTTTCTCAAGATATGCAAAAGTTGGTCTAAATTAACGTTTTCTTGCTCGATATATGGTTATAAGGTATACAACTACAACCTAAACACCACGTGACAAGATAGAACGAATATAGTGAACTTTCGCATGGGCATATAGGCATGCATACAAGGGGAAATATTAATTGGTGTAAATTTATGGAAAATTAATTGATCAAATAGACAAATGATATTATAAGAAAGAAAAAGAAATGATTTGTCATACAATGCAGGGGAATTCCACGTGAAAATCTGAAATAAATGGTTTTTCAGATAATTGTAAATTAGACCGACACAACACGAATTTTAATATTTTAATATAAGAAAATTTCAGTCATGATTAATCGTTTTCTAGTGCTATCTTTCGTGAGTGCAAGATGTAGGAATTTATAATGTTCAGTTACACTTTAGGGAACACTGTTACATGAAAGAGGTGGTACTGTTCTGTTTAAGTGTGGGTATGGGGTTATTGGAGCGGAATGTCGTTTTCAGAGTTTTGGTTGCCTTAAACCACCTTTAAAATGAGTCTTTTTTTTCTTCGTAATAAAAAAGAATATAGTTAAATAAAACTTATAAAATACCATTAATAAATGGTAAAATATTAAGATATAAAATATTCTATGCAATATGTTGAGCACATTTAACAAAAAAATCAATGATACGAAGCAAAAAATTTACAAATTTCGCATTCGAGCTAAAATTATATTATGATTTTTTTAAAAGGAAATCAAGTATCAAATTTGTTATCTATTTAATAAATCGGGTCTTTTCCTGTTTTCTTTAATATATGAGACCACATAAAACCTTAAATAAAATTAAATAGTTCATTAATATACTAAATTTTACAATAAAATAAAATAAACGAAATCTTGTCTTCGCAAATACTCGAACACGGATTAACTAGAGTATTTAGTAAGTAAATCAACCACTCGGCCACCGATAACTAATGATTAGAGAAAATAAATGAATTATATATATATATATATATATATATATATATATATATATATATATATATTGTCAAATGGGGCATTGAAAATATACATTTTTTAAGACTATAGGCCCTTTTCTTTTGGGCCTAGTCCAAAATCCGGCCATGTTGGAGTGGATTGAGCTCAAGACTAACTCAACTAGTAAAATAAATGACGGAACAGATTAGGACGAGTTGATAAAATTTAAACATCAACTCAAATCAACCGTTTACATTTAAAATCCCAATCCAAGCCAAATCAATCCACAAAATAAATTGTTGGTTGTGGCGGGATGGGATGAGTTTAGATTGATTCTTAAATTTTTTATTTTGTTCCTTTATTTTTCGTATTTTGCATAATTAAATTTAAAAAAAAATTGAATTACTTATAAAAAAAATATTGAATTTTTCAAAAGAAAATATAAATTAAAACCAACAAAAAATATGTTTAAAACATTCAGAAACAAATAAAAAACTAAAATATAACCGGAAGGTTGGTATCTTATATAATTATATGTATATATATATATATAAGAAGGATTCATACACACATAAAAAAAAAAAAAATTATATTTACACATCAATCACAACCCTGCATTTACTTACTTTTAATGGTCAATATTATGGGTTTATTCTTGTTATTAGATAAACTAATCTTGACCATTAAAAGTAAGTAAATTGAGATATATATATATATATATTGCGGGTTGAAACGGGTTGACACAGATTAACCCACGGTTTGAAAAACTCAACTCTAATCTAACCCGTAAAATATATAGCGGATTGGGACGGGACGGATTAATTTTTTGTTTACACTCAATCCACCCTAACCCGTACGGGTTGGGTTAGGGGTTGGGTTTGCGGAGTTTTTCCATCCCTAGTTAGTCACAAATATTAACTTTCTAACCATCTTAAGGAGTTGGAATAAATAAATAGCATTCTCATTGAACACACTCAAAAGGGAAATGATAGTCTCTGTCACACATTAGATTATAGTAATGAAAAATCAAAGTGGAAATAATGCTATAATCCCCTTTTTATGTGTGTTAAATGAAAATGCTAACTCGTGTGCTTTGCAAGTTTAGTTAACTATAGTCTATGGATATATTTTTCAGTTTGTGAATGAGAAATCGTCAACATATATAATTCTTGATCAAAACTTCAAATTTTCGGGAAAACGTTAAAGGCTAATGAGAACATTTCAGCAAAATGTGTTCACCTTTGTCAATGATCGAGCATAGAAACTTGCCAACAAAATTTTGGACAGACATAATAACACTTTCTAGCATTACACATTGTTAGATTAAATGGTCAATATCATGGTACATTATGTTTGTATAACAAGGGGGGTAGGGTTGTCTAAGGGGAATGAAAGGTACATAGGTTGCTTCCCAAACCAGGATCTAAGGAGTGTCCTTAAGGGCCAATTATTATTCACCCATCAAAAATCTAGTCCCATCACATCCAATCCAATCTAGAAGATATTGAAAACAAAATCTAATGACCTAAAGAAAATACTTTTAAAAGTAACATAATATAATTAATTAATGAGTTGGATACATAAGGGTAACTTTGAAATTAGATTGGGACTTGAGTTCATATTATAGTATTTAATTTGTGTGATACCATCTCTAAAAGAAATTTTAATGAAAAAGTATTGTTTGTTGTAGTTCATTAGGTGATGTTTTGGTCCCTGTTAAAGGGTTCTTACTTGGGTTCTAAGTAAGGTTTATTATCATACGTAAGTAACTCTATCGTTTATTATACAAACAGGGTTGGTAGATCTCTTGTATGTATTTGTATACACTTATATTAATAAATAAATACTTCGTCTGTTGTTTTTCTATATTCTCTCTCTATATCTATATGAACATATATGTGAACTAATATGTCACACAACAGTGTCGATATATTATATATATACCAATTACCAAAAACTAATTGGGTTCATATCATGGGGAAATTAATGTGGGTATATATAATTAACAAGTAACAACTTTTGTTAATTTCAGTGTAGTTTATGTTAACTATTGTGGCGCATCATACTTGTAGTTTGTGGCCAAATTAGTTTAATTTTATCGTTGATCGATCAGTTTGTCATGTTGATCTGATCTGTACTTTCTATGGCAGTTTTGATTTGTTTTCTGTTGGGTACTTTCTATGTATGATACGTTCGTTTACCCTTCAAAATAAATAACAACTATTGTTAGCAACAACATTATGCGTATAGATCAGGCATATTTATATGAAACTATGCAAGATAATTTCCTATAGCAACTACAAACTTAGAAAACGAACTCCACATATAACATATTTCTATACAACTTTACAAACAATAAAAGGTTAAAATAGCCGTTCTAAAATATCAAATAAGTATATAATATGGTCAAACATCCAAATGATGGAAAACCCATGTGATGTGTCCGTCTAGGATGGCAACATTACATTCTAAAAAGTTGATATGATACTGGGAAAAGGAAAATTACTTGTCCTTGTATACAATGCATACATATACGTTCTCCAAGTGCATTGCATTTTATCCTTACAACAAACGAAATTGATGGATGACCCATCTTTTTTGGTATTTACACCTTTTTTACAATTTGCAAAACTTTTTCTCTTTTCAATATATGCTAGTTTTTGAGTACTTACGATATGTAGGATCAAATATATAAAGCGTTTATCGTCTTGGAAGCCTCGTCTGTTCGCTCTAAAAACGAGTAAAATTATCCAAATAAGATGGTCTCTTCTATACGAACAAAATCAATGTGTTCGTTACTGATTAAAGAGAAAAAGAAAATGCATTTGTAATAAAATTATTTATGAGGCAATGTGTTCGTTACTGATTAAAGAGAAAAAGAAAATGCATTTGTAATAAAATTATTTATGAGGTAAATTAGTATATACTGTATGATTCAGAAACTGGAAATGGAATATCATAACACATTAATGAAATATAAATGAAAGCATGTGTTGAGTTCTCTTTTTTGGGTAAGTTTTGTGAGTTCGATCACTTGCTGTAATATGCTTTCAATTATGCTTTCGTATTGTTTCATATTGTTTCTGCTAGTCAAAAACTCTTGAACCACTGATATATTGTCGGCTTCCGACAATTTGCACCGATGATAGCAGAATTTAAGCAAGAAACCAATGACAAACTTCTTCCTATTACGCAAGGCAGATGACGAGTACTTGAACTCTTATCTTCTTCTATTTTTGAACTCTATTCGGAAGCTAATTGGAAGTTTTCAGTTAATGCAAACTGCAAAGAGATCAGGGATAAATATATAGCTGGCTTAGGATATTACAAATGGATTTTGAGCTACTAATAAACAGGGTCTATAGCGCTTTCTCCCGGAGATTAAATAAACGTCACTATAATTGGGTTCACTACATTTAAGTTTCCGAAGTTTAGAGGCTATCACATAAAAAAACTATTGAGTGACAACTTCATACCACTTTGTATACTAACAAGAGATCAATTTAAAGGTCAGATAGTTTGAGCACAGTTTATCAGAACTCACTGCTGTTCATCCAAACCTTCAGTGTTTGTTAATTGTATTATGACAGAGTAGATGCATACTGATGTCAAAGCCCCGTCGCAAATATGGGAGACCGGGGGAAAAAACCTAAAAGGAAAGGTAAAATTTCATATTTCTGGAATATTACATTGATACACAACGTTACTAAGTATTCACTACATACAGGCATAATGAGCGAAATCTATCAAGAAGATTGGAACTGAAAAAAATAATACTGCTAATGGATATTTCAAATGATCAAAAGTCCAACTATTGCTTCTGGCAAATTCAATGGAGATACAGAACACCAAAAACACTTGTTCATATACCAAAATGACGCTTTCATAGATGTACAACAGCATTGATTCAACTCCAAGCAGTTCAATTCTCTCTAGTACTCTCAACAGCTATTTGCACCTTGAAAAAAACAACAATTCTTGTTGGTAAAATAGGAAACACAATGGTGCATCTTAAGCACTTGATCAAAGCTGCCAATTTAGGAATTTTAGTTAAGTGCAACATTTGGTGAAGTAAAGCAACACTCCCTAGACCTTGGATCCAATTCTGATTTAATGCCCTTAGTCCAATTGCAACATTTATGGTTTCCAAATGCAGCGATGAATCCGAAAAAAATTGGTTTTCTACATTTATATGTTGGTTATTTTTAATGGAAAGAACTAAGCAAGAAAATACCTGATCGGTACAGATGAATGCACTAAGAAGCATGGCAGGTGAAACAGCCACTTAACGAAATAATCTGGCTTGTCGGTCGGAAAGATTTGGCTTCATAAGATGTATTTGACACTTGACTAAATTGATTGCTCAATATTGAACTCCTCATTTCTTGGGCTTTCCTTTGAGCCAATCTCAGTTTGTTCATAATCTTATCCATTGATGACGATCTCTTCTTTTCGAGTTTCATCTAAAACCACATGAAAAAACTATTTAATCTTCTTTATAAATCCTGGTAAAAATGTTTTCAATATAAATATCGTATTCAATCAATTTCCTTAAAAGAACAAGTCCAAGAATTTACATCTGAAAAAGTAATAAGAAGCTATTCAAATCACCTCTAATTTTCTTATTGATGCTTCAGCTTTTGCCTTCTGATGGTTCTCCCAAGCACTGATTTTGGCTCCATCCCTCTTAATTCTGATTAAAAATTAACACTTAATTAATAGCATATTTTGTCAAAGAGTTCTCAAAGAGAATATCAGAATGTCCAAATACCCAAGCGTTAATTCCCAATAAGTTATATATTTCGTACTTATATTCAATAACTGCTAACTGGATTATTTACCAAAAAAAGTGTTAACGGAAACTTTCTTGTACTTAAAACTCAGTCAATTGAATCGTATGCCAACCAATACAGAACATTATGAACAACCAGTAATATAGTAATGCTGGTTAAAACCAGTTTCTTAAATTTCATTCCCATCGAAAGTGGAAATAAACTTCTTGCACAATATGCCAACCAAAGATCAGGCTTTCAAAAGTACCACCAGATGGTAACCAAGTCTCTCCTTGTAACTAAATAAGAGCTGCGGCATTCATCAGTCACTTCATGGTAACTTTCTCAATACTTAACCTAAACCTAATATCTATATACACCTATACATGCATTGAAAATGTTTTTTTCTAGTTCTGACTATTTTCTTTAACATTGTTAGGTCTTAGATCCGAGATTCTAGTGACATATTGTTTGTCATCATATTAGAAAATATAGTTTTATATATTCATAATAAACTCTCAATATACAGACATCTGTTGTGTAACGATTAAGTTCAAGTTGTGCATTCAGTTGGAACCTCAGTCGCAACCGCAGTTGGAACTGACTATGCTGGACAGATTCTGTAATATTCGGTCAAATATATTCTAGAAGAATCAAAACGTGTTGAACAAGTTTAGATGATTTGAAACCATCTCTGAATGATAGAAAGAATATGTTGAAGATTTTTTCTTATTGGAATAGAAGACTTAAAAGAAGACTCCTTATCAAGTAAGGAAACATCAAAAAAAAAAAAAAAAAGGAAAGATCCTTTGGAGATATCTTAAAGACAATTAAATTAGAGATCTGTATAATTTCGAATTAAACAAGATCTGATTTGTTAGAAGATAAAGAGTAATTAACTATAAGATATATATTTGAAGATCTCAAAGTCGGGGAAGGAAAGAAAATAAAGGAAATATTTTCCTTAACGATCAAGTTAGGATCTTTTGTAAATGCTATATATAAAGACTATTAGCCTTTGTAGATATACTGATATTATAGATCAACAACACCGTTATACATGAGAGAGAAACAAAATTAGAAAGATCGTGGCGGGATGCCATTAGAAATTGATAGTTGTGAGTTAAAGATGGTAATATAGGCATATACATGAGAGAGTCATGTTATTGTAAGTCTCGAGTCTTATCATTGTTCCTTTCAATATCAATAAATACTAAGTGAGGGCTTCGGAAATGTAGACAAGGTGATCATATCGAACTCCGTTTAAAAACGTCTCGTGTTCAAAGTTTTTTATTAACTTCATTATATTCGTCAGTTGCAACTGTGGTTACAACTGTAGTTGCAACTGAAAATGCGTAACTGCACTCGGAACTTCGGGAATATGTTTTCTCAGACACGTACTAGCTCCAAACATGGGTATAAGTTGAAGCTAGAGTAAAATGAAGTGTGTAACTTGCAAGGAGAAAGATACATACTTAGATATGCTGTTCTCTGCCTCTGAACCTTCCCAAGCGGAATATTCTTTCATATTTTCCAATACTTTCCCATGAAACCGAGTTCTGTTCTTTTTGGGCCACTTAGTCACAGTGACCCTTTCATCGATTTGCACATCACGCACGTCTGATTTTGAGGAGTAAATACTTTCCAACTCTGTAATAGGGAGTGGAGATGGAGTGGTGAGAGAGAATGAAAGTCTACTTATAGGAGATGAGCGAGAGCTACTCTCAGGGCTCATCTGGGTTGACATGTCTCTTCTTGTTACTATATGAGAGATAATGCTTGATGCATCTTTGTCACCATCGATTGTCTCAGCTGCAAATTCGAATAAATAATTTAAAGTACACAACATAGTAAAAGTTATAAACTATTTAGTCAGGTAATTTAAAATGTGAGTTAAAAAGATACTAAGTAAGAGTAAGATGTTGAAAGAGACTAGTGTCTTTGCATTTGTTTCATTCGTCGTGAAATTTACTCTATTCAACTTCTAGATCGGCGACAAAACCTTGAACACTCCAGGTTTGCCCCTAAATATATTGATAAGATTAAAGGGACAGGAGAAAAAATACTAAAGTAGAGCGCAGCGCAATACCAGAAGAGTAACTGCTGATTTACAGTTTTTTTAGTCTGCCAGTTACCATCACTACACGGCATCAATAAAATTGAAGGGGTTATGAAAAAAAAAATGAATTCCCTACAACGTAGTAGAACAGTACAAGTCTTAAAAGACAACATGAATGGCACTTGTGCTCAATCAATTTACTTATTTTTCACCCAAAAGAATAAACAGGATTGTAAATAAGGTACCAAGAAATTATAATATTACCAATGAATGATAGATAGCCCATCAATAGGGGAATCTGGATCTATATAATAGCTAATTACATATCACTTGTGCAATATGCCACTTGACAACAGTAAATTTTGTGTTGAATCATGTCAATGAAGCTTATAAGTTACTGTATAGAAAGTTTTGTGTTGAAGCATGTTGATGAAACTCGATAACATTTCATTATCGATTGTTCAATATTTACCGCGAGACAGCAGTGTTTGTTTGTTACACAGGATATCATACAGAAGTGTGAACATATGTTATTTTGAAAGGACGAGGAAAAAAAATACTGGTACCTTGATAGCCTTGACATGTCGATTCGCTAACCATTCTCGTGCACCCGTGTATGCTAACCGATCTTGCCATGTAAGGCTCCATATATAGTCTATTAATTCCACTACTGCCTAAACTATTACGAATAGAAAATCCATCTAAATTTCTAACACATCCACCTTCAAACATGGGCCCAATCGGCGAATTTAACGAGTTATTATGATCAAATCCAGGTGGCTCAAGGGGCCCACTCTTTGCCTTTGGTCGCCTTTGCTGCTGTTGAACCAAACCAGCATTTGGACTAATAATCCACCTCTCAGCATCTTCCCATTTTGAAGGCAAAGTTTTTCCATTACTAAAAGGAAAAATCGAAGCGTTTGTGTTTCTTTGGTTGGTATTATTACGCAAAGGAACGCGTTCGGAGCTCCATCCTTTTTTATTTGTAATATTATTATTTCTGTAGTTCGGAGTTCGGGGGCTCAGAATTGTAGCGGAACTCTTCTTCATGATTTTGAGCTGTGGTGATGTCACAGCATTTACATGAAGATTATTAAAATCCAATGAAGCTGGTCTTTGTCTATCTTGATTTCTGAATAGAGTGTCAGATTTAGATCTCCGTTCTTGACATTCTATTTCAAAAATTGACAAAATTAGTTGCTTGAGAGAATGTAAAGGCTTGTCCGGTTGCAGTTTTTAAACAAAGCTGGTTTCTTTTACGTTTTGAAAAGATTAGGTTCGTCCAACTTAAAAGCTTCTTGCCAATTCAGGTCACAAAACAACAAAACATCATTTAAAATGGTAAACGAAATGCAGTCTAGCTATTAACCATTTTATTTTTAAAAAGAGCATACAAGCTGCAAACAGACAAAATTTAAGTGTTAAGATGTGTAAAAAAACACAGGTATGCACTAGTTTCTATGCTTATACCTTTAAGGGCTAGAGAGAAGGAGTTCCTAGCGGAATCGACAGCTTCAGTTTCTCTATATGCCTCTTTCAAGTAGCCATGATCCTTTTGAGCTACATAATGAAGAAGCGGAAATATAAATAGTAATTGAGGGACAGAAAAGGAGCCAAAGGAATTTGAAAAAAATTCTCAAGAAGTTTCTTTTGGCTTTATTGCTTTTTCAAAGTGCTGAACTAGATTACCTTTAACTTTTTCTGCTTTTTTGGAGGGATGGCATCTTTTCATGTACAGCTTAGACTTGTTTGGATCTAAATCGTGACCACTTGAGACCTCATGTCCTGCCAAATGCTGATTGAATACAAACACATTTAGCTCTTAAAAATAAACAATTTCAAATTCAACTAATTCTGATAGTACCATGCAAATCTTTACAATCATCCATCCAAAAACAGTACAGTCAGGGTTTATTTGGTTGCAAAATTTTAGCTCAAGTTATTTTTTGCTTGTAACTTACTATGCATTTGGTTTGCCACTTGCCAGCTTAAAACTGAGCCTTTTCTATTAATGGCTCGAAAAGAACTTAGAAAAAAATAAAGCTTGATGAAATCATAAAGCTAGAGTTGATCAGCCCCGCTTAAGCCAGCTTATTCGCTCGCAAACTACAACCAAACAACAAAACAACACTGCAAAACAACACAAAAGAACAAAAATCCTCAAGGGGATAAAATAAGCGCAAACCCAATATGAAAGCTCCCACTATGCGCAGGGTCCGGGAGGGGTCGGGCCATTTCGGGCCTAAGGTAGGCAGTCTTTCCTTGCATTTCTGCAAGAGGCTGCTTCCACGACTCGATCCCGTGACCTGCAGGTCTCATGACAGCAACTTTACGCTGTGCCAAGGCCCACCCTCTAAAAAACTTCAAGGAAATCTCACTAAAATTGAGTTTTGTGCATGAAAAAGACAGTGATACTCAAATTTAACACAATGAGACAACTTAACAAAGACTGAAGTTTGAGTGTCAAAAAAGCAAAAACTTAGCTAAAGCGTTTTTTGCAAGAGCTACGCAAAAAGGGTAAAAGCTAAAACGAAAAAAAACAAGTTTTTTTAAACTTTTTTTTTAAGCTTTGAATCGAGCTTTTGTATCGAGCGTTTCTATGCTTAAATGTCACCTAGCTATAGGATGAAATAAGTAAAAAGAAAATGCTAATGAGTCAAAATAAGTTAATAAGTGTTAAGGCAAACACTACACTGCATCTTTTTCTTAAGCAGCTTTTTTTTTTATATATAAAATCTTAAGATACAAACACATACAATGCTCTTTTCAAGAAAAGAAAAAACATACAATGCAGACTCAATAATCATCAACAGTGATATATACATATAACATATCTGTATATATATATATATATGTATTTATAACCTACCTCCGCCATTGTTGTTTCCTTGTTTCCTTCTCACACACAGATATAATATATATATATATATATAGAGGGAGAGAGAGAGAGAGAGAGAGATGGCGGGGAATATTTTAATTGCTTGAAAGTATTTACTCCCATCATATATACTCCTTATTTTGATATAAATGATATTATTGTGTATTAATAAACTGCATCTAATTTTAATCGATTCATAAATTATATCAAAATTATTTAAATTAATTTTTTTAAATTTTAATTATAAAATTTAATATTTGAAATGTATGATTAATTTTTGAAAATTTTCATTTCGACAATTTTGATACAAGTTCTTGATCGGTTAAAATTGCACGTAGTTTCGTGGTGGACAATTAAATAGTAACGGGGGAGTATTAAATAGTTGTTGCAAACGGGAGTGGAAAATGGGAAAAATAAAAAAATAAGAAAAATTTAGACGTAAAATAATAGGTTTGGAAAATGAGAAGCGGGAAACGGAAAAAAAACTTAATTTTTGAGAAGGAAACAAGTTTTTCAATAACTATACTACTACTCCCTTATAATCCACATCGTAATTGTTAAATGATGTTTTTTTTAGATATTAGTAACACGGTTCAAATGTTAAATTATGTTATTAGTTTTTACAAAAATTTGATATAAAAATTTAAATAGAGTTACTTACAAGACAAAATTATAAATAGTTTCGTAATAGACGATTCTAATAGATGAAAAATGGTAAATTTTACCAATGGCATATTTGAGAAATAAATTATATAAAGAAATTTAATTTAGGTATATGATTGATTTTCCAAACTATCATTTTGGAAATGTAAATACAGAACCAGTCCAATAAGTCTCAAAACTTTTTTTTGTCCGGGTTCCATGTTACATAGTACTATTTTCATTGGAAAAAAAAAAGTTAAAATGGTACCTAACCTATCAATTTTTAGTGATTTGGTATCCAACTTAACACACTTTCTAATTTGATACCCAACCTATACATTTCGCTCTAATTTGGTACCCAACATAACACTTTTTCTAATTTGGTACCCAACCTCTACATTTCGTTCTAATTTGGTACCCAATCTATACGTATACAGTCCAATTAAGAGACTTAATTTGTCTTCGATCATCGATTTTTAACGCATAGATTGGGTACCAAATTAGAAAAAAATGTTAGGTTGGGTACCAAATTAGAAAAAGTGTTAGGTTGGATATCAAATTAGAGCGAAATGTATAGGTTGGGTACCAATTTCGAAAGTGTGTTAGGCTGGATATCAAACCACTAAAAGTTAATAGATTGGATACCATTTTAACGATTTTACCTATTTTCATTTATATTTTGTCGCATTCCTTCCCATTTTGTTGTATTATTATCATAGTCATCAATGTGAAACGTGGGGCGGGCTCAATATTTAAGCAGAAACATGAGGATAAACGGGAATTTTTATTTAAAAAAAAAAAGGTAAACTATACGTCTGTAATTGTGGGGTTTGTTTACATCATTAAAAGTATACTTAGTAGTTCCGTTAGCATTTAATTGTTCATTACGAAATTACGTACAATTTTGACATTTTTATAACTTGTATCAAAATTATCGAAATGATTTTTTTAAAATCTAATCATAAAATTTAACATTTGAACTATATGATCAAATTTTGAAATTTTCATTCCGACAATTTTGATACAAGTTCTTGATCGGTCAAAATTACACATATTTTTTTATAGTTGAAAATTAAATAGGAACGAAGTAAAAAAAAAAATAAAGGATTTGAAAAATTTTATCAGAAAAATATACTCTCTTTTTTTTTTACAGTCTTCACTATATTCAGCTGATTTTTGTCAGTTTCTATGCAAAGGGTAGACTTATTAAAGCAACTTAGAAAGTGTCGTTTTGTACTTTAAGATACAACCAAACGGGAAGATATACCAGGTAAAAATAAATTACTATCCAAAGCATGTTCACTAATATTTTAGAAAAACAATATCAATTCATGGCAAGTATTTCATTTATGATATCAAATGGGGTTGACATAAAATTTATAATAAAAAAAAACTATCTATAACAGAAATAATTCTTTTATGACAGTTGAAGTAATTAATTTTGCCAGCTTTTTAAATAGTACAAAATAGAAATACTAGGACTTCTATCCTTCCCAATTAATTATCATTTATGAAATTACGTGTAATTTTTACCGGCATATAACATGTATCAAAATTATCGAAATAAAAAATTTCAAAACTAAATAATATCTATACTATTATAATAAGTCAACCCAAGATTTTTTGAGACTGCCAAATTTTATCACTTTTTTCTAAAAATACCCTTACATTTTTTTATTAATTATCACAATACCATATTCTCATTAAAAAATAGAGAAAAAGTAATAACTAATAACACTTTTTATCCCTATTTAAGCTCTCAAAATTCTTTTAAGTCTTCTCATCTTATACTCTTATTTTTTTTTATTCTCCAAATATTTGTATCATAATTACACTTATTTTTTAAATTTTATCGCATTACGCGTCTTACACGCAAAACGTGGGGCACGATTACTAGTAATTTAATATTTGAACTATATGATTAACTTTTAAAAAATTTCATTCCGACAATTTTGATACAAGTTATTGACCGATCAAAATTACAGATATTTTAATAATGAACAAGGTGTAACGTATCTACGTGGTCTATTTAGATTGGGTTCCTTTTTAAACAAAGTATACAATACAATAAATATGTCGGGTCTTCTAGTACTTTTTAATTTGACTGTAACAAGTTTTGACTTTGTTGCTCACTACAATTGTAAATTAACTGAAATGGTTCTCACAGTTTTCGAACAAACTATTTGGTAGCTTTAATTTAATACCAATACTCATATTGTTGATCAAAGAGGGATTTGATCCACAATACTCCATCCCAAATTATTGAGACTATACAAAATTACGTGTAATTTTAACCAATAAATAACTCATATCTAAATTGTCGAAATCGAATTTTTCAAAAGTTTATCACATAGTTCAAGTGTTGAACTAGATGAACAAATTTTAAAATTTTATTTTTCAACAATTTAAGCACAATATATTTATCGGTCAAAGTTGCACGTAGATACAGAGAACCCCAATATTTTGGGACGGTAGTTTTGAGACCCCAACAAACTACACACCCCCACCCCAAATCAACTAAATATAGTGCTAATATATATAGTCAAGAGGCGATTTAAATTGAAACTGATAAATGTCTCATTACTACCTCCCAGAAAAATATTGTGGGTCTTCTTTTTAGAGGAGAAATATTACGAGTCATTGTGTAATAAAAACAAAATAAACATTCTCCCTTATATAAAAACCTTGCTAGTAGTACAGTGATTGAAGATGAGTAACGGTACTTCCTCCGTACCAAAATATTTGAGTTGTATGTATTTATGTGCAACTTTGACCGACAAATAACTCATATCTAATTTGTCGAAATCGAATTTTTCAAAAGTTAATCACATAGTTCAAATGTTAAATTATATGAGCAAATTTTAAAATTTTATATTTCGACAATTGAGACACAAATATTTACCGGTTAAATTACACGTATATACGTATAACTCTAATATTTTGGTAAGGATGGAGTAATAATTTTTCAAAGACATGCTATGATAAAGTGACCTTTGTTGGACCATAATCTGCGCCATAAACTACTGAGATAATAAATACATACAGAGCCTGCACATTTACACTTGTGGATATAAGCAAAAGCGTGCAGGTTACAATTATATCAAGGGGCCACTCAAAACATTAAAAGCTATATAGTTCTGTAGCCCCATAAAATAAGGGTAGATGGCAAAATAGTTACAGTCGTGAATAATAATAGAGCAAACATTTCATTTTACAACTCAAGATGGCTGGCACACATGATAATACATCAGATTAGGTAATTTGGTAATGTTTTTTTTTAAGTGATGGACAAATTTACCTTCTAAACAAAAAGAAGTTGATAGATTTGTAATTTTGAATAACAATTCTTCAATTTTGAATTTCTGAGTCTATTCCGTAATCGTATTTTCATCATCTCAGCCAAAGAGAACTTACCAACTGAATTATAGACGTCTAAGTTGTATGGTAAGCGTTCTTCACATCACATTCTTGACCACTTCACGAAATTTGCTTTCGTCGTCTACTCATTCCGAAATCACCAACAAAATAACCCAGTATAGACAATACATTCGGAGCTTTTGCCAACTATTAATCCCCCCAAAACATAGATCTTGTTTGCTCTACCGTGAAAGTTAGAATTTCGAAGCTAGATGAAATCTAACATCATTTGCTTAACTGCTGCAACCAAATAAGGTTATACTAACTAAAGCTATTCGGAGCGTCTGAAAAACCTGAAAATCTTATCCGTGAATCTGTTCTAAATTGACATGTCAGTGAAGTAAGCAGTTATTGCCTTCAACTTCCCATCCAAGAAGTTTCTTTCCACCTGATACACATTCAATCATGGTATTAGTATTATATCAGAAAACAGCAATTGAATAACTAGCATTTGAGAACAATATTGTATGACAATTGCCAAGGCTTTAAAAAGGAGAAGAAAATAGGCAATGAAAATTATGAAATAGAGCTGGAAAATCTTCACAAATTTTCAATACAATCCACAACTATTTTTAATACTAACAGAAAGACGAGATTAATGTTTAAAGTTTTTCACTTCTCATTGGAATATATACGAGTATTGTCAGACAACGTATAGACAGCAAAACCTTCACACAATGACTCATTTAAGGTTACAAAAAGTCACTGTATTCAGTCCATAAACATCAACCAGTAATGCAACTACGAGATACATGTTTTTTCCATTTCTCGTTGGTAAAAGTAAAACTAGGAGAATTGTCAGACAACGTATATTCAACAAAACCTTTAAAGAATTGACTTATATTTAAGTTCAAGCAAAAAGCCACCATGACACCACTAGCAACAGTCGAGAAACAAGAAAATATATCTCTACGGGATGATTCAATGGAATGATGAGTTTTATAAATAAATTCTACAGTCCGTATTTCCATTTGCTTTTAAGAACTGTTACTGTGCTAGCAAACAGAGTAGCCAGGAGTTAAATTTTGTAGACGCCAAAACATATACAATATTAGTACTTCTTTTTACCCATTCAAAATCTGTTTTACTACAATTGGTAATTACCTCCAGTGACCATGGAGGATCAGCAGATAGAGACAACTCCGCTAATTGATTGAGATCAGCAGTTCTTGGAAGGAACATGACAACTTTTGAAGCAATCCCTTTCACCGCGTTAAATAAAAAATTCCTGAAGAAAAATAACAAAAACACACTTTTAGAGCCACAATTTGCCTTAAGAAAGGGGAAAGCAATGAATAGTACTGAACCGGAAAACACTTTAGAAACTATACCCGCCGTGTGGCTTGAGCATTGTATTAACGTCATAATTTGTTGCTTTCAAATAATTGGGACCTCCCCAGGGAGGAGACAGGAAAACTGTATCTGCCTGAAATGCAGAAAAGAATATGATGCATTAGTGTTCAAAATTTGTAAACTCCAAGTGCTTCAGTTTATTTAGCGAGAGACTATAGTTACTATCAATATTTTTTGAATTTGAATTAAAATGAAACAAAAAACTTACAACTGGCAAGTGACAGATGCCTAATTACTTCCTATTTCAAAAAAATTAGGTAGTCAAATAAGAAAGTCCGGCTCCAAGAAGCTAGTACGAAAATAATCTATAGAATTCTAATCATTTTTTTTTTAAATCTAATACAAAAAAACAAAATAGACTGGTATTCTCTCGTAAAACTCTCAAACTATTTCAAATGTAAATCGTTTCATATTTCGTCTTCACGACTGAACTACAGTTACACGCCAGTTCAAACTCCCACGTCATCTTCCCAGAACATTGCTGATTGTTCACAGCTAACAGTACATACAACTATACGACCAAACAGACAAATGAAAAGAAATAGAATCTGTCATTTCAGTAGCACACACAGCTTGATTTGCCAAAATCTTTAAATCACAACTTATCAGAACACCCATAGAGACTAAAATTAATCCAAGTTTTATTCGCAAAACTGGCCAGATGTAATTGTACATACTTTGAAGTTTGAACTATGAATTGTATAATTGATAAAGGCATATTCTTCTTATAAACTCAGTTTCTGGGAAACATGATATTAATACTGTAATCTTACAGTATTAACCCAGATTAAGGAATGACGTACCTTCAACCTTGGTGCCAAAAGGAAAGAGTCCCCTATTATGAAATCAATATGGTCACTAACGCCGTATATAGCTGCATTATGCTGGGCATATTCAATCTTCTTTGGATCAATATCAACTGCAATAACATGTTTGCTCCTGAAAACAAAACAAAAATCAAGAATATCAAGCCTGACTAACTGGTAATAAGTTGATTAGAATTTATCACGTGAACTACACTTTCAGGAAACACATTACCTATATAAAGTGGCTTATTGTATCAAGTGGTAACACAATCGTTGACTTGCACGGAAAACAGGGGTAACCTTAATTAACAAACAATATCATTATACATAAATTGATTTCGTACACCAAGCCACAAAAGTTAACAACTAGTACCTTAACCTACCATGTGTAGTACACTACATAGAAAAGATCCATAGTTAAGGAGCAAATCAGGAAAATTTGATAGAAAACTTTACAAAAGCGTAAAGAAAAAATACGATGGAATGTTTTTTTGGTTTTCTGAACTGTACGTCTATACCTCAACCTACATGTTTTCAAAAAAAAAAAAAACTAAATGTAAGGGTAGTGTACTAAATCGTTATTTTTCAATATGTTGTTGATGATAAGTTAGTGTGCAAAACTGTTACTAACCATAGAATTAAATATTTTTCCTGTGTAGGGAAACATGTCCACTTCTGATTATTGCGTCAAGTTTTTGATGCGGTTGAGTCACAAAATTCTATTTGACCCTTATAAGAAAATCCCACGTTTATATTTACTCGAAACTAGGTCGGAACTCATCATGTACAACAAAATAAAAGATAGAAAAAAACCAACCTTTTTGCAAACTGAATGGCATTTCCACCAACACCGGTGAAACAATCAATTACGACACCATCACCACAACGAAATGCATGATGCCTCGCTATAGGCTCAGGAGTGGCAGAAAACCAACCTTCTTCGTCCATTTTTATTCCATTATCGAATTTGGAAAATAATTGATACCTTTGACACCAATACTTGCTAATGCTAGGAGACAACTCTAAAATATCTTTTTGTTGGGATGTGCACTCGTCTAATATACACTGGAAATGAAGCTCTGTAAAGAAAAAAGTAGTGATTACTATGATAAACCTTGGCTCAAATGTCAACTGATCCCCATAATTTCAATTGCAACACTAATAATCCATATACTCTAGGTAGAACTTCTATCTCCCTATAGTTTTCAACTGCAACACTATTGGTTCCCATTGTTCGAGCTGGTCACACAAATAGTCCCCATATTTTAGGTAGGTTACACAAATGGTCCCCATGTATAAAAATATAATTGGTTCCCATAGAATGGGTCCACCAATGTAACTTACTGCAACAATAAGGACCAATAGCTCTGTAATTGAATGGGGACAACCAGTGTAAATTGTTCAAATTCTAGGACCATTATTGTTGCATGTAATAGTAACAAAGTATGGGGACTAAATAGCAATTTAGTCCTAACTTTAGTGACCATTGCTGTCATTCAGCCAGGTTACTTCTCATTTATTATAAAAGTAGATAAACATTACGCAATAATAGTAATTAGTTAACATGAGGGAGTAAGGTTCAATTTTCGGCTTTAAATGATATGAAACGGTTGACAAAAAGAGGAATCAATTAAGCAAATATATAAAAGTATTTTGTCATGTCTAGTTAGCAACAAAATTGGAATTACAGATACGAGTACTGTTTTAAAAGAGAAAACTTAGCTAAAGCATTTTTGCAAGAGCTGCACCAAAAGCGTAAAAAGCATAAGCTTTACCGGCGTAAAATACGGGAAAGCGAGGTTTTTCTGCTACTATAAAATTTTGAATCAGACTTCGTATCGTGCTTCAAATCTAGCCTACTCACTTCAAAACAAGCTTTTCGAAGCAGTGTATACAGCAAAGTGTTAAACTATTCAAAGGATTTTTGGTCCCTGTAAAAGGTTAAGAGCTATTGATGAAAAAATACACATAAGCCGGCAAAAATAACTTATCAGAAAGAGAGAGAGACCTCCTGAGCCAATTGATAATTTCCTGTTCAGTCGAGTTCTCTTCCTTGCTTTCTTTTCCTTTTTTGTAATTTCCCAAGCTTCAGTTCCGTCTTCTTGTACTGTAGGATTCGTTGGGTTTTGAATAATATTACCAATCCCTTTCTCCTCCAACTTATCTTCAGCTCTGCAACAGAAAATTTACATAAGTCGAGACAGCAAGGTTATTGGTCCAGACAGGGCCGGTCTTGAGGGAATACAAATAGTCCGAGTGGACTAGGCATCCCACCGTAAAGGCAAATAATTTCCCGAAAAAAATAAAATTTACACTACGTTTTTTCGAGGTTTTCTTTAAATAGGCAAAACAAACAAAAAATTAACAAGGCAACCCACAAAAAAATTATTTTTTGGGCCGGCTCTGGGTCCAGACATTATATGCTATCAACCAAAAAAATCGATGCAAAGTTGATAGAAGAGGGAAAGAATAAAGAAGAAGAAAGATGTATCACCTGTCCACGTAATCCGGTAACAACTGAGAGGAAAATTCTTCAAAGCAACTCTTTTTGAGCTCTTGTTCTTCATTCAAATTCTCAGAAGTATAGCATAACGTAGATAGACAATTTTTCTTTAGCTCTTCTTCTTCATTCAAACTTTCAGAACCGTATTTTAATGAATTATGTAAGTTCTCACCAGCAAGCTCACAGCTCAGACAAGGCTCACAGGGACTTCGGTCCAGTAATTGATTGTCTTTTTTAATTTCCCCAAATGACCCAACACTACAGAGTGAAGCAAGATTTTCAGCTATATCATCACTAATAGCTTCATTTGGTTTATCATTAACTTCACCATATGTAAAATGTTCCATTCCAAGAGGAGGGTCCCATGTAGACTCATTTGTTCTTGTGTTATAGAAGTAATATCGATTATAGAAAGAGTCCCAATATAAGACCCAAATTTCCGATTCATCAGATGTTTTGCTGTCAATTTCAACATTATCAAGCACCTCTGAAGACTCTGAATATAAAGATGTTTCATAATTTACACTAAACGCTGATGTAACTCCCGGAAATTCTGGTTCCTCTATAGTATCACAGGTTGTTGAAGAAGTCACTGAATATTCTTCACCAGAAATAATTTCAACGTTCTCGGTATCTGCAGCAATATCACGGTAACATGATTAGATTTTCGTCACTATAAACAAAGATAGATGCCGACTTCTTGTTATTCAATTTAACTATTTATATCATACCTCCATTCCCTTCATGAGTATGTGAATGTCTCTGGTTTATGTCCTTTTTCTTGTACCTGACCAGGGCATTCCTAGGCTACAATACAAGATAACAGCCGTTAAATTGTGAAAAAAGGAAAAGATCAAATTTACCAAATAAAACCAAAACCAATCACTTAATATAACCATTACTATTTCACACAAAGGTCAGTTTCTATCCTTCTCAACAATATCCGTTTCTGAATCTGTGAATTTTTGTTAGACGAAAAGATGGAAATTTGGCTCATTTAGTTTAAAAATTTTAAACTTTAGTTTTGCCATGATTATTCTCTAAAAATGTTATGGAAGCCAATCTATTGAAATTGTTACTTCTGATGCTTTGTTTCAAAAAGCAAAAACCACGTTTTAGAGGCTTCAAAAAGCAAAAACCACGTTTTAGAGGCATAACCAAACACGGCCTTGTATATTTCGCTCACATGCAAACCATAACTTTTCAGAAAAGGCACCATACTGAATCATAGTACATCACTAACAGAGGATACTCCATGACTATTACAGAAATTTCCCTAGAATATGCATCACTGAGAATCAAATACAGGTTGTCACTACCAAACAAATAAATAATCTTATTAGCCACAAAAATATACAAATATAAGAGAAAACTTACTACTTTGCTTGTTCGAAAGGAAATAGGCAGCCCTAAGGCACTCAACTGTTTGGAGAGTTCCATATCAGCTGGTAAAACAAACAAGAATACAATATGTAAATCTAGCAATACTTTGCGATGCATAAAGATGGCAAATACCATTGACGAGACATTATTTATGCCAAACAGAAATCCAACACAAATTTCATAAACCTCAATACTAAGAATACACATTTATCCCCTCGCATGAAGGCGTGTGTCCCTTTCGTCTCCATAACAAACTTCATAAATTCAAATTTACATCATCTGATACCCTATGAATCTAAGCTTATAGCCAAGGAGAAAGTATCAAGCGGACAATAATTTCATTCCTGCTGTGATGCGTCAACTATCGTAAAAAGTGAACCAATGGGCTAAGGGCTTGTCTGGCTACAATTTTTGCGAAAAATACGTTGGTTTTTTCATGGGACAAAATTAAATCGGAAAAGGCTTTTATCTTTCAACTATCTACAAAATTCAGAAAAAGTCACAAGTTCTTCTTAACAACAACATCACTCCCTAAATCGGTATTATGTCTTTTACCGGTGATAATATAATCCGTTGAACAATAAACCAACCCTATAGATAACTTATCCACTTAATTAGGAGAAATTACAGGTATACAAGCCTCGTACCCTATGCATATAATGACGTGTCGTTGGCTTTTCATTAATTTTCATGCATCCCTTATAAATTTGTTTAATCTTGTAAAATATCAACCTTATACGGAAATTACAAGTAAAAATAAAAAGAACAGTCAAGTCTGATAGTAACAAATTTAGGATTAAGACGTAAAAAAATGAAGATGAAAAAACTTGCCTTTAGTTTCCTCATCATGAATACAGCCCTACATTCAAATAATCGATATCAAAAAAATCAAAAAAAGATACAAACTCATGTATTCACTATAATAAACTCAGTGCCTGTTTGGAAACAGATTTTTTATAAATAAATAAAAAAAGATACGAGTGTTTCGTATATTAGCTATTTTTAGCTTCTAAAAAGCTAGCTTTTTGGTCAAAACAGCTAAAAAGCTATAAAAAAAAAAACTCAAAAGCATAGAAGCTAAGAATTTGGAGGCTTATTTAGCTTTTAGACATAAAAATTACCAAAAACAGAAATTTTTCAATAAAATCACTTTGCCTATTTACAAGTCACTTATAACTTAAAATAAATTAAAGTGAGAGAGAAATTTACACTGTCTCCGGTGGGCGTGCAACAATCATCCCTGTCAAGAGAGACATACAATAATTTTAGTTTTATTATAGTTATGTAATGTGATAAAGAATTATTAAAACATAGATATATGAAAGCTGCAAATGAACCGAGCCGTTCATGAACATGCTCGTGTTCGTTCATTTACTAATGAGCCGAGCCTGATCAAAATATAATTAATTTAATAACAATCAGTGCACTTCTCATATCTGATACGCCTAGCAGCTTAGTAGAACGCAGTAAACTAGACCAGGCAAGAAAATCTCTCGCCAATGTACGAGGAAAAGGTATGGTTATGGGTTTCTAATGGTTCAGTTTGCGTTTACTTATGATGAAAAAAGAAACCAAGTCAATATAAACTAAACATTCCGGGAATGGTTCTTACTTTCGGCATTGATAGTTAAAGTAAAACCAAACAGAAACAACGATCATCGGTTTGGTTTTTGGTCAGGACCATCTTTTCGAAAGTCAGCAAACAATATTGAAATGTACCAAGGTCAAAAACTAACGTTTAGTAACTTAAGTTGGTTTAACTTAATACACAAAAGGTACAATATGGAGTATATCAAATCTTCTAAATTTCTAATTAGTCATCAGGACCAATATAATGTCCATGATTATCAATATAATAACCAAGGCTCGTGAACAGACCCGAGCTCGTTTAATTAATTTAGTATATATTTTTATATATTCCCTTTTATATATACGTAAAATTTATCAAATATAATGTTTGATGGTCGATAAATAAATACCCTTCCATTTACGTAGTAAATTAATTTTTCTAAACTAAAGCTACTAAAAAACTAAAACTCACAATAGTTAAAATGTAGTACTGCTTATCCTAACATTGAATTTTAAGCCCCAAGCTTGTGGGTTGGCTAATCGATAAGAATTTGTAGTTTGTTAATAAGTTGTTCGAAATCTTTTGGGCGGAGGCGTCACCTCTTTTTAATATAATGGTCCGCCTAATCTTCAAAAAAAAAAAAAGGTAAAAAAAGAATTATTAACCGAAACGATAATAAACTTGTCTAAATACGAGCCGAGTATGAACAATATTTTAGGGGAGCTTGAACAGAGTTAGGCTCGGCTCGGCTCGGCTCATTTGCAGCCCTAGATCATATACTCCCTCTGTTCCCAATTAATTGTCCACTACGAAACTACGTGCAACGGTCAATAAATTGTAACAAAATTGTCGGAACGAGAGAAATATAAATAAATACATATATATATATATAGAGAGAGAGAGAGAGAGAAACCGAAGGTAAACTTGGGAGAGAGAGAAGAGAGAGCCTAAGGCTTTTATAGCTGCTGACGTGTCCACTTCCACCTCCGTTACAGCAGCTCCCATCTTCCTTCTTTTATATATATATATATATATATATATATATATATATATATAGGGTGTGTTTGGTATGTATATTTTGGTGTGATTTTTGTATTTTGAAAATCCATATTTTTGTTAATATTTAGTTGCTTATTAGTAGTATTTTGTGTGTGATTAGTAAAATACATGTATTTAGTCAAAATAATTTAAAAATAAATCAAAAATGAATAATCCATCTTTTTTGCTGTATTTTTTATTTTTAAATTTTAAAAATAAACTACTTTTATAAATAATATATGTAATTTTAAAAATAAAACAAATTTTGCATTCTTTTGGAATTTGGAGGGAAGAATAGGAGAATATATACTCCTTCCTCACTTCCATCCATTATATGGTGTGTTTGGTATCCTATATTTTGTTTTTTTTGATTTTTGTATTTTGAAAAAATATTTGTTTAATAGATGTTTGGTTACTAGTATTTTTGGTGTGATTCTTAAAATACAGAATTTTAGTCAAAATAATCTAAAAATACAGAATCCATCTTTTTTGTTGGATTTTTTGATTTTTAGATTTTTGAATATTAAAAATCAGTATTTTTATCAAAAAAAACTTGATACCAAACAGACTCATAGTATGTACTTTTATAAATAAGGTATGTAATTTTATTGATAAAACGAATTTAGCATTCTTTTGTATTTTGGGAGAAGAATAGTATAATATATACTCCCTCAATTCCAACTCCGTACAAATATATACAATTTTGTGATGCATTGAATTGTTAAATTTGAAAAAAAACATATAATCAATTCTAATTTCATTATATGAAGAAAACAAAATTGTTTTTAACAATTTAGTTATAAATTGCATGCGTCTCAAATTATATTCAAGTAATTTCAGATTTATGACCGTAATGATTTTATGAAATTGAGTAGTTAGAGCAACCAAATGAGCTTTCGTAATTGAGGGGGAAAGCTCAATATTTCAACTATAAATATTTTTTTAAGTTGATACAAAACTTCTAACTTTTGCTTTAATTGTTGAATATGAAGATTGTAAACAATTTACTATCATGTATGTATATTGCATATATGAAATATGCAGGTTAATGTTCAATAGTGGTGAGTATGTAAAAGACGGTGAAACATTATGTCGTTTTATATAGTTTGCACTTTTCCGAAAAAACGGTTTTGTGAATTTACTATACGCTTACTTTATTGTGGCGACAGTTATATAATAGGTACCTACTAAAAGCATCTTTAATTGAAATGTTACTTTTTAATTGGTAAAAGTTACTACATACTAAAATAACTCGTTAAATTCCATGTATACATGTTAAAGATAACATCATTTTACAATTCACATTGATCTATTTAGCTTGGTTTTTAGCTTAAGTACTCAAATTTCTTTATTGAATTAATTTATCTCGTATTGAATTCTTTTTTTAATCAGTTTATAGGTAAAAGTGTAAGGAATCAATGCTCTTACTTGTTACCCCACCCTTTAAACCATCAACTAAGCGTAACAAATATTACAACGGATACCGTTTAGTTTGCTACATAAGCATGCTAACATAACCAATGTGCATCTAAAACTTACTATTGTGTTTTACTTGCTCAATGCAAATGCTCTAATAAAATGAGTACCGGCATCAGAGCAGTTAAACTATGGAAGCACGAAATAACTTCTGACTTTTCGCTATGTCGAATTTTCGTTAAATCACTCTTTAAGTAATATTGATAATTAAGTATTGAAAGCATTATATCACCACTTTAGCAAATTAACGTGAATGCGTTATTTAAAATAATTTGAAATAAACTCCAAACACTCGGTAGTCACTTGCTAAAATACTAAAAACAATACTCATTCAAATCGAAGTGATATCCACAAATGACGAAAAATACAATACCAAAATACATATCAAAACACCTAAAACAAAGCATGTTTCTTTTGATCTGCCAAATTCGTCGAAGTCCCCAGTCTCTCGATTGTACCTATGATTTATGATTACATGACTGTAGAAACTTTGGATCAAGCTCCAACAAAGAAAAACACTCATTTGCTCTAACATCTGTAGCAAGATTTATATGTACATCGGAACATATTGAATATGTAATATTTCACTTAATAAACGAAATCTAAAGCCTTTCACCAAGGACCAGTTAAAGTTCTCGTCAAACGTCGCCTTTTCCCTCCTTGTTGCTTGTTCATCATCTCCACAACCTACAAAAACAATGTAAAGTGATAAAAACACAAATGGTGACATAGTTGAGAGGCATTAGTACATTAGAATATTGATTAGAGAAGCAATTTTTTACATACATTTGATTATGATCTGACTAGAAAAGATTCGATTTATTTCCAGAATACATAGTATTGTGGTTTCTTATTAGCTTTGCTATTGTTTATAAAGAGAATATGTTTATGTTGTGGATAAATAACAATATAACATATAATCAATTATAATTCTCTAAGCAAAAGTACCTGTTTCTTCTGCATCTCCTTTATTTCCTGCTGTAAATTAAACAAAAATAGGCATGATTATGGTCATATGTTCGACATAATAATAACACCATAAAGAAATAAAACTATTTTTAGCAATGATTTTGAGAATGATGATGCAATGATAAGCACGTACTATATCCATACTTACACAATTTGGGTGATATATACCAATATCTACCTGTTTATTCTGCAGTTCTTGATTTTCCTCCTTAAGTTTTGCAATTTCCGCCTCCAACTCCATTGTATATGCCTATTAGAGTTGAAAGAGATGAAAGTCAGCATTTTGTTCAGGCAAAACTCAAAGCTACTTTTAGTGTTCCAAATCTTAGTAGTAAGACATAAAAAGATAATTAGTTTGAAGTACATTTACAATAATCATTTTCTATCCGTTTCATGCAAAAGTAGCTTCTTATGGTATGTATGTCATATCTGGTCGCGATTATTCACCAATATTTATGCAAAAACTTCAGAGTTTTGGCGTTTGTATTGGAATTTCTAATCGTGTGATCTAAAGTCCGTGATCACATAAGTTTAGCTTGAAGGCTTCAAGACTTACTCAATGAGTTCCGGAAAGAAGCAATCTCGTTAAATTAAAGGAAAACCGCGATAATCTTCATAAAGTTAAAAACACAATCTACTATAAGAGGGGTGTCTGACAGCACGATTTGAAACAAATAACCTAGCTTATTTGAGGCTAAAAAAGAGGTTCATTTTACTAAAAAAAATAGCATTTTGAGTCCAGAAAAGTTCTAAGAAAATATCATTTGGTGATGCTCGCCAACCAAAGTCAGTATAGCTTCGAAGTAGAAAAGCTGAAAAATGAAACCGAGATCAAAGTGGATATATAAACGCATTGATATATACACCTGCTTACGAGCACGTGATCTGGCAGCAGACTCCCTATTCTTGATCATCCTTCTCTGCCGTCTCTCAATAACTTTCTCCACAGCATTATTGCTCCTCCTTCCCCTTAACCCTCCCGGAAACATATACGGAGCAGGCGATAGAGAGGAATTATCAATCCCGTCCGAGGAAACAGTAGGTGAGCTAGTTGCAACTGTGACTCCGTTGCCAATAGCCCCAAATCCGCTGTTCTGAACCAAGTTCCCGTTTAATATTGGATCTGTTATCCCCATATTTCCATTTCTTATCACAGGTCCGCTTATCTGAGCACTATTAGGCACATAGTTAACATACAAGCCCATCAATTATAAATTGTATGACGGTTTACATACCTAGATTTAATTTGAAATTAGTAATTTTGGGTGGCAATTTCTATTAAGTTTCATATTCTAGACTTGTTTCCCATTAGTGGGAACTTTTTTAATCCTTTTTGTTTCTTTTTTGCATCTTATTCAAATCCACAATCAGTTAATGAAAGCGAATGTAAATTAAATATTATTCTGATGAAATGAATGTACAAAAAGAAAGAAATAGGTTTTTGAACAACATAGCAATCAAAACAAGTTCATTGAAGGACACGCTCATTTTCAATCAATTAAATCAATTCATAGAACAACATGCCAATTGAAAACCGCTTCACGTAAATGCATTCTCGTCATAAATCAACATGACTAAATAGGAATTAAGTCCAGAATATATCATTTGATGGTTATTTTCCCTAGTTTTAAACAATGGAGACTGAAGTTATGACATTTGAAACGATGCTGAAACTATAAATATCAAGCGTAACCGATCTTTAAAATATAATAATTAGGAGTACCAGTTTTCCGTCTGCACAGGATATCCAAAATTGTTAGGCTGGCCCTGATAGGCAAGAGTCGGTTGCTTAGGAAAAATTTGCTGAGGCTGTTGTTGTATCGTCGTAACCTCTTTAACAGGTAAGGGAAAAACCGTATTTTCCATCTGTTCGAACCCGAACCCAAGAGCTTGATTACCTACCGGACGAGTTAAATCCCCTAATAAGTCAAAATTCTGAGCTTTTACAGCTGTTTTCGTATCTTCCCTAACCACTCCTGCTCTAAACAAGAACTCTTCAAGCGTGACCTCGCCTAGAGTCTGTTGCCTTGTAGGCAAACTCGTATTTTTGTTACTCAAATCTCTCCAAATTTGGTCTACGGTTTTATGACTAAGGGTTCGAGGCAAGGTTAACGACCCTTGTCGATGTAGATTATTACTAGGGTTGCCATTGGTTTGTAGAGGGGTTGTGGACCCTACGATTTGTTGGGTAGACTCTTCGGCGCTCCAGATGGTTTTTAGAAGCTCGTCCATGTTCAAGGACCCAAAATCTTTACCTATTGACCCTCCCCTAGTGGATTGAAACTCATCGAATGTTAATGAGTAGACTGAACTTTGACGAGCCAATGAGAAAATATCATGTGATTGTCCATTTCCGCCACCGTTATTAGTACCTGGTGGCACGTTTCCGTAATTCCTGAAGTTCATTTCTTTTTTGTCTCTAATTTACTTTCCTTTTGTATACAAATTTTTTGCATAGAAAATGTATCCAGACTAAAACTTGACTCGGAAGATGACTATGGATATGAATTTTCAAATTTGATGTTATGTACCTGAGGAAATGAAAACATATTAAATGGAATTGGTTAATTTAGCATTTAAGTATGAAAATTCTTTGTGTTTACCTCTTGAAATAAAATGGATTGCAATTTCACTTTGAGAAATATTTTTCCCTAAATTTAAAAAAAATTATACACCAAGATCTTTATTTAATTTTTTTAGCCTCAGTAAAATAACATTTTTCTTGATTAAACTTTTTGGTTCTCTCAAGCAACAAAACCAAACAATTTGAACTTGTGCTGCTGAACATGGGCATATATATATACCAAAAGTTTAAGCTTATAAGAAATGAAATTCAACTAGAAGCCACTAAATATTGATGATAAATGCCAACTAAAAATCTTTTTGCCCAAAGTATCTATTAACCCAAGAATACTTTATGTACCCAATTTAATTTAATTTCCTTTTATACTATATACATAAAGGTTGAGAAAATCATTTCAAGGACAAACCAAAACTGAAACTAAAAAGAGTCAAAAAGCAGAAGAATGAGAAAACATAACAGACTGACACTTTCCTAAGCATAAATTATGAAAGTATGATAAAAAAAAAAAACACTAAATTTTAAGTTAAAATAATTTACCAAAAAGTTAAAACATTAATACCCACGTACCAGAATTGTCCAAACAATATAACCGAACTGTCAGAGGAAAGTCAATAGAAAATAAATAAATTTATATTTATACGTATTTATGAGAGAGAATTATGTATACAAAGTACAAACCTGTTTTGTACATATATTTATTTTCAGGTTTTCCATTTTTGTATATGAACTTTTTTTTTTTTTTTTTTGCTGGTCTGAGATTTGTGTCTGACACGTGTTGATTGTCTGAACCTCGTTATCTCACCAATCCCATGTCTTGAGTACTTGTTTATAAATATATATACATAACTGGTCTCATTAGTTTAGATAACCTATAACTGGTCTCATTAGTTTATCAAATACGACCGACTCATTGGCACTTTACCAAATTCATGCAAATTCACGCAATGATCTGTTTAAATCGTATTTTACTATACTTTCAATAACCATATATATAGTGGTATCTTGAAATTTCGAAAAACCTTACCCGGTGAAAATTCACTTATAAGATTGAATGACAACAACTGATTTATGTAAGTTTTTCATAATATATTATATTTTCCAAATGAACACTTGAAACTTAATACCATCTAACTATTGATCGTTGTCTTTTCTTTAGTGGTTATATTTTTTAGAATGGAGTTGGCGTTAAGCATAATTTGACCGGATTTGAGATATTCTTGATGTATTTACGTTTGCTCAAATCGTTAGATTTTTAAAGTCCATAATAGAACTACAGCAAAACCGCGACTTGCAAATGAGAGGTCGGACGTTCAATCTCATTTATACATTTGTATGAGCCTAACTACAATCAACACTTTCTGGACAAGTACAAGATAAAGATAAAAAAAAATGTGCGGAGAAATTATAGGCCACTTCAAAATTCTCCTTTCAAAATTTTGGAGATGATAAAGGAATACGGGAATGGAGTTGCTAAAGTGGCACTATGCTCCGCTGGATTTGCGCATCCAACGGACAAGAATTGTTGAAGTTTTTTTCCCTAATTTTTAAAACGTAATCATTACAGCCGTTTAGATACACTATATCCCGCTAAATCAATTATATATTTAAAGTTATAGGTGGCTGTTAATCTTTGAAATGAAACTATAGATCTCAATAGAAACTGTTACAAGCTATATAGGCAATTCATGTAATTATCTCTATTATTAAATTCACAAATAAACAGAGAGAAAGGAGGTGATTAAAGTAAGTAAATTTAAGTGGAAAACGTGGACCAATTATTTTGAATTAGGAGTGGTGTTTGATGTGACTTTTATCAGTTCTTGGGACACTTGGGAAGATCTCACCCGTCCACGTTACCTAAAGCAACGGTGGAGATTGAGTTATTTGGTAGTGAATGAGTAAGCAGTGACGCAATCTACAGTGCACATAGGATACACTATATTCCTCACCACTTCTATAATTTTATTTTTATTTTTAAAAATTTCACTTTTCATGTTTTCGGTTTCGGACTTTCGGTTTCCGTTTCCTTTCCTGCCACAGTAACTATGGTTGTTCCGCTTATGAAAACTCGTGATTCCGTTTTTTTCCGAGCTCAATTCTAAATTTTACATAGTAAAATATCGTAAATATTTGCTTTCATTCTTTAGTTATACGCACGCTCGTAACGACGGAGGAGGGTTTGGGAATGTTGATTACTTTTTCATAGGATCTAAAACTCATTTGAGTATTTTACATTAATTACATTTGTATGAGCTTTGCTCTACACACACTAACAGGCATATACTACGAAACGATAAATCATGTACACATATTTTTTAGACTACTTACGTGTGTATCGTTATTCTCTATGTAGAAGTAGCTGATACGAAGTTATCCAAAATATTTATACAATATTGACACACCCTAAAATTGGATCTATCTTGTATTATTTGTTTATGAAAATCAAACACATTTAACATACGAACGGAAGCGGGGTGCAGCCATTATTGCGGCAATAATTGATCATGTGCATTGATTTAAATCTAACGATACAAGTCAGAGTGCGTTTGGCTTAAATTTCACATCCACATTAGATTATTACATCCGTACTAGATTATTACATCCGTAACTTGTAATCTCTCATTCAAAAACACTTTTCGATCGGACGCTGTTTTTTTTCTAAAGTGTTTTTACTGAATTCAATTTTCAATAACAATTCCCCAAACAACACGTTTTCAGTTGTCACTTAGTTACCAATCAGCACCTAAAGGTCCGGATATATTTATAGTTGTAACTTTGGAACAAATATTTGGTCCCATCACTTGAAATTAATCCAAAAAAGCTACTCCTATCCCATTAGGGGGTGAAACTTGGCTTGCAACCATTGGGGTGAAGTGATCCAAAAAGGCCGAGAGTATCTGTACCATCTATTTCAATCATTTATTCAAACCTAACACATTTTATACATTTTAAGAAAACGTTTACATTTACATAAAATTCTAATTTTCTTATTAATTTTCTTATAATAACCCTACATTATTTTTTTTATTTGTTTATTATATTTTAATAATCATAATAATATTACAAAAAAAAAATATGAAACCCATGATAGTTTATTACTATTATACCCCATCCGTTTCTAAACAAATATTCCCTACGAAAATACATGCAACTTTAACCATCAAAATTTTCATATCAAAATTACCGAAATGAAAAAATTGAAAATTTCATCATATACTTCTAACCATAGACTACGTGATTAACTTTTGAAATAATTTTTTCCGGCAATATAAATATGAAAAAATTATCAATCAAAATTATACGTATTTTCGTATGAGACATTTGTTTAGGGACGAATGGAGTATTAATCTAGGGAATCATATGCAATCCTCGTATATTAGGTGAATTATGTGTTTCCTTAAATTTAGGTAATTTATAAGGTTCCTGATGCATGTCACTTTTCATATCATAATCATCAAATTTTAAAAAAAACATGTTTTAAGAAATCAGATACGGATGCCGTCGTCTGCATTTCTGTAATGAATAATATTATTGCAAATAATTGTATGATAGCATCTATCTTGACTCTCTTCTAATTGAAGTCACCATAAAACAAATAATATACTCCTTATCCTTTACTCATCAGTTAAGAGGTCCCATAACTTGACTTAAACAACCCGTTTGCTTAATTTGGTTTTATTCCAAAGAAATCCAATTTTATTTTTTCGTACTATAAGTCAAGGCAATATCCTAAAAACTTCACCTAATTATAGAATATACTTTATATACTACTTAGCAGCTCAGCTATGCATCCAGATTGTTCGAAAAGATAATAATCTTTATTATTTTAAAAGTAAAAATAGATCGAGCCTCTAATTTCTCTTGTAATTCTGGACAAATCCATAGCAAATTCTATACAAAAGATGATGCGATAGGACCTGAAGTACAACCGGAGTATTTATCGAATTATCGCAACGGGAGTAATGTTTATATCATTTTATAAAACTCTTGTATGGTATTAAATTAATCTAATCCGATCCAAATTATTAGTCCGACGACGTCCTTTCAGAAACCATTATGTCTTGATTTATATTGAAACTGACGAAAGCAAGATAAAATTCTTTCAAGATCACAAAAAGAAATCATGTATTATCTACATTCTTTCAGCCCGTCATGATATGATGTTGCCTTCATGATATAACATGTCACAGGAAATGCATTTTTGTCCACTTTCTCCATTAGCAAATGTTCATCTGATCACTTTCCAATCAAGTTAGACACGTAAGAGATCTGTACTTGTCAATTATATTCATAAGCACTCAAATATAACTACTCAATCGCACAAAATTTAGTTTTTATCTTGTTACAGTATTCTGGTGATGACCTGATATAAATTTAGATATGTCAACAATCAATTTCATCCATTGCTATCACACATATGATCGATCACATCACACGGTTATGCATACGGCATACCTAATCAATGCGAAATCATATAAAAGACAATTAGCAAATGTCTCTTTATCATTTACCGATTCCACCGACATCAATTTTGAACCACTTCTTTAAAAAAGACACTGGGAAGGCAAAAAAATATCTTGAAAAAACTGAATAAAGCCTCGTTTTTCTGCTTTTTACGTCGACAAAGCTTACACTTTTTAGGCTTTTAGCAAAGCTTTTGCAAAAAAAACACTTTAGCTACCATCCCGCCTTTCGAACAATGCTTTGAACTCGATCCAAGTTGGTGCTTACATGGTTGTAGAGTTTAATCAGAACAATCAGCAATCTAGCTTAAAATTTTAAGCTTGCTTGGGCTGAAAATGCAGCTTTAGCCTCGATTTCACTTTTCAAAACAATGCTTTGAACTCGACTCGAGTTTTACACATGCAAAAAAAGCGAAAAATTGTTGATCTAGCTTAAATTCTAGCTCATTTAGGCTAGAAATGCAGATAACACTCAGGTTAAAAGTTATCTCGTCAAATGTCAGCAAATTTTAAAGTGAAAATGATGTGCATCATGTAGCATTCGAATATGAATCTAAGCTCAATATTCCTCATGTGGGTCCGGTTACTCGGTCAAAATCTAAAAAGCTCAAAATTGATAATGAAGTGCTTATGACAAAGGAATTAACTCATTTGATAGCTTTGAGCAGCAACTTTGCCGATACATCGAATTTTGGCTATTTCAAGGAGTGGATTAATTCGATGCATGAATCTGCACATTCAATGATTCTAATCTGCCAAGGGGGTGTAATCTAAGCAGCTTATATTAAGTGTATCTAGTGGTCAAAGTCCATACTTAATGATATAGATAAGTGTAAAAGGTTTTTATGAATGTATCTAACTAGATTCAAGTAATCTAAGTTGTAGATCTTATCCTGTCATTAGGGTGACGTTTTTGGCTCTATATAAAGCCATATGTATCAAGTTATAAAGACACTTGAATGATATAAAGAATTAAGCTTTTTGCTTGTTTATCCTTTTCTCTTATCTTGCAATTTGTGGAATTCAGATTGTTAGTGGCGAGTTAAACCCCGATTCTTATCACTCCCCTTCTTCTCTCTCCGGAGTGTGGTGAATCATCCTAACGGAACTTGTTTGTGGCGCCTTTGGGCTTATCAAGCTTGTTTCATTAGAACCCCAACCCATCTTGTTTGTGGCGCCTTCGGCTTATCAAACACGAAGAGTTGGTTTCTCTCTTGAGTTCTCCTAAAATTCAGTGACTTACCGACATCTTAGCATCCCGGGCACATCAGAAAAGCGTCATGGTTCATGGATACAAGCCAAACTATACTTGTATTACTGTGTATAGGCTAATACGAGGAGGGGGAAATTCCGATATGGTTGCTCAATTTTTGACATGTTTAATTTAATCACGAAGAAGGACAAAACATGTTTGAAGTGTAACCCACAACATATATATTACTGATGTTACAAAACTATTTCCAATATTCAAATCTATATTGCAGCATGAGCTTTAGGAGGGCAGACTATAACAAAAACGGAATGTCTGCATATAAATTCAATAGTAAAGCACAAGTTTGAATACCTACACTACCTTCAATCATTTCGACTACGCCTTCGAAAATGTCTGAGGATAAAGCTATCGGCATACAGAGGGTAATTCTTTTTTATTAAACCCTTTATACATTTCCAATATGAAAAGTCAACTAGCTCCCCGTCCTTGCGGACTATGAACAAACACCTCGAGGTTTCGAAATTAGGGTGGTATCCAACCTGTAATAAAAAAAATTAAGGGTTAAACAGAAATGTACATCAGTTATCCCATGAAAATGGAAACCTGAAATTAAAAAACTTATACTTTAATTTTAAGGGGGGTGTTTGGAACCCAGAAAACTCATGGGAAAATGAAAATGATTTCCCGAGAAAACATTTTTTTGTGTTTGGCTCCATAAGAAAACTAGTGGAAAAGGAAACAACAGAAAGTGTGAGAAAAGTTTGTGTAAAATAAGAGAAACCATTTTCCTTCAGGAAAACAAATGAGAAAAAGGGGACTAGCTCCCTCTCTCTCCCCTTTTTTTCTTTTATTTTCTCTTAATTTCCCAAGCTTCCAAACACATGACCGGAAAATGATTTCAGGTGAATTTTCCTTGGTTTTACTTTCTTTTCCTTTTCTTTTCTTTTCCGTGATATTTTCCGGGTTCCAAACACACCAAATGTATCAGTGTGAGAAAAAGAATTAACAATTTCAGAAGAAAACAAACTAGATAAAAACTGATAAGGAGTATTTGAGGTTAAGGTAAAAGTATAAGATGGCTGGGTGGTTAGATATATTACAATCAACCTAACCAGATTAGATATTAAAATTGAGCCAACTGATGCATCTTTTAAAAGAATGCATAGCATCTAATGGTCGACGAATGTCCCTGTTTTTGAAAGGCTTCTATGCCTCAAATTATATCCACTTAAGGCTTGTTTGGTTGCAGCTTTTAAGCAATTTATCAGAATTCTTTCAAGGTTGATGAAAAAGAAGGGTTCAATACATCTTAAGCAAATAAGCTGGATTCTCTTAAGCTAATCAATCAAATGCAGTTCAGCCTTTTAAGCATTAAAGCAAAAAGAAAACCGCGCTTAAAAGCAGCAACCAAAGAAGCCAAGAAGGCTCTAGTTTAACATATTCGAACTTACTTTTTTAGTTATTTTTAAAAAAAAAGCATAAAACCATATAAAAACAGTGAGAGAAACAGAAAGTGTGGCACGCCTAAGTCTCTATTTTTCACTTATTACTACAAATTCTAGACCTCGTCAATGATCAGTGTAGAATGCCAGGACAAGATATGCAGGGAGGATTATCTTAAATGTAATGACAACATTTAACTAAAGTATTAGATAGTACAGATAGAGGGTGGGGGACAGACCGTGATGTAATCAACTCCAACACCAATCTTCTTTTCCCACTCGGGATGGTGCGGAAGTAACCTCTCTAATATTGTCTTCTCATGTTCTGGACTTAATCTATCACCACTCTCATACCTGCAACAATAAACTCGGTTATAAAATATTAATGACTTATATATATATTATATACGCACCCTTCCAATATATGCTAATAAAAGAATCGAGAAAGTCAGAAAACAAAGTTCACCCGCATAAATATGACAAAGGAAATTGCAGGTCGATATTTCCACAAGGTATTGGAGACCATGAAGAATAACTATAGGCTAGAAGGAGGAAATTTCATCAACTGGTACAATGTAGATAAGACGACTTGTTTTCCCAAGGAGTAACTACAAGCTAACATGAAAATGGTGATTAAAAAGTTCAAAAAGGTCTGATCATCATAACATGCTGCTGCAGCTTATAAAAACTGAAGTAAAATACAACTTGCTTTGATCCGCCTCATTTCTCATAGCTTTAAAGACTCTAACTCAATGAGATGTCCGAAACTTGTTAAAGCGTTATAGTTACAATCGTGTTAAGTGTACCTTCTGCTTAGATATGTAGAAGAAAATTAGTAAAATATGAACAACACCGATTAATGGATCTTCAGTACGTAAGACCTACTTTGGGTTACATTACTTCTAATGCTCTTGTACCTTTAAGTGCAAAAATGACATGCTATTTGCTGACACCCCAGTAGTATGTTTTTATGTTCTTAAAACTACCTATTTAATAAAATTATTTTTCCACAAATTTATTTTCTTTCTCCAACTCACGTTGTTATCAACTGCTTTCAAGTTTCAACTACTCACAGCAGAAATGGCAAGTTTTCTTTTATTCTATATCATATCAGACACATTCAATATGTTTTGTTACACATCTAGCACAAAAGTATAATAATGTATGCAAAATGCCACCAAACATGACCTATCAAAATAAGAAGGAACAGACTATGGAAGGTAGTATATCCTAGGAGGTTGAAAACAGTAGGCAACGTCTATGGTAGAGCACACTGCAATCTGTGTGAAGTTCGAAAGCATGAATGTGTCTACACAGTACACATATTCAATGATAAAGAGAAAATGGAAAGAGAGAATTGTTCGTTGGAAAATATGAGGTGCTGCAACTAATTTATAACCATGAAAGCTGAACTAATCAGTAACCAATGAAGTTGAGCTCCATCGATGTACAAAATTGTATAACATAGTCCAATACAACCAACTTTGAATCTCAATATTTTCATTTTTCCAGCCTGAACTTCAAAATGATACAGTGCAAAATGTATCTACACAACCTAGATGAAAAACACTGCCAATGAGCCCTGCACTGAGAATCAAACCTTTCAAAGTAATTCTGTTTAATCTCATCATTAAGTTCATATTTATAAAATTTTCAACAAAAAAAAAATCATATAAATCAGCATCTGTAATCTTTTTATGTCTTTATATTTTTTTACAAAGATGGGCAATTAGCCAATTACTCGAAACACTACAGTACAAATTGTATCCACTCACCCCTAAAAAAGGACACTAATAATGGATGACAACCCTGCACCAAGACACATATGGGAACCCACTTTATCTCTAGTTAACGTCATATTCTTTTGAGTAAGTTGTGTCGCCATAGTATTCCGCATTTAATTTAATGATTCAACACAAATACATCATTTTATTTAAAAATTCCACTTAATACTTTCTAAGACACTTCAACATTCCACCGTTATCTTTCCCCAGCAACGACTCGAAGTAAATCATAGTATCCCTTTAACTTTTCTCAACAATGACAAATAAATGATTACAAGTAAAAATCAGGAACGGGAGAACAAGAGCCGAATCATAATTATTAAGGTCACTAACAATTACAAATTCCACAATAGCCAATGAAACAGTTGAAACCAATTATAGCATGTATTGGCGAACCCTGGGGCTACATCAAAGAGTTTCTGAACACCTTTTTTTTTTTAATTAAGGTATGATTCCTTCTAATTTATACTATTATCCAGAGTATTTTTACTGCTCCAAACAGGAGTATATATGCTTCCATATTTCATCAAAAACACCGATATTACTTAAAAGAGATGTAATGAGCATAAACTACCAGTCTACTACGTACCCACGTGATGTAGTTGACAATCACTCATTCCCCTCGTTTGAGAAGAAAACACTCATGAAACAACTCAAAACTACCGAACTATATTCCAAAATACAAAATCACTATAGCTATATCATCGTGTGCATCCCCCGTTTCTATGCATTTGTTTTTCTCCTATTGGACTTACATAGTTACAAATGCACCTTCACTAAAAATTATATTATACGGTTAATTTCAGTTTTGAACAAGTATATAGTTACTTCTTTTAGCAAATAGTGTTACGTTTGAACATTTTTTCAAAAACTTTGAATACTGACTGTCGCCTTATGCAAAAGCAACTCCTACTGTTTTTCCGCACACCGACTCTTTCTCTCTCTCTCTCTTCTCTCTCTTCCAAACGCAGGCCAGAACGTCCAGGCAACAACTTAGACGGCCACACTCTCCAGTAAGCAACTCTGGTTACTAAGAAATAAAAATTGGAATTTTTGGCTAATTTGCTAATATGCAACTCGAATAAAGACACTTATGACTACAACAAGGATTTTATCTACAAACAACCAATTCCAAATCAATAAATAAAAATATTAAAACAAAAAGCTCACTTTCCAGAATGAAGAACCATCCCAGCAACCAAAACTACCTAAAAGCTTACTTTTGGAAGATTATACAACAAGCCTAATAATCTACAAAAAAAAACCTTCCAAATTTCTTAATGTAGTTAAAAGTAAAAGTTTTTTTTTTTTTGAAAAAGACTTGCTTTCCAGAATGGTGAACCATCCTAATGAACCCAACAAGCGGGGCACAGCATCTAGAGAAGAGTATGGACTCTAAAAGTCCATTTTGAAAAGACACGAGCAAGTACTTTTTTCCAAAGACGGCTTCTAACTGCTCAGCGTATAGCAACTCTATTGACATTGAAATTACGCTAAATCCTTAGAATACCAGATTTTATACATATAATGATATAAGTCAGTGCTGTAACGTCACTTAAACATGATATGCACTTTTCTGTAGCACTTTCTTCTTATAAGTCCCCTTTTAAAACAAGAACTATTAAGCTATGTTAACCTGATGATTTCCACAAGATGGTGACGAAACGTATAACTTGAACTACTATAACCTTCCCGGCCACTGTCTTTTATTTCCAAAAAGAAATTCTATTCGACTACGTCTTAACATATTAAATAAAAACCTGGTAAGTGGTTAAAGAAATAGTGGGTTTCATTGTTTCTATGGTGAATTAGTGCACAAGTTTTCCATTTCCAAGTTGATCTGATAGGTTTCACGAACAAACCATCTTGAAAAAAGAAAAAAAAAACTAAAAGAGCCTTAGTTTCCAGCATGACGAACCACCCTAACATACTCAACAAATGGTACAGTATCCTCCGAAATTGAAGAACCATCCTAGCCAGTTTTGACTAATTTGAGAATTATTATCTACAAACAACCCATCACAAAATTTCTAATATGATATACTAATAAAAACAAAAGCTATTTTTTCGGGAATGAAGAACCATCCTTACTCCTAACAACCAAAAATATGTAAAAGCTTCCTTCTCAAATATTATATAACAAGCAAAATATCTACAAACACCCAATATCAAAAAAAGAAAAAAAGAATACAATTATAAGTTAAAAAACTTTAAAAAAGCTTACTTTCCAGAATGAAGAACCATCCCAATTCCTAACTACCTAAAAGCTTACTTTTCAGAGATTATGGGAGAGTCTAAAATTCATGTGGATTTTTAATTTTTCAATATATGGTAAAAAAAGATCAGGTTTCTTAAAATAGGGCTACTCCTATCTCCTCCCTGAGATCTGATTATCTACAAACTCCCCAATTTCAGAATTTTCAATATAATAGTAATAAAACCAGATATAAAAAACAAAGAAATCGACATACTTTCAAGAATGAAAAACCTTCTTAATTCCCAACTAAAAAAAGTACCTAAAAGCTTACTTTTCAGAGATTATATAACAAGTCAAATTTATACGGGAGGGTCTAAATTCATGTGGACTGCTATATTTTTTTAGTTGTTAAAAATACAATCAGTTTTACTCCTATCTCCTCCCTGAGCGCCAATTATCTACAAACAGGAAGGAACCAGAAGACAGTAGCAGGCTAAAAGGGACTCCAGCACCTCCTATATTGAGAAAAAAAGCGATCTTTAACTATGTATCTTGAATTTCATTTGTCGATTTTAGGCTTTCCGCACCCCTATAGTTATGGAAAAAAACAGTTCTAATTTTGCCAGTGTCTCTACAAACAGAGAAATTATTGTGTACTCTTGGAGAGTAGTCCTCCAACACACTCCACACCTACGCAAGTAACTAAGACGGGACCGGCAGGGTAACAGCCACCCCTATTATTTGAAAAACCCTACCACTAATAGTAAATTTTACATAAATATAAAAAAAAATAGTTGTTTAGCACCCACATTTTCTAACTCTGACCCTGCCACTATCCACACCGCATGTACATAGCTTTTTAAGAATGTACAAGCTTAACCCGCAGAATGTATGATAGTAAGGGCGTTAAAGTATGTATTCGTACTACATAATCTCTCCTACAAACAACCCAATTTCACAACTTTCCAAAATAATAATAGGAACTAAAAATATATATATATACACATATGAAAAAAGATGCATACTTTCCAGAATGAAGAACCATCCTAACTCCAAACTACCAAGCTGAACTTACTTTCAGGGATTATATAACAAGCCAAACTTTTATATGGGAAGGTCTAAAATTCATGTGGCCTTTTTTTGTTTTGTTTTCTTTTGGTTAAAATACATGGTAAAAGAATATCAGGATTCTCTAAACAGGGCTACTCCTATCTCTTCCTTGAGCCCCAATTATCTACAAACAACTCAATTTCACAACTTTCCAAAAAAATAATAGTAATTAAAAAATCAATTACCAAAAAAAGAGAAAGAAGGCATACATACTTTCCAGAATGAACAAGCATCCTAACAAAGCCTACAAGAGGCACCCTAACATAACCAATCTTTTACTATGTTTCTTGAATTTCTTTATAGATTAAAGCCTTTCAGCACCCCATTATTACGGGGAAAAAACAGTTCGAGTTCCGCCACTGTCTACAAACAACCCAATTTCACAACTTTCCAATATAATAATACTAATTTTAAAAAAATATATAAATTAAAAAAAAGGTGCATACTTTCCAGAATGAAGAAGCATCCTAACAAAGCCAATAAGATACATACATGGTAAAAAATCGGTATTTTTTATCTCAAATGGAGGGCGCTAGAGTTACTTTTAGCCTACTACTACTTCCTCGGTCCCCAATTATCTACAAACAACCCAATTTAAAAAATTTCCAATATAATACTAACAGTAATTAAAAAAAACAAATATAAATATTAAAAGAACGCATACTTTCCAGAATGAAGGATCATCCTAAGAAAGCCAACAAGATACATGTAAAAGATTGGATTTTTTTCTCAAATGGAGGGTGCCGGGGTCATTTTAGACTATGATTAAAATTTAAAATACATGGTAAAACAGAATAAGGCTACTCATATCTCCTCCCTGAGCCCAATTATCAAGAAACAACCCAATTCCGCAATTTCTAATATAATATTAGTAAATGAAAAAAACTGATACCAAACATTAAAAGACAAAAAAGAAACATACTTTCCAGAACAAAGAAACATTTTTTTCCTAAGTACCAAATTATCTACAAACAACCCAATTTCACAACTTTCCAATGCAATAATAATTATTAAAAAACCAATTACCATAAATAAAAAATAAAGAAGCAAAATTTTCAGAATGAAGAATCATGACAAATCCAACAAGAGGCACGGTAACTTCCAAACAACTCAATTTCAAAACTTTCCAACACCCCATAGGGAGAAAAGACCGATCTTTTACTATGAATCTTAAATTTCTTTTATCGATTTTAGCTTTTCAGGACCCGATAATTATGAAAAAAACAGTTCTAGTCCCGCCATAGTCTACAAACGCCACTGTCTACAAACAAACAGAGGAATTATTGTGTACTTTTGGAGGACTCTTCCGACACACTCCAATTGTATATAGTATTTTATTTTATGTATAGGCAGGACTTGCAGATAGTATGATGGAAAGGGTGTTAGAGGATATAATGACTACTACCTAATCTCTCCTACAAACAACCCAATATCACAAGTTTCCAATATAATAATAGTAATTACTAAACAAAAACAAATATGTAAAAAAAAAAACATACATATTTTCCAGAATGAAGAATCATCCTAACAAAGCCAACAAGACATAGTTTGTTCATATATATAAATACGCCTACATAGGAACAAAGAAACAGGTTTCTCCAAATATCTATTCTATTATAATAAGTCAACCCAGAAGAAAACAGTTCCTTTTGAGGCTGCCAAAGTGCTCCACTTTTTTAGAAAAAAACCCCAAAACTTTTAATAATTACTCACATGTGAAATTTCGAAAATACTTTTAAAATTTGAAAAAAAAAACTGCCAAGAACTAATTATTTATTTATTTATTTTTTTTAAAAACACCCAATCTCTGGGCAGGACACACAACGTGTGCCTGTATTTACTAGTATGTAAATAGGGCTACTCTTATCCTAGCAAAGCCTGCAAGAGGCACACTATAACATACCTGATCTTTTACTATGTTTCTTGAATTTCTTTTATCGATTAAAGCCTTTCAGCACCCCATAATTACGGGAAAAAACAGTTCTACAAACAACCCAATTTCCCAACTTTCCATTATAATCATAGTAATTAAAAAAAACATATATTAAAAAAGAAAGGTGCATACTTTCCAGAATGAAGAAGCATCCTAACAAAGCCAACAAGAGGCACGGTAACTTCCAAAATCTGATCTTCCCCCTCTCTCCCTCCTCCCTTCCTCTCCTCCTCCTCCTCTACCGCATCCGCGGGCTTCCTCAGCAACATAGCAATTATTGCGTTCGCGAGGACTCTTCCAATACATTCCATACCACATGCTTATACTATGTAGATACGGGACCGGCAAAATGTGTGATAGTAAGGGTGTTAGACGATATACTCGGGTTACATAATCTCTCCTAGACTCCTACAAACAACCCAATTTCACAACTTTCTAATATAATAGGAGTAATAGTAATTAAAAAACAAATATATATGAAGAATCATCCTAACAAAGCCAACGAGATACATGGTAAAGGATCGGGTTTTTAGCCTACTACTATTTCCTCGACCCCCAAATATCTAAAAACAACCCAATTTCGCAACTTTAAAGCCAGCAAGGTACATGGTAAAAGATCGATTTTTTTCTCAAGTGAAGCGTGCTACGGTTACTTTTAGCCTACTACTACTTCCTCGACTCCCAATTATCTACTATTTCACAACTTTTCAATATAATAATAGCAATTACTAAACAAAAACAAATATGTAAAAAAAGAAGAAAAGAAGCATACTTTCCAGAATGAAGAATCATCCTAACAAATCCGACAAGATACATGGTAAAGGATCGGTTTTTTTAGCCTACTGCTATTTCCTCGACCCCCAAATATCTACAAACAACCCAATTTCGCAACTTTAAAGCCAGCAAGGTACATGGTAAAAGATCAATTTTTTTCTCAAGTGGAGCGTGCTACTGTCACTTTTAGCCTACCACTACTTCCTCGACTCCCAATTATCTACTATTTCACAACTTTTCAATATAATAATAGCAATTACTAAACAAAAACAAATATGTAAAAAAAAGAAGAAAAGAGGCATACTTTCCAGAATGAAGAATCATCCTAACAAAACCGACAAGAGGCACGGTAACTTCCAAAATCTGATCCTCCCAATCCACCCATCCTTCCCCCTCTCTCTCTCCTCCTTCCCTCTCCTCCTCCTCCTCCACCGTCTCCGTCACTCTCGGCTTCCTCAACAACTCTCCCCCCAAACCCGCCCCCTCCTCTCCAACCACATTCCTCCTCAACCGTTGCCTCGTACAGCGGTGTCGTTGCGTAAGCGGGAACGAGATCAACAACTCTCCCCCCAAACCCGTCCCCTCCTCTCCAACCACATTCCTCCTCAACCGCTGCCTCGTACAGCGGTGTCGTTGCGTAAGCGGGAACGAGACGGAGGAGGGAGGGAGTAGAGAGGGAGGGAGGAGAGAGAGTGTGAGTGGTGGTGATGATGATGGAGATGAACATGTTGATGATGATAACATAGCTTTGTTTGTTCTTTATGTTATTATGTGTGAGAGTTTATTTATTTGGGTTTTTAAAGGCTTAGCTTATATTATTATAGTTATGTAGTTTTATGTGACTGTAATTTGGAGTCATATTTACCATTATCGTTTGTTAATTGAAGTGAGGAAGAAGAAGATAAACAGCTAATATTAATTTGTATTCTAGGTGCAATTTTATTTAATTTTATAGTTAGGTGCAATTTTTAACCAGTCAAAAATGTATTTTATTTAATTTGTTGACTCAAACTTATTTAACTTTTAGTCGAGATTCACTACAAAACCTATGATTTGCATATGTTTTGATATATTGATCTGTTTTTTAAAATACAAATTATTAACTTATATTAACATATTTTACATTTAAAATTAAGTTTTCATTTTTAAATAAAAGCATACATGTAAAGTATAGATAAATGACTCGTATTGACTCGTATATCTACAAATTTTAATGTTTCATATGTTTTACATTTTCATGTGTTTTTTTTATAAAAAAAAATTAGACTAAAACTTGAATAAATTGTATTTTATGAACATACGCTTAATAAAATATTAAAAACTGCACCGACCATAAAATTACAATTTTCACTATAATGAGACCAGACTCATTCCGGGCCTGCCCAAACCATTAAAACAATAGTAGTATTATTTTGTTTCTTCTGCGCCGACTGATTGCTCTTATTCTCTCTCTCTCTCTCTCTATATATATAATATATTACTCACCCGCACCCAAATTATTCGGTTATAACAAAATTTAGGTGCAATTTTTAAGAGCAAAAAATGTGTTTTATTTAATTTGTTGACATAATTTAACATTTTAATTATATAATTTAGTACAATTGCATTTTTATCTTTAAATAAGCACATGGTGTGAGGGATATGGCGTGACGAAGAAGAAGATAATTATGCACTTACATACGTACTAGGTTGTTAAAATTAAACATAGATTCTAAATAAAATGCCATGTGTGATGTATTTTTTTTTATTGTAATAACAAAAATATTATAGCAGACTTCAAAATAATAATAATAATCAATTTTGTTGAGAAGAAGGAAAACTTTACCATGAACTTGGTATCAATGCATAACGTTTATTAAATTAGTAAAAGGTAATTGGTATTTATTATTCAATGTATATTTGTATACCACAAATAACTTGATAAATGGCCCTTGCTTGCTAGAATTATCGTAACGGTTGAAGAAATACTCCTTTAACATCTGACACTATAATGTTGCTTAGTTGACAACAATACCCAATATGAATATAAAAGTACCGGTTTATTATAGTGTGATTGATAAATCCATAACTTTGATCGGTCGCGTTAGGCTTTTCAATAATGATATAATGATAAATCAACTGTGAATAAATGATACTTCCTGATCTTTATTATTACTCTGATTATTGTCCTTGTTCGGACTATTACATTTGCTCAGATTAGTATTTCGGTTCTACAATTATGCTCGATATAACTATTTGATCTCTCGTCTTGATCTTTCTCCTCTCTTATTCGGTGTTCGGCTGTCTTTTCTCGGTTTATTTCTCGAAGTGATATGATTTGGTTAGTTTCTCTCTTTTCTTAACTTCTCTCTATATTTTTTGGATAGATTTTCTGGTCATTTTCTAGGAGGGGTAGTTGGCTATTTATAGGCAACTGCGCCTTCTAGGATATTGACAAATGTCTTCATCCCAGGGGTTTTTCAGACAAGGGTCCCCCTTTGATTGGGCTTGGGCTTTTGGGTAGTAACACCTCAATTCCTATAAAAAGTATGAGATGACCCATTTAAGCGTTGGATACCCAGTTATAAAGTAGGTTGATTATGACCCGAATAAAATATTCGGGTCTGATTTTTACGTTCTATCAAGTGCTCCCTGACTTCCTCGGCGTGGTTTCCATGTCGGGGGAGTCATGTTCGGTTTGTCGAGAACGTTACTTCGGTCTTGTTTTTCCCAATGCTTCATCGAGAAACGCAATAGACTCGTGACGGTTCCCAGGGGGGCACATTTAATGTTTCCTATCCTAATATCTTTCTTCGAGGAAAACTCCTATAAAGGGGGTGTGCTCCCTCCATAATTAGGCATTTTACTACTAATTTGCCCGTGACATAATGGCTTCTTCTGGTTCCACTGGTGAGAGCTCCTTTAACTATATTTCATATTTAGAAACGGAAATCAAGAAATCTCGTACCGCGAATAAGAAACTCGTGGCCAAGGTTTCAAACTACAAGAAAAGGTTGTCTGACATGGATTCTGATCATCATGTGACGATGGCCGATCGGGATTGGGCCTATGAGCATATAAAGAAGCTCGAGGCTAATCTGGCTAAGCAGAAGGCAGCAAAAAGGGCCTATAAGCTTGCCTTCAAGGAGTTGCATGCTCGGTCCAGACCGAGTTCGGATGACGATGAAGAAGGCTCTTCCTCGAAATAATTAGTCTTTTGTAATTTCTGTCGTAATTTCTCTTGAATGGGGAGTCTTCTCCTCAGTTGTAATCCAAGTTTTTGGAATTTATAAAATATTTTCCTTTCCTTGTTCTTGTCTGTTTATCTTCTTGATGTCTTTTTGGATGACTTTAATTGGATTTGGAACTGTGGTTAATTCGCCTTTAATGCTCTTGGGAAGTTCAAGAGGTTGTATTTATTCGAGATGACCTTTGACCTACTCCTTGTTTCTTCTTATAAAAGGGGACTGTCCCAGTAATTTTTATGCAGTTCATTCTTTATTAACGAACAAATGGCTTCTCCTCTCGAAAAGTATGGTGACAACCTTCCTGAATACGTTGCCCGTCTGGAAGAGGAAGTTCAGAAGGTGCGTTATCTCGAGAAGAGGGTTGCCCGGCTGTCGGTGGAAGCTCGTCGGGCCGTCGAACTAGACGAGCGATTGGATGCCCTAGAGAAGGAGCACCAGAGGTCTTTGCTCGACAGTATTCGTGCTCGTGCCCGGATCAAAGAGCTCGAGGCCTCCAGAGATAGGCAGCTTGCTTCCAAGAGGGCTTACAAATTGGCCCTTAAGGAAGTGTATGCTCGGTCGAAAAGGAAGCCGAATGACGAAGCGGGCCCTTCTATGAAATGATTTTATTGTTTTCATTGTATTTCCTCTTTGTGCTTCTTCTGTAACGAAGTATCAACCAATCAATAAAGATTTCTTTTTCTTGTTTATATCTGAATTACTTTCCCAATGCAATTTATTTTGACTGCGCACGCTTGTGGCCTCATTAATGCTTTTCTTGGGCCTGGCGTTTGATCTTATCCATTGGACCTTCTTATTCTTTATATCTAGGGATTAATAGGATTTCTTGAGCCTTGTGCATATAAAATCCTATTCACCAGAGTTTTCTTGAGCCTTGCGCAAAAGATCTGGGATATTTATTCGAACCGCTGCTCTTCCCAAAAACGACGCGTGTTTCAATGCCATTATTACTTACTCCCTTTAAATATTGGTAAGAATCCAAACGTTTCTTGAACAGGAGTGCCTTTTAATTACTCACGCTCTTTAGAGTCTTTTGGGAATCCAAACGTTTTTCTTGAACAGTCACTTCTTTTGAGTGCCATCGCTTCTGAATACCCATTGGCGAATGGTTACGACTCTCAATCCCAGCCCTCATACAATTGATCTATAAATACCTGCTTACAGCATGGTTACATCCACACTTCTCATCATATTATTTTCCCCCATATATAGACCCTCATCTTATAATTTCCCTAAGATGTCTGGTCCTTTCACCCAATCAGCATTAGCTTTGCAAGTGGAGGCCTTTGAAGCCTCCTATAACCATGTACAAAGGCTGTTGAGGGATGCCGAGGAGGAATTGAAGGTGATGCGTTATCACCATACCGAGATGGTTCGGGAATTAACTTGGCTAAGATCCGAACTGGCTTACTGCCGACGTGCTCGTCAGGCTCTAGTCGAAGAGAATGAGATGCTAAGGGGGAACCCGACACTGAGGGACAGGGATGTCTCTGCCGGGCCCTCTCATCGATACCGATCGACTTCCCCCTAACCTTCCCCCTTCTTTTTTTCTTTTTATCTGCTCTTTCCCCATCTTTTCCCATCTCTTCCTTTTTCTTCTTTTTTTTTATTTCTCCGTTTCCATCATTTCTTCCTCTTCCTCTCTTGTTTTTTTTTTTATATTCTGTTTTCTCGTACTTTTTATTCTTTTCTTTTTCCGTTTTCTTTTTTGTTTCATTGACTTCCTTTTTAGTTGTCTGTCTCCTTCGTCTCTTTATCTTCTTCTTATCTGTTTTTCTTCTGTGCCTCCTCTTTCTTTTTCTTCATCTTCTCTCCCATCACTCTTTTTTTTTTTTATGCACCACTACGATGTAACAATCAGCCCTGTGATCCAAAGGGTTTTGTGTTACATTTAGGATTGGTCATTTTTCTTTTTGACTCTTCTTTCTTATCACTTCCTTCTTTTCTTGTACTCTTCTTCTTTTCCTCTTCTTGCTTTTCCTTTCTCTTTCTTCTTACTTTTTCTTTTTGGCGTCTCCTGCTCACTTGGTCAGCTGATATAGTTGATCCTTTGCCTGATCTTCTGTACTAGCTCTTCTTGGATGTAATAGATCTTTTCGGATGTAATAGGTTTTTATCTCGGATGTAATAGACCTTGATGTAACAGACCTCGATGTAATATTGTCTATTGATGTAATGAACAATGATGTATTCCATCTTCATTAATGAAAAGTATTTTTGCCCTTTTCTTTTTGCCTTTCTTTTTATATTGTACCTGTGGTTTGTTGTTTGTCTGGAATCTAGATCTTTGAATATCTCGTCTTTATTTCTTCTGCATTGTAGTCTCAGATGTCAATAGATGTCCCCATCACTGTCAAATATATGTGCCTGCTCTCTAGTAGGTCAGGAAATGTACATGCCCCCCAGCATGTCAGGAAATATGCAATTTCCCAAGCAAGGTCATAAAATATCATACTCTTCGTTCTATAAGTACTTCTCTTTTCTTTGGTAGTTTATCATCTCTTTTTTCTTTTTGCTTCTCTCTTCCTTAGCCCTTTATTTTCTTCCGTACTAAACAATTTCCCAGAATGTCTGGACCTGTGGTGAGATATCATGCTCAGATGAAGGGCTTGGATACTGAGGTATCTCGGGTCCGCCGTCGGATGGCAAGGCTTGAGAAAGAGTATGGCGTTTTGGCCTTGAGCTTGTTCGGCTCTTATCCCGAAGAGACGGTGAAGTGGACCGAGATCTCGGCACTGAGTCGCCAGCTCGATCACTTGTTGCTGCAGAGAAACCATCTGGCCAACTCCTGGTATGATGCCGAGGAAATTTGGGACCATTCTCAAGATGAGTTTGACAACTCTCCTCAAGGCCTAGCTAACATAATGGTAAAGAATGCTCGGCTCGTGGAACGCGTCAGGGTTCTTACTACGGAAAACAACAGGCTCTCCTCGGAGAATGACGATTTGGTCGCCATGAACGATTCCTACCAAGCTCGGTTGAATTGTTCTGCTCGTTTTGCTTTCTCTCGGTCTGGCAGTTCGGTTTTTCCACCCATTGATCCTTAGATTGGGCTGGTTTTCTTTTGTATATCCCCTTTTGCCATTTGTGTTTTATCTTCTGTATTTGATGAATCAGTTGTATCTTTTCGTATCTCGTGCCTGTCTTGTGAACCATTGTAACGCTTCGTATTTTGTGCCTTTTGATTCTCTATAAATGCTCCCTATTGCCTGTATCTCATTATCAATTTCTACCTCTCTCTTGTTTTATAATTTGCTTTTGCGTGAGATGGCTCCCATCACTAGGTCTGCCTCCAAAAAGAAAACCCATATGGAAGAGGAGCCTACCTTTTTGCTACCTCGTCCCCCTGGCTTTGGGGAGGAGGATTTGACTCCTCTTCAACTAAAAGAAATTGAGATGTCATGGCTGAAACATGATCTCATGTGTGCTCGGACTGAAGCGAGGAGGTTTAAACAATATTGGGACGAGGAGGGCACTGCTCGTTTCAAGGCCGAGCAAAAATGCGAGTCTCAGTCTTACGCCTTGAAACAGGCTGAGATGGCGATTTCTCGTTTGGTTAGGGAGAAAGAGCGTCTGGAGGAACTTTTGGCAAAGAGGGATGTTGCTATGGGGGATAGTTCGAAAAAGTAGGACGGGTGTATTTTCTTTTTCTGTTGTATTGTTTGTGTTTCCCCCTTTGTGGATGAATAAAACTTGTCTTGCATTTGATTCTGTCCTATTTTATTTCCTGTTTGCTTCTCTTTTATGTTTCTGATCATACACCGAACAATATGCCCGGTTATCCCCCCGGAGAGCGTTGTTAGACTTGATGCTCGCTGCCATCAAGCTAGAAACGGTCTTCGTCCACTTTGTTCGGTGTGCCCTTGTGTTAAGGATAGGTTTGGGAGTTGAGGAACTTTAATCGGGGGATATTCTCGGTGTGATAGTAGTGGTAGCGTATGTGAGAAGCTTTTCATGGTAGGGTCCACTGGCCGTTTATTTAGGTCTAATGATGTGAACTGCCTTGGGTAGTGGGATACGCGCTGACGTGGCGAAATCTGGAGCGTGTATATGTTTAAAAAGAGCAGCGGTTGTTGACTTTCGTATTGTTGGAAAAAGGTAAACCTCTGTTACACGAAAGGACGGTTATTATTTTATTCCTTTTGTGACTCCACTCCTTTTTATTTTGCCAAGTAATCCTGTTTATTTTTATCATAGAATTCGCTGAAGAAAATATCGTTCTCTCTCTAAAGCATATTCTTCCCGCCAAAAAGGAAAAGAGTTCGGCCGCTTGATCTAGGGTTTCGTGGTTTTGTTGGAAGACTTGCTGCTGTTCGCGCTTGCTTGCTCATAATGATTACTGTAAGTGATTTTTTGTTCTCCCCCCTTCCCTTTTTTAGGAGTTGTATTTGATTTGTCGTTGTGGTCATAGGTGTGTCGTTGGTATATGGTTCAGGTTATCTATATATGTCTGATGATTCTGATGGAATGTGCGTGGGGGGGGGTGGCTCTCGTTCTATTGATGTGGTTCTGGTTTGTGTATTTGGTTAGTATATTGATGGACTTTTGATGATCTTTGTATAGGAAATTTTGACCCAAAGTGTGGCCCAAGTTGGCAAATTCGTGGAGAAGGATTTTAAAGAACTCGCCGGAATACCTGACAACATACATATCCGGCTTCCTATTTCTGACGAGGAGGTGCTGGGATTTGTACCTGCCGGCGAGGTGGCCGTGCGTTCTTCGGCATTCTTCACTGGGGGTCTTCGACTGCCCTTTACAAACTGGGTGGCTTCGTTCTTTGAGGCCGTCCAAATTGCTCCGGCCCAACTGGCCCTAAATGGTTACCGTACTCTGAATGGTATCCAAAGGCTATCGGAGTTGTCCGGAATACCGATTGAACTGAAGGACGTCTTTGGAGTCTATAGTCTGAGCTTTGAGCGTCGCAGCTCGTATTTGAAGACTCTGCGTGCCTTTTGCCGGCTCGTTATCGGTTTGCCGGATACCAATAAAGAGCGTAATCTTGGTATTGTAATTGCTTCCGGTGCATGGGGTTGTGCGGGACACCAGATTCCTGGACCGGCGACCAATGCTCCCATCATGCCAGACCTCGGCGCCCCCAATGTAGAGGCTCTGTTAGCTCTTTGGAAATGGTGGGGGCCTGGACCTACGCCGGATCCTGCGAGTCGTACGGCTCCCATGTTGCTCGGTTACACTATGGGGTCGGTGACCAGGGGAAATCCTGCACCCGAGATCCCCAAAGAGCCCGAGGAGGAATTCTTAAAGGTGGTCCAGGCTCGATGTGCTACTCGGCTTGGGAAAAAAACCGTTCGTTCTAAGCGTCGTGCAGCTGACCCTGTCGTTGAAACAACGAAGAGGGCTAGGGGAACCGATACATCGGTTACCGAGGAAGATGCTAACGTTGGTTCGGGCGAGGGGGTGTGTGCCGCTGCGCAAGGGGATACCGCCGAGGATGCCTCTGCTCCGGGCGAGGTATGTGTATAGTTATTATGATTTTCTTGTCTTTTGGTTGTTTGTCATTTGGTTCGCTAGTGCTTTGCTTTATTAGTTATCTTGTTTCAGCTACTGACTTCTCCATTGGTTACCCTCGCTCTTGCCCGGTCTATGGGTATTATTGTGTTTCAGGGGTCGGTCGACGATGTATTCGGATATATGAACCTCTTGACGAACATGGGAGAGGGTACGATGACTTTGCCGGTCATCTCGCCTATCCCCACCGAGGGTCCGATAGATTTGTCCGTGTGCTCGCCCCTCCGTAATGAGGAAGAGATCGAGCGTAGGGCCCCTGAGATTGAGCAGTTGGAGGAGGACGTGGGGGTGGAGATGGAAGGCAGCGAAGAGAATGCCGTGGATGTTGTGACGGGTGTCGAGGATGAGGCTCTCGACGGACCCGAAAAGGTGTTGGTTGACGGGGTTGCAATGACCCGGTACATTGACCGATGTAGGGGTGAACTGCTGGATCAACCGAGAACACTGAAGATGGGGTATACGGCTCTGAAACCCCTTGTGTTCAAGAATGCGGAAAAACTATCTGCCCAACCTACAATGTCAGTTATAGAGCAGGCCCACGCGGATGCGCTGAGGGTACGTGGGGCTCGTATTGCACTATATAGGTTTGGTACTTGTATTTTATTTGGAAACTAATGTGTTGAAGTGCAGATTGCTGTGAGTGCCGTGGCGCTACGGGATCAGCTGGGAGCTCTAGAGGGTGAGAAAGAGAAGCTGGTGACCGAGAAGGATAATCTGGTGGCCGAGAAGGAGAAATTGGTCGCCGAGAAGAAAACCCTGGGCGAGAATTATGACAAACTGTCGGTGGACTTTCTGCACCTGACCGAGGATGTCGAGAAATTGAGGGTGGAAAAAGAGAGCATGGCCGCTAAGTACGGCGAATTAGAGGAGGAGAACTTGCTCCTAGCTGAGGACGTGGAAGCCGAAAAGGCTAAGGTGTCTGCCCTGAAAACGGCACAGGCGGAGGAGCGGAAAAAGTTAGCGATGATGGCCAACTTCTCTGTATACTGCGCTCATGTTCGGGCGCTCAATTTCGCGAATGTTCCTCTGTCGGATAGGGCGTGGTCGGAGTTGGTGTATCCGTGTCCGCATGGTGCACCGCCGAAACCCTTGGACTGGGCGAATCTTCGTGAAGAAGAGCTTCCTCGGCTACCGGGGCAGACAATTTCGACAGCGCTGCGTCCTCACACTATGTCGACCCCGTCCAATCCTCGACCGGATGCTACTGTTGTTCCCCCACCAGCATCTCCTCAGGTGGAACCTTGACTATCTTCCTAGCATTATGTATATATATTTATTTATTTATTTTTTATTTTTTTTTTGTATCTAGAAACAGATTCTTTTGGGGAAGTGATAATATAGGTGTTGTGGTTTCTTTCTGTTGGGCTTGCTTGGGTGAATTTCTTTTGATGGTCGTTATATTTTGAAGGATATGAAAACAAAATATTGTCAGGTACCAAATAACCCCCTTGCCATGGTGGTCTGGACCTCGCCTAGTCGTAGTGTAGGTGACGTAATGGAGGATTTGGAAAGGTCTAACGCGTCCCTTACCGCGAAATTGACTTGTGCCTATCAGGAAATCGAGGGCCTGAATATTCATATTTCCAACCTGGCGATCCGGTTACGTGATTTGGGAGAGAAATTTAGTAAAAAGACCGCCCATTATACGGCAAATAAGGGTAAAGCAAATGAACTTCTCAGTGCCTTACGACGTTCTCGTGATGAAGCCCGAGGTCGTGTGACGAGCTTGAGCTTGGTCCTTGGGGCCGTTTTCGAGGACGCGGATCTGCTGCTATCCTTTGCCAAAGCGTATTGGGCCCGAGCTCGCGCCTTAGAGGTGCTGGAGCATATAAAAGGAATGAGTGGTGTGTCCCGGGCAGAGCGCATGGTGGATGCGAAGGCCGGGGTAACTGAAACCACTGTTGTCTTGAACCGAATCGAGGCGGTCATTCGTGAGCGTTTGGGGACGCAAATTAATTCATTGCGAGATATTCATTTTGCCGATGTAGTAGAGACTTCGGCGTCTGTTGAGGGGTTGTCGGATTAGTAAAATAGCTTGTTTTGTCGTTTTCTTTGTAGCTTGTATAAAAAATTCTCGCTTTCTTTTTTTTTTTTTTTGTAGCTTCTTTCTTCTTCTTTTTTTTTTTTTATTCATCTTTTCTCGTTCTTCTCCCCCCCTCTTTTTTTTTTATAGGCACATGCTACTATGTCGCACCAGGCTGGTTCTCCATGCCTAGTTAACCCGGGGTTAGGACCTACTGGTGCTGCCCGGGACGAGGTCTCATCTGGTGCGGCTAGTGAGGTGCCTGACAGGTGGCCCTACATTGTTTTGATGAGCAAAAATGTCAAATTGACCGACCAATGTGCTCGACTGCGGACCAAGCTGAAAACCCAGGCGGCCTCTTTTCGAGAATACGTTCGCCGTGCCGAGCATGCTGTTGAGGTTCAGGAGCGTCGTTTGGATCGATATTGGCGTGCAAAGGGCGAGTACTTCGGCAAATTAAAGTTGCTTGTGACCAAGGCCAACGTGTTGGTGAAGTATTTCCGTTTGTCCCGCGCCAGATACGATGCTTCCGCAGCTGTGATTGAAGCTCGCCGTGACCTCTCCTTTGACGATGATCGCCGTAAAGCGGCCTCGGATGCTCACGAGTCCGCCAAAGAAGCCGAGTTCAACGCGCGGCTTCAAACGCTGACTTGTGTTGGGGCTCATACGACCAATTTTGATGCCCTCATTTCTGAGGAGCGTTTTGATGGTAATGAGTCTGATGGGTACACAACGACTGATGACGAAGAGATTGAGCTCGGTCAATTACCGTCGTGCTCCTCCTGTAGTAGCTCTTCTTAAATGAATCTCTTTAGTGTCGTTGATCTTCTTGTTGCCTCCGTAATGCGGGCGAGGACTATATATGTGATTTCTTTATTCCTGTTTTGTACCTTTCCATTGCCGTATTGCTATTTAATTGATTGGATCGATTTTTCCTTGCCAAATCATTTGTTATTTCGTTATTCCTGTTTTGAAAATGCTTCTTGTTGATATTTTGTTGTTTAGATTGATCCTCCTTCATTGTTTTAGCCAATTTATATTGCATCGCCGTCGTAAAGTGGACCTGAATAATTTCTTGCATTGTACCTGCATATAAATTTCATAGTATTCCTAGGCGTTCCTTCGGTAACACGCCATGTTGGGAATTTCATAGTATTCCTAGGCGTTCCTTCGGTAACACGCCATGTTGGGAATTTCATCGTATTCCTAGGCACTTCGGCCATGTTGGGAATTTCATCGTATTCCTAGGCACTTCGGCCATGTTGGGAATTTCATAGTATCCCTAGACGTTCCTTCGGTAACACGCCATTTACGGGATTTTATAGTATGCCTAGACGTTCCTTTGGTAACACGCCATTTACGGACTTTCATTGTATTCCTAGGCACTTCGGGCATGCTGGGAATTTCATAGTATCCCTAGACGTTCCTTCGGTAACACGCCATTTACGGGATTTCATAGTATGCCTAGACGTTCCTTTGGTAACACGCCATTTACGGACTTTCATTGTATTCCTAGGCACTTCGGCCATGCTGGGAATTTCATAGTATCCCTAGACGTTCCTTCGGTAACACGCCATTTACGGGATTTCATAGTATGCCTAGACGTTCCTTTGGTAACACGCCATTTACGGACTTTCATTGTATTCCTAGGCACTTCGGCCATGCTGGGAATTTCATAGTATCCCTAGACGTTCCTTCGGTAACACGCCATTTACGGGATTTCATAGTATGCCTAGACGTTCCTTTGGTAACACGCCATTTACGGACTTTCATTGTATTCCTAGGCACTTCGGCCATGCTGGGAATTTCATAGTATCCCTAGACGTTCCTTCGGTAACACGCCATTTACGGGATTTCATAATATTTCTAGGCACTTCGGCCATGTTGAGAATCTCATGGTATTAGTAGACAGCATAATAATATATTTTATTCATTCAAAAGAAGAAAGATAATGCCATTAAGCAAGAAGGGTAAGGTAGCACCTGTACTTGTACTTGTATTCGGAGCATTGCCTATACGTAGTACTTCTTTAGGTTAGCCACGTTCCAAGAATTCTTTTCCCCTCGGCTGTTGGCAAACAGGACGCTTTTGATTTTGTAAGAGACTGGACTTGTTCGCTTGACGATTTCGTATGGGCCTTCCCAGGTAGGGCTCAGTTTGCCATGTATTTCGTTGCGGGTATAGACCGTCACTCGTCGCAGCACCAGTTCTCCTACCCTGAATTCTTTAGATCCTTTTACTCTCTTGTCATAGGTTTGCTTTACGCTTTGTTGGTATTTAGCTAAGGTAAGGGCCGCTATCTCTCGTTTCTCGTCTATCATGTCGAGCTCTTCTCTCATTCTTTGTTCATTATTTCCCTGCTCGACCAACGTTGTTCGGAGCGTAGGTAGCCCGATCTCTGTCGGTATGACGGCCTCAACACCGTATGCTAAGCTAAACGGGGTTTCCTTGGTGCCCGTCTTGGGTGTAGTTCGGCACGACCATAAAACGTTGAGTAGCCGCTCGGGCCACCTCCCCTTTGCTTGTTCAAGGGTGGTCTTGATGCCGTCTAATATGGTTCGGTTTGACACTTCGGCTTGCCCGTTCCCTTGTGGGTATGTCGGCGTCGAATAGAATTTTCGGATACCGAGTTCCTCGTACCACAGCTGTAAATTGGCATATTTGAACTGGGTTCCGTTGTCGGCGACTATAGCGTACGGTATTCCGAACCTAGTTACGATGTATTCCCAAATGAATTGTTTGACGTTGCTGGCTTTGATTTCTCGGAGGGGTTTAGCTTCGACCCATTTGGTGAAATAATCAGTCGCAACGATCAGATATTCCACATTCCCAGGTGCTCTTGGGAGTTTACCGACCAAATCGATTGCCCATTGAGCGAACGGCCATGGTGCTGATACCGGGGTCATCATAGATGAAGGGAGCCGTGGTATCTTGGCGAATCGTTGGCACTTGTCGCATCGTTGGACGTATGCATCGGCGTCTCGCTTGATATAGGGCCACCAATATCCTTGGGTCACTGCCTTGTTTGCAAGGGATCGCCCTTTGATGTGTGCTCCGCAAGATCCTTCGTGGATTTCTTCCAAGACCGGCAGTTGTAGTTCGGTCGGGACGCACAGTAGATGTGGTCCCCGGTAACTGGATTTGTATAGTTTATCGTCCTCGGATAGCCAGAAGCGAGGAGCTTTTCTTGTAATTTTCAGCGCTTTTATCTTGTCGACCGGAAGCGTTCCATTTCGCAGATAATGGGTCATATCCTCCATCCATCCTAGTTCGTACTGTATCGATGTCACCCGGTTTACCCTTTTTATTATGCTCGGGGTCGGCAGTAGTTCCACTGTGATCGACCGGGTGTCGGTCAATGTTAGTGTCAAGGCTAGGGTGGCCAATGCATCGGCATGTGCATTCTCGGTGCGATTGATTCTTACTAACTCGCACTGTTCGAAGGTTGCCATCAAGCTTTGGACTTTCTCTTGGTAGAGGATCATTCTATCATCTTTCGCTTGGTACTCGCCGATGGCTTGATTGACGATGAGCATGGAGTCTGAACTTGCAATTAAGTGGGAGCATCCGAGGGACCGGGCAATAAGCATGCCATTTATCATGGCCTCGTATTCTGCCTCATTGTTGGTAGCTCGGAAGCCCAGTTTTATGCTTTTTTCGATGATTGCTCCCTCGCTGGACTTTAGGACGATCCCTGCTCCTGATCCGTCCTTGGTGGCTGATCCGTCGACATGTATCTGCCAGTGTGATTGTGGAGAGAGTGCCAAAGGCTCGTCATAGCCTTCAGTGAATTCTGCGACGAAATCGGCCAGGACTTGTCCCTTTATGGCGTGGCGGGGTGCGAACTCGATATGAAATTGGGATAGCTCGACCCCCCAGGCGGCAACTCGGCCGCTAATGTCCGTCCGTCGAAGCGACTCTTTAATATGAAATTTTGTGTATACCCGGACCTGATGAGCTATGAAATAGTGTGGCAACTTTCTGGTTGCGACGACCAATGCCAGACATAGCTTTTCCAAGGGTAGATAACGTGTTTCGGCTTCGACCAGAGTCTTGCTGACGAAGTAGATCGGAAATTGTTCGCGACCTTCTTCTCTCAGGATGACCGCGCTCACAGCTGTAGAGGAAACTGCTAGGTAGCATGCCAGAATGTCTCCTCTGTTCGGCCTTACTAGCAGTGGCAATGTCCTCAAGTACTCTTTGAGATTGTTGAATGAAGCTTCACATCCCGGGTCCCAGACGAATTTTCTATCCTTCTTGAGTGATTCGAAAAATGGCCGTCCCTTATCTGCGGATCGGCTAATGAACCTGCTCAGCGCGGCCATCATTCCCGTGAGCTCTTGTACCTGTTTCTTATTCTTTGGCGCTGCCAGGTTTCGTAGAGCCGTTATTTGATCGGGATTAGCCTCTATTCCTCGTCGGCTAACCATATGTCCCAAGAATTTCCCTTTGCTGATGCCAAATGCACACTTGCTCGCATTGAGTTTCAGTTTGTGCTCGCCCAGCGTTCGGAAAACGTCCCTGATATCTTGAAGGTGGGATGTGGCTCTTTCGCTTTTGACGACCATGTCGTCTATGTATACCTCCATTGTTTTCCCTATATGATCTCGACATACCCTTGTTATCATCCTTTGGTATGTTGCTCCTGCATTGCGTAGGCCGAACGACATTACCGTATAGCAATAATTTCCCAAAGGTGAGATAAACGAAGTCTTTTCTTGATCTTCGCGGGCGAGGGGAATTTGATGGTATCCTGAGTACGCGTCAAGGAAGGTCATCCGTTCTGCTCCCGCTGTTGCGTCCACCAGTTGATCGATCCTTGGAAGGGGAAAGTGGTCCCTCGGGCAGGCTTTGTTGAGGTTGGTGAAGTCTATACAGACTCTCTCCTTCCCGTTCTTCTTAGGGACGACGATCGGGTTGGACAACCATTTTGGATAGTAAACCTCCCTTATGGCTCCAGCCTCCAATAGCTTTTGTACTTCAGCGATTATAGCTGCTCTGTGCTATACAGAGACTTTTCTGCTCCTCTGTGCTATTGGATTGTACTCGGCGTTCACACTTAGGTGGTGGCATGCTGTATTGGGGTCTAGGCCCGGCATGTCTTTAGGACTCCAGGCGAATTTATCAGTGTTGTTGAGGAGGAATGCTTTCAACTCCTCGGATTCCTGTTTTGGAAGGTTGTCGCCGAGGAGGAAGTAATGCTCCTCGTCCATATCAGGGATATACACCTTCCTGAGTGTCTCTCCTACTTGTTCTTCGACCACCCTTTCGGTTTTGGATATTTGGTTGATCAGCTTCTTTGTGCTGGTGGGTTGTTCCACAGTGCTTCGTTGTTTTTGGAGAGTCGCGGTGATGTCTTCGCAGCGTCTTGAATCTTCTTGACATCCTCTGGCTGTCTCGATCGCTCCCCTATCATTTGGGTATTTGACCTTTTGGTGATAGGTCGAGGGTATGGCCTTCATGGCATGTAACCAAGGTCGGCCCAATATTGCGTTGTGCCCGGAGTGGTCGTCGACCACTAAGAACTCCACGGGAACCGACATGGACCCTGTTGTGACACTGAGGACGATCTTACCCAACGGTTTGGTCGTTTCGGAGATGAATCCGATAAGTGTGACATCGGTAGGCTGTAGATCTTGCAGCTTGAGTTCCATCTTGTCGAAGAGCTCCTTGTACATGATATCACAAGAGGCTCCTTGGTCGACAAGTACCCTGCTGACTGTGTCTAAGCCGATTTGAACACGGAGGTTAATGGCGTCTCCGTGGGGGTAAATCACCCCTTCTTCGTCAAGATCCGAGAAAGAAATGGGCGGATGTCGTCGTGGTGTGCATTGTCGTTTAGAGGTCGACGCCTGTGATGTCTTGGCTACTTGGCCAAAGTGGGCCAGCTGCCGTTGTCGTGATCGTTCCCCGCCTGGGCCCTTGGGTCGTGACATATGAACGACATTGATCGTTTTGCCTTGCCGGTTGTCAGATCCCTCGATGGCCAGTTGTTTGCCTTTATTCCCAACTCCTTTGATGAACTTGGCTAGGTATCCTGCATCGCCCCACTGGTTCATTCTCCATCTCAGGTTACGGCAGTGCTCAGTGAGATGGCCGTGATCCTCGTGATATGCGCAGAAGAGCTTGGAATCTCTCTGTTTGGGGGGAGAGATGATCGGTTGTGGTCGGGAATACCAACTTTCCCTGCATATATCCTTGAGGATATCTTCAGCAGACAGGTTGAAAGTGTATCGCAGCTCGACCGGTCCGAAAGTGTTTCGGTGTTCCCTCTCTTGGGGCCGAACCTGTTGAAATGGCTTGGGTGGCATCGGGTAGGCGAGCTGGAGCGGTTTATGTTCGTTGGTCTGTGTTGGGTATGCGATCTGGAGCGGTTTGGGCTCTAGTGCTCGTGGTCGCTCTCCCCTGCTATGGACCTCGGGCTCTTTGCCCCTTCTGGTCGGTTGGAATGCTTCTCCCTGGTTATTTCTAACTCTTTTGCGACCCACCTGTGCCTCGCGGACCGACTCTCTTCTCGGTAGAGTTCGGTTGAGGAAACGCAATTCGTCGTTTTTATCGGTGAGGTGGGTACAATAGGCTAGCAGGGAATCAGTGGTTGGGAAGTTTTTGCCTATGAACTTCCTTCTCGCCCAATAGCCATTAGGGATGGAATTGATAAAGTTTTGGATGGCTATATTATTGGCATATCGTGGAATCTGGTTTGCTACGTCGATAAAACGTATGCAATAATCGTTGAGCCTTTCATTTGGCATCATCGTCATTTTAAGAAGGGTTTCGATACTAACCTTCTTTTTCCGATGAGCAGCGTATCGGGTGGAGTACGCTCTTAGCAGTTCTGCCCAGTTTCTAATGGAGCCCCGTGGTAAGTTATGATACCATGACGAAGCCTCTTGACCCAAGCTGTTTTTGAAAAATTTGCACATCAGTGCATGGTCATCACTCCACAGTTCCATCTTCGTCTTGTAGTGCCTCAGATGGTCGATAGGGCAACTCTTCCCGTCATAGAGCCTGAATTCGGGGATGACGAATCCCATAGGATTGCGGTACCGCATGATCTGTTCAGCACACGGGGTTTCTTGGCATACATTCCAAGCCTGTTGGAACGCGTCATCCGTGACTTGGTAGGGGGGAGGGTATCCTCCCTGATGTGGTGGTGGGCCATATCCCTCCCCGATCCTGTATTCGGGATATCTATCGTCCTTCGTGTTTGTGTGGACACGTTCCATATGAGTGTTCGGATGGACGATAATTATTGGGACATTGCCCCCTTGGTGGAGGACTCTTGTATCGGGTCGCCGACCCGCTGCCTCCAGGGCGGCCCTGTAAGCAGAATCTTCCACTTCATGGCGTGGGTCTTTGTCGGGTTGGATAACTGGCAATACGATGCCGGCCGCTGTCATGGCCGTCATGCATGCCGCCAGCTGAGCTTGTAGCTGGGTGTAGTTCCTTTCATCGGCTAATGGAACGACATGTTGTACCTCCACTGTGGGTGGTGTAATCATCCTCGGAGAATTAGTCGGCAGTCGGGGCGACTGTCCGAGTACATGATTCTCGGGCATGCCAAACTGATGGGCCTCGTCCGTTTGTAAACGAGCACCGGAGTTGACCGAGGCCGTAGGCAATGGGACTCTTGAGCTTGGCCCTGCTTGGGACCCGGTTAAGCGTCTTCGTGCACGCCTTAATACGGGCACGTCTTGTTCGTCCTCCGAGGACGAAAGGTGTTCGTCAACAATCCCTTCGATGAAAGGTCGGGGTGGTTCGACCGGTTGTTCTTGGTTGACGTAGGAGGTTGTTGGTTGGTTTCCGGATTGGATAGCTTCATATCTGTCGCGGATAGCAAGTAGATCGTCGAGGTCTTGTTGGCTAATTTGCGTGTTTTGGTTATTGGTCTCTACTATCTCGGGATGGGTTTCCTCTGCATTGGTAACCATTGTCGCTCGTCTGGCAGAGTATTGGTATTCGAATTCTAAACTAGTTGGGAACTAGATGATTCCCGGAGACGGCGCCATTTGATAAAGCCATAACTTTGGTCGGTCGCGTTAGGCTTTTCAATAATGATATAATGATAAATCAACCGTGAATAAATGATACTTCCTGATCTTTATTATTGCTCTGATTATTGTCCTTGTTCGGACTATTACATTTGCTCAGATTAGTATTTCGGTTCTACAATTATGCTCGATATAACTATTTGATCTCTCGTCTTGATCTTTCTCCTCTCTTATTCGGTGCTCGGCTGTCTTTTCTCGGTTTATTTCTCGAAGTGATATGCTTTGGTTAGTTTCTCTCTTTTCTTAACTTCTCTCTATATTTTTTGGATAGATTTTCTGGTCCTTTTCTAGGAGGGGTAGTTGGCTATTTATAGGCAACTGCGCCTTCTAGGATATTGACAAATGTCTTCATCCCAGGGGTTTTTCAGACAAGGGTCCCCCTTTGATTGGGCTTGGGCTTTTGGGTAGTAACACCTCAATTCCTATAAAAAGTATGAGATGACCCATTTAAGCGTTGGATACCCAGTTATAAAGTGGGTTGATTATGACCCGAATAAAATATTCGGGTCTGATTTTTACGTTCTATCAGTGATCATATTTGTTCCGATGTGAAATTAAATCATAAACAGAAACACGGAAAAATATGAAAAAATATATTAAAATTTACACGTGAAACGAGAATTGGGAAGCGAGAAACGTGAAACGTGATTTTTAAAAGAGAAACGAGTTTTCCGATAACTATGACACTAAAACTCAAACTAATAGTGATACAGTAAGATGTCGACCGGAGAGAAGCGGTTTGCGACGCCATGAAGAAATGTTAATTTAAGTAATAAACCTTAATTCGTGTATTCTTTTTCCATTTCAAAAACAACTCAAACCAACAAGAGTAGGATGTTCTTAAATCGTACCCAAAATTTTAAATTTTGACTAACTAATTATTAACAATAAAAAAATAGAAATGATAGTTGCACTTAATTTTTACACTCACTATTTGCATTCCATAACGCGACATGCTTATATTGGTTGTACATGGACATGCATTTATTTAAAAATATTAAGTATTATGACCATGTTTGTTTACCGGATAAAATTTGTAACTAAGTACTATTGGTGGGATACATAATACCACATTAGTTATACAATTTTATTAACATAAAATATAGTATAATCAATAATATAGCTTATATAATATGGAATAGTGCGATTTGTATAAACAAACAAGATGTAACACGTGTCATATACTAATTTTAATACTATACCCTGTCATGTACCCCAAACAAAGATGACATACCTATACGAAACTTATTTTTTAAAAAAAGTTGCAACTTATAAGTGTAAATTTGCTGATAAAAGTAAAATAAAAAAGGGTTCGTACGTTAAACACAGTGGTCCGTGGGAGGCACGTGACCCCGCCGACAAACTGCCTCCCAGATTATATCTATATAGACTACTATATATAATAAGGGAGAGGATATATGAACATCATGAAAAACACCCAACTAGACACTTTTTCATAAAAACGCTCCAAATCAAGATTTGGTTAATGCAAATCTCCACGGTTTCACGACGGGAACACAAATATGCGTCTTGTTTTTTTTTCTGAGATGTATAATGACATGTTTTGAATTTTTAAATTTTACCATAATTTCGAAACATGTCATTATACATCTCGGAAAAAAAAAACAAGACGCATATTTGTGTTCCCGTCGTGAAACCGTGGAGATTTGCATTAACCAAATCTTGATTTGGAGCGTTTTTACGAAAAAGTGTCTAGTTGGGTGTTTTTCATGATGTTCATATAACATTTCCCATATAATTATATATCTATTAAATACTAGTATATAAATGGGTTAATCCCTGATTACTAACCTTTAGGTTGTGCGAGTTGTGATGACCCATATTTTCCGGAAGGAAATTTTGTGGTGCGGTGTTGTGCGTCAGTTTCACATCACCCAGATATGAGAGTACTCGTGTGGTATATGAACTTAAATATACATTTGCTATAAACAAGGCCTTTTAAAGCCGTGCGGCACAATAGCGAGGACGTAACTCCACAGTTAAGCGTGCTTAACTTGAAGTAGTACCAGGATGGGTGACTCCCTGGAAAGTTGTGCCAAAACGGACAATATTGTTGATACGGGCGTGGCGGTTCGGTCCGTGGGCCCAGGTCGTTACACGAGTAAACTGAGCTTTCACGGAAAACAATTCAGAACATGAACGTTAATTGACCTAATTTGGATAATTCCGTCCAAATTGGTGATGTCATCACTCTTTTAATGTATTTTTACGTTTATACCCTTTACATATCAAATAAATTACAAAATTACCATTTCCACATTTATATATACAAAACATTTAATAAAATATGTTTAGTAAAAATTATGAAATAACAAAAAGTAATAATGAGTTTTTCTTTTGTGCAGTCAATCAATTGAATGGCACAAAGTCCAATTTTCAAAAATAAATATTCAATTGTTATTTTTTTAAAAATTTTGATTAATAATTAAATATAGGCAGTATCCACTAGGGTTTTATATTTTTATTTGGTTTTTTATTGTGTTGTAAAATTTATTTTTAATTTATTAAATCATAATTTGTCTAATATATAATAAAATTTGAAAATTTAAACTAGTTATTGAGAAGTTATCATCTAACCCTTTGTTTTTTAATCTAATGGTTGTAAATATGACTGTACATTGTACAGTCTAACTTAATGACCGCACAAAATGAGCACCCCCTGTTCCGCATGTATGTATGTATAGACTACATGGAGGTAGCTAGACACGAGGGGCACCGGACTCGCCCATTTAGGGAGTTAGCAAAACTCTCCGTACGTTTTCACGATTCAGAATTATTTTTCAGTTATGTTTTTTTTTATCAACATTTTCCTTTATTTCGAGACTATCTGTTAAACAAAATTGTAACATTTTCACTTTTGTACAATTTTTTTCCGTATTTTTTGGCATTACTAAATTGTAAATTGTCAAATAAATAATTAAACACAAAAAAATATATAAAATTTAAAATTTTACAGATTTTTTTAAATAAAAAAATTATAAATAAAATAAAACGTTGATATAAATAAAAAGGTAATTAAAAAACCAATTACGGTAGGTAGGGAGAGTTTAAGTTCACTCACTCAGATGGGTAAGTCTGGTGCCCCAACTCTGGTAGTCAGTAATCCTCACTGTTAACGCGGAAAACTAGGCAAACAATAATAAAAAGGGTAATATGCAAATATCCCCTTTAAACTATGGATCATTTTCAAATAACCTTTATAAACTATCACTTCTTGCAATTAACCTTCATAAACTATCAAATTTTTGCAAATAATCACACCGATGTCATATTTTAAGCGACGTAACTTTATCCTAGATAATCCATTTTGGTTGGTTTTTCATTTATTATAACAAAGTTTTATTGGATATAAATATACATGGGAAGTATTTTTTACGGCAGGATAAATTAAATATTTTCTTTAACTATTTTTTATAATAAAGCATCTTGATGACTTTTTTTTACGATAATTGTAATCTTAAGTCGCGTATAATGTCATTTAGCCTTAGTCATCTCTTTAATGTCAAACTTTAATTTAATGTGTGGGGTATAATGTGTATTTGAGCTATTAGACAAAACAATAATTGAGTGTTTATAAAAAATTACCATTTTCCAAATGATGGACAAACATTTCGGAACTCAGGGAGTATGTCATTTTAAAGATGAACTTGGAGGGTTAATTGTAAAAGTTTATAGTTAATGGGGTTAATTGTAAGAATTGATATTTTTCGGGGGCTATTTGCTAATCAATTACAGGGGTTTATTTGCATTTTACACATAATAAAACGAATTTATTACGACTTAATAAAATAAAAAATCACTCGATTCATCTCCAACCTCGTAGTGCCGTCTCTCTAATTTTTCCACGAAAAACAAAAAAACATACTATTTTTTTGACTAAAATAGTTTTTTTTTAGTAAAGCCACTCTTGATAACTTTTTTTTTTTTCCGATAATTGTAATCGTAAGTCGTGTGCAAAGATAAACTACATATATCAAAAAAATAATATTGTAAAACGGACAAATGAATAAAAAGTTACGTCAAGATGAACGTCGAGGTCAATCGTAAAAGTTTGATAGTTTATGGGGATTAATTATAAGAAATTGATAGTTTTTGTAGGTTATTTGCAAAATGACACATAGTTAAAGGGGGTTATTTGCATATAACCAATAATAAAACGAATTTAGTACGTCTTAATAATAAAATACAAAATCACTGGACTCAGCTCCAGCCTATACTATACTAGTCCTCTCTCTCTCTCTATATATATATATCTATCTATATATCTATATAGATAGATAGATATAGATAGATAGATATATAATCGTGAGCGTTAGATCTGGGGGGGAGATTGTGAGATGGACGGTGGAGATGGGACGGTACGGTTAGGGGCGGTTACGACTAGAGTTGACCGGTTTGTGAGTTCGGAACCGGACACGTCGGTATCGTCACCGGTGACACGTCAGAAGGCGGCGGCCGCTAAGCAGTTTATTGAAAATCATTATAAGAATTATTTACAAGGCCTTCAGGATCGCAAGGAAAGGTATATATATATATAGTTTAGTTTATATGTGTATTAAAGTAAATGATTATATATATATATATATATATGTATGTATTGATGTTATTTCAGTATATAAAGAAGTAATTAACAGGAGTGTTTATGCATTTAGTCTAAGTTTATGTGTGTTTAACTATGTGATTATTTCTAGTATGTATATGCTTATAATAGTATGAATGTATGATGTTTATTTATATATATATATGTATATATATGTATATATATGTATATATATGTATGTATAGATGTGATTTCGTATATAGAGGAGTTGTTTAAGTAATAACTTAACATGAGTGTTTATGCATGCCATCTAGTTAATGTTTGAAATACATGATTATATATACACGCATATATATATATATATATGTATGTATGTATGTATGTATGTATATTTGTGTGTGTGTGCGCGTAAGAAAGTAGTATTAGGAACATAACTGAGAGTGTTTACGTGTGATAACCAGTGTACAAAATTTTGTAATATGTGTAAGAAAGTAGTTTTAGGAACTTGAATGGAGTGTTTATATAAATTATATATGCGATTATCGGTGTATAAAATAGGAAATACGTAATAGTTGACTCTGTGTTTATTAGTTTATTTTCGAAACGAGGAATCTGAGAATATAAATATGATATTGTAAGCAACTACAAGTAGTTGAAGGAAATTAACAGGGACAATTGACCGTGAAACGTTGAGTGTACGCATAATAAACTCCTAGACACGATTATTTATAGTAGGACTAGGATTACAGTCTCGTAAGTCGTAATGTTGTAAATGTGATTTTATGTGTAAGCAAGTAGCTTTAGGAGCTTAAAAGGAGTGTTGATGATTTTACAATTTCGTGATCTAGCCTACAAATTTGGAAATAAGCAATTTTTGAGTGTACCGAATTTTAATACATTTCTAATCAAGACTATATAGGCAGCGCTAGTTAAAGTTGCATACCATTAGCTGCTTTGCACGTTCAGTGTGTTTCTGAATCGAGCGTACATGTGATTTTGTATGTAAGCTAGTGGTTTTAGAAACTTTAACAGGAGTATTGATGATTTTACAATTTTGTGATTTCCTAATATCCTCTTTAAAGTTAAAAGGGAAATTGCTCTTTCATCATCTAGTGTACAAATTTGTAAATAAGCAATACTTAAAGTGTACCTAACAATAATAAATTCATATAATAGGAATATAGGATTGTTTAGAACCTTTAGGTAGTACTAACTACTAGTTATAGCTGCATTGGCTGTTTTGCTCAAATTTAGTGTGGTAAAATAGTGTGTTAACAAATCGAGAATAGATCATATACGCGTGGTTTTGTATGTTAAGAAGTGGGTTTCAGAAGTTTACAGGAGTGGTTATTGTTAGTACACTGAACTATTACAATATACTATACCAGTTTTGTATAGCCACCTATTTTATATCCTCAACTTGCACAAATCTTCGTTTTTGTCTAATTGTTCAGTCAACCTACATTTTTCAATTTTAAGGGTATCTTTTGTCATCTTGTCTTAAATTGTTAGTAGTGCAGTGAACAAAATTGGAAGGTTGAGTAAACAGAATCGGCAATGTTTTACCCAATCGATAGAAAATCTTTTTTACGTACATTGAATCAGAATACCTTGATCTGCTATAAAAAATTTGAGACATGTAATAATCGTGTATACTGAAGTTTATTAAACTCTTGGACAGAGAATTACATACTCATTATAGCTGTGCAGCATTTCATGTGGACCTGTGGTACTCGTCTATTCGTAAAATTATTATGTGTTAGTGAGGATTATGCTTATATCAAGACATTTTTACTTTCTTTTACCATTAGTCAATAAGATGTCATTTAGATTACTCTCATACAGAGATTTGCTAGGAAACACAGTTTTTGTGAATGACTATGAGAACTCCATTGCAGGATTAAAAGGAGAGGTTCACTCCAACGTGATTCGATTTGCTTTAAAATTATGTTTTTGAGGTGTTTATGCAATTATTTATAGGAACTTTACATCTAGGAGTTTGATACTTAGACAAGAGTATATACATATCAAATTACCAATACATGGCATTATTCAAGGTGCTGTGTTTATTCAAATGGCAGTGATGACTGTGACTCAGATTCTGAGGTAGTTTTACGGTATATCATTTCTCTATTAGTTAACCAAATATCAGGTAGATCACTTGCATATGGAATTATACAATATGTGGCAATTCGTTTTTATTAATGGAGGATTTCTCTGTAGCAGTTAGTTGATGACTACACGATGATTGTAGATTATAGTTGCATGGCATTACTCAATAGTAATTACGTGTTTATATACGTGACAGTGACAATAAGGCACGTCCACATAATTTGTGTCGGGTAACACCGGCAATTCCATTTTTTTCTTATCCATTTTATTGGCAGTTTCCCTATTAGTTGACAAACACTTGTTTACTAGACGACGAGATGATCATTAACAAGCAATGTGATTTGTGCACATCCTAACTTGTCCTTGTGTGACATAATAATGTGGGCGTTAAGAATTCCGGGTTTTAGGGAACTTCTACTGGTGTTTTCTTTACCCTTTAATCCGACAAGTAAATGCTTTAAATACCAAAAAGTATATATGTAGCATTAATATGTGAATTGACTATCTCGATGACGATTTAGTAAGACTTTGGTGCGTGCTTTTTAAAAACGACAGTTTATTTGCCCAGTTCTTAGCATCGGTAGTTTTTCCTCTATTTGGTCGTAGGCGTAGAGCCCTGCAAAGAAGAGCTCACGAGGCTAAGGTGTCAAATGAAGAAGAAGAAGCAATGTTGAGGGATTTGGAACGAAAAGAGACGGAATATATGAGGCAACAAAGGCACAAAGTTGGAATTGATGACTTTGAGCAATTGACATGTATCGGAAAAGGCGCATTCGGCGAGGTTTGTATACTTAGGAATGTGATATGTACTAGCTAAAAGTCTGTCGTTTATAGAAGCATTGAAATATTGCATTGCACTTTTTTTTTTTATAAATTTAGGTAGTTACTTTACATTCTAAATTCGCATTCATTAATATAGACATACATTTGTTTCAAAATCTCTTGTAATCTTCCGCAAACTGAGCATTTTGCTTGGTGTTTTGTAACCAGCAGCTGGGAATTTTTTTCTTCCTCAAAGTGCTCTTTAGCTTTTTAAGTTGTTAACTTGTAGAACCTCTCACTTCATGAGCTCATGAGGGGTTTAAATTTACTCAGTTGATCTGACCTAGGGATTTTACCAGGATTTTGGTTTTAATTGTGTTTGCTGCCTGCCTGCCTGTCTCTCTATATCCTCCCCTACGCCAAACCAGGAATATTGCAAACTGTGTTCTTGATGCATATGTTTCCCTTTTTATAGTCAGTGTTTTAGAATTATAATTGTGATTGAACTATACAATTTAGGTTAGGTTGTGTCGGGCTAAGAATACGGGCGAGATATATGCAATGAAGAAATTGAAGAAATCCGAGATGCTTAGTCGAGGACAGGTGACTACGATTATTTTGTTACAGCTTTCCTTTTGAGTTATCAAAAATTATACTCCTTGCATAAAGCTTTATTATGCTATGACTTCACTGGTACTCATAAATTGCGAGCCTGAAATAGCTCAACATAGTAAACAAAGTCACAAATAAATGAGAGAATATTTTAGTCTCATATCCGCTTGAATAAAAAGATTGGGTATTATAAATAAAAAAAAAAAACCTAACCGAACACCTTTTTTTTTTCTGGTCTCTTGATATCGAAAAAATATACTGCATCTTCTTACCATGTCGGAGAATACGTTCTCTTTGAAATTTATCTTTTTTGTACACACCGCCTATCGCTCCTACCGATTGAATGGTCTGGTGAAGTGTTTGGATTGCGGCTACGTGGGCGGGTAGCTTCCTGCGATGTGGCAATAAGTCCATTGAACCTTATCATTTAGAGGAAGGAGAAATGGTAACAACGGTTCCTATGGTGAATCTGCGGAAGGGTCGTTGTCGAAAACTGGAAAAAGAAAATAGGAACCAACAATCCTTTTACTCTGATGGCAAAAATACTGTTAGATAGTGCTATTTTCCAGTGTAAAAATTAAACAAAAACCAAATACTGAAATCGAGAAACAGTAGTGAACAGTAATAACAGTGAAATAGTGAAACTTGTGTATGTTCTTTTGGCACAAGCAAGGAAGAATTGCAAGAAGGGCTTGATAGGGTTTATTATCGGACTATATTCCTAAAGATCATTAATATCTCTTACAAAATCCATATTAATTTTGCTTATATTATGCCAGGTTGAGCATGTCCGGTCGGAGAGAAACTTATTAGCTGAGGTTGATAGTCGATGTATTGTTAAACTCTTCTATTCTTTCCAAGATGCGGATTCATTATATCTGATCATGGAGTATTTACCCGGTGGTGACATTATGACATTATTGATGAGAGAAGATGTTCTTTCAGAAGACGTTGCACGGTTTTATATAGGAGAGAGTATTCTTGCTATTCACTCCATTCACCAACACAACTATGTGCATAGGTATTCCAATATCACAAGTTTATATTCCAAGGTTCCTAAATTAGTCAGTAAAATTTAACCAAATGACTTTTTTCCCCTTGACGTAAAGTGATTTAAGTACAAATGCAGTAAATACATTTGAATAGACAAAAAAAAAAAGGCACTCCAATAAAATATAGAGGGGTGTTATTGGGAAGTTAACTGAAATCATTATCAATGCCCAAAAACTTGGAATTCAATAAATTACAATGAATTAGGCTGGGGGCAGTATTTCAGTATAGCTTGGAAGATTTAGCGTCAAAACTTGCTGCGTAATTACTAATCACATTAGTGATATATAGAAATTCCCTGCATTTGAAAAATCAAAGGCATATAGCTATTAAGTCCTTAAACACATTGATACATCCTTACGATTGATAACTCTATTTTTTTCTTTACATTTTTGGTCATGGAATTATTTTATTTGTTGGAGTAGCCTCATTAATATTATTCCCATACCTAGCTTGCATAATTAGGTATAGATTGGACATTTTGGGGTTTAATTGTTATGTAAATTGCTTGTTTTCTCGATTATTGTTCATTAAAGTTTCTTGCAGTATTTGTATTCTTGCTTTATGTAAATCACGTTTGGAGAGACATTTTAGCACATAGAGATGTATGGCTAAGATTTTGTGCAAAATGGTAGATTACTCATTCCTAAATTATTTTCTTCATAGGGACATAAAACCAGATAACTTGATACTGGATAAAAACGGACATTTGAAACTATCTGATTTTGGCCTGTGTAAACCCCTGGAGAAATATTCATCGTTATTGGGAGATGAAGATTTCTTAATGGATGCTCCAACTACTGAAATTGAAGGGAACTCTGGAATTGATAGGCCTCCTTGGTTGATGCCGAAGGAGCAATTACAACAATGGAAGCGAAACCGCCGTGCTTTGGTAGATTTTAAATTTCTTCATCGTTAACTTAATTTGTTGACTATTCTGTATACTGTTTAGCTAGCGAGTGCTCCCATTGGAGCTACGAATGTGTAGCCGGGGCACATATTGTATTTTCCGGCTTGTGCTTCTTGGCAGCTCTCTGGCATTAGGTGTATTGGGATCTCAAAAGATTTCATGATGAATGTACAAGAGAACCTGTTTTGGATTTGCCCAAAATCATTGGAATTCATTTATTTCTTGCAGGGTTGTTTCACATTAGTTGAGCATTAAACGTCCTTCTAAAATCGAGTTGTATTTAATACAAATACTAGTTGCATTTATTACATTATAATATTTCCAATTTCATGTTTTATTACTTTGATTAGAGGAAATGTTCTAATGAATTACTATAATCAACATTTTAAAACACATATCAACTATCCTTAACCAAAGCCTGTCGGGTATTGGTTAGCATTTCCCTTTTGCATATTATCGGGAAATTCGGACTCCACCTTATTAAAGTTTGCAATTTGGCTCCCTAATCTTACCTTTTCGTTTTCCACGTTTGTGCCTTACTTAGGAAAAAAAACATAGTTTTATGAATAAAATAGTAATGGATTAGTGTCCTAAAGCGTATAATTAACGATATGATAGTGTGTAATATATATGGGTTTCATAATAAATTAGTACTCGGTGTATGATGTAATTTTCATTTTGGTAGACTGAGTGTACGGAATGGCCAAGAATATGCTACATTACTTTATTAACTGCCAGTTGGTGTCCAAAATCAGACCGCGTGTTAGTGTACATAACAACAGAACTGTAATTAACCCTATTTACTTTCTTCTGACTGTACTATGTATGAAGTTGACCCACTGGATATTTGATCGGATCCAACTCTTGCAATTTATTTTTGCAGGCTTATTCTACTGTGGGAACTTTGGATTATATGGCACCTGAAGTTTTGCTAAAAAAGGGATATGGAATGGAGTGTGATTGGTGGTCTTTGGGGGCAATTATGTATGAGATGCTTGTAGGGTATCCCCCGTTTTGTTCTGATGATCCGAGGATGACATGTCGCAAGGTAGCAATTTCTTCTGGCTATTGGTTAATTCTTGGCAGATTAAATGTATTCTTCTTTAGGGGAAGTATATAGAAAGCTACCAAAATTGTTGAAAGAAGTTGCTTGTCCGTTATCAATAGACTAGTAAAACCCAAGTGATTTATTTTTGTAATATAAAACGGTGGCCTAAGTTTCTCGATCTTTTGTTTCATGTTTGTCATTGTCATGGATATGTATAACGCCTCTTCTATTTTGAATCAGATAATCAATTGGAAAGCATGCTTGAAATTCCCAGAGGAACCAAAAGTATCAGATGAGGCCAAGGATCTGATAACTCATTTGTTATGTAATGTTGAGCTGAGGCTGGGAACTAGAGGAGTTCAAGAAATAAAGGTTTATATTTTAATTGAATTTACCACTCGCTCCTCACAAAGTTTATGTGATCATATTGTTCTCTAATCTAAACTCTTCCCTCTTTCGACGTTTTTTCTCCATTTCTAGACACATCCCTGGTTTAAGACCACTCAATGGGACATGCTTTATGAAATGGAAGCTGCTTATAAGCCCACTGTCAGTGGAGACTTGGACACACAAAACTTTGAGAAATTTCCAGATGTGAGTACTACTGAGTTTAACTTCATTAAAGTCTTATGACGCAATTGTTCGTGAACACAAACACAACTCCCAGTTATAGTAATATTAGTTAACACAATCAGAAGAATTTTTATTGCAACGGTTTATTAACCTGAATGAACCACTGATTACTCGTACTTTTTCTAAAGATCTTCTGATCTAGAACCTTTGTACCTTCAACGTTCCACTTTTGGTGTGAAAAATAAATGTCACTTCTGTTCTATATATTTAATGAACACAAAACAATAAATTTTATATACTTCCCCTAAAGAACCATGCACACAACATTTGTCACATTGTAAGTTCAAAGAACCATGCACACAACATTTACCATATTTTAAGTACAAATAACAAGATGGATGTTCATTGCCGTATCCTAAGATAATTGCTTAATCATACTTGTACTGTAATGTCATTTTAATCAACCAGTTTCAGGCCTTAGTAAGTTGCATGCACTAATATTACTTTTGTTTAATAGGTAGAAGATCCACCTACCGCAGGACCTCGAGTGGGACCTTGGCGAAAGGTAATCAGTTCTTTAGGACTTCTATTTTTTTTTTAAGTGTAAGTTTTTCTTGAACACCCAAGACATCAGTGGTATGGGTTGAGAACCGAAACATATTAAGCGTTGTTCTGAAATGTATTCTTTTAATGTGAGGAGAATCTCATTTGAATATCAACTTGTGCAGCTCGAAGTTTTTCATGTTCTTCGCTGTAGTATTCAGATGTAGGTAGTTTCATTATAACTAATAGACTATTTTTTATTGCATCCCAATGTTGCAGATGTTGACATCGAAAGATTCTAACTTCATAGGATATACTTTCAAGAAATCCGACCTCCTTAAATCAGCTAGGGGTTCAGGTTTGTGCTCTAATCTATAAATTTTCCATTCTCCAGGACACAACTGACATTAGATTTATGTTTGGGATAATAACATGAGGTAGCTTAATATCACATTCTCCAATTAACAGGATTGGGTTTCTTACTATTTGGCTTATATGAAATAATTTAAATGTTTTTTTCTTAAGAAAGATTCTCTTTTAATCTCTAAATCGATTCATGGGCAACGATACGCCCACAGTTCCTGAACTCCTCCGCACATTTCTTGTAAGAGGGTAAAAAGTCAAAGATGTAAAAAGACCAAAACACTATGCTCTCACATTTGGAGTGTGTGCAGCGGTGCAAAAGAGAGCGGAGTATCATTTGACATCAATCTTTCTAAGCATACCAGTTTTTTTTTTACTTTCTGTGTAATTTTCCAGTGCAAACTATCAAAGACTGAATTGGAAGACGGAAGTTTGGAATAAACACTCACAAACGGAATTATATTACAAACCGAACATAATATTGGCTTTCGAGAGGCCAAATCTCTCCACACTAACTGAGTTTAGAGTAAAAGTTTTACTAATCACACATAAAAGAAAACTACACACACATCCTAGATATATAACACATAAAATAACTGCCAAGCAGTTGCGTAACTGCTGCAAATAAACTGCTATTCAGTTTTCTCTAAAACTATTTTACACCTTTGATCCTTGATCTTTCTCAACCATTAACCCCACTGCATCCACATGTTGCAAGTTACAACCACCAGAAAAGTATTATTACAGAGGTTGACCAGAAAAAAATTATTTATACCAGGTTAAAACCAGGAAAAAAAAATCTGGTCGTAACGTAAACATAAGGTCATGAAAGGAGGTTGACCTTATTTATGAGAATACGGATGTAACTGTAGGCTTCCTCTAGCCATCAGATCGAATTATTTGTCATGAAAAAATGTCTTACCCGTCTAAAATGTACTATCTACTTGTTTTGCAGGTGTAGATGTAAAACCTAATGGATTGTCAAAGATCCCTTCTTTAACATCCTTGTTTGGTAAGTAGAATTATTGACATTCAAATATCATTTGTTCATGCACTTGTTACTTCTTTAGCTACTTGTGACTATTAACAGGGTAAATAATATAGTATTAATTAGGGTTCTATGGTCTTGTCTAATATGATCGAGTGGATTGTTCGTGGTACAGGCCAGATGGATGTGGAAGAAACTGAGGAGGATGATAAACAAGAAACGTAACAAATGATTGCTAGCCTCTTTTTTTGGGCTAATTTTTGCATGTGATATCTGAACAAGAGCGTTTACCGTGATTGTGGATGATTGTTGTATAAAACATGATTAAAGTTAAAATAGCAGAGTTCTTGGAATTTTTAGTGAAGTTTTGCTTTGTTTCGGCGATGTTGGCTCAGTGTACAGAATTGTTATCGAGTTTTCCAATTAGCTGTTGTTTATTCTCCCGACCGTCTGTTGTTTGTATTGTTGTACAAGACTATGAAATTAGTTGATACCGTTGAATAGTAATTTATTTGCGACTTCAATTGTTCACTTTTACATTATTGTACTCGGATATTCGGCGACAGGGTTATGCCTGTTTCTTATCTTGACATCTCATATCTATCAAAGTTGTGAGGCATTTTCGAATATTTCCTAGTAGCGTTGTCGGCATATTGATCTCATATTCATTATTACAATTCTTCCTTCTTTTTCAATTCTACCCAAGTCTCAGGTGAGTCCGGTTCATTAACATACTTGATGAAACTGCTAATCACAACCCAATCTGCCCCATGACACCAATCCATTATCCATCTCATGAGTATTTATTCTGATTTGGTAAATATTCCTCAATTCCCCACGTTTACTCTCTCATAAATAGTTGTGAATGAAACCTCATTCTCTCTATACTATTAAGTATTACCCCTAGTCTGGCGTAGGACCACCGTTGTAGTTCCAGTACCGGTGATCCATGAAGTCCGACTACACATTCATCATTGAGTTACCAAAAGATAGGTTGAAAATATTGAAAACACAAGTCATTCACCAAAAAAGACTGTTGGATGCGGTACCAGCTACAAGGTAGGCGGTGGTGAGGTGGTCGACGGATGGTGAAGCCGGCAGCAATGGGTGGTGACCCGAGTCGGTGCAGCTTGTTCTTTTAAGAAAGAAGAAGTGTGTATCACAAACATATATCTAATCATGACCCTTTTTTTTTTAATCTAATCATGAACCTTTTAGTTGATTATAATATTGATTTTAGAGCATGCGCAGCATATTAGCTAATATAAAATGACACTCGGTGTTGTACATCATATTATTTAGAACCATTTTCATTTTCATTTTTTATTGTCAACCTCATAGATATTAATTTTGAAAACACATCAGTTTAAAAATATATTTTCACTTTATTTGTTATACCAAAACTACTATGAATTATTTGCGTAAAAAAAACACAGCGTTTGGCAGTGAAAAGCGCGAGCAAAGATTTTCGGTTCCGTGCATATTTAAAATTTGAGGCTAGGAATTGGACAAACAACGTTTCAAAAAGTAAAAGAAAAAATCAGAGAATATATTTTTATGGATTTTTTTATTCCTACCCCCTTTACTATATAATAGAGTAGTATGTCTCACTTTTCTTTAAATTTTCATACAGTTTAATCTTGAACTTCACAATCGTACACTTTTATTCCTAAATCTAATACGATAACTGTGCATTTGTGACTCGTGACTCGTGACTCGTGGGTTCTTCTGTTATCGAATGCAAGAATGTTTTACTCCAAATTATTAAGCACACTAAAATTATTACATGTGTGTTTGTTTGAGATAAGCGGGTAACAAACTGATTCATTCACATGTTCTCTTTCTATAGTAAATACTAGTCTACTCAACACATACTTAGCCGAACCCGTAATCAACACATTTATGTTGATAGCTTTCCGCATTCTCCTGACAATCTGCGTCGCTAGCCCTTTCTAAATCGTAAAATTAATTTTTTTAAACACTACATGACCATTTGAACTCTCTTAAGAAGCTCGACAACATCTGGTGTAAAGAAACCAAAAGTGTTAAATGCTAACAAGTTTAATTTCTAAACTCGAAGAACTAAAATACACAATATAAAACCAATGAGGACAAAGATGGATTTTGCAATAATTTAAGGGACTAGTAGTAAATTTTAATATCTAAATTAGTCCAAGTTTCAGATATTTTTGGACAATCACAAAAATATCACAAAATATCTTCGTCTACCAATCTTCAACCGCTGACGTGGCAACACGTTAGGCCTATGCCACGTGTAAAAGTTATCACAACTGGCACCGCTTTTATTCCCATTTATATTTATATTTATATTTATATTTATATTTCAGTCACACAAAAAATATTTTATAGGTCATTGGATTTGACATGAAATATCAGTCATACAAAAATTGACAATTAACATAAACAAATATATCTTAAAATACTAAACAAAGATAGAGAATGATTGATAAGCTAGCTATATTTATATCATTACCTAAAGACCTCATTATTTGGACTTTGGACTTACATATAAAACTAAATTAATTGACAAATTGTCATAATATAATTAGCCATTATTGTATAATTTAATAGGCACCATAGTATAGTTGGATAATTGTTGACATCACCTCTAGCAGCATGGATAAATCCAAATTAAAGATTAAATATTTATACATCTGTAGTCCAAATTTTAAAGGCTAAAATCATGGTAGGTCTAATTTTTTTCCAACAATTTTATTTCTGTACGAATTGTTAATTAAATTATGATGTATCGGTAATTAGTAAAGTATAGTAACAGTATTTTTTTATAAAAATGATTTAGTTATTATAACAACAGTATAAATATTATCATTTGTTTATCGAACAAAAAACATACTCCACACAAAATGGACTAAAAATAATATTACACAAAATGTAAATAATCAAAATAGACAGAAAGTTTTTTCCTTTTAAAGAAATCAGATTCAGAAAAACTGAAAAAGTAGAAAAACTGAAATCACAAAATTCAGTATTTATTTATTAATCATATAATCAGATACTTTCCAAAATATCACCCACTATATATATTCTTATTCTCTCATTTTCTTTTTCTCTCTCTCTAAAAATAAAATATCTACAAAATATCAATAACAGCTATGGAGAACTCTTCTTCTTCTTCTTCTTCTCCAAAGGTATAACTATTTACTCTTTTACCCCCTCATATTTTTACTAATTATGGTTTAGTCATTTAGTTTAATCTCAGGATCTTTTTTATTTTATTCTGTTTTATATAATGATGTTGTAGTTTTTATTTATTTATTAAGAAGTAAGTTTTTTGATTTTTTTAACTCTAGTTATGATCTATCTGTTAAATGGTTATCTGGGTATTTTTTGGAATATTATATACACTGTTAATGCAATTTTAAGCAACCGATTTTTATTTTTATTTACTGTGGTGAATTGTGTATTTGTGTTCGTAGTTATGATTTATATTTTTGAGAAATCTTAGGATGTTTTGTGGTTATTTGGTCATCTGTGTACGATTTTTTTACAATATTATATGTATGTTTCTAAGAATTTTCATTTAACAAATTCCTTTTTTTTCTATTTTTTTTTAAGTGGTGAATTGTGATTGTTGTGTAGTTATATATTTTAGTTGAATCTGAGGATGTTTTCTGATAGTTTGGTCATGTGGTTACCATTTTCTAAGATAAAATTATTTTTGTTTAGTTCGGATTTTTTAGTGGTGAATCAGGGAAATAACTTTTTTGTAGATTAATAAATTATAGTGGTTAAGAAATTAATTTTATGCAATGATATTTTTATTTGTTATTATGGGGGTGCATTACGATTGTTTTGTACTTAAGATCTATCTTTTAGTTGAATCTGAGGATGTTTTGTGATATTATGGTCATCTGGGTCCTTTTTTTAAGATAGTTACTGTATATACACTGCTGGTGTAAATTTTAAGTTAAAAAGATTGATGATTTAGTAATTTCTTTAACTTATGTAGTTCCTCTGGTAAATGTTTGTATTGGTATACGTTGTTATGATATATCCTTAGTTAATCTAGGATGTTTTGTAATTGTTTGGTCATCTCGTTACGATTTTTGTAGAATGTTATGCATAATTTTGTTGCAGTTTTCGGGTGACAAAATTATATTAGGTAGTTCCTTTGGTAAATATTTGTATTTGTGTAGATTGTTATGATTTAACCTTTAGTTCAACCTGGGGATATTTTGTGACTATGTGGTCCTTTAAATACATTGGTTGAACTGGATGCTGAATGATTATTAAGTTAATATTAATTGATGGTTAACAGAGTTTCTGTAGATTTTGAGAGTAAGGTGAGGGTTTATTTGGCTGCTGATATCAGTATAAGTTGGCTTAAATAACGGTGAATGGCAAAAAAATGGATTTCTCGAGCTAAAAAGTCCCAACTTTTTCGTTCCTGAAACCCAAAAGAAGATTCAACTTCAATTTATGTAATAGTAGGATCCCATTTTTGGAGACGTCTGTTCTTGCTTAAAAATTGCACATGAGTAGAAACTTTGTAACATGAGCTGATGAACACATTTGAAATAGTAATAACATGTTTAACCATATTTGAAATAAATTTACTTACTTCTCTTGTGCCGAAGGTTAAAAGACAAGTAAATTGTTAATTGATGGTCAACAGAGTTTCTTTAGATGTTGATAGTAAGGAGAGGGTTTGTTTGGCTGCTGATATTAGTATAAGTTGGCTTAATTGACGGTGAATGGGAAAAATAAATTCCTCCAGCTAAAAGTCAGAACTTTTTCGTTCCTGAAACCCAGAAGAAAAAACCACCCTCAATTCATGTAAGAATAGGATCCAAACTTCTTGCCTACGAAATGCAATTGAGTAGAAACTATGTGACATGAGCATAAGCTGGAAAATAATACAAGGATTAGAATTAAGTTGGGATTTTGTTCATTTTTTATTTACTTATGGATTTTTTCTTGTTCTAAACTTAATTAAAAATTAAGTAGGTATTGATTATTGAGCAAAGCTAGGACCAGATACCTGATGAGGACAATGAAAGATAGTTGAATGAGTAGGAAAGTTTGTGTCCGAAATGTAGATCGAGCTCTGAAAAATTATTTAATTATGTTAACGAGTTGATAGGGATCTAACTTAGTTCTAACGAGTCGAAGTGCAGTAAATACCCAAAAAAGTTGAGGGATTAAACAATTTGACAAAAATGTAAATAAAGGTAATGTGAGGGTAGGCGTTGGGAGAAATCAAAAGTTGTATATTTCATTTCAAATAGTAATAACATGTTTAAAAATATTTGAAATAAGTTTACTTACTTCTCTTATGTTGAAGGCTAAAAAAGACCAGTAATTTTTTTTCCAGGAACAGTTGGCAAGAAAATCAATGTCAACCGACTGGACTGATGAAAAGCATAGTTTGTATCTCAAGTCCATGGAAGCATCTTTTGTTAATGATTTGTATAATTCATTGGATTTGCTCGTAAAAAATCCTTCAGATCCTAAATCAACCAGGCGAAAACACAATACCTCTCATTGCCCTTCTGGACAGGTAAATATTTATATATCTCTGTTTTTTGTTCAGTTTTCGATTTTTATGCAAGATTGGTACAAATATTTCAAATCTATGGTCCATAGCCAAACCATGGATGTGCTTGCTTTATCGCTGTTTCCATTTTGTGATCCGATTTTGCAACGTTCTCTAGTAATTTTGACTGAAATCATATTTGATTTCCATTTTTGTTTGGATTGGGACTAGAGGCAGTTACTTTTGTAAACATTGTGTTTATGTCCTCTTCCAAAAAAAATTGATTATTTTAATGACGACTTCAAAGTCAATCATGAATCTGACAATTCACTCATCTAATGATCTTGAAGACACATTTCCTGCATTTTTTTGGGTATTGATTTTAGACAGAAAATCTATTTTGGTGTTTTACTAGTCCTCTTAAATGCCCTATCTGCAGTTTAAGGTTCACCAAGGTGGGTGTTGGGAGGAGATTAATTTTGAAAGAAATAGAACTCGACCAGTAAAAGTAGACTCGCCTGGTGTTCTTTTAGCAAATCCATGGATTCGACATTTCAGATCTTCATGTGGACGCCAAAATGTCACTTCTTGTATTCAAGAAAAAGTTGCATTAACTGCTGATATGTCCAACTATGATACAGATGGTAAAATGTCTTTTTCCCGTTGTGCTTACTACTATTCATTTTGGTAAACTGTTTCACAAAATTTGGGATTATCGGCAACACCCTAAACATTATTCGACTTTATTGGTTTTCTTTTGCACTTGTGGCCTTAAGAATGCTCATAGTCATAGATGAAGTAATCTCTATTGGAATTCTTCAAATAAAAAGCACATTAAAGCAGCATTTTCAACTTTTTGAGCAATATTTTCAACTTGCACATCTTCAAAAAGATTCTGACTTGGTTGATATTCTTGGCTGTTACGTGTTATTAATTTTTGGTTTATTTTATCTTTTGTAGAGGTCACGGATCAAAATTTTGTCGATGAAAAAAATCTAGGGGAGAAAGGCAGTTGTACTTTCTATCATAAAAAAACTAGAAACTCGATGACTCCTGCCCCGAGCAATGATCAAGTAAGTTATAGGTGTCTATTAATTTGAAATATTCTCTTCAACTATATTTCTGAATATTATACTAGTCAACTTTCTCATTTCTCATTTCTCTTTGCACTTTGTTTTCTCTTTCTAGGTAGTTCCTTTGAACAAGTCTTCAGGATCAGACGTTGCAGACAAATCGCCTCTTTGAGGAAAGCAAGTGATGATGCAGTAGTGGTAAATCAACAACCGATATACTTAGTTGTATTTGACAAAATTAGGGATGCTTAGTATGCGATAAAAGAGTACCTCCAAGAGAAGGTAAAGTCGATATTATTGGATTTGTCGGTTAAAGTGTTCGAGTGAAAGACTATAAAGGAAGGAGAAGTAATGGATGGTTGGATATGCTACTTTTCAAATTGAAGAAAATGTATGTAGTCCAAGAAGAAGCTTATATATAAGCACTAAAAAGACTCTTAATTGTCGTGATAGTAGGTCAGTTGTGTGTTGCAATTTTTTTTTATTCTCCCAGTGTTTCAGTCCTTGATTAGATTGGAGACATTCGTGAAAGTTAGATTTATTGTTGCCAAGTTAGATTTCTTTTTCATGTTCATCTTAAGAAGGATAGAAAAGATTGAAGAATTTATTTCCTTAATCGCAGATGCGATAGCAGCGGATACTTCTTTTTCATACCAAATTGACATGGCTGAAATTGGGTTGTACCTTTATATGCATGGTTAGCCTTGTGACAAATTTGCAGTTAAACGCACTCATTTTCTATCGACTCAATTTTCTGTGGTATTTAAAATGGAAAACGTCTTTAAATCTCATTCCAGAATTGAGGTTGTTTTTGTGCCGAAATAGACCTCCGTTTTTAAATGGACACTAATTTGTTTCTTATTATCGAATTCTTAGTCAATCAGGTTGAATGTAACTAGTGACAATGTCCAACGCTCGACCAGAAGTCCTTGGTACAGAAGCATTTTGGCAATCCAAATATTGAAGCTTGTTTTTAGTATAGTTGCCGACAACCTTATAAGGCTTGTTATAGAAATGGAAAAAAAGGTCGAAAAAATAGGAATTAAACCTTTTGAAAAAAAATACAGTCATTGTAGTCTCAGATGCTTTATAAAATCTGCTCATATGCATACTCGATTTTGTTGCTACGTTTGTCAACAAGTTTTTGGCAATCGCTCAATTTAAGACGATAAATGACAAAAGAATGGAAGGCGAATAGCAAAGTAATTATGCAAGTATATAAGGGTTACAGATTATATATTTTTATTAAATAGTCAATGCCACAACTATAAATATCGATATTATTTCCGCAACTAAATGGTTACATATTCACATAATGTCAACACTTTAAAGAGAACACTAGAACATGAAAATAAAATAAAAAGGATGCCATAACAATAAAACATGATAAAAAAAAAAGGATGTAGGCAAAAAAAACTTCAAAAAGGATATCTAAAATTGCCATCTTATAATAAGTTTACTCATATAATCTCTTCAATTATATTTTTTTATTAAATAGTCAATGCCACATCATTGAGCGTGGTTGTGAGTAAGATTAGTGTATGTATCATTACCCATATTACACATGGGTTACTAGCGAAATCATAATCGTAAATGAGGATTATTTTGAAAATCATAACAGTATATGGACTACTTACAAAATTATAATAATAAATGGAAATTATTTGCAAAATCATAATAGTACATGGAGATTATTTGGAAAGTCGTAATAGTACATGGATTACTTGGAAAATCATAATAATATATGGAAATTATCTGCAAAATCATAATAGTAAATGAGGATTATTTTGAAAATCATAACAGTATATGGACTACTTACAAAATTATAATAATAAATGGAAATTATTTGCAAAATCATAATAGTATATCGTTACTTGACAAAATTATACTCCTTCATTCCCTAAACATTGTGACACTATGTATTTATGTGCAACTTTGACCGGTAAATATATTGTACTTAAATTGTTAAAATATAAAATTTTAAACTTGTTCATATAGTTTTAACATTTGAACTATGTGATTAACTTTTGAAAAATTCAATTTCAACAAGTTAGATATAAGTTATCTGTCTGTCAAAATTATACGTAATTTTATATAATCCCAACAATTGGGGACAGATGGAGTAAGTATACATGGATTACTTGGAAAATCATAAATATAAGTGAGGATTATTTACAAAATCGTAATAATACATGGGTTACTTGCAAAATGATAATAGTAAATTGGGATTATTCTGAAAATCATAATAGTACATGGATTACTTACAAAATCATTATAGTAAATATGGAAATTATTTACAAAAATCATATTAGTAGTTGGATACATTTACAATTCACCTTAAATTTAACGCCAGCACCTCGTATCGTTATTTGCCACGTTTAACATTCTTTTATTTTATTTTAGTTTATAATAAAAACCTTAATTTGCGTCCATTTTTGGTTCATCAATATAATAAACATAATTAAATCGAATAAAGCTCTTAAATATACCTACAATTAGCCCAAAAATTCAATTTCGATTTCAATTTCTTTTTTATCCGAATCTGTAATACCCTCTTACAGATACACAAATCTCAAGCTCAAGGTACAATTTATTTTATGTATATTCATATATTTGTTAGGAAAATTCCAATCTTTTAATTTCAACTTATTACATGTACAAACATTATTTTTTTTTATACTAATTTGTTGTCTTGAATTTGATCATATTATTGAGGTAAAACATATAACTCTAGGCCTTTTAAATTGGGTAATTTTCAGAAATTACAGTTATATGATTTTTGATTGGTAATTTTATTTATTTCCTCATAGGTATTATTGTATTGTAATTTGTTAAACTTATAATTTGAGGGTATTATAGTGATTCAATAAATTTAGGTAACAAAAAATGGATCTGCAATTTGGTTGCAATATTTCAGGTTGAAATAAAATAAAATAAATAAATAGGGTCCTTTAAGCTCAGATTTTTGCTAAGAAAATGGACTGCATTTGGTTTATCAGCTTGTATAATTTTCTGGGGTTATTAGTGTGAAAAAGGGAGAGGATTTATGGACATAGTCCAGCTTATTTGCTTAAAAGTTGCAACCAAATAGCTATGGTAATTTACTGTAAAATGTATCTTTAATCCCTTCTGAATTGTCAAATACTAAGAATTATTGTCGTTTGATTGATACACTACGATGATAAAAAAAGATTTGATACACCGTAAAAATTGGTTGCAAGTTTGTAACATTACCTTAGATTATTTTTTTCAGGCCCTGTCGAGTTATCAATTTTTTTGAATTTACAAACTTGGATTATCGTATCTGCAAATGGCGTCGTTAGTGTCAACGTCAAAATTTGTTAGCCGATTGATTTCTCGGGGAAAAGGCTGTCGGCGTTTGATTTCCTATCAAATATTTAGCGAAGATTTTGGAAATTATTATACCCCGATTCGATATCTAGGGAGCATTACGGGTACGAAGGCACCACAATTGAATAAAGAAGTTGTATCTATTAGGGACTTTAATCCGTTATTAAGAAGCGATTGTAGTACTAGTTATGTTCAGAAGAGAAATTTTCTCGGGTGTGGCGATGGTGACGAGGGGAGCTTGGTATCAAAGGTTCACGAGGAAAAGCGGGTTTTGGGGTATGTTTTCATTAGATTTTGTTTTCTGTTATATTCTTACATATATTGTTTATACCGCCGTGAGTAACAACACTACGACCTTGTTTGGTTACAACTTATAAGCATAGTTTTTTGGCATTTTCCTTTTAAAGATGAAATGCATTCAGTTGACCCGTGAAAGCTTTTTTTATTTTATTTTTTGGAGTGGATAAGCTAGAAGCTGTAAATTGGATAAATTTAGCTTCTTCCTGAACTAAAAAATTCCTAGCTAATTCGCATAAAGCTGCAGTCGAACCCCTTTGATATATCAAATTCACGAAGTTATGATCAGTAGTTCTCATAACCATCTCAATCTTGTATATCATTTTCCTTTCTTTATTTTTATTTCTAAGATTTTGAAAACAATGTTAGGTCTTGAAATCTAATCGAGCGATGCCGTAGCATGCTTGTGCTGCTTTTTTAGATTTGGCAATACCTCATTTTAAGCTAAAGTCTTACAACCTGCAAGTCTTAAGGTGAAATGTCATTGTTCTCATTTTTGTTTGAAAGCAAACTAGACCTTTTGCTTGGTGTTAATCAGAAAAAAAGGCATTCCTGATGGTGTCACAGGTTAGATGACAATCTTTTTTCTCTTTCGAGTTTGTATTCATGTGAAAAATTCTGATGTGTGTAATCTGTCTCTCATGTTATTTTTTGCCGAAAATTGATTTTAGAAGTGTAGCAACACCTCTGAGAGAATATTTTGTTCGTATAGATTATTGATATCATTGCCTTTCGGTGTTTCTTTATGCCATCGTCATATTCTCTAGGGGAGACATCGATTTTATAAACCAACCTCAGCTTTTAAGTTAAGTCTAACAACTAGTATACCATATAATTAAAAAATGAATCTACTCAAAGTTGAACAATCAGTACACTAATTGACTAACATATCCAATTTTACATTTTAGACACCAGTCTGCTTAAAATTAGATTTGTGAATGCTTAATAGTTTAATTGATTAGTTGGTGTACAAATTAGATGATTATGTCTATGCTAATCTAAGTACACACGTGGTGGGAAAATGAAACACACAACTAGTGCTTTTGAGTTGAAACTGCACACCTGGTGTCCTGATTGGTTGATGTTTTGTACCTTGGTATCTAAACTGCGATATTAAATAGCATCTTATACTAATTGTTGATAATCGATGGATTGGTGAGAAATGTATATTTCCCGTATTCTCAACTTGAAAGTACTTCATCACAACAGGTACTCCCCAGAGCAATTATACGCTGTGGTTGCTGGTGTTGATTTATACGAGGATTTCCTACCATGGTGTCAACGATCAGATATAGTCCGTCGTTTTCCAGATGGGTCATTTGATGCTGAACTTGAAATTGGGTTTAAATTCTTAGTTGAAAGCTATGTTTCTCATGTTGAATTGAAGAAGCCAAACTATATAAAGGTAAGCGGTTTCAACTATTTTTCGATTTATATATGAAAGTATTGCGACACAGATATATCTCACGGTTGTCATGAGCAGCTTTATGGTTGTATGCTAGGTTGTCCATTGAAAATTAGAACTCTGCAAATGAAGAAGAACCAAGTGAGTGGTTATACTAGATGATCTAAGTCAGGTTTAACTTTATGGATTCATTGTATTCTCTGAAGAAACAAACAAAAGCTCCAAAGACTGGAGAATAAGGTTTGGTTGCAGCTTACAAGCTCAGCTTTTTGCTTTTCCCCTCCTAAAAGCGACATTGCTTTTGATTAACCAGTGTAAAAGCTATTTTTCTGGTTTTTTAGTCTGAAAAAGCTAGAAATATTAAGCTGGATGAACCTAGCTTTTTTCCTGAACCCCCTCCAAACTTATTTGATTAAAAGCTGTAACGAAAAGGCGCTACGATTTAAAACTACATTTAAACCTATGTGAGTATTTTAAGATCATGGTCTCAACTCCAAAGGTTGCATCATTTTAGGCACTAGAGTAAGCTGTAAGGGTCTACTGAAACTTCTAGGTTTCTCTTGTTGGAATTTAAGGAGTACTATGCTGACCAATCAGCGAGATGGGTATTTTTTATCCTCAAAAAGAAAAGAAGAAAGGGGGAAAAAGGCTGAGAATGAAGCCAAAACTCATTATACTCGCGGGTGGCCACTGTCGCAACTAGCTTTAGAAATGCATAGGTTAAGGTCAACATTTTACTGTAAACATTGTTTGGTTGCAGCTTATAAACTCAATTTTTGTATAAAAGCTGGACTGCATTTGGTTGACGAGCTTAGAAGCTGAGCTTTTCCGATTTTTCGGCCTCAAAAGGCTAGAAGTTTAATGAACGAACATGGCGTTTTTCTTATTTTTAAAACATCCAGCTTATTTGCTCAAACTCTTCAACCAAACAAGGCCATATGAATGCTTTGCATGATTCCTCTTTGGCATAATACGAGGCCACACGAGTTGGTTATAGTTTGCTGTTACTCCTATAGAATTTGCATTGACACATAGTAGCCTTTTCCTGTTATACATTGTTGTACAGATTTTATAGTTGATACTGCTGATTACATGCTTATCATTTCTTTTGTCTTTGTTATAGACAACTTCAACCGAGAGCAATTTATTTGACCACCTGATAAACATCTGGGAATTTAACCCTGGTCCGATTCCAGGAACATGCAACCTTCACTTTTTGGTGGATTTTAAATTCCAATCTCCTCTTTATCGACAGGTATCATTTTTACTATTTCTTTTTGTTCAGTTTATCTATATTTTGTCTTAGCTCCAAGACAGCTAACTGAAGCATATCCAATTTTTAACTTTTTAATTTTAGAGTAGAATTGTCATTTATCTTTTGGTGACGTAGTAGTCTGTTTTGTGGTGTTTTGTAAAGAAGTAATCTGAAAGATGATCCGGGATTATCCTTCACTAATAGCATTTATATCTGGAAAAAACTTTTGCTGGTCCTCTTTTTGTTGTTTTGGGAAAAAGTATGTGTTTCTTTATGCTCGTAATAACATTGATGTATGGGATGATGGAACATTTAGAAATGAACACTCAACATAAAATGACATATTAAACCCAGTGGCGGAACCAGAACTTATTTTTTTTGGGGGGGGGGGGGGGGGGGGGGGCTGTCGTTAAAAACGATAATTAAAGAAAAGAAAAATGCAAGGGAGGGTATTCGAACACATGACATATTGTCTATCAGTGTACAATTGTTCCACTGAACTAACTTCTGTTAATTTGGGGGGGGGGGGGGGGGGGGGGGGGGGGGGTAAAAAAAAAAACTGTGGCGGCGGCACCCCCTCCTCCAGTTCCGCCCCTGATCAAAACCTTGCGTACCAGTAGAAGAGAAGTATATTGTGTCCTAAATCCTAATGTCCCTCTCATTTATCACGTTCCAGTTCTCAAATTCTTAAATGTAGTTGGTGTCCTAGAACACGAATTTTTGCCCACTCTGACCCTAGATATGTTAGTATATCTGCGGCAGTAAAATCATAAAATAACAGAGTTAATTTGGTTAAAATCATAAAATACTCGTTTTCTTTCAACAAATCCTGCATTATAGTTCACTACTTTCTGTGAAATTGATGATTGCTTTTAATTCTAGTATATTACCCATTCTATTACATAAGAAATTGCCTTCCATACCCACAGGCCGCAGTTCTTCCTTATCTTTGTTATCAGCTTAGGTTTTGCTTGGTTTCACCTTCTAAACTCATCTCTGAACTTTTGCAAAAGAGGTGGACTCTATTTGGTTTTTTTTTCCTTCAGTTTTGTACCCTAAACTATTGGTTTTCTGCGATTTTGTACCCTCAACTACTTGTTTCTCTTTTTAAGTAACTCAACTACGTATTTCCCTCTAAATCAGTACCTTCCGTTACTTTTTTTGATGGAAAGTTATGTTTTAACCAAAATGCTCTCATTTAAATTATTTTATTACGTCTCATATATACAGACAAACATATGCACATACAAAATTTATGCATACAGATCTATACATACATAGATACGCATACACACTCTATCGCCTCCACCACATCGACTCTCTACGGAGGCGTATCTCTCTCTCTCTATATATATAGATATATGAATGTATATATGAATGTATATATGTATGTATATATGTAAATCAATGCAATAGTATGAATGTATATATGTATATCATTATTTCTGGATCTATATTTCTGCGCATATATGTAAATCGGATTTGCATCGGTATTTGGAGTTTTGTTTATGAGCAATTGGGTGGGTTTGTATTAATGATGCTTTGAGTTTGTGTTATAGATTTGTGTATTATACAAGTATAATACAGTAATACATAAGTTTATTGACGGAGATGGTGGTCTGTGATAGATTAGGTTCAATAATGAGGTTTGTGAAAGAGAAAAGTTGGTGATATTGTTTTAAGAGTATATCAAGAATAAAATGCAGTTATTGTTAGGTTGGATGACTTTTAAGCTGAGCTTTTATTGGTTTTATTATATTTTACTTTTTTTTTTCTTAGCCCTTGGATCATTTCTAATGGTTTAAAGCGAAAGAGTCAAATGACCATTTTGCCCCTGAATATGGATGAAAAATGTTTGATGACATCAGCTTTTTCCGTTAATTTGGACGGAAGGTACTGATTTAGAGGGAAACACATAGTTAGGGTACTTAAAAAGAGAAACACGTAGTTTGGGATATAAAATCTCAGAAACCCTACAGTTTAGTGTACAAATCTGCAAAAAAACCTCTCTATTTGGTGTTAGTCACCTTGAAAGCCGAGTGTTTTTGAATATTGGGCATGAAAAAACTAAAATGTTTTTCTGAAGCTCAAATAATTTAGCTTCATATGCTTACAAGCTTTCAACTAGACACAACCCTTAATATGGAGATCTTAATTTTTAATTGTTTTGACTCGTTAGGTTAATAAATGTAAATTTGACAGATGGCAGCTATGTTTTTCAAGGAAGTAGTTTCTCGTCTTGTTGGTTCATTTCATGATCGTTGTCGGCTGGTATATGGACCGGGAGTCCCTATTCGTGAGAACACTTATGAGCAAAGGGCTTAAAATTATTTTGAATACTGATGTTCAATTCACAATTATCTTATTGTTTTGACTCATCTTGGTTCTTATCTTGTATGGTCCCATGATTCGTTCTGTAGCTTATTTATGTATTTATTTTTGTACTTAGGAAGAGCGGATTTTCACTCGACTTTCCTGCTCTATAATGGTACATGTTTTCCTTTGCATTTTTGCAATTATCTGAGAATTTTATAATAGAATGTAATGGTATAATTACAGTTTGTGACATTTTGTTCGGCAACAACGAATGATATTGTTCCATTTCTTATTCCTTGATTTTCTATGGTTGGTAAGCTTGTGCGACGATATTTTGCCAATTTTTCGGACGAAAGTTTGATAACATTTGGAATATGGTACATAACAATAAAGCGAGTCCAGGACTCAAGGAGTAAAAGAATCAAGCCAGCTCTGATTTAGAAGCGAATCAGCAAAAATACCCTCTACTAAGTACAATATAACAACCAAAATTTTCTAAATAAAGGAGATAATATTGATGATGGCTAAATATCGAATAGAGTGTCGTATGGTTGTAGTCTAACATCTGTAGTAGCTTTCAATCTGAGAAAAAAAGCCATGTAAAACCACTTGATTCTGAGCATATTTAGGTAGAGCGAAGAATTCGATAGTAAATATCGAACAAAAAAAACCATGGAGAAAGCAAAAAGAACCAATTACTCTCTTCATACCAACCGATTACTGGTGTTTTTTATTTATTTTTTGTTTAGTTCGACGGAATTAGCCTAAAACTTGCATAGTTTTAAAACATCGGTCATTTCCTTTTTAAATAGTTTCAAAAGTGATACCGACTTGAAAATATGAGAGAAAAATAAATTAAGATTTAATAAAACCAACAAAAGACGGACCCTATTGTACATCTCAATAAATAAACCAAGATAAAGAAATAACAAATCAAGAATAAACTAAACCAATAGAGAATTAAATCCAGAAAAAATAAAATAAAAGAATCCAAATTAAATACATGGGTTGGTTCTGATGATAAAAGACAGAAAAGAAAAACTCATCTGAAATTTCAAATACAAATCATCCAGTTTCTCCACACAAAAAAACTCAGAAGCTTAACATCAATCAAGATTTAAAACTATTATACATCTGAATAAATAAACCAAGATAAATTAATATCATAAACAGAAGACCCCAGATCAAAAATAAATCTATTCAATCTCCTCCGCTAGACGTTATGTGTGTGCGAGACTGAGAGATGACGCACATTATGTATGTAATGTTGTATAATTGTACGTATTTGTGTATTGTTGACACGTAAATTTTACGTTGACTAAAAAATATGACACGTGTTTGCTAAGTCAAATAAAATTAATTACTAATTTCTCAATTTGACAATAGACAGGTTATTAGTAATTTAAAAGAGAAAAATAAAATATATTTTATTATTTCATAAAATCTAAAATGATAATTTATATAAAATAAAAACATTTCTTTTTCTAAATGACCATAAACATGGTACAAATAATGAGTTAATTAAATTACAACACTCATTTGTAATGTTTTCAAACATAAAAACATTTTTGATTCATTTACTAAAGTCATGGTTCATTAAGATGATGGACCCAAACTTGAGCAGATGACTTTGCAAATAAAAGTCTATCCCAAAAGATATAAATAGAGTGGTGAGGTTATGACAAAAAAAGACCTTCGATATTAATACTAGGGTGAGAACCTTCTCAACATATTGAAGTATTCAAACAATCTAGATAGAGAAGCTCTTACACAGTCGTCATGAAATAAGCTCCGCTTCTCCATATCTGTCAGAAAATCAAGTCCTCTCCTCCACAACTGTTAGGGAATCAAGTGCATACTCTAGCATCAGCTTCTTCAAAGAATCGACGAAAACTTTCAAAGTCTGCAACAAACTTGACATTTGATATTCATAAACGTCTAAAAGAAGCAAGTAATGTGTTTATACGGATCAAAATGTTCACCAAATCTGAAGAACTTCTGCAACAAATCTACATCCGACCTTTAGAAACGACTACAAGTAACAAACAACGCGTTTCTACCGGATCAAAGTCTTCAAAGTTCTTCTACAAATCTGAAGAACTTCACCCAACAAATCGACATTCGATTTTCAGGAACAAACACAAAATTCCACAAAAGGCAAAAGCGTATTTCTCTAGATCAAAATCATCAAGTTCTTCACAAAATCTGAAAGACTTTAAAATCATCAACAAAATCAACAAAGCTCTAAGGTTCTTCCTCAAATTCGAATAATTCAAATCAAGAACAACAAATTCAACAAAACCTGCAAAGTTCTTCATCAAATTCGAAGAATTTAAATCAAGTTCAACAAGCTCAACGAAATTCATTAAATAGTTTATTACAACATTTCGAGCCATCACACATTATTCGAAAAGTAGAATCAAAAGACTTCTATTTCTATATTTTATTTTTTAGAGAATTTTCAGAGATTGTACCCGCAAATTACTGAATAATAAATTCGAACTTGCTTCACATTCATTTTCTCTATTTCCAGCACTTAGTGAAAATTTGTGTGAAACATCATTTTATTATAATAAGCGAACCCAAGTCAAATGAGCCTGCCCAATTTAGCCATTTTAAAAAAAAAATACCGCTACACCTTTATATTAATTACAATAATACCATACTTCCATAAAAATATAAAAAGTAAAAACTAATAAAACTATTTATCACTGTTTAACAACCAAACATTCTTTTACATTTTTAAAAATATATATTTTTTGTATTATCCACATATTTATATCATAACTATACATATTTTTTATATTTTTATTGTATTACGCGCCGCACACGCAACGCGTGAGGCACGATTACTAGTGTATAAATATGTATGGATATATATTTAACTATATATATATATATATTTAATGTAAGGTAATGGCATGCTTTGTTATATATGTATGTATTTTAATTTTGTTTTATTCCCTTTTTTCTTAGCAATTGGATCATATCCAACGGTTCAAATCGAAAAAAGAGTCAAATGACCATTTTGTCCCTGAATCTGGATGAAAAGCGTTTGATGACATCAGTTTTTTTCATTAATTTGGACGGAAGGCACTGATTTGGAGGAAAACACATAGTTAATGTATTTAAAAAAAAAACACGTAATTTGAGTTAAAAAATCACAAAAAATATATAGTTTAGAATACAAAACTGTAAAAAAAAACCACTTACTTTTTAGTGTTTGATCAAGATGAGCCCAATGGGCCTTTTACTTACCATAAACGGTAAGTAATATGATTCCGATAATATGATTCCGAAAATCCGATATCACTCATCCAATAATTCAGCTACTTTGGAAGATCCTCCCAGCTGTAATGTGGTGATGTTGCACACTTCTTTTTGATTGAGAGTGTGCCCACTTCCCACAAAAGAAAAATATCAGTTTGCTTATAAAAAAAGTGAAAAAAAAAAAGTCTTTGTTCTTGCCATCAGCCACAAAAAAATGAACAAAAATGTAGAAAAAAATGTACCTAACTTAAATAGGGCAGAGTCTTTTTTTTTAACTCAGATTACTCATATGAGGACTCAAATTACTTATTTGAGGACCATAAAAAATTTTAAGTTCACGTCACATCTTATTTTTATTTATTTTTTCAATTCATTCAACTCAATTTCATTACAAAATAAATAACTCTAACACCACTTCATTACATCTCATTACACTTCATTTATCTACAAAATAAATAAATTTACCCACTCTATCACACTATTAATTAATACATTCCTCTGTTTTTTTTTTCACTCAAACTAAATACAAAATTCAAATATTTTATAATCATAATATTATATCAACTTAACACTTTCAAGTAATTTATATTTTGCACTTTTTATTTATTAATTTTGTTACTTCCGAGTAAATAATTAAATTGTCTCCAAAAACCTTACACGTCATTATTTTCTTCCACCTTTTCTTACCCACGCTTCTAACATTAAAAAATTGGATAGGTAAAGGTGGAAGAAAATAATGACGTGTATGGTTTTTTGGAGACAATTTAATTATTTACTCGGAAGTAACAAAATTAATAAATAAAAAAGTGCAAAATATAAATTATTTGAAAGTGTTAAGTTGATATAATATTATGATTATAAAATATTTTAATTTTGTATTTAGTTTGAGTGAAAAAAAACCCAGAGGAATATATTAATTAATAATGTGATAGAGTGAGTAAATTTATTTATTTTGCAGATAAATGAAGTGTAATGAGATGTAATGAACTGTAATGAGATGTAATGAAGTGGTGTTAGAGTTATTTATTTTGTAATGAAATTGAGTGGAATGAATTAAAAAAATAAATAAAAATAAGATATAACATGAACTTGAAATTTTTTATGGTTTTCAAATAAGTAATTTGATTCCTCATATAAGTAATATGAGTCATCAAAAAACTCTGCCCTTAAATATAGAGGATAGAATTAGTACTAGTCACGTCACAATGCTGAAATTGTAACAGATGGCTATGATAATAATACATTTTTTATAAAGATGATTAACTTTGATTACTGAAGTTATTGTGGTATGTCCTTACGTATAAGTATTTAGAAAGAGTGACAATTATTTAGATATTTTCTATCTCAATGTCAATGGCAAAAGATTGATTAATTACAGCCTCCCTCCTATACATGGATTATATGAGCCATTGTTCCTTTAAGATCTTTCACTTATCAAAGTTTTTATTTTGCTATTATATTTTGGAACTAGGGTAGCATAAACACAAAGAAAATTTGGATTTTTCTAAAGTTATTTTATTTAAATTATTAAAGACGTAAATACAAAAGAAAAATAGAAAAAATGAGGAAAAGTTAATAAAACCGATAAAAGTTAGATCTTACGTGCCAGCTCAAGTTTGCGATTACTCAAGTTACATGTCAATGTGATGCTTACAACATTTGAGCTCCCATAGCTATAAGCTTTCGGCTAAGATCGATTATGATGTAGCCATGCATACATATATGGAACATTGGTGAGGAAATATCGATAAAACATTGTGAAGTATGAAAATAGTAGTATGTATGTGTGTTAAGTTGTTAAATTACAATAGTAGCAAGGTGAAATAGCAACAAACATATTACATATACTATTAGCTGAGCCAAAATCACTGGCTGATTGCTTCTTTTTCTTCTCTTCTTTTTTTTTTTTTGGAAAAGTTTTAATAACCAGTTAATTATATCAAACCGCTATATCGTTATTCAGAATGGAGAATAATCCTAGAAAGTTATAGTAAGTCTATTTTATGTGCCTGCGACGTGCGTATTAACATGTCTGATATAGTAAAGTTTTTTCGGGAATGGAGTGTAATCCTGGAGTTATACTTAACAATTTCGAATATCTTTTTTTATATGTATCACTACAAAAAAAAATACTCAAATAGCGACGGGATTAGTGACGGTATTTTTTGTTACGAGCTTATTAGCGACGGTTTTTATGACGGCTTTGTGATAGTTTAGTTAATTTGCGACAGATTTGTGACAGCTTTTTAAATTAACGACATGTTTGTAACAGTTTTTTACCCTTATTAAATCAAACATTATTTTGTAATGCATGTAAATATAAGGTCTCTTATCTTTAAAATGTGTAGATATGTACTATCTAATACACTAACGTATTTATTTGTCTAGGTCTTGTCGTTAAAACTCTTGTGGCACATGCCCCATCAAACACTAAATAGAATGTTGAAATATTATGATGGAATACCAAATTCTAGTTTGTTTACTCATTTGAAGAACATGTTTTCCCCTTTACAACTCGAGTAATAATACATCTCTAGAAATCACGAAATTTTTAGTACTGGTTGTACAACTCACAATTATTTACGTGTCACATTGTCTCCCTCTATCTATCCTTAATTTGTGGGTTTGCAACACGTGGGATTTTGTGATTTGGGCTTTAAAATTCACCTAGTCACCACAAAATCTTGTGTGGGATACTCGAGATGCTTTAGTAAATAATTGTATGGGACAGGTGTCTTATATATTTGCATGATTAATTTATGTGCCTACCTTTTATGGGTCCAAGCCCAAACGTAGTCTACTTCCGACAATCCGACAATATTATCAATGCGACAATTTTAAGTGCGTGAGTACGTATACGTATATATGTACAAAAATATTACTGTCACGCGTGCTTTTCTATGCGAGGAGGCGTGTTGATCTGTTCGTCTTGCGTAAATGTTGATCTATCAATTTCAATAATAAAATGTGTTCCCATACCCTAACAATATGGAATAATTATAACTTATGTTAACGACGGACTCATTCAAGTTATCTTATTGAAAACATTAGAAGGTCTATCCTATATTGGATTAGAAAAAGACACCTCTTAGTTTTAAAAGTTCCGCGCCAAAAGAATATATAAGGTCATAAAACAACTCCAAAAAAAATTATGTTTATATTGTAATATAGCTTATCGTTGGATATGTTCGAAAATTTACACGTTGAAAATTATCAACTCAGGATGATTCGAACATGCGGCACTAAGACAAATAATCTTTGATAATTGTGTGACCACTAAGCAATGCATGTAACATTTAAGTGAAATTTATGTATACATAATATAAATATGCACATATTATTTCTTATTATTATTTAAAATAATTGCAGTATCTCTAACCAGCAGGCATTTAAACTTAACTTATGGAGTCATATTTGTATTTATAATTTAACGTAGTTAAAAACGGCCGTGCCTATGATTACTTGTTCTTGAAAGAAAGTATACTGTTGACACGGTAATATATGCATAAGTTTCAGTAAACAAGGCTTGTATTATATGGACGTTTTTTCAATCCCCATGCATTTGGATGTTTCTATTATCAATGGCCACGCTTTGTTTAATTTTTGCGATAAAATCTCTTTTGTCGGATTTTCAAATTCATGTCTAGTAATATTATGTCAATCTGTTTTGGATGATTTTGGTTCAATAACTTTGTATTTTTTCGAGATCTATTCACCGCGAACTTTGAAAGTGATTTGGTGCAACATTGTGGCTCCTATGGCTAGCCAAGCCACCAACCGGATAGGGTAAGGCTTCGATTTCCTTTTCTCGATAATCTTAAACATGAGGGTAAAAATTTTGTTTAATAAAATACAATTATGAAAATTTTCAACCTGGTTATATAAGTTGCGGGAATATTTGGGCTGACACTGTGAATTTTTTTTCATAGAACCATTGTTTTCATGCAGTACCGCTCATATTTCATTTGGAATAAAAAAAGTTACCATTTTTTGCATTTTTTTGTTGTTGCATAAAGTGCTAGAGCATATCGCATGTATTTGGGAGAAAGAACGTGAAACGAAAGAATAACCTTCCAAGAAAGATAATAAAGAGTACATTTTTTTCTTCCAAATCAGAGATGAATAATTAACTTACAAAAATCAAAATACTCTTAACCTTTACGTGTAAATTAATCTTAATTTTTTAAACATCTCATTTTCTAGAAGGCCATGGTTGGACCAGTTTTATTTTAGCTTAGGGGGAAAATGTGAAGAAAAGGGGATTCCACGTTAATGAAGGAGATCAGTGGTCTTATGGTAAAAGAAAAAGAAAAAAAAAAACTTCCAAATTAAAAGTGTTTTCCAGCTTGCTTTGATAGTGACTACTTTTTCATGCTTCCTTTTTGAAAAATATCTTGATGCAAATTATACAATTATTTTTTAAAAAAAGAAAGTAAAAATGCCATGAAACTTAAGTCAAATTTTGGTCTTTAATTGGTACAATATCTTATTTCAAAAATAATAATAATTGGTATAGTATTAGCAACTAGAGTAACTAGATAGAGACGGTCGGAGTGTGCATGTCCCCTTATTTTGAATTTTTTTTATGAAAAATAGATTTTAACTATGTTTTTTATCAAAACCTTTTAATTTTAATATTTCAGTTCACATTTCATAAAATAAATTCATATAATATATAATTATTATTTTTATAAAAAATCAGACTCCCTGTTTCCCAATCCTGATTTCGTGCCACTGTATAATCAATCATGGACTAAGAGGGTTGGTACTTGATTGAACCGAGGAAGATATTTGAGGTATGGAATTAATTTAGTAACAAAGTTTATGCTTTTTCGGGAGTAATGATAAAAAAAAGTGATTTTGTGATTTCTAAGAAGATGTGTCAAGATTGTTAAGATATTGAAGATTTAATAAGGGATTTTGCTTTATGCAAACGTATTTTGATTAATACAGATGATAATGATACAAATCACGTCATGTACTAAAAACTCAACCTATTAAAAACCCAAATAAATATATTTGAACCCTAGTTTGAGTCTATCCTAAATTTAATTAATATTTTTTTTAATAGATTGAATTTTTATTACGTGACGTGACTTATATGCCACCACACTAATATATCAACGGTCTGTATTTAGCAGACGGCTTATAAGACCAAAGTAATTTGGTTCAGACCTTTTCCCTACAATAATGTTGTATCGGGGCAAAAATATGTTTGTATAGTATGTAGCTTTTTGTTTACATTTTCTTTTTTTTATTTAAAAAAAAAGATATTGTGGGTATACGGGGTTGGGTTTAGTTCGGAAGTGTTCAATTTTATTTTTTATGGATTTTTTGTTATTAAGTGTGATGATCAATGTTAAAATGTTTATTAAACTATACATGATAAAAAAAAACGGGTTTCTTTAAAAATGTGGGTATATAGTTTGTTGTTTTAACCTAATCTTAATTAGTTCCTCCATTCAGAATGTTTCTCTAATGTATCATCTCTGTTCTTTTTAATAACCAAATTAGGGATAAGAGACTAAATGATTTAGTACTTAAACATGAATGTTAAAGAATTTTTTTGGTTAGTTGCAAGATGGAGAACAAAAACATATATATTTGGTATTTCTTTTACTTAGCTCAAGTATTGTCAATATTTTTTAAATACAGTAGAACTTTTAATGCAAATTCAAGTTACGTTTGCGTAATTTTGTTGCATTTGATTTTCATTTGCCGCATCTTCAAAACAAAGTAACATTCAAATATTACTCATACCATTTCATGACATGTTGAAATTTGGAATGTTATAATAACTTATTTATCATTCAAATAAACTTCAATTTATGCACTAATTATCTAAAAAATGTCTTCATGGGCATTGTTAACATATATATATCTCTTATGTATAGGATCTAAAAGTTTTGGAAATAAGTTCATTCTGAAATGATCGAAGTGAAAAAAAAAACTAATAGGAAGAATCATTGATTAGTACATACAAACATACTTAATTTTAAAATCCTTGAATTCTCAAAAATATTGTTTGAGATTTGGTACGTATAATATAATATACCATCATGTAGCATCAAAGATAAAAACAAAAAGTAAAAAAGAAGTATCATATGTACCAATCTTTAAAAATATTTTAGAATCCGATTTTTTGATAATTAAGTACCACTTATATGTACATTTTCATCATTTTATCTTTTACGTATTTTTCTTAAATTAATTACTTAACAACTTCATGCAAAATATGATCGTTATAACTTTCTGACAGACCATCGTAATTTTAAAACACTGGCTATTAGCTATAAAGACCACACACAAAAAAATTACTCCCTACATACAAGAAAAACATAGTTGAAACTGCGACATAATAAATATATCCTTAGAACTTGTATCTGAGTTGTCAATAGTATTACATAATAATAGTTTTTTTCAATGAGGATTTTTTTCAATTGGTGGACCAAAGAGAATCTGATTTGTAATTCGGCTTTTGTCTCTTATCTTACGACTGTTCTTCTATATCAACCCTCATTCTTCTTCTCATTTTGTAACTCAAAATCACCATATACAGTTACAAAAACTAGTCCTATATTGATAACCAAGATATGGTGGTTGTTTTTCATATAATTATAATAATCTTTGGTATAATATTTTTCATCTTTTTGAGAAAAAACAAGAAAGTTTCTCATGAAAAAAGATGTAAGCTCCCATCGGGATCAATGGGTTGGCCTTACATTGGTGAAACACTAAAATTATATTCCCAAGACCCGAATGTTTTCTTTTCAGATAAACAAAGAAGGTACACATAATTCTAATTCTATAGTAAAAATTTGTTTGCAGCTTATGACAATTTTCCCCATGCAATTTTCTAGATTTTATATTTAGTGCATTGAGCGCATGAGTACAATTACATTTACTAACTAGCTAGAAGAACATACAATGTGATATTTTGATAACTTGCTCCACGACGGAACCAACAGTTTTAAATGGGGGATGCCGATATTTTAAATATTTTTTTTACACCTATATGAGTTTTTTTTTTTCGTAATACGGAGGTGGAGGCTACTTTTGAAGATTTTGATAAAAAAATGGCATTTTTTTTTTTACTTTTTCATTTTTTTAATTAATCAAAACTGGGGATTGTCTCCATCTATTTCATTCCCGACTTGCATCTTTCGTAATATCAATAAAAAGAGGTCACTGTATGAGTAAATCATGGAATGAGATATCTCGTGTTCATGAATTACCAGCTTGTGTTTGTCCCCCCTAAATTGTACAACTCTTATCAACTTATAGCACAAGATTAGAGTAGTTTTTATTTAAACTTGAACGTATCTGTTTCATGTTTCTTTATTTTCATTCCAATGATATAACCATCTTTTTTCCACTGTTGAGATACTATTTGGGTCAAAATGAGAGATGGAAAAATTGAACGATGATATGAGACTTGAGAGGATAGATAGTTTCATAAAACTTTCGACACATACTAAACATGTTTGAGCTATTTAACATGCTAAGCATACATATATAGCAAGATTAACACCTAAGTTTGGCTTCAAAACATGTTAGGGCAATTTAAAAAATAGCTAAGTTCATTATCAGATAACTGAAGTGGAAAAAAAAAACTATCAAATAAATATATGCATAAATTTATTATATCGTTTGCAATGCGATTCATCATAAAGTTATACATAATCCATTAGAATAAACACAAAAAATGTCAAAAGATGGAAAGATAATAATCACATAATAACTTCGTGCTCGATCATAAAACATTTATTTGGAATTTATTTAGGCATGGTGATATCTTCAAGACTCACATTCTAGGGTGCCGGTGTGTGATGTTGGCTAGCCCAGAGGCGGCTCGTTTTGTGCTTGTGACTCATTCTCACTTGTTCAAACCCACTTATCCAAAAAGCAAAGAGAATTTGATCGGGCCATCCGCATTGTTCTATCACCAAGGGAATTACCATATCCGCCTAAGAAAGCTCGTTCAGAGCGCTTTATCGCCTCAATCGCTTTCTAATTTGATTGGAAGTATTGAGGGCATTGCGGTTAATTCAGTGAACTCCTGGGCAGGTGGCCAGCTCATCAACACATTTCAAGAGATGAAGAAGGTTAGTTAAATAAGTTGTAAGAATAGTGCAATATTGTTTCTTCTTTGGGTAGCAGAAGCGAACAATTATACGTGAGAGGTGTCAAATTTACATAAATATCCAGACAGAAAAAATTACGAGGGATGCCAAATTAGTATTTTCAACAAATTATAGTGGGGAATGGCGTGACCGGCCCCTAGTGATCACCACTTTTGGTAGTGTTTTTGAAAGTTGAAACTAACCTTTTTCGCATAGAGTTATATGCTGCATATTGTTTACCTAAAAGCTACTATGATTCTATAGTTTTGGTAGTGTAGATGAGTTATTATACTGGATTAACCTGTTTTATTTAGGCTCATATTAATTACCTTAATTATTTGTTTAAAAGCTGCATTCATACTTACTCTTACTAGAAGTTAGAGCCTTACAGGGACATACCATCATAAGATACAGTACATAATTTATGTACTAAGGTGCCTCATAATCTCATTAAAAAATTTATAAAAAAATATTGAACAAATACCACTCGCGGTTAGTTATCTCTACAGTTTATAGGGATGTTTAGCTTTGTCGTTTTTTTTTGTTTATGTTCTAGTATAATCTATGCTAATATTCTAGTGTAACTATTTGAACTTTATGTTTTGCTTTTTTGTAACATATGTTACTTGTTCTCAGTTCTCTTTTGAAGTTGGGATTCTAGCACTTTTTGGCCATTTGGAAGTTCAATATAGAGATGAACTGAAGAAAAACTACGACACGGTAGAAAGAGGTTATAATTCATTTCCATCAAGACTTCCCGGAACCCCTTACAGAAAGGCACTTTTGGTAAGCAAAATTCTCATTATCACAATTTCGTTCATGTCATCATCAAACTATGCCTTTATGCAAGAACTTGGGGCCGGCTATTATTACAATCTCGGTCATGAGAAGATTTATGAGTTTTAGAGGAAAATATGTCCCGGCACAAGTTAGGTGCAAAAAAAAAGGATAACGCTAGAATTTAACCGTTGCACGTTTGTGAAATGCAAAAGAATTTAACAAGCTAGATTATAAATATTTTTGTAAAGTGATAAACAATGTTATAGATTTTGAATAGTTTTCAATGAGGAATGTCACATAATGCACAGGGACGGAACCAGAACAATAATTTTAGGGTTGACAAAAAAAAACCGTCAATTCAAATTTTCTCAAATCATGGTCGGTTGAAAATTCTCACTCTTACAAAAACGAAATCACCATTTTTTGTAATGTTTTTTTTCAAAATAAATATATTTTTAGATCGCCACCTATATGACCAAGTTTTTTGGTTAGCTAACGAGTCGGTTCCGCCAAAAAGAATAGCCTATTTACTTTGTTGATAAACTAGAAAAAAAACGAGATCAACAATATATTTAATAAAGAGAACGTTAAGAGTCAAAATTAGTAGTATTTAATGCTTAAATTTTAAAATATCGTATAAATAAAGTTACAATATTATTATTATTTGTCTATATTCTCTCAAATTGTAAAGATTTTAAAGAAATGTTTACGGAATTTTATAAATTATTCTTGACAAATTTCATAGTTTATGAACATACTGAACAACTTTATCATTTTCTCTAAATTAAAAAAAACATGATTTTGTTACATAAATAATTGTTGGAATAAATACAAAAATACTTAATCTTAATTTTGAAAGTTTTATTTTCTTTTGTAAATTTTGTAACAATAATTTAACTAGTTTTGTAACAATGATTTGACTAATTTAGAAAATAAAGTACGTAATTTAACTAGTTTTTGTAACAATGATTTGATTTATAATTGTTTATTTTTATATAGTGATATGTACGAAATATAGTAGTATGTAATTACAAAATTAATATATAATTTTGAAAGGAGTTGTTGAAAATAAAATTTAAGAAGTTGCCGGAATGTCCTATCTACAAATTACTCGGAAAAACACTATAAAAAAAAAATCAAATTATTAAAAATTGTAAGATTGCGATAGCAACCATGGTTCCGCCACTGATAATGCACGCCATTTCTCTTATAGTAGTTTAAAACCAACATCTTACTAGAAAATAAAGAACTGACCCCGGTTTTTTTATGTTTATATCAGGCAAGGAAGAGGCTAACTAAGATTTTGAGTGAAATAATAAGCAAGAAAAAAGTGAAGAAATCTAGTCAGGAGGACCTTTTGGGTGCTCTAGTAAGCTCTAAAGATGATAAAGATAGATTTTTAACTGAAGATCAAATAGCTGATAACATCATTGGAGTTCTATTTGCTGCCCAGGACACAACTGCTAGTGTGATAACTTGGATCCTCAAATACTTACATGATTACCCCAAACTACTCGAAGCTGTAAAGGTAATTCTTTTAATTTATAATCAAATACATAACATCTCGTTATCTGTAGAGTGTTTTCAAAAAGCAAAATCTTAGATGAAGCCTAAAAAACGCGTTCTTGCAAGAGCTTTGCTAAAAGCCTAAAAGACGTATTCTTTTGACAGCCTAAAAATTGGAAAAACGAGCATTTTAAGCTTTTTTTTTAAGCTTTGAGTTCAGCTTTGAATCTAGCTTTTTACTATGAATCGTTCTTTTTAAAACAATGTATTTGTATGAGTTTTTCTTGAAAAGATAGTGTAAACAAAACAAAATTGGTAATCAATTTTCGAGAATTGTTTTCTTTAGCATCCACCAAAGGAGAAGAAATCGCTTCTTGAAGAGTCTTTCTCTTCATAATTTATGACTTAAAATGTGTTTTGTAATTAAGGGACCAAAATTTGTTCATTAACTTAATTAATTTTTGGAGATGGTGCATTAGCTTGTCATAGTAATTACTTTTCAACTCTTAATATTTTAGGCTGAGCAGAAAGCAATTTATCAATCAAATGGAGGAGGTAATGACCCATTGACATGGACTCAAACAAGAAACATGCCAATTACCTACAAGGTATATTAGCAAACTTTAGTTTTAAATTCTATTTTCCATTTGTATCAAGACAAGTTATGTGACGACCCAGATTTTCAGGAAGAAAATTCTGTGGTGCGGTGTTGTGCGTCAGTCTCACATCGCCCAGATATGAGAGTACCGTGTGGTATATGAGCTTAAAGGTCCATTTTCTATTAACAAGGCCTTTTAAAGCCGTGCGACACAACAGCGATGACGAAACTCCACAGTTAAGCATGCTTAGCTTGGAGTAGTACCAGGATGGGTGACCGCCCTGGGAAGTTGTGCCAAAGCGGACAATATTGTTGATACGGGCGTGGCGGTTCGGCCCGTTTGGGCCGGGTCGTTACAAGTTATGGAGGCTAACAGTTGGGTTGTAATTGAAATTTACAGGTTATATTAGAAAGCTTAAGAATGGCAAGCATTATATCTTTCACATTTAGAGAGGCTGTAGATGATGTGGAATACAAAGGTGAGATACTGATTCACATACTTATTTCTTGATACAGTAAAGATTAAATGAAAAATTCCTTTAAAGATACTTCTAAAAAGAGTTTTCTATTTAACATATTTTTATTGACTTTTTAATTTCATTTATGTTAATCAGGGTATCTGATTCCAAAAGGATGGAAAGTGATGCCTTTATTCAGGAATATTCACCGCAATCCAGATTTCTTTAGCAATCCTTTCAAGTTTGATCCTTCAAGATTCGAGGTATATATTTAGATTGTTTCTAGATATGCTTTTATCACATTAAAAAAACTTTTCTTTTTTGATCATTGTATTTGTATATATCTCAAATGTCCTTTTGCATGCATGTGTGGAGAGGGCGATATTGCAGAATGTAGATGTATCCATTTGAACAGTGTTACATTTAATTTCACAATTGCAGTATATGATAACAATTCAAAAACAGTCATTTATTATTTAGAAGAAGATATATCCGATGAAGTTGTATATCACTAATACAATATCAAGGAATGCACTAAAAATCTCATTATGTGTTTTCTGGCTTCCGTTTTAAGCAAATAATTTGCCTTTCTGAAACTGAAATAAGAATTGGTTCACCGAAATTATTTTGTTTATATTTTTACGACTAAAAATATATACACTCAACTTTTTAACTAACTAGACAGTATAAGATATACTAGCAAAATATATGCATTAAAATTGCAATGACAAATACACACATGAAAATTTTACACCAAAAATTTCGAGATAAGTGATGAAGTGTTTTCATGTGATCTTGTAGGTCGCCCCAAAACCGTACACGTTCATGCCATTTGGCAGCGGGGTCCATTCGTGTCCCGGTAACGAGCTTGCTAAGCTGGAGATGCTCATCATCACCCATCACTTAGTCACCAAGTTCAGGTACTTCATTTTCCGGTTAATCTCCGTTTGCTAGAAAAGATATACTACATATAATTTTTACATAGGAACAACTAAGAAAATTTCAGCTGTAATTAATTCGCGATATGTGTCGAGTATGTTTATTATTGATCCAATTTTGTTGCAAGAAATTAGACTAGCGCGCTACATTATTGCATTTGCATCTCCTCTTTTAGTACAACTGCGAGAAAACAATCAAGCAACTAGCAATTTCATTTTGACTATAAAAAAAAACCAATAAGGAAATAATGACAAACAAAATCTTTTTAAAAATGAATATAATTAACAATGACAGGTTATGTGGAGAATATTTCTTTTTTCTTTCCAAGAACAAAAGAGGTTTGTTTTATTTTTTGTTTGTTACAATTTACAAATAATTTTATGCTATTTTTGTAGGTGGGAGGTGGAGGGATCTGAAAGTGGGATTCAATATAGTCCATTTCCAGTGCCTTTGAATGGTCTCCCAGCCAGATTTTGGAGAGAATATTCTACTTCTTATATAGCATAAGCATATAGGATTATTTACTTTTTTCAATTTTGTCCTACCAACCTAGTCAACTACTATATCTATTTGAGAAGCAGCGTAGGTGACTCTGAGTCAGAGTGACTCAGAGTACACAGCCATTAAATATTACTACAGTTAAAATATAAAATGTACTGTAGTAATATTCAATGGCTGTGAATTTAGAGTCAGCTTAACTCAGAGTCACCTACCCTGCATCCATCAATTTGGCATCAAAGATGCCTTGTTTTTCCTTTTTCATTTGATGGAATATATGGTAATCATTTCATTTTCATCTTTATCCCCCCACAACTTTCACTAATCCGAATATTACAAAGATATCACTATTCATGTACTATAAGGAAAGGGCAAGCTAATAATTGTTGAGTGCAACATTTATGCAAAGAAGCCAGACAAGTGTTAAAACAAGTTATTACCTTCACTACAATAAATTTATTTTCGTGTCTAAAATATTATTTTTGTCCTGAAAAATTATCATTTGAAGACAAAATTTGATTGTCTCTAAAAAAAAACTGTTTCTAATTTTTAAGTTTGTTGTACTGCTCTCATCCAACTCAAAAGTTATCATCTTTTTGAATCAGATAAGAGATAACAATGTACAAAAGGGGTTTCAAAGTTCAAACCAACCATTCAAATGAAGTACATTCTACCGGGGCAGTCAAGGCCCAAGTTCAGTAAAGCTTAAGCCTGAAGTAAAATCTGGGTTGTGGTAAAAAAAATCTGGGTTGGAACAAATTTTTTTTTATTTTTTTTTGATAATGGATCTTGGGTAAAAAAAAAAAACTGAACTATACCTTGAACAACCTACAATACTCGACCGTCACTGACATTCTACTATAGAAGTAGAACATAAAAAAGGTTATAGCTTAATATTGAGCCCAAAATTTGCTATGCTTCTCAAAATATTGACGTTCTTTTAACTATGACATGTATTTTTATTTTTCTTTGAAAACGATATATTTATAAATAAAAGTTTCGATAAATCAGAATCAATCAACGATCACAACTGATCAGACCAAATTTGTAAAAACACATGAGTACCACTCTCTCTATTAAACACAGCAAGAAAATTAGCCGGTTTGTTAGACGCTTTATGCACACAAATGAAAATCCAATCACTATTACCTCAGAGATTAATGATATATTCAATTATGACCATGATCTCTGATATATCCGTTGTGGGAAATTTAGACACACAACTTATTATATTCTTATTATCAGATTCGAACATATAATATACAATGAGACCAACTCATTTCTTTTACTCTTTGACAAGTCAAACGAACCGTAAATACGTCAGTCACAGGAAGAGATGTAGCCACACAAGAAATGAATCTGCTGAACATCCTAAATAGAAAGTTGTAATACTGAATTCCATCATTTCTGGTAGTCCAAAAGGGCTTCGAGGGCCTACGAAAAGACATTTAAATGTCACAATTGGGCCGCTTTCATAACCCATTCTATGCAACCCACCTCACACCAAGTGTAACTGTATACTGGTCATTTTTTTTAAATCAAACCGATAATGCTGCTACTGATTTAAACTATATTTTTTGAAGCGGAGAATATATACAAACTATCAAGCCATATCAGAGTCGATAAATGACTACAGCTAGTCATGCCAAACTTGTAATAACGAATGTGTACCATTCTCTCTAACGAAAACAGCAAAACAATTAGTCGGTATGTTGGAGGATTTAATACTTCAAGCAAAAGTTCATTTACTATCACCTCGAAGATATATTAAAGATATTTTTTTTGTTATAACCATAATTCTCGAAGTACCCCTAGTAAGATATTTTGAAACTATTAGATTCTCATTATCGGTTTGGAACACACATTGAGACTAATTCATCTCTTTTGCTCTTTGACATGCTAGTCGAAGTGTGAAAACGTTTCATAAGAAGCCACAAAATTTTGCTTCAAATATCAATCACATCACCTGAATTGTGACTCCCGAAGGTGATTTCGTCCATTGAGTTGATGAGTTATTATCACTTAGTAGATTACCATGTTCGCCACGATAGGCCTCCTCAAGTAGTCCCGACAGAGGCGTAAAGCCTGGTGAAGGGCGAGCTCTAGTTTCAATTTTCCGTTATCAAAGACAGTTGTGCCTTTTTCCACGCGTGCCAACGAGTGTTTGCTACTATTTTCGCATAATACTCAAAACGAAAAAAAAAGGTTGCATATTTGCATAAACCCAGAGGGAAAATAGGAGATTTTAGTCCTTTAAATACGGATGATCAAAGGGCTATCGAACGAAACGCCCCCTAGTCTAATTACATTGTAGTAAAAAATGCTCTTTTATTTCATGAAACTCATAACTGCTACATAGGATTATCTCTACATTTCCTTCTAAATAAATTGTCCTTCATGGTACAACATATCGAATGACTTTCTAATAGATTTTCTTTTTATTCTAGGGACCAAGGACCTTTTCTGAGTTCCAGATCCGTTTCCAACATGGGTTACTAATAATATTTATTGTGATTCGGTTCATATTTTTCGACTCCTATGAACACTCCAACGAGAAGTCCGATTTCACCGAATAAGATCCGTTTCTAGTGAAGTATTGCCAAACCAATCTATTTACGCCTCCAATGTAGCTAATGGATATTGCGCATCAGTTTTGATGCTCACTACAGAAGCAAGCAACTTATTTTTTCAGAAGTATGAATTGTCACCTATACACTCACTCGGTTTTGTAAGAGTAGAGTCAATTGGTCTATGATTATGGACTTCAGAATTTGGTCTCATGGGTAACCAACTATTCACTCTGAAGTTAATTTGTTTCCCATTCTTAACGTTCAACCTTAAACCCTTGAAGAATAAATTTCTTCCTTCAAGGAGGCTCGACCGTCCAACGAGACACGGTATCCTTTCTTTGCGCTAACGCACAAGACATTTGAAATTAGAGAGGTTTCAAAATCTTGCCCAAAGATGACGGTAGTTATTCGAGGAGAGTGATAATCTCCCACTCAGTTAGAGTGAGTAAGGGCACGACGAGTATCAATGGAGCCTAGACCACTCAGTTGGAGTGAGTAATCAGTTATAAAAGGACTTAAAAATATAATATATTGTCTCGAATTCGCAAAAACACATAATCTTTTCACCCGAAAAATAATTCCTACGCTTTTTTTCGATCGGCTGTTTGGGATGTAGTCTGGACCGCCCATCGCTAGTTTACAATTTTTAAATAATTACAAAATATTATTTCAATATAACAACTTAAAATAAGCAAAAGATTAAGTCAATCCACTATTTCTATAAACTAGGGTTATGAAAAATTCCAGAAATCCCAATCCGACATCCAACCCGATCCCGATCCAATTTTTTTTCGACCTGATGTTGTCCCGATCCGAAATGTCGGATTTTTGTCATGTCCCGAACTTATTCGGTCCGAGATCAGTTTTTTATTTCCAGTACCGATGAATTTCTCGACCCGATCCGACATAATTAAAAACATTTTTAAAATTTCTTATTATGAATTATACGACTAGTTTATATTTATTAAAAATAATAATTTAATCTCACTTCTACTTTACTAAGTACAACACTTTTATTCCCCTCTCTAACCATATATATATATATATATGTATATTTATTTATATATAAATTGTATGTATATGCATATTTATTGATCTAATAATTAATTACCCTTCATTATATATACTATGTTATTCATTTTATTCGTTTTTTATGTTCCGCTTGAATTTATTGTTATGTTGTGTATCCATATTAATCTTGAATAACTAAAATCATAACATTTGGTTATTGCTTTTAATTTGAATAATGTTATTGTTTTTTTTACTTTCAAAATAATAATAATTAGTTATATTGTTTAATAATCTTATAAACGAATACAGTATAAACAGTCATTATTATCTAATTTTATGATTTTGTTTAAAAGTGTAAGTAACTTTATGCACAAACTATCGGTAAATACCCGTTCCGATTTTTCGGAATCCCGAACTGTCGTGAATCCGTACTATCGGCACCTGAACTTTAAAAAACTATGATTTTGGAGTCGGGTTACCTACCAATTCCACATCTCTCTTTCTCACTCACTATAAACACAAAATACATATATTTGATAGAAAAATACATAAATATATATACAAAAATGGCGGATTCAACAAAAAGTGAGCTAAAATCAGCAGCGTTGATGGATCAGATGAAGCTCCATCTCTCCACAGAAGCTGGAAAACAAATCACTAAAAAAATTAATCTTGTTTATCAAATCAACATTGCTCCCAAGGTAAATTTCTTTTTTATTTATTTATTTTCCTCTTTTAATTAGTCCTTATAATTACCAACTGGGTATTGATTTTTTGACCCTTTATTGTATTATAGAAAAGAAATTACCAAAAAAAAATTCAACCTTGTTTATCAAATCAACATAGCTCCCAAGGTTTTTATTTTATTTTTTAATATCTTGTAATTAGTCTTTTTAATTGTTGTTGTTCATTTTTACCAACTGGGTATTGATTTTTGGATACTTTATTGTGTTATGGAAAATTATAAGTAAGATTTTGAATCAAGTTTATTGCTATTACCAAATCAACATTGCTCCCAAGTTTTTTTTTTAATCTTGTAATTAGTCTTTGTAATTGTTGTTGTTCATTTTTACCAACTGGGTATTGATTTTTGGACACTTTATTGTGTTATGGAAAATTATAAGTAAGATTTTGAATCAAGTTTATTGCTATTACTAAATCAACATTGCTTCCAAGTTTTTTTTTTTTTTTGCATTTCTTTTTTTTAATCAGTCCTTTGTAATTATTGTTGTTCATTTTTACCGATTGAGTTATGATTTTTGGACACTTTATTGTGTTGTAGAAACTTGGGTTTAATGAGGAGAGCTTTGTCGTTGATCTCAAGAAAGGAGAGGTTACAAAAGGCAAGATCTTTTTTAGCCTTTTAAGTTTTTAATTATCCATACAAATTTATGTTAATTATACTTGATTAGAAGCATTATATATTCAATTTTGTGATCAATCAAACAAGCATTATTATTGTTAGTCGCGGTCCTCACGGAACCAGGAAAGTCAAATGGGAGTGGACGATATTCTATATAATTTTTTTTCATACCATATATGAGTTTTTCTTTGTAATATGAGGGGGACAAAGCTAATTTTTGAAGATTTTGATCAAAATACGTATATTTTTTAAAATTTTCATGAACTTTTCCCCCCGTCTCCACCTAGTTCCTTCCATGATTATAACTGTCACTTCATTTTATATAAATTTACCTTACTTTTGTATGTGCATGATTATGAAACAAATCGTAAATAAAATGTCTTTAAATTACTCGCATAATTGTTGGTTGAGAAAGGTTAGGCCTTTTTTGCTTGTAAGTTATTAACTATTCATACAAAACCACACTCTTACTAGGCTACTACTTAATAGACTATTGTTAATTATGCTTAATTACATTATATTCAATTATACATCATCCAGTGGCGGACCTAGAACTGTTTTTTTTCGTAATTATGAGGGTACTGAACTGCTAAAATCGATATAAAAAGTTCAAAATATACGGTATATTCTCAATATGTGGTGTTGGAGTACTCTTTAGCCAACTACCGGTTGTGAAAGAAGCATTGTATGTTCATTTTTGTTATCAATCAAACACGCATCATTATTGTCACATCATTTTGTAAATTTATACCTTCTAGTATCTATCATTGTCCTTTTGTATGTGTGTAATATGGTTTGCAATCAATCAACCACATAAAATGAAAGAAATCGTAAGTAAATTATCTTTAAATTACTCTGATAATTGTTGGCTGTCAAAGTTGCAAAATTGTCCATTGTCGAAATATACTATAACTGAATTCTTTTGCATTTTAGCGTTTTCTTTCAAGTTAAGCATATTCACTGTACAGTAATTGACGAAACCCCTCTTAGAGCGAAAAAAATTCATAATTAGTTTTGCAGAAACCTTATCATCTTGCCGCATCATGATAATTTGTGTTTGTTGTGTTTTATTTAACTTTAGTTTTGTGTGTTCAATGAGCTCTTTACTGAAGTTTTCGGGTCTTACTAGTGGTATAGATACAATATTACTCATGCAATTGTGGTTTACTCATGTGCAATTCTGGTCCAGTTATTACATATACACATTGCACAATTGTATGCATAATAATTTCCTTGTGTGTACCATTCTGCTTAATCAACTTTAAAAGATTAGGCCTTTTCCCCCTACTTTGAGCGTCAAGACTCGATACTTAATTAGGAGTTTTGGAGAATGAGCAGTGCTATAGAACTTACATAGGTTTACTGAGTTTTACTGAGCACAACTGTTGCAGAATTTCGGTTTTGTGTACCTTAGGAGGATACATTTTGCTTCTTTTAGTAAGAAATGATTTGTGTCAACTGTTTAGATTGCCTTAAATATACTACGAACTTGCACGATTTGCCCTTTACTAATATTAAGGTTTTAGATGATTATGCCATTATATTGAAAAGTTCAATATTTCAAATTTCAAAAAAATCTCGTGGCTTGGGTCTGTATAAATGCAGAAAGTGTACTTCAATTGAATGAAGATAAATTTCAGCTATGTAGAAATCGTTGTTGTCTGTTGGAAGATATAAAAATTGTGTAGTAGTAGTTGACTGTTCTATAAATTTTAGAAAGCCCTGCCATTGATAAAACAATATGTTTGTACATCAATATAATTGTCGAACTCGAACACTCATTCGCTCAATTAGGAAGAGTACTCGATAAATTTGATTAAAAAGTCCTAAAGTACTAAACTGCTACTCAAAGTTACAGGCCGAGTAATTGTCGTTGAAAGCATTTCTCATTGTATACAACATAATTTCCTAAATATTCAGTGATCCATGAGCCAACCATCTAGATAGAAACAACTATGCGTAAATTTCACCATTCCAACCATTTAGAAAAAAAGAATTGCTCATGGAATGGCTTAAAACTACAGCTCAAACCTCTCAATAGTTTAAACTTTAAACTTATACTGCCAGGTCATTAAATGCACACATTACTTTGCATCTTTGGATTTTTCTTGAGAATCTGACGATGTTGACGATATGGTATTTGACAAGAGTCCTTTTAGAGTTGAGATTAAAAGTTCCACTTGTATTTTACAAAATGTGAACTTATACCTCCACATCTTGAATTATTTGTCTGTTTCCTTTGCATTGACATTATCTTTGTGGGCAATCATCTTTCACACTTATTTGTTCTTTGAGCAGTTTTAGTTGTAAGGCCTAACCATAATTCTGCCTTAGAGGGGACTATGGAAACTTTATCATTCCAGCTCCTGTATAACTGCCTTGATAAGAATTCTTAATTCTATATTATGTATTCTGGTTTTCAGTGTAGTTAAACTGTAATTCAGCAGACTTTGAATGGTTGAATTACTAACTAAATCTTAAGCATCATTTATAGGCAAATGACTGGTAGAGGAGGTATAGCAAATTTGATTTATCGGGATCATAAAAGCACTTACAACAATGTGTATGGACGATTTTGAAGGATTATCATTTGAATTTCATTTAATTTTGCATCCATAAATTTACTCGAAATCATCATTTCCTTATTATTTTGGGTGGTTTTAGGGACATACGAGGGTGGGAAACCTGATGCCACTTTTTCCTTCAAAGATGATGATTTTATCAAGGTTGCCACCGGGAAAATGAATCCCCAAATTGCTTTCATGTGGTGTGTTATATATACCTTTATAGATTATGTTCAATTGTCGTTTCTAAATTCTAACTTTATTTCTCTTATCAATTAATTCGTTGAGTTTCATACTTTTTGGTGCATACAGGGGAGCTATGAAAATAAAGGGTAGTATAAGCGCAGCTCAAAAATTCACACCAGATATTTTCCCAAAGCCTTCAAAGATGTGAGTTTTTAACGTGGCTCGGTGTTCCTCACTCGTTGGTTTTAGGGCATTTTCATTTCTCTGCAAACTTAGCGATACTGTATAAATAAATATCTCATCCACGTGTCACATTACAAGATCTGATAAACGCCTTTAAAGTTGTTCACCGATATGTTTCCGTTGAAATTATGAATAAAAATTCGTTTATGGCATTCAATCGTAAATCAAGAAATTGAGTTCTGTGTATGTTGTATACTTTTCTTTATTTCACAAGAAACTAGTTGGTTTGTCACACAATCTGTCTATGTTCATTGTTGTGACACGAGAAAATGTTAGTCGTATGGCATGTTTATTACTGTATGTATACATTCCCATGTTTTTCTCCTGCTCGTTTCGAACTGTGGATCTAGTCATCAGAACCTCATGCCTCAACCAAGTAATAATGAATGCCAGCAAAGTTATAAGTTCAGTTTATCTAGCAGCCAAGTGTTTGAAAAAACTATGGTCACCATGTTTTCTGACCCTTTTCCATGCTTAAACCTTTACGGCGTTCTTGGCTATAAACAGTAAGAAGATAAAACAATTGCTTGAGATTGTGAAATGATAAAAACAGATAAGCTCAGATTTTAAGTTAACCATCTAAACCCAAGTAGTAGTTTACAAGCAATGAAGAACTGATATAAAAGCACCAACCAATCAAGCTATTTTTTCCACAGTGGCCTACTGTTATTGCCAAATATGAACACTTTGAAAATTCTGGATAGAAGTTAAAGTAATCCCAAATGCCAAATATGAACACTTTGAAAATTCTGGATAGAAGTTAAAGTAATCCCAAAGTGCTTGATAGCAATGCTGTAAATGAAACGAAACGAACTGAACAAACATCTGTTTATGTTCAGTTTATGAACTAAAACCTTATTCATGTTCAGTTCATGTTCATTTAAATACGAACGAACATTTGACAAACGTGAACCGAACATTTGACGAGCCGAAGACGAACGATTTCACGAACAGCTCATCTCATTTACACCCCTACCTAATAGATAGACTATCATTTTAACTTGATTATATATAATACTGATCTACCTTAGAGTAAACGCACTGCTTCTCAGAACTAATGCCAATACTGAGCTTTCAGAAAAATATTAGATAAAAACTTGCCGTTAGAGTGGATTTAAGGAAAAGAATCTGTGCTGATTATAAATCTTCAAAAATTGTTTAATATAGGTTTCTTCAAAGTAATAGAACATAAGAAGGGCATACCATGGGATCTCTTAAGTTTTTATCCTTTATCTGTTTCGTTATCGCCTTTTCCTTGTTTCCGGTCACCTTGATTGCAAAACCCACCTTGCTATTCCAGGTAGTGAATTTGGTTGCTGCTTTTAAGCCCAACTTCTATGCATATAAGTTCTACTTAACCTGGTTTAACCAACTAATAGCTGTTTATTTTTTCCGTTTCGTCGTATGGTCTAAGAAAGAAAAAAATTCTAAGATGAATGTAGTAGGTTTCTTGAAGTCAAAATGTCAAATACAACCAGCTTATTTACATGAAGATGCAACCAAACGAGCCCGGATTAAGTTTTCTGCAGACTGCAAGTTTCTTTATATTTGAATGTTTTGCATTAATGTAGGGGTTTAATTGGGAATCAAGCAATAAGCAAGGCGGATGGTACAATTCGCTTTTGAACTCTGTTGCTGATGTCGCAAGCGCAGGGTTTACCCATGTTTGGCTTCCCCCTCCGTCACAATCTGTTGCCCGTCAAGGTTGTTTTATTACCACTATTTTTATAGTCTCGTAAAGATATTATCCAGCACTATATACATCATGCTCAGGGGTGACACAATGGGGAGGCATGATTTTAAACTATATAGTAACTAAAATTATGCAGCTCCTTGTCAATATTCTCGATTTTCTGCCGTTAAAAGAAAAATAAATTTTTGCATTTTGGGCCTAATATCCCATTTCCTTGGACCTCACCATTTGAACGTTTTAGGTATAAATTGTAACTACGAAGGGTTTGTTTGATCAAAAAAATTTAGCCGGAGTTATCGAGTTCGAGAACAATTTGTGTTTATCCAGATTAAAATTTCCAACTTTTTCAGCCCAAAATACAAGACAAGTTTAATAAATCATAGGCGTAAACAGTACTAGTAACCAAACAAGATCATAATTGCTACCATTGATAGCGAATTATCGGTCATACGCATGAAAAGTACCTTGAAGCAATAAACAAAGATGCAGAAATTGTTTTTGGTGATCTTCATTTATCTATACCCTGCATATATACAGGTTATATGCCAGGAAAATTATATGATCTTGATTCATCAAACTACGGGAACAAGGCAGAACTCAAAACCCTCATAAACGCCTTTCATGACAGAGGCGTCAAATGTATAGCCGATATAGTAATAAACCACAGGTATGTTTGATTGTTGAATATAAATAGGAATATAATTCAACTGATCAAATCTAATCTATCAAACCATTTCTAATTTATGTCTATTCTACAAACAGGTGTGCTCAAAAACAAGATAGTAGAGGGATATGGTGCATATATGAGGGGGGAACATCTGATGATCGTCTTGATTGGGGACCCACGATGATATGTAAAGACGATATTCAGTATTCTAACGGTTTGGGGAATATAGATACTGGGAAGGATTTTCCAGGTGCCCCTGATATCGATCATCTCAACACTAGAGTTCAGACTGAGCTCTCAGGTTGGATGAATTGGTTAAAAACTGAAATCGGGTTCGATGGATGGCGCTTCGATTTTGTGAGGGGGTATGTATTAATAGGGCGTTTATAAAATTAATAATTTATTTTTGGGAATTCCAACACCTCCATTATACAATCCTAGCTCCAACATTTATACAATCCTAGTTCCATTAAAAATAGGCCCTAAAAATTAAAACAGACTTTGGGAAACAGCTTTATTCAACTTAAATTCACATTTTCTAAACTAACAAAACATCAATTTGAGAAACTACTTAGAAAGTTCAGTAAACAGAAATTTCTTAAACTGTTTCGAGAATTCTTTTTACTTCCAATTCGTTTTAATATTAATGTAGGTACTCACCAAGTATTACCAAGATATATATGAAAAACACATCACCCGATTTAGCAGTGGGAGAGTATTGGGACTCGATGTCTTATGATCAAAATGGGAAACCAGATTATAATCAAGATAATCACCGTAACGAGTTGGTAAATTGGGTCCAAACCGGTGGCGGGGCGGTTACAGCTTTTGATTTTACTACAAAGGGTATTCTTCAAGCTGCTGTCGAAGGTGAGAAGCATGCATTAAACAAATATTTTTGTATTGCCAATAAGCGTATTGAAAAAAAAATGTAAACTTATAGAGAAGTTTTAACATATTAGAAGATCAATATTATATCTGCTTTATCTCGAATTACTTTATTTTATCTTTGATTACAAAAACCAAAACCAAAACAACCATGAGTTCGACATATATATCTCTGACCGGCTAAAAAATTTCCGTCTGTTCTGAAGGTGAACTGTGGAGAATGAAGGATGCGAATGGAAATCCACCGGGGATGATTGGGGTATTACCGGGAAATGCAGTCACTTTTGTTGATAATCATGATACGGGTTCAACTCAAAAGTTTTGGCCGTTTCCGTCGGATAAAGTTATGCAAGGGTATGCTTACATTCTCACGCACCCTGGGATCCCGTCAGTAGTAAGTTCATAAGTTATATTCTTGGTGCTTATTTGTATGTCTTATATTACCTTTTAGGGTCAGTTCTTAGACATTAAGTTTCAATATGCGTGTCCATTTCTAAAGAAGATCAAAGTAAGATGAAACTGCAAACTCGTCGAAATGTATGGCGTATTCAATTTTGATCCTTATTCTGAGGTTGTTGCTTTTAAGCAATTTCTTTGCTTTTTTTGCTTAAAAGCTAAACTGTAGTTGGTTGACCAGATAAAAAGTTAAGCCTTTTCATTTTCCTGGAAAAGCTGGAAGCTGGATTAAGCTAATTCTTTTTCCTCGAGCTTAAAGAATCGAGTTTATTTTCTTTAAAGATTTAACCATATAATCCCATTGTTCTTGGGAGTAATTTTTCAAGACTTCATTGTGCGCGGTTACTTAAAGCCTAAAGGGATTTTCCGCTTTGGTTGTGCAGTTTTACGACCACTTCTTTGATTGGGGATTAAAGGACGAAATTTCGAAATTGACAGCAATTAGGACAAGAAATGGGATTAGCGCGACAAGCAAAGTCAATATTATGGCTTCGGATTCTAACTTATATGTAGCCATCATAGACAACAAAATTATCACCAAAATAGGTCCCAAGCTCGATCTCGGAAATCTTATTCCTTCTAATTTTCATGTTTCTACCTCTGGCAATGAATATGCCGTCTGGGAAAAATAATAAGTAAAAGTATCGTTTAAAAAGTTACAATAATTGCTGATAAAAAATGTTGCCATATATAATTATTGTTCTAGACTCTTGAGTTTCCCATGTATTCTATATGTTTTGTGCTCCTTATAATGAAAATAAAAATGCATTGAGTAATTTGTTTTCTAGATGTGAACCAATTTTGAGAAGCTTAATCATAATATTATTGTTAAGAGAAGTTCCATGAGTGAAAATGAAATCTTGAGATTTCACTTGAACAGCAGCCAATTTTCTTGTACTCGAACCGCTACAAGGGCAATCGTCGATCATCTGACCAGGTCAAATACTAACATTTAAATGAGGACAACATCAAACTAGTGGTGCCTCACTATCGATTTACCCCTTGTACTTCGGTTTGAAGCCGCCTATTTCTATTTTTCTTTTTGGTTTTTTACTATACTGATCTGTTTTTTTAACTTCTACACAAAATCCAATACGTTTCTGGAGATAATTGTGAAGTATTTTCTTTTCAAGATGGAGATGAGTAAGATTGTACTATCGTCACCGTTCAGCATTATCTTCCCTCATTCTTATTTCCGCTATCAGATTATGACAAACTTAAAATAAAACACCCTACCCGAACTTGTCCACGATTTATTAGTGGTAAATGAGTTGTCCGCTTTACAAAATGCTAGAATATGTCTACTGTGTAGGTTCTATTCGGTACCCTCTAATTTAGTAATCGTTGGTTACTATTTACTACCGTAACTTCTCTGGCTTGTGGCCAGCCTCGACTTTAGGTTTAGATTCACTAAACTAAACTGTTTTCGCACCAGAAATATAGCTTAAATATGTAGTACTAAAATAGAATAATGATTACTCTTATCATTTGCGAGTTTTTTTTCTTAATAGTCGTGCGAAACTTTTCAGAAATGAGACCAGACAACGAGTTTCGGAAGCAAATAAGAAAAAAAATCTTGATTGTTCAGCAGTTTATCTGGTAACTATGGTAAATCTAAGTACAAAATGGAATTATCATGGGCAAATGCGACTTAAACATTGAATTAGGCCTCTCGTTTAGTTGCATCGACAAAAATACACTACTCAATACTACTTTTCTACCCGAAAGTTGATATATAAACTTATTGATATACTTCTTCGTACCTTTTTTTTTTATCGTAAAAATGGAAAAAATGGAAAACTCACTGATATTGGTTTTAGGCATACATATCTCTGGTCAAATTTGATAGAGAAAAGATGTAAGGATGAAAATCCAAAACACCTTGCTGGAGGAACCAGAATTGCTAGTCAATAGAAAATCACACCACAAGGAAGCATCACAATTTCGGTATCCATTCTGAAGAACACAATCAACTTTAAATGATCAAAAACACAAAAAAAACATCCTTTCTATTTGGCGAGATCCAACTTTTGCTCGTATAACTTCAATAAATCAGCTGCTTCTTCCTTGTAAGGGTTGATGTACTTTTCTTGAAAACATTTACCAGAGTAATTTAGCATCGTCGCTACGGTACTAAATGCCGGTTTTAATAGACCATTAGAAACCAAGAATTGATAAACTTCACACCTTGGTTCAACCCTTTTCTCTAAGTTGTATACTATAGCATTTGGCCTTTCTGCGAGAAGTGAAGATTTCCACCCCATTTTGTTGACCCAAAACTCCATCACAGAAACGATTTTATCCTCAGACACAATCATACACCACGGGTTTTTCCTAAATGCAGAAGCAACTTCTTCCTCAGACCAACCCCATCTCTTGTAGACCTCAACTTTTTTGTCCGTGGTAGATTTCGACATCAAGATATAAGCCTTGATTGCTATAACAAAGTGGGCTTTCGATGGATTAAAACCCAATTTCGTTACCTCCTCTATAATCTGTCTAAGTCTATCATGTTCCGACAATAATATTCTAGGCTGGTGTATCATCATTAATCTAATATTCTTAATTGGAACACCACTTTGTTTCAGCATCTCAATATTGACTTCGGTATGCTTTACATTTTTTATCCACCGAGTCCCAGCAAAGCTTTTGAAAGCAAGAATAGTTTTCTCATCGGACGGAAAGAAATTTCTATATATATTAAACGACGGGATTAAATAATTTTTCAAGCTACTTCTCAGGATTTCCGGTGACCTTGATACAATTTCCGCAACTTCTAAGCTTGAAAACCCTTTCGACTTGAGAAATTCTATTTTCGGCAAAAAAGTTTTCTCCGCCTTACTTTCGAGAAAACAAGGGGAAGAGTTTATCAGTTTTGAGATCTGGGTTTGGGTAAAACCATGATCTTTAAAGAAGCTTAATACAGAATTCGGCTTATCAGCTATTTCAAACTTCACATACTTAGAAGCCCAAAGAGCTCTTTCCGGAGTTAACCCACATGAATTTATCAGATAACTAACGATAAACGAGCTTTTATCCGAAAAACCATCAATGGATTTAAGAGATGTTGAATTTGCACAAAATGAATGAATCCTTAAGAAACAGGGTGAATAAGCTAATAAGGTTAAAGATTGCATATGTTTAAACACAAATTTAGACATAAAAAAGTATTAAGTAAGTTAAGTTTATGAAATTTCACCTGAAATGGGCAAAGATTTGATTTTTATTTGGTTGGAACCCTTTTTTTTGTATGTGGCAAAAAAAGCATAAACCCTATTTGTTTCATCAAATGAGCAAAAAACCTTTGATTTTAAAAGAACAAAAAACTATAGTAATTTTCAGGATGGCCGCATAGTTTTATTTATTTACAATATTATAACCTCTTTTCTTATTGATATACTTCAAAGTTAAAAGTATATAAGTTTGTTAAGTAAAAGTATTGAAATAAGGTGGTTATGGAGAAATCGATTTAAAAATAAATATAATTTTCAGTTTCGAAAACACAGTTCTAATTTTTTGGTATCTTTAAGCAACTGATTTTATTATTTATCCCTTTGAATAAAAAATAAAATTCGTAAAGTTTGTCAAACGAGGCCAATGATAGGTAAAAATACACTCCATCCGTCCATCAATAATTTATCATTATTCAATTTCGTGATGTTACTAAACTTTAAATATATTCAAATTATCGCATTGATGCATTTTAATTCAAACATAAATTTTTGATGCGACCGTTTTGACTTTTTATAATAATTAATCATTATTATGACTCCATGTTAGATTCTACTACGGTAAACAAAAAAAAAAAGAGTTATTTAGCCTCCGTCCTATTAACTTTTATCAATTTAGTATCCAACATTTAAATTTTAGCAATTAAGGTCCAAAGCTACCAATTTTAATCTAATTGGTACCTGATGTTTAACAAAATGAGGTAATAGCAGTCACATTCTCCCGGCTAACTCATAGTCAATGCAATTTCCTCAATATACGTAAAAAAATATATAATTACCGCAATTTCGTCGATTTATGCTGTAAGATCTTAATTGGACAAAAAAATGTATGTTTGGTACTAAATTGATAAAAATAAAAAGTTGGATAGTAAATTGGTAAAATACAATAATGTTTTTTTTCCTATTTATTTCACATTTCATCAAACTTAACTATAAACAGTAAAAAATAATGGAGAGAGGGAGAATATAAAAAAGCCCTAATTTACCAAAAGCTCCAAAATTCAAAATTCAAAATTCAAATATCTCTCTAAACATTTCTCCAAACCCACTTTCTCTCTCTCTCATCCCCAACAATGGGTGCAAATTCCAGCCGTGAAGATCTAGATGACACGTCACCATCATCACAAGAAACCGAACAAGAAGATTACGAAGACGCTTCTTCAAACTACTCCGATTCAAAACCCGAAACCCCATCTTCGATCGACTCGATCGAAAAGAAACTCAAATCACTAAAACTAAAATACCCTTCAAAAAATAGCCCAAATGGTAATAGTAATTTAGCTAATGCGGTCAAATTATACCTACATGTGGGCGGAAACACCCCGAACTCCAAATGGGTAGTCTCCGATAAGCTCACGACTTATAAATTTACAAAACCCGAAGAGGGTTCGGACGACGAGGGGTTAGAGAGGGAGGAAGAGGGAAAGGATTGGATCTTGAAAGTGGGTTTAAAAGTTAAGGCTAAGGTTTCGAACGATTTGGGGTTAAAAGTGTTTGGTGATGATTTACGCGTCGATTTTGTATCGGGCGGTGTTTGGGCTATGAAGTTTTATACGAAAGACGATTATGAATTTTTTGTGAAAAAGTTTCAAGATTGTTTATTTGAGAATATGTATGGGTATGAGAATAATGATGAGAATAAGGCGAAGGTTTACGGGAAAGATTTTATGAATTGGGCTAAGCCTGAAACAGCCGACGATTCGGTTTGGGAAAATGATTTTAATGATTTTTCGTCGAAAAGCCCAAATCTTGCGAAAAATAGTAATCGAGACTTAACCGAGGAGTTTGAGGAGGCGTCGGATAGTGGAAATGCGATACAAAGTTTAGCTTTAGGTGCTTTGGACAATAGTTTTTTAGTTAGCCAAAAGGGTATTCAAGTTGTCAAGAATTTTAGTCATGGAATACACGGAAAAGGCGTTTATGTTAATTTTGAGGAAAAGGGTAGTAATGTGGTGAATAATACGCCGAAAAAGGCTTTGCTTATGAGGGGCGAGACGAATATGATGCTTATGAGCCCTATGACTAATGGGAAGCCTCATACTAATGGGATACACCAACTAGATATCGAGACGGGGAAAATAGTTAGTGAGTGGAAGTTTGAGAAAGATGGTACGGATATCACGATGAGAGATATAACGAACGATTCCAAGGGTGCTCAGATGGATCCCACAGGGTCGACATTTTTGGGTCTAGATGATAATAGGCTCTGTAGGTGGGATATGAGGGACAAGAACGGGATCGTTCAGGATTTAGCTAGTAGTGGTCCTGTCTTGAATTGGGCTCAAGGGCATCAGTTTTCTCGGGGGACGAATTTCCAGTGTTTCGCTAGTACCGGTGACGGATCCATTGCTGTGGGGTCGGTTGATGGGAAGATTAGGCTTTACTCGAATAACACGATGAGGATGGCGAAAACGTCGTTTCCTGGGCTTGGTTCGGCAATAACTCATGTGGATGTTACGTATGATGGGAAGTGGATATTGGGTACGACAGATACGTATTTGGTGCTTATTTGTACGATGTTTACGGATAAAGACGGGAGGGTGAAAACGGGGTTTGGTGGGAGAATGGGGAATAAGATATCGGCTCCGAGGTTGTTGAAATTGACCCCTCTCGATTCTCATATGGCGGGTGTTAACAATAAATTTAGGGGTGCTCAGTTCTCTTGGGTATGTTTCAGTAACCTTGTATCTATTTTTTGCTTGGTATATATGCTATCTCTTTGTTTGATTCATCTTTGATTTAATTTGTATGCTAATCTCATATGACTGAGATATACTAGTATGCAGTGTTTTAAAAGGCAAGCCTAGGCGGTAGGCGGAACCTGGATGCCTAGTAGATTAGGCGGGATTAGGAAATTAGGCATTGACTAAGAGGAATTAGGCGGGCGCTAGGCGAGCTATTTCTGTCTAGAAACCGCCAGGTGCCTTTTAAAACGTTTGCTTGTATGGCTCAACAGTTTAGGCTTTTAGCATTCTTTGTGGCATTTGAATGAGTTCAACTTATAGTGTTTGAATCATACACTATCTAGTATTGCTTCTTATCTTATATGTTTTTAGTCCTTGTCAATGGCATATGCTTTCTTGGTTATGAATCTAATCATAGTTTTTTGCTCTAGTTTCTAAAGTGATTATGCCATAATATTTTAGTAGTAACATTTTATTTTTTGGATTTAGAATTGTAGATCTTAGAGCTCTAATGATGGCAACTATACATACTGCTGTTATCCTTTATTTAATCTTTGTTTGTGTTGTTCATTTTGTTTCGTTAATGTTGGTGATATCTTTTCAATGGTTATCAGTTTTAATCATAGGAGTCTCTCCAAGTATTGACACTGTTATGTTTCTGTTCTGTGGGAAGAAAAGTAGGGACTAGAGTTTGGATTTGTTGTCTTATTATTACGATGATTGTCTATAACTACTGTTTTCTCGTATATACAAAAACCTACATGCATTTTTCTGTTGATTAAAGTTATCGAATTTTCTTTTGGATTAGTCTTCCAGGGCAAATTTACTTGATTGAAGTATTTTTGGGGTAGGTATATGCAGCGGTTATGATAGTTTCTATTAGAATTATCTTTGATACATTTGCAACTTTAAATTAATGACCAGTTTTTGTTTTCTTGTTGGCATTCTGGTAGGCCTAATGTTATTTACAAACACAGATACTCTGGGTATTAAGTAATATAATTTCATGATCATTGATGGCATGATCCAGTTTGAGAAAAAACCTTTATGATCAATGTTACACTTGTATTCTTTCCCAAATAATGTAAAATAGTCTCAAATATGTTCCTAAAGGAGTAGCTTGGAATTTTCTATATCAGGGTTATGAGCTCTCCGACCCTATTAAATGTCATAAAAGATTCTAAGTTTTTATTTTATTTTAAATTTGAGTTATTTGGTGAGAGTTTGTTTTGGTTATTTTGCGGGTTTACTTGCAAGAGACATTAGCCAGTTTGATCGTTCGATTTACGAATTGTACTCTACTTGCTCCTTGTTGGTCTTGAATGTTTGTATAGTTGCCTTCTTTTGTGATCCTTGTATGGTTGCCTTCTGTTATGATCCTAGTACATGATGACTCTCTTGGTCCAGTTTTTTGGTTGTAATTGGGGTTTTTAGTTGTTTACAACGGAACAAATCTGATAAGTTGTTTCTCTATTATGTTTAAAAAAATTGCTTGTAAGTAGTGTATCTGGTGTTTACAATCAGTGTTCTGCTATGTGCTGAAAATACAGTCAAGCCTTGTTTGATCATTGCTTTATAATTCAGGTTTGTTTTATTCCTGCTTTTTGTTAAAAGGTTGGATTGCATTTGGTCTGTTACATCAAAAGCTAATCTCTAGCTTTTCAACTGAGAAAGCCTTAAGCTGTGGATGAACATAGCTTTTTCCAGAAACTTAAAATGTCAATCTTAATTGATGTAAAATGCAACCAACTAGCACTAAGCTTGGTAATTTTTGGTTGAAGCTTGTGAAAGGAGGACAACGAACAAACAACTTCTTCCTAACTAAAGTACAGTAATGTTTAGACATGTAGTAATTACATTACCTTATCGTAAAGGTAAAGAAGATTACCAACCATCTTGATACTAAAGCTGATAGTTCCGGTCCTTAAGTCAGAGAAAGCTACAAAATTCAAGCCGGGTAAACCTGCTTCCTTTATAAACATCAAAAGTTCAGTTTATTTGGTTAGAAGCTGCACTCAAAAAGCCCTAAATTCCCTATATTTTTGTTGCAACTTAATAAAAGTACACGAAACAGACCTTACAAAACTTATTTGCCTACTTAAAGTACGAAAAGTGTCTGCATATGTTATAATCACATTAGCTCATCCTAAATAAGGAAAAAGAACCAAGATCGTTCATTTATTTTTCATTGTTTACGAGTAAAACAGATTAGTAATTGTGGAAAACTTTGTTTGTTGCTAGTGGTGTTACAGAAAAAAATAACCATGATTTAAAACTTAAAAGAAACGTTCTTTTGCTGTTCTGACTGAAGCTTGTGAAAAGGACAAACAAACCTTTTTCCTACTTAAAAGCATGAAAAGTACTTGCATATGTGGCAATCACATTACTTCAGTTGATTGCTTCATATGTATTAGAACATTTTTCTTACTTAAAAACCACTAATTTATATTCGTTTCTTTATATTACTTCAGGTGACGGAGAATGGGAAGCAGGAACGCCACCTTGTAGCCACAGTGGGAAAGTTCAGCGTGATTTGGAATTTCCAGCAAGTGAAAGATGGATCTCATGAGTGCTACAAAAACCAAGTCGGGTTAAAAAGCTGTTACTGTTACAAGATTGTTCCAAAAGACGAATCTATAGTTGACAGTCGATTTATGCACGATAAATATGCCGTAAGTGATTCCCCAGAAGCTCCTCTGGTAGTCGCTACGTCATTAAAAGTTAGCTCATTTAGTATTTCGAGCAGACGATGAAAAGGTTGTTAAACAAAGCTCAAGTGATTCCCCAGAAGCTCCGCTGGTGGTCTCTACCCATTAAAAGTTAGCTCATTTAGCATTTCAAGCATGCGATGAAACAGTGATTAGAGAAAAGCTCTTTTGTTTGTTTTTGTTCCTGTTTGGATGGTTTGTTTTGTTTGTTATGTTGGATTTTTTAGGGTTAGTAGGTAGTTGAGAGCCACTTTGGGAGTGGTTTTTTCCTTTTTTCGAATTCTATTGTTGTAAGAATTTGAAAGATTTAGATGCTGGTCGTTTAAAGAAGATTGTTGTGACTATTAGTCTTTAAAAGCTTGTTTAGTTCTGGCTTCTTCACTTTTATGTATTTTGATGCCTATTTGTGCATTTTGATGCTCTCGGGTTTTGTGCAGGTTTTCTAATTGTTCTTTGATATTTTGTCGACTATCGCTTAACCCAGATGGCATATCCTTCTGACATTAGATATGATCTCCATTTCAATTTGAGATTCTCCTTGAAAATAAATAAATTCAATTTGAGTTTCTACTTTGGGAACGTGTCCCTTCTTGCTTGTTTACTTGATTCATGTTGTGTTTATAATCAAGTTCTAAACATCAATCCTTGATTTCAATTAGAGTTTCTCATTGAAAAACTCAATTTAAAACTGAGTTTCTACTTTGGCGACTGTACTTGTTCTTGACTTGTTTCTTTCTGTAATTTTGTGTTTTCTAATCAAGTTTTAAACACGTGCTATTAACTTTCGATGTGCATAATTCATTTCCATGTACATAAATCGGGATTCTTAAATCGGGATTGTCATGGGTATAGTAGTAGTCTATTTTGTCGGTACAGTTTTTTTTAATCGGTACAGTTGTAACTTGTTTCTGATTCCTCTGGTGGCAACTTGTAACAAAAATCGTAATTTCTGTTTTGGGGGGCCGTGAAAAAGCTGTCAATGTAACTTAAAACTTCGTGTAATTAAGGTTATAAAATTAGAAAGTTCTTGCTTTAAAACTGTGCAGTCATTACAGCAACTTTAAAGCGACAAAAAATGAGCTTAAAAGCTGTTGACAAACAGAGGTTGCAATTGTCCCGAAGCAATAACGAGTTGTTTGACATGAACAACCAACGCTCATGATCCAGTATTTGATACATATGTTATCTCGCATAAACTAAAAAAAATACGTAGTAGTATTTGCCCATAAAGAATAAAATTATTTTGAACTTTTTATTGTTCTACAAACATAATATCAACAGCAAGTGTGAATACATAAATCGTATATTCATTCAATAATACGTTTATTTTATCTTTGCTCAAACAAAGCACAAAAGAAATACAAATGAAAAATCCTTAATAAAAACCCAACCAAATCGACATATATTCACTCTTATACCATATAGAGAACATACAAATCATGTACAACGTACTCAACCAATCACCACGATAAAAAATTGCACCAAGAAAAAGGGAAAACCTCGAGGGAAAAAACACTACAACAATATAAACACGTGTCGTGTAAAAACAAAACTCACATTGATTTACCCGCATGTGCCTTCTTTCTTCCCAAAAACATGAAAAACCGTGGAAAAATCGATTTCTTCTTTTTCTTAGTCTTCATCACTTCCGGAGAAGAATCCGTCTCTGTATTCGTATTCGTCAAATTCTCCTTCGATCCTTTTCTTTGGTGAACCGACATAGGCTCGTTTGGCAAATCAAAACTCCCACTTTGTTTTGCAATTTCCACCTCTTTTCTCCTTTTCTCGTTCTCGGCTCTCCACTTTCTCAACTCCATCTCGACCGCCAATTTACCCTCCTTTGCAGTGTCCGCTTTACTAACCGCATTTTCCATTTCTTCTTTTACTAAAATCGTCTCCTTAACCACCTCCTCGAGTTTAGCCAAACTTTTAGACTCCGCCTCTTTCGCCACCTCAATTTGGAAAATCGCCTCTTTCACCCTCCCATTCGCCTCCTCCTCCGCCTCATGCGCCCTCTTGCTCATCTCGTAATATTCCTCTAGAGAGAGAGTCACACCATCCTCTCTCTCCTCGCTCTCCCTCAACGCCTCGATCGCTGCTAGAGCCAACTTCTCCGATGCCCTAGCCGCCTCGATCTCCTTATTAGCCGCTAACAATCGGCTCTCAACCGTACTCGCCCCCGCCTTAGCTTGCTCGGCCTCTTCTCGCACTTTCCTAAGCTCTTCCTTCGCCGACTTCGCCTCCGACTTTGCCAGGTCAGCGTCCTTCGCCGCCTCCCTTAACTCCTTCGGGAGGTCAACCATTCTCTCTCTAACCTCTTTCTCCCTCATCTGTACGACGGCTATCTCCGATTTTATCCTACTAAGCTCCGCCTCGAGAGACGTCACCGCTATAGAAGCCATTCCTTCCCTTTGTTTTATACTCGCGATCGCCACTTTTTCTCCCTCTAATTCCGAATTTAATGAATTAGCAGCAACTTTGAGTATATTAACCTCGTCTGTAGCTTTTTCGATATTCGTCCTAATTTCATCGAGCTCCTTCTTCGCCACCTCAACCGTTTCTTGTATACCCGAGTGTGTTTCTCCACTCTCTTCCTTCAATTTAGACTCCATATAAGCTCCCAATTCAGCTTTTAAGTCCTTTAGCAACGACGAGGCATGATCTAGCTTCAATTTCAGCTCTTTTGACGACGAAATCTCTTGGTTTAGTTTTTCTAATTCCTCTTCAGCCATTTTAATTTCCTTTTCCCAATTTAAATTATCTTGTTCTCGAGCCATAGCGGCTCCGATTCTTTTCTCCTCGGCTTCTAAATGAGCAGCGTGTGCCAACTCTAAAAGCTCTTTCGTTGAAATAAGCTCAATAGTTAGCTCTTCGACGGTTTTTTCGACTTCTTTACAAGCCAATGTGGCTTCTTCGGCTTTTTTAACGGCCAAGTCTTTTTCGGCTACCAATGAATCATAATCTTTACGTAATTGTTGTAACTCTTCGTTGACAGATTTGAGTTCGGCAACAGCTGTGTCGTGGCGGGCCCGTGCCACCTCCAACTGGGCCTTGGCCGCTACGCTGGCATCATCCTGGATCCCTTGCTCCTACATTAATAAATAAATAAAAGTTTATTTAACTTATTGCACAGCGTCACCAGCAGTAGTATTAGGCTTCATTTGTTTTGCAGTTTTTGAGCTACAAGCTAGTTTTTTTCAGACATTAGAAAAAACTGTCTGTTATGGAGCTGATGTTTATTTATTTGCAGGTTTTGAGATCAGTTTCTTTTCCTCTTAAGAGCTGGACTGCATTTGGTTTACCAGCATAAAAGCTGAGCTTTTCTGAAGTTTTGACCTGAAAAGCTAGAAGCTTTTGAGTGAACCTAAAACAACCCAGATTATTTCCTGATAATGTGCAACCAAATAAGCCGAGTAAAGACATTTGCTTGCCGCTTGCCAGTGAAATAAGCTGGCAAACTAACAAATTGCCTAATTAACAAATATTGGGGTTTGCATAACAAAAATAGCCTCTCTTTTTTAGTCCTTGTTTGGTTGCAACTTTCAAGCCTCAAACCTTTCCAGCTGTTAAGCTGACCAACCAAATGCATCCAAATTTTAACCAAAAAGAGGATAAAGTTTATCCAAAACAAGGCTTTGTTGGACTATGAAATGAGCTGGATGACTATAAAACACATCCTCTTCCTGACAAATGCCTTGTCCTGTAACATTCGTAGCTTGCTTTCGTTCATATAGTTTATTTTGACCATGTGACAAGTGTAAATTAAATTTAAGCTTACCATCTCTTCAGCCCGGAGTTTTGCCAGCTCAGCATCTTGTTTGGCTTGCTGTTCTTCGGTATTTGCCCTCTCAAGGTTGAGTTTTAATTCTTCGATGAGTCTTTTGGTGCTTTCTAATTCTTTAACAACAAGGGTTTTTGCTTCTTCGGCTAATTGGGATTGTTGTTTATACATTGGAATCTCTTCGTTTGCTCGATCCAGTTCTTGTTGAACAAACTTGTGTTTCTGTATTATAAGAAATTTTTGAATAAAAAATAACTAACCAAAACAATATGACCTACGAGTGTCTTAGTTTGATCTTCTTTTCATCATCAGAAATTGTTTAGTAGTCCACTTCTGTAATAAGTACTGTAGTTAATAGGCACCTAAAAGAGCTACTTCAGAAGATAAACTTATCAAGCAAAATGGATTATCCAACATGGTTAGGACCTTAGTGCACCCCTTACCACGAACGAGACTACGAGAGTTCGATTCTTGGCGCCTCCAAAGCGAGGGTTAATTATTATTTAAAGAAAAAGGGTCAACTTATCTATAAATCAGTTTCCAATAACTTACTAATTCTGGTACCATTTCTTTCATGTTTCTTTTAGTTCTAGTGTTTTACAAAGCAGAAAACATCAAAAATAATTCCTAGATAGGCAAATACTGAAAAATACTTATCCGATAAGTATGCCAATAATAAGAGCACTCAGACAATCAAAATCATGAGAACAAGGTTACAATAATTGCATGATTGTTTTCCGAAGGTCAAAAATCACTCGAAAACAAAAAAATACCTCCACAGTCTGGACTTTATGTGCTTTCCAATCAACAATTCCCCCAAACTTCGAGACAGCCGCTTTAACAGACTCAAAAGGCGCTGTTGTATCTATCACACCTTTATTCACAACTTCCTTTTTGACATTTTTCGAAGGGCTAAAGTCGAGTTTTTTTGCAACAGGCGCCGAAACTTTTTGTTTTTCTTCTTTTTTAGCCTCCAACACCTCTGGTTTAGCAGGTAACAAGACTGAATTTCCATTTTCACTTACAATGGGTTTATCCGGGACTAGTAATTGCGAAATCTTGGTAGAATTATCCACCTGGCTTAAATTGGGCTCGTCGGATATTTGTTCCGCAGATACATTTTGGGTCTTTTCTATATTTTCATTTTCAACTATTATTTTTTCATGGTTGGGCTCTTCAGGTGTTTGGTCCGTAGATACACTTTCGGGGTTTTCTAACATGATATTTTCCTTTTCGGCTAATATTTTTTCATAGTTGGGCTCTTCAGGTGTTTCTTTCGCAGATACACTTTCGCCTTTTTCTGATATGATATTTTCATTTTCGACTATTATTTCTTTGTGATTGGGCTCCCCGGTTTCGTTTGTGTCGTTAAGTGGAGATATTGTGGAATCCAACGGACTATTTTCTTTCAGATCTTTTACGTCGTCCATTTCAATATAGTGTCAGAGAGAACAAATGAGCTAACCTGGAATATAAATTAGTTTACAATCTCTTAGTAGGGTGGTGGAAATTCAAGGAAAAGTATAGCATCTGCTATAATAGGGTATGTTTGGCTACAGTTTAAAGCCGATAGCCGGCTAATTTGAGGCTGATAAAAAGGTGATGGCTTGTTTCGCTACAGAATTTAAGCAAAGAAGATGGAATTTTACTAGCTTGAGAAGAAAGTTCGAATTTCCATACTTAAATCTATTAGCTTTTCCAGCAAAAAAAAGAGGAACTAGAAGCTCAGCTTATAAGCTATCCAACCAAAGGCAGTACAAGATTTAAGGAAAAAAAACAGAAAAGTATGCTTGAAAGTTGCAAGTAGGAATTGTGTGCTATCTTAAATTTCTAGCTCTTCCACAGCAGAAAACCAAAAAAAAAAAAACAGGTATAGATTTGCTAGCCAAATACAGAACAGGTTTTAAGAACAAAAAAGAGCTTTAAAACTGCAAAGGGTACGGTGAGGCTTTAGCTATAATTCATTTTCGAATGCATATGTTAGGTAGAAGTAATTTGAAATGCTTTGATAAATAGAAGCAGATATGAAAAGGAACATCGACTGAAATCTTGTAGGAGTGTCAATTTTAAATAATCAAAGTTCGAACTTCACCATAATCGGCAAAATGATGATATAATAAGTGTGCATTTCACATTTTAAGATCAACACATGATCTTAATAAAAGCTGACTTGAGTACTTAGACTACTGCTAATGCTTACAACTGTTAAGCTTTTTCACAAAATACCAACATGTAAGTGTTAGACCATTATTATTCAAAATCCAAATTACACATTATTAACGACCCATGGAATTTGTTGTAATCATAGATCTTTGGGCTTACTTTCGTATGGGTTATGTCAGTAGACTATGCTAATAGACATTTTAAAACGTACACTTCGTTCAATTTCTTCAGAAAAAAAAAATGTCTGCACAACTTTATTAACCAACTCTCTTGCCCTCAAAAGACACTTTTTTCAACATAACCAACGTGAATACCACCAATAAGAGCTCAGATCTCCTAGATAGTTGCAAAATGCTCTAACTAACTCGAGCATTTGAAAAATATCCTCAGTATGAATGGAAAAGTTTCCATAGAGTAATTTGTATTTTGGTATAAAGCATTCCAAGGATGTGTTTACTCAAAATTGACTACGACATTCTCATGAACAATTTCTATAAGGTAATAGCAAAAAAAATTATAGTATTATGTTATTAATATAAATCTATTCCTCCTTACTTTATATCGACTCCGCCCCCCAAAACAAACACAAATGTGCAAATAAGTAGCTAAGTTCATGAATATTGGATAATTTTTCCTGAAAACTTGAAATATGCAAGAAAAGTGAATTCTCTAGTTACCTAGTATACTAGGTAGTTAAACCTAATCAGGAATTAATCATTAAATCTATACATAAAATGAACAATCAAGACAAGGAAACTCATAGCTCTTTATATCCCCTAGTTCAGTTAGGTACAAAATTGGCCTATCAATTGTATGAAACGTTTAAACCCAAATTCATCAATTAATCAGCAATCACATAGAAACTGAAAAATGATTAATCTAGGCTTAGTTTGAGTTAGATAACAATAAGATAAAATAAATATCTCTATTTTAATTAGGTACCATAAAGGCTTAACCTTACTAATCAATAATCATTAATCACCAATCACCAATCACCAATACAACATACTCAACATACTATTAAACAATCAAGACTTGAAAAAAAGTAAGAATTTAATTCCCCTAGTCTAATTAAGTACAACAAAGGCCTAAAAGTATTAACTAAACTAAACCCATTATCATGAACCAATCAATAGTGACAGAAAACTCAAAATTGCAATAGAAAAAAGGAAAAATATCATTTAGTACATATTATGAAACTTAATTACCAAAAACTCATGGTTAAAATCTCTTTTAAACTTAAGTGCACATGCTCAATGATGCTAATTATTTTTACTCTTTGTTTTTAACTTTGATGTTCACTATGATATACAAAAATCATAAATTCCACTTTTTGATAATTAAGTATTAAACAATAATTTTCCCATAATTCAATTCCCCTAGTATAATTAAGTACAACAAAGGCCTAAAAGTAATAACTAAACTAGACCCTTTATCATGAACCAATCAATAACTACATAAAAACTCAAAATAGCAATAGAGAAAACAGGAAAGAATAGGGAAAATGATCATTTAATACAAATTTCGAGGGTGGATTATTAAAAACCAATGATTACAAATTTACAACCTCTTTTATGACAAGGTAAAGATGCTCAATTGATTATAAAAAAAAAGGTAAAAATGCTCAATTATGCTCCTCTTTTTACTATTTGTTTTAAACTATACTCATATTAAACAATAACTTTCCCAAAATTTAATTCCCCTAGTCTAATTAAGTACAACAAAGGCCTAAAAGTAACAACTAAACTAAACCCATTATCATGAACCAATCAATAATTACATGAAAACTCAAATTTGCAAAAGACAAAAAAAAAAAAAAGAGAAAAAAAAAGATGGGTAGAGAGAGAAACACCTTGAATTAGCAGATGAAGACCCAAATTAATCTTCAAGGTCAAACCCAGAAGCTGAAATATCATATATTATAATCAGAATTAGTAATTCAACATTATTATTATATATTTCCTTGAATAATAACAATTATCACAACCAAACAAATTTTTTTTAAAAAAAAAAAAGGATAATTAATTTCACCTGTGTGGGGCCTACAATCCACCTTTAAACTCTTTGTTCTCTCTCTCTCTCTCTATCTATGAATAATTCTCAAAGAAAAGATTTAATCTTTTGAAGTGGGTATTTATTTAATAACCGGAAAAGTCTGTAATAATTGTGGTGGGAAATTTAATGTTTTTTTAAGACCACTAAAAATAAGGATGTTTTTCTCTCTATATATATATACTACTATTGTTTTTATTTTACAGAGAGATAAATAAATAAATACATACATACATATTAGTAATATATTATTAATGTAAATTAAGACTATGAGAGTATGTGAGGTGGCAAAATGAGGAGTATTTGTGGATTATTGAAATAAAAATAAACTAAATTGGTGAAATATGGAATAATATTAAATGTATTTTCTGGATATTCCAGTTTTTTATGTACAGACAGTGGTTGTACTTGTACATAAAATTTAGGTTTTATTGGATTCTTTTCCGAAAATAGGTATTTTAGTCTTGTCTTATTTTGCAATGAAAAAGGCTGGAATTGTTATTTCATTTCTCTGCGAGATTGTCATTTGAGTACAAATTTTTTTTAAAAGAAGAATAATATATTTGATGGGGCGTAACTAGGATGATATCGTTGGAGGACCGTAAAAAAAATTGCTATTAGAATTTTAGGAAAAACAACGTTTAAAATAATCAAAAACCGAATTTAAAAGTCTATTCTGAAGTGTTAAAAAAACCGAGTTGTTAATTGTAAAAAAACATAATAAATATAAAATTATAAAGAAAAACAAACAAAGAAGAGTATTTATAAATTTTAAGAAGAAACATACAAATATAGGGTTGTTATTTAAAATAATTAGCAATGAATTGTTACTCATTTAACTAAATAAATATGAAAGAAATAAAAAATAATAAGTTACGATAGTAAATAATCGAACCAATAAACTCTTGTTTAATTTTAAACAGTATTACCAACTGAGTTAAGCATGGTTATATATTATGGAAGATATTAATATTATAACCTAATTTTATGAAATTTTTCCTATACAAAAAATCGTTTTTAAAATTTTTGTGGTGACGACGGCCTCTGCTGACCCCGTAAATCCGCCCCGGTATGTTTGTGTCTGAATTTACCATGTATAAGAAGAAGAAAAAATGTTTTGAATGTAGATTATAATCAGTAGTTGTAATTGGTAAGACGTGTTCCCAACTCATCCGGTTACGATAAATAGTTAATATATATAGACAACAAGCCCTTGTGCAGAATTTCAAACGTTTAAGAATTTGGCCATCAACTTGAAACTTTAAGAGATCGACTTCTCTTTTTATTCACTTATTTCTTCGTCTTTGTAGCTACTCTGGGCAAGTATTGTTTCGCAATATCGTTTTGTTCCTGCAAAACCTTAGTAAACTCCTCAGAACTAAGAATACGTAGTCCGTCCGTGGCAATCGCGTCAAGCCTTGGTAGTTTTGAGCCGTAGCTAGCTAGTTTGAATGCATGGGTTCACCCATGTTGTCGTACTCTTTTTGCAAGAGAAGTGTGTTTTTGGCACAGATGAAAAACCTATTAACAGATTACTTAAATTTATTAAGCAAATTGTACTCAATTTTAGAGGAAAAACTATGAGTATTAGGTAAACCAACTCCACAATTTCAATTTATAAAGGAGAGTTCAACCAATCACAACATCTCAAAGAAAAAACAATGAAGACTAAGAAATTATAAGTTTATAACATTAAAGAACGAAAACATTTTTATTGCTACATAAACTTATAAAAAGTTGGAAATCCATAAGCGCAATTCATTGTCAATGATTAAGTAAATGTAACAACTAACAACATATATACCCTATTGGTGTTTGGCAAGATCAAAAAGTCTTTATAAAAAAAACTGCTCATAATTTGTTAGTGAATTCTGTAACTAAGTTTGTGACCATATCATTTTATTTGCAAGATGTATGTAAGAGAAGCGAGCTTATCAACAAATATCATCCAATCCTTTTGATCCATAGTTTGGTATTTACTATAGTCCCTCAAGTAGAGCTCTAATAGTGAGTGTTCACTTGATCTTTTAACCATCTTGCAGGTGAAACATGTCGAGAAATTCAAACCAGAGCCTATTAACCTAATTAAACAACTCGGTCCAAACCACCCCTTAACTTAAATTGCAAGCCGGAAATTTCGTATCCAGACAAAAATGGAATCACTACTTGAATTCAATAAGCATAGAGATTTGCTTCAAGGCCATATCAACCTCTGTTTTAAAATTCGCGCTAAATAGCGTTTTTTTGGTAAAAAACGCAACGAAAAATCACGATTTTGGGTGGAATTGCGCTAAAATCGCGCTATAGGAGACCAAAAGCGCAAAAATGCGAAATTCTGGACCAAAAGCGTAAATAGCGAGTTAAAAAAAAACAGCGGATCTAAATAATAAATATATATTGTGCAATTTTTATAAAAGTGTCTACAGTCCAGATGGTTAAGACTCTGCTGTAATTTCCAGCAGACCTGGGTTCGAAACTCACCAACAACAATTTTTTTTTTTATTACTATCTAATATAACTATATTTTTTTTTTATTTTTTTTTTATATATTCTAAAGTTTAGTGCATATTTAGGCAAAAAAAAATACACCGCAAAACGCTATATAGCAACGCTATTAGCGCTTTTAGCGTTTCTCTCGAAAAAACGCTACGATAACGATAACGCTATTTAAAACACTGATATCAACTCACGTATAGCTCGTCGTATGTTGATTTCGAAATAAAGTTTAACATATACACCTTAGTCCTTACTAGTGATACCTTTATCACCAGTAAGGACTAAGGCTATAAGTTGCCCACACATTTGTAATACCTTTATCATTAGTGATAATACATTTATCATTAAAGGAAAAAGTAGCCCATAATTTAGGGTCAGATAAGCCTGCTAACACTTTATAATCCAACTTTAGAAAAGCATATATCGTTATTAGGTCTATCCAAATGAGACATATACACCTTTATTTAGTCATCAAAGAATTTTATTTAGTACCATTTCTTTATGATATCATCAATATTTTTTTCATTTTAATGAAAACCATGCCTACTACAGGTTGGTATTTTGATAGTTTATGCCGTCAATTACTAATATATATGTATATTGCAGTACATAGCATGCAAATGTGTCTCTACCACTGACTGTTAAATAAGTTTGTAAATGTGGTTATGAGTGTGACATTAACCCTGTTAAACGAATTTTAATTAACACTATCAAGAATACTAGTAACATCATTAACATAAACAAGATTGGGTATATATATTTGAATTTAGTAAACAAGAGGTACAGATCAATTGATTTACAGGCTCTAATCAAGAATTGATGTGTAATTTGCAATTTAGTCGGTGCACCTAGCTATTAGTTAGTTCAACTAACACCTTTCACTTTCTACCTTTTAATTCAATCCTTTCAATTTTTATTCTTGCACTGCACCCAATCATTTGACAAATAGTCAAGTCACCGTTTTTATTCCACCAAATCTACTAGTATATCATCTTTCACTTTCGAGCGTGTGATGATAAAATTAGACATTTAGACAAATTATTTTTTATCAAGTAATTAAATATGTAAATTTGTGGCGAAGGTATAGGATTTCACGCTCTAAAATTTGTCACGAATGTATAAATATTTGCGGTAGTCCAAACCTATATATAATATCATTCTCAAACCTTTTCTTTGTAAATTTAAGGGAGCAAAATGCTTCTTACCACAATGTAATGACACGAAAACACGAATCAAAATTATCAAATGACCATCAACTTTCATGATGGTCTAGGTTTTATTGAAGCAGTGCTAGTATGAATTTGAAAAACTCTATTTCCTTTAACAGATCTCTAAGGCTACAAATTTAACACATAAGTTACACAAATATCACCTCAAACCATCAACTTATATGCAAAAATACATGGCCAAAAAATGTTTCCAACAAATTATATATCCAAACGAACAAACTCCCTCGTATCCGTGACATTTATCCTACAATGTTCATCGCTAGTACTCCTTTCCCTAGCCTTCTTTCGATCCCATTTTAACTCAATTTTTCTCTTCTCCGTTAAACCGCAAAATTTTTGCAACTTTGCATCCATAGAATCGTGGAGTTTCCACCAACGGGTGTGTGCCACGTCACTAGCATACACCACTTGGTCCTCGATATCATAATTACAGTCGTAATCTCTGTAACATTGCCATGGTTTTAACCCAAGATAGTGTATCGAGTATAGCTTGGGCAGGTCAGACGCGAACAGTTGATTTTTCACTCCTTTTTCTATTGAGGAATTTGACCAAAAGTTTTTCAAGAAATTAACCCGTCTTGGTAATCTATGCCACCAAAAGAAGACTTCGTTTAAGTAACCCTGGTCACCGCCGTTGTACGAAATTATATGCTTGCGACGTCGCATTAAGAAGTCGAAAGTACAGTTTGAGGGTTCTAAGACCATGATTCCTGTTAATAAGAAAACAATTAACTTAGTTACAAAATCTACTGAGAATTCAGATAGTAGTTCTATGATACTACGTAGCAGTTTCCTTTGTACTTTCTTATTGTATTGATTGCTTATAATATAATTCATAATCTCACACTTCTAAGATTACTTGATTGGGATTTCCGCAAGATCATGTGTTAATTAAAATAAAACTAAATTGCCACGTCAGTGTCATAATTTTGTGAACTATCTATTTAACTATCTGTGTCATAAAAGATTATAATGTGTTTTCCACATGAAATTAATTAAAATGACTCTTCATTAATTACCTGAGTTAAAAATAGATGCATCATTTCCCACAGCAGTCATCTGAGGAAAATGGAAGAGCAAATCCATGTTCCGAAGAATGATGATGTCAGCATCGACGAATATAATCTTATCATAATTCGTTAGCTGCCACAGCCTAAACTTGCTATAATTATACTCGTTATACGAGTCTTTTTCAGCTCTAGGATTTCTTATTCTTTTAATGAGCCGAATCTTCCAACCAGCCCCCGCCAAGGCTTCACGTTTGGGAATGGAAATGGAGTTATCCACAAGTAGGATAAGGTCACGTTTGGTACCACTTTTTAATAGACTTTGAGCTAGTGTTATTGCACCACATACGTATGATTCGGAAGAGTGAAGAACCGTGGCATATGCTTCTCGGTGAATCACTCCCGTGTTTTTTTCAATCTTGGATACGTTGTAAACAGTGTCGATCCCTGAAAATCAGCCTTTTGTTATGAATGTTAACATATCCAAGTTTCATAAATGTCGTTGATATTAGTACCAAGATGCACCTGTTCATACTGAGGCTAATAAATGTTTGATTAGCTTATGTTTAAATTGGGACACTTAGAATCTCGTGCATTTTCATAACTTTATTGTATAAAAAAATTCCTTTGATATAAATGAAATATGTAAGTTTATAATCTATTGTACTTTGGAAAGTAGATCAATACTAGCTTGTGAATAGTGATAGTAAGCAGGTGAAAAAATGATAGTTATGAGCAAATGGGGATATAGAAATTTCCTTTACCTCGAAAGAGCAATATTTTATAGTTTTTTCATTAGAGAATTACGAAAAATCATATCAAAATTTATTATTATTTTTTATAAATGAAATAAGTTATGTAAATTTACAATCATGTATTAAAAAAACATGAATTATAAGAACTAGTATGTAATTTCCTAATTAACTAACATAAATAGCGTCTGTAGCTCAGTGGATAGAGCGTCTGTTTCCTAAGCAGAAGGTCGTAGGTTCGACCCCTACCTGACGCGATTACTTTATATTTTTACATAAATTAATTTTGAAAATTTTCATTCCGACAATTTTGATACAAGTTCTTGTCCGGTCAAAATTACACGTAGTTTCGTAATTGACAATTAAATAGGAACGAATGGAGTATAATAATTCAACCGTGAAAAAAAAAATAGTTACTTTTGAGACCGTCAAACTGCTTCACTTTTTTAGAAAAAACTCTCAAAAGTTGTAATAATTACACACATGTGAAATTTTGTAAATACTTTTAAATTTTGAAAAAAAAACTGGCAAGAAGTAACTATTTAATTAAAAAAAAAACACTCAATCATTGGACAAAGCACACAAGGTGTGACTATATTTAGTACTCCATCCGTTCCTATTTAATTGTTCATAACGAAACTACGTGCAATTTTAAAAAAAACTGGCAAAAAGTAACTATTTAATTAAAAAAAAAAACACTCAATCATTGGACAAAGCACACAAGGTGTGACTATATTTATTACTCCCTCCGTTCCTATTTAATTGTCCATTACGAAACTCCGTACAATTTTAAAAAAAAAAATTGGCAAGAAGTAAAAGGCACTCAATCATTGGACAAAGCACACAAGGTGTGACTATATTTACTACTTTATCCGTTCCAATTTAATTGTTCATTATGAAACTACGTGCAATTTTAACAGACCAAGAACCTGTATCAAAATTATCGGAATGAAAATTTTCAAAAGTTGATCTTACGGTTCAAATGTTAAATTTTATAATTAGATTTTAAAAAAATTCATTTCGATAATTTTGATACAAGTTATAAACTGATCAGAATTGCACGTAGTTTCGTAATAGACAATTAAATAGAAACAGATGGATAATTTTTATATAAGCCTAATTTTGTGTCACTAAATGTTCCTTAATGACAATGATCCAACCAACTTAACAACTACCGAAAGAAAGTGAAGAAAGTAAACTTATTAATGAGACGTGCATTTACTCTTAATTAACTGTAGTATCTCAATTCAAGTATTTAAAAACTCAAAAAAGAAATTTGTTGTATTTTTATTTTATTTGACCCACCAACTTTAACCTTTCTAAATTATCTAGAAAAAAGATGTAATGTTCCTTTCACGTAGCCTAGACTTTAAGAAATTAAGAAGATCATTTCATTATGAAGCAAGTATTAATGATTACTTTAAAAAATGGAAATATAAACTAAAATAGATCTGAAACTAAACTATTAATAAAATAATTAAACTGTTACTTGACTTAGATATTATGCTTCCATTATTTACGGGCAAAACTCGTAAATATTTAAACGCTTATAGAAAAAAATAGATGTTATTTCACAAACTATATCGTAAATCGTAATTAAGTGGCGGTATTTTTTATAAATCATTCAGGAAGCCAAACATAACCGGTATTATAAAATTATGTAAGAAATTAAATTTTGTACCTTTTTCCCATAGCGGAAGAGCCAAGTCACACGACCCGATAGGCAATGAGATCTTTTGTTCTAGTCGATCAACCCCGGGCTCGAATAACCACCACTCCCCTTCCTTTCTCACCAAATCATCACATCTAAAGATTTCCATCATAGGCCTACACTTGCTCAAAAACACCACTTTGATCTTCCCATTTAACCCCTTTTTTCCGTTTTTCACAACCAAATTTGCAACTATCAAATGTATTTGTAGCCTAAACACATCCCTTCCCCACCCTTGTTTTGGAAACTCGCATGGCAAATTAGCAATAATAATATCCATGTTCTCGTAATTTTCGAATAATGGCATAGGGATTTCAGGGCAAGATGGTCCTTTGTACTCCTCTTCTTCGTCAATCCATTCGGGAAATAAGTCCTTCCACTCAAACAATTCCGAAACTTTTTCAAATTGAACTTTTATGGTTTTTCCATGAGTTTCCCAATCGCTCATATCTTCTCCATCCATGTTCACCATTCCTATCTTCAAACTAGTTCCCATTTCATTCAAAAAGCTAGGATTTTTTCTCCTCCCTAATTTGCTTTCTAACATTTCCTTCATCTTGATACCTTGGTCCTCCTAGAAAATATTTCAATATTTAATAAAATGGGTTAAGATGTGTTCAAGTAGGAAAATATTCAAAATTTGAAAAAAAATATGTAATCTATTTTCATCGTAGTTCAGAAGAAATAAGCAAAAACTGTATGTGAATTTATTTGACAAAAAAAAGTCAATGTTAGCTTCTCAATTACCATAATGCTGGCAAGAAGAACCAAGTAAGATTCAAAAGCACATGAACTTGATTTATTAAAAGTCCCCTAGTTACTAAAATACTAATATGAAAAAAAAGTCATGAACAGCTTGCATCATGACTTGAATGTGGTTACAAGAAGATTGCAGTTTTGCCCTGGTAATTTAAAAAAACACCAATTATAGAACACAAAAGGTCTTTGGTAAGAGCAAAAACTATTGGTTACTTAAACTAACCATAAGGGCTACTGAAAATTTGATCTGAAATCAACAATTGCTCCTTATAATAACAAATATGCATGATACTATTTGAGGGCACATTTGCTATATTTCGTAAATATAAGAAAATAAAAATCGAGTTATAAGCTCACCTCACCTTGTGATGGCACTCGCGAAATGAGCATCTAACAAATGATGTTGCACTTTCACGGTAGGTTGAAGAAGACGATGGACGAAGAAGAAGAACTGCGTAAATCACAAGAAAGCAAGCTAGAAAAACAAGGTTAATTCTTATAACCACTGCCTTTGAGGAAATAGCCTTCATCATTGACATCTTTTGAAAACCAATCTTGAAAACCTCTCCCAAAAGACCTTATATATAGCCTTTATAAACAAATGGGGCTGATAAGTACTTCTCAACTTTGCCTTCTATAAGAACATTTGATTTTCAAGTGTAATCTTTATTAATTGTGATAATAAATCTAATTATATTAAAGTAGGGATTTGGTTGTAGTGGTTAGAGGATGATGTATACTATATATATATGTATGCCAAATGGGAGTGAAATTAAAGATAAGTAACAAGGCACCATGTGTCACTTTTTCTTGGCTTGGGTTCTCCTTCTCTTTAAGACAAGTTAAAGAAATTTAACTTTTTATTTGTTTATTGGTACCAAATATTTTAGCTTAACTTTCGAGTTCAATAAACTCTTGGTCAGTTGGTCTCTTGCCATATCAATCAGGTCGAGGGTGACCCAAAAAAGGGAAATATTAATTCAAGTTTGTTAAAACTTAAAAATGGAACAACTTTAATATATGGCGAGTTTACATGCATGCATGAATTAATGGATAATGTATAAAACAACTCAACTGTATAATATTTTCAAAATAAACTATAAGTTTGAACAAAATTACAAATAAATCTAAGAAGCGTATAAGTAAGAAAGAATTCATGTAGTCAACTAGTCATGTAGATGCACTAATATATATACTAATTCTTCAGAAGATTTTAATGAAAAATAATATGCCACAGTTATGTGAGAACTGTCAGTAATAATTGAACGAGAGAAACAGTGAAGATATGTAAATATGTTAAAGTCCAATAATATTTAGCAAGAATATTTTGGTATATATATGTAGGGGTACGTGGAATGGTCAAATTTTGATTATTGATAATTTAATTAGGGATCATAGACTAATAATGAAAAACTCTGTCAAGGCAAACAACTCCTCAGGCTACAGTTGCTTTGTCAATTCATGTATGCACAAAGCTGTCATGATTAGCTAACAATATTCTGAATCTAAAAAATTTCATCTACACAAATTTTCCTCCATATTGTATTTTGTGTGTTATGGTCTCCTCACTAGTCAATCTGGTTCTTAATTATTAATTTTCTTTTCTTGATTTTTTATAATTTACTAGGATAATGTAGTGTGAAACTATCAGAGGAGAGTTGATTAATTAGGTAAAATATCACACCTCACCAAACCTTTGCAAAAATGCTTTTATTTGCAGCACCTTATTCATTATTTATGGTGAACGATCACTATACATTTGCAACTTAGTTTTATTGACTCTACTTTATGATTGGACTAGTAGTACCAATAATCTGTCATTGTAACAGTCAAATTAGAGACCTAAACAATATTTTGCGAATTAATCAAGTGTAAACCTTCCTAGAAGTGCTAACAAAGTGAACCGTTCATGAAAATCATCTTCGGTTTTGTGAGAGCTCGGCTTGTGTTCGTTTACTACTAAAAATAACAAACAAGAATATATCGTTCATTTGGTACAAGATAGGGTCATATGATCGTGATCTTATTCCGCCTGTTAAGCTTGGTATGTATTTCTTAATGAATATTACAAAGTAGTAAGAAATCTAATGTGTCAAAACATAGTTAATGTAGATTTACCGACACAACCAAGATTATACTGAATTCGTGAAAATTTCGTGTTCAATTCGTAATTAATCGTTCGGTTCATTATCATTTGTGATAAATGAGCACGATAAGTTTTTTAGCAAAAGAAAATGTTCAAACAGAGCTATGTTTGTTTCATTTGGGTTTCGTCAATATCGGTCCTAAACCTTGCACATTTCTTACACTATAAAAAAAATACCCAAATAACGACGAGATTAGTGACGATATTTTTTATTATGAGCTTATTAGTAACGGTTTTTGTGACGGCTTTGTGACAGTTTAGTCAATTTGTGACAGAATTGTGACATGTTTTTTAAATTAGTGACAGCATTATGACAGTTTTTAACTCTGACTAAATCAAATATTATTTTGTTAAGTTAATAGCCGTCTAATCAAACTAAGCCAAGTTAGTTTTATTATTTATTTTACAAACGGCCATAGTTTACTCTATTTAGTACGAAGAATTTTATATATTTGGTCTACAGAATAAATGAATTATAACAGAAAAACACGATAGACTGGTTTGTCACATGAATATAAAACAAATACGACCAATCAATCTACTATATTTAAGTATTTAACAACCAATCGTATTTAATTTGTTCTTTTCTGTTGGTTTTAACTCCTAACTCGGTGCCTTTAACTTTGCATCTTTGAATTTTCAAAAGGTTATTATTTATTAATCAATCACCATATGGTATCCTAACAAAGGAACTTGTCAAAAAAAAAAAAACGTCTTGAAATATATATGCGAGTTTTAAAAAAAATTGGTTAAATTTAATAAAAATTGGAAGATTAAGGGTATTTGATATAAATATAATCGTGAAGAAATGGGTCAATACTGCTATATGCAAATGTAGCATGTACAAATATACGAAATCTAAGAACTTTTCCTCGGTACGTATTTTTAATATTACAAAGTAGACAATCAATCGACTTACACTTTTTTTCATTTTCAGTTGGTTCCAACTCCTAACTTACTTTGCATCTTTGAATTTGAAAAAGGTTATTAATCAATCACCATATAGGGTGGCCTGATAGTCCATGATCTAAGTGGTGGCCATCGGAGGTCACGACACTTTCAAGCTGAATAATGTTTAAAAAAAAAACTACATGTATTTTTAATATATTTTATTGAAATTAATATTTTGGCACACTCAATATTTTTTTTACTCGTGCCCATTGGCTTCCTCCATGCACACTGCGAATAAAAAAAAATAAGTTTAGTATCTTTATTTTTGTGTGAAAATCTTTTTGCATGGATATTTTAAGATAGAATCTAGAGCCAATTCGGTTCCACTCCATATATGTCCCTCACCCTCAATTTCTTTAAGTTATAAAGTTTCCCATTTGTGGTCCAAAAATATAAGCACTACGAATAATATAATTATTATTTAATTAGCAAATAATTATATTCTTGCAAAAAGGTTTTGGAAAACATTGTAGGAAGAATATCACATTTGTTGTAGAATATTATTGGACTATTGGGCTTGTACTTTATGGCCCAAGTGTGCTTATAACCCTACCCCTCTATCTATATAAAAAGGATTAGAAGTCTTGTATTTGACATTCATTCATATACATTCTGATTAATAAAGACCCTGTTGTTGTCTCTCTATATTCTCTCTCTATATCTATATACATATATATGTGAGCTAATATGTCACACAATACGTTATCGGCACTTTGCTCGCGGAGAATAGGATATACGCTCGTGGATATTAGAGATTTTTGGTAAACGCACGGATATTGAGTATTTATAAACCTTGAGGTTTATCCGGGTTTTTTAGGGTTTTGTTATATCGACCTTCACCAACATACCGTACGTAAGGTACCGAATTCAAAACTTAATTTATTCCATATATGTGATCGTACGTATTATTTTATGGATAAATAAAGCATGATAAATATACCGTAATATATAATTCGCGTGTAAAAGCTAAACTGCATGTTAGAAATAAAATCTCACTACATGATAAATTATTCCTTATTGTCTAACATGATCTATCTTGCATGAATTAATCCATGTTAATACACATATGGACCGTGTGGATAGAAACAATCTAGTAAATTGTTTGTATGTAAAACGAAATATACCAACATATGATTATGACTTGCCAGATTATTTTTTTTCTGAAAAGATGATGTTTAATAATATTACCATCTCTTAAATATTCTATTACGGAAAATCATGTGAATTTTTTTTATTGATTATGAAACTTGCATGTTAAAACTACCATGTATAGAATTATTAATATGGCGATAAACATAGATAATTAATTGATATCTTGTTAGCATAATCATATATTTTTGATATTATCATATATATAAATATCACATATGCCAGTAAATTATTGGATTAGATCTAATTGATAATCTTAAATTGATTTGATTTGATATGTTAGAATCTTTATGGATTGATTGATAATCTTAAATTGATTTGATTTGATATGTTAGAATCTTTATGGATTGATTGATAATCTTAAATTGATTTGTTTATAACATCAAATCTACTGCATGATTAGATATATCCTAAAATATATTTACTGCCTGTTTATATGTGGTTAATCTAGATAGATATTGTCTATATTATTAATATTATTGCCATATATAAAAAGTGAAAATCGTATATATTCACATTTAAGTTGGAAAAATTATGAATCTTCCCCAAATAGGCTCACCTATTTGGATACGATGTCTAGGAAAGATAAAGGCGGAAGTCGTTCTCCTAATGAGGTCGATTTTTAAGAGGCATTCGTGCCCACCCCCCTCACCGTCTTTCCTGGTCGTTTTTCAAGTAGAGCTACCGAAAGGGGTTGACTAAATAATAATTTCCCCGAGTGTGTTTATATAGTGATGTATGTTTCGCCGAATTGTTGTTTCAGTATCGACCCGTCGTTCGATCAATGAAAACCGATTCATATGAGAAGCAAAACTAATGTTTTCGAACCTGTCGTTTCGAAAAAAAAGTTTGTGCTTGTGCAAACCATAAACATATAAACCAGTCGTTTTATATGATAAATAATCCAGAACTCCCAACACATGTTGGATGCCATCTATGATGAGAAAAATCGTAAAACATACTTGCGAAATGACTGTTTAAACGTTGATTTTAATGCGTCGCCACATGTTAGTCACCCTGATGTGTGAAAATGTGATGCCCAAAATTTTTTTTAGATGCCATCCTTGATGAGTAAAACACGAGTTTGTTGTTACCATCAGGATGAATGCTAAGGAGTTGATTTTATTCCGCCGCCACATTTGAGACGTGATGACGTCTATGGTGAACAAATGTCTGAAATTGACATATTGAAGCTATCCTTCACCAAAATACTAGCTTGGAAATTGTATTCCATAAGCAGTATCGTGAATTTATATTCACCATGTTCCTTTATCGCCCATCTGTTATTGGATAGGAAAATTACCCCGGTGAGTAGTTTTAATCATATTGGGTCAATGGCGAATTGTTTGCCTGATATTAATGCTCTTCGTGTACATTTTTTCCACGAATCGAGAACCGAGACAAGTGTTATTTGTCTCGAACTGTCGCGATCCCGATGAATCGCCTAGCCAAGCGAGATTTTAGACAATTGTCAAAATCGAAAACATGTGGCTCCAAGACAGTAATTGAAAGGAACAATATGGGCCGTTGTCACAAAGCAAGAGATGATGCTCAAGGAGCCAACTCTATGCTATAAAGACAAAGGTCATGCACGGTTACTCCTTAAATAGTTACAACTATTATAAAGGTGAAAAAAAACCGATGTTAATGTGGTTAAAGTTAATTGAAAGGAAACTCTTGAGACCCCCGATTTTGTGGCTCAAATGAGTTTGATACCTTTCTTTACTGATTTTGATAAATCATTGAGCCATTTTTTCGCTCATCTGGATTATGTTTTTCCATTTGTATTATGATTTTTCCATTTGGACATACTTTTGTATTATGGTTTGCCTGTTTACAAAATTTCTCGAAATAATTTAACGTGTTTTGAGCAAATTCCTTTGACAAATGTGACCAAACTTTAAATTATGAAATTTTAGGCAATACTTATGGGGTAGTTGATTTTTTTTGGAAATAGTGGGTAACAGTGTACCACATAATTTCACCAACTATTTGCCTAAAAGAGTACTCAGTGACAACGATTCTGGACCTGTCGTTCCAAATCAAAATCTTTGGTAAAACCAAATTGATTTGTCAAATACGAGGTCTTATACTCATGTAGGTCCTGCCGTACCTTGTTGAGTTATAAAATATTCGAGAAAACCAGTGTTATCTGGTAATAGCTCATGAAAGAATTAAAAATTTTTTACATAGCCTCCATTCAATACGACCAAAAGCGTATTTTAGAGGAGTTGAAATGTCTTTCAAGTGGTTTCTACCACATTCTTTAAAGCATTTAAAATTACCTTATCATTTCGCCTGTCGTCGAAATGATAAATGATTTAAATGCTAAGACATGATTGTCTGTACTATCATTCGCATGTCGTCGATTGATAAGAGCATTTTGATATTGTGGCATTGACCGGATGAGATATTTCCGGGTCAAAAGACGATGCTTGATTTATAATCGCATCGCATTTGGATTCTCTCTGAGAATATATTTCGTAATTAATCCGAAATTCATGCCACTAATGCTCACTTTGAAAGACTAGTATGTGTAAAGATCACGAAAAGAACTCGTAGAATTCTTGTAAAGAATTGAAGGAGTTATTGTGGACTTATCCAACCATAAGACGGACCATAAATATAAATGGTTATGGTTTATGCATCGACAATAAGGTCACATGATTATTGTTGTCCACAGAAATGCAGCATTTCCTAAACTTCTAGCCCTATCATTAAGTTGATGGCTCATGATCCGGATTATCCTGAAAAGTCTAGTCGACTTGATAATTCCGAAGAGTAAAAAAAAATCGAAATTTCGATTTGAATTACTTGAGTTTGGAAATTCAAATTGAACATCCTGTCGATTATGTTCAGATCCAAATGGACTCACGGAAAGTTTGATGATGCGACTGCAAATGATTGCACGCATTTCTTGGTCTTGCGCACCAAGATTTATATTTTCGTGTGGGGTTATGCTATTTTGCTGCATTGGTTCATCATGAGGCCCATAGACACTCAAACACCATATGCGTACCAGCTGGTTACTGGTTATGAGCCAGAAGTCTCATATTAACGCGTGTTTTGAGTGCTTAATATTTTGATTGAGCCGCTATAGCGTTCAAAATATAGACCTCTGAAGGGGACATAAGTCGATTATGAATCCCCTGCCTATCATTTGATAGAGTAACCTTAGCAAGCGATCTCTTTACCGCATGATATGCGAAAGTGACATCGCTAAGACTGTTCTCCCTGTCGTTAGGGGGAGATTTGCATGTTACCGTTGATAAGGAACGACGTGAAGTAACGTGGCATAACCCACTCAGTCTTAGCTTGATCCCCAAAACTACACTTAGTGATAAGTAAGTGCATAGACTCCCTCAAGTCTAACTAAATGCCATACGCATTTAATGACTTTATGAGATGTCACGAGATCATTTATACCAGCTGCAAAATGCTTGCAAGGATGGACGTCCCTGTTGGACGCCGTGTTCCTGTCGTAACACGTTGTTTTGGCCGAACCCGCCAAGCAAAGGACGCTGTCGTCGGGCGTCAGTCTGTCGTCCTTCCCAAGATATGAGGAAGTTGACCGGTTCTTAATTCGTTCAGCCCCAGAGGTGGTGAACTGAAACTCGTTTGTCGCACGAGATTATAAAGGATCAAGGAGATGTGTGATTTCCTCCTCATCCTAAGAATCTCGAAATATCTGTCGATCATGATATCTTAGACGATATTGAAGCGAAACGAGACTGTCATTGATTACTTGTTCATATATTCGGTGACGACTGATAATATGAGCAAATTATGACAGGGAACCATGTACCGTTGCCTGAAGTCAACGTAGAATCGACTGACCTAATGGAAACTTGCAATCCAAGTAGACTCCTTAGCGAAAGTGTGTTCGGACCTGTAGCTCCAACACCACCAATGTTAAACGAGTTCGTTTATTTGGTTATTCGTAAGGAAGAGTGATGAGAATAATGAGATTGTAGAATGCTCGCCTAGTAGCGCAAGGCTTCTCTCACACCTTGGAATTGATTACGAGATGGTTGATTTCTTCGTAATGGACATTATAACAGTCCCCTACTTTACCAGTTTAGTAGTTTCCGGAAAACTGAGTATGCAGCCATGAATGTGGTCATGGTTTTATCTCTATGGGGATTTAGACAAAGAGATATAGATGAAGGTCCCTGTGTGACTTCATGTGCTTAAATCAAGTAGTTCCTGACCACGGAACACGATCTCAATTGACTGAGACGTTTACTATATGGATTAATATAATCCGAGCGGATGTGGTATACTGCCTAAGTGAGTACTTGATCAGCTTGGGATACTGGAACAAGTATTATGCCCTTGCGTGTTATGAAGCAATCCACATTTTGGATTTGCCCTTCGAGATGAAGGATCTTGAGAAGACACGGTAGTGACTCGGCATGATGATCGAGTCCCGTAAAGATTGAATCTAAGTCCATGATTCAGACTACACCCAGAAGGTGTTATGACGTTTTAGTCATTATGACGCTAAGTCGTCAAATTCTCCCATGATCGTTCGATCACTAGACATTGATATAGACCCGGTCCGTCCCTGATGAGACGACAAAGAGATATTAAACCATGATGTTCATATCTAAGTACAATAAGCGCATCATTGTACTTGGTCTAATTTACTAGGACGAACATCTTGTCTGCTGTGAATGGTATAGCTCGACACAGTATCGCGCTAACACGCTGCCATCGAAATGGCATAAAAGACATTTTTCCCATTACCTTAAGGTAACTGTGGATGAGGGCTTGTCTTATCTCATTTGCGTCATCGAGTGTATCTACCCCCTTCGGTACTCAAATTAACGCAACCCTTTTTCAGTTATACCTATGCCGGTTACTTATCATACCCGCATAAGGGATATTTCTAACATGGTCTGTCTTTACCATTAGGAATAAGGCAATATCTTGGAGGTCTTGGAATGACTCCAAACGAATCACTCTGATCTACTCGTGCTCTATGAGACGACTAGAGAGTGTATATGGCTTCGAGCTCGTATTAGCCATATTTGAATTACATATGCTCTGTCTCACGATACAGATAAAATACTTGTCTTATTTGAGGACAACTTGTTGTTATCGACCAAGAGAGACATGACTAGATTATGCTATTTAGCATTTCTTGCCGAAATAAATCTTCACATATGATGTTTAAGAGCATCCAGTTGAATGCTCGTTCTATTCCACGTTAGATTTTCTTGCATCCAGTCGTATGCAAGTAAATGAGTCATCCAGTCGAATGCTCGTAGTCTTTCTTTGAATATGAAATCTTTACACCCAGTCGTGTGCAAGTGAGGGGGAGCATCCAGGTGAATGCTTATTGAACTAATTACTACTTAGTCGAAATCCTCGCACCATGTCGTGTGCAAGTGAGGGGGAGCATCCAGTCGCATGCTCGTGTACTCTTTTTGTCCTTAGACCAAGGTTTTTTTCCCACTGGGTTTTCCTTGGCAAGGTTTTTAGCGAGACACGTTCCCATCTTATCTCACTTAAGATTGCCGAAATTATGGGGAGTATCCTGTTGTATACTTCTTACCACTGTGTACTCTTTTGTCCTTCGACTAGAGGTTTTTCCCATTGGGTTTACTCTAGCAAGGTTTTGATGAGGCACCTGTTTTGTGGTTGATCCCTACTACTACCATTGTTGCACTCTTTTTTCCTTCGATCAGAGATTTTCCCATTGGGTTTGCTCTGGCAAGGTTTTGATGAGCCACACTGTTTTGTGGTTAGTTACTTACATGATATTTCGGCCTATATCATTCGGCTACACAGTTTCTCCTAGGTACCGGTTTTGTCCCACACTGGGTTTTCCTTAGGGCTTTTTATGTGTTTAGCATTTCGAATGAACTCGACTCAGATCGACTGCATGAAGACGAAGAATTCAAGACGTCCAAAGGGGGAGTGTTGTAAGATATTATTGGACTATTGGGCTTGTACTTTATGGGCCCAATTGTGCTTATAACCCTACCCCTCTATCTATATAAAGAGGGTTAGGAGTCTTGTATTTGACATTCATTCATATACATTCTGATTAATAAAGACCCTGTTGTTGTCTCTCTATATTCTCTCTCTATATCTATATACATATATATGTGAGCTAATATGTCACACAACAACATTGATGAAACTTAATTATAATTTTAGTGGAGATGACAAATGAGTACCACGAAAAAAAATACCCAAATAGCGACAGGATTAGCGACGGTATTTTTTGTTACGAGCTTATTAGCGATGGTTTTTGTGACGAATTTGTGATGTTTAGTCAATTTGCGACAGATTTGTGACAGTTTTTTAAATTATTGACAGACTTGTGACAGGTTTTGACTCTCAATAAATCAAACATTATTTTGTATTGTACATCGAGTAAAACTATAACTAAAACTAAAACTTTAAATATTTTCTTCGCAAAACTAAAATTCTACTAAAGAAACACAGAAACATAGCTTCATCATTCTATCTATATATTGGTGACTAACGTTTTGGTAAAATTTGAAAAGTTTAGCATTTCGTAATTTTCCTACGTTTTATATAAACCAACTTTGTTTTCGGTGCAAAATATCCGTAATTGTTAAAATTCTGATTTTATTCCATTCAATAAAATAGGTCTACTTTATAAGTGCTCGAATTTGATACGGCAATGGATAATATAGTGTATACGTAACCTTTAGACCACTTTATTTTGATTCTATTCCAATTTTTGCTTTTGCCAAATATAAATTGACAATCCTTCTAACAATATTTATTGTGTCTTAAATTGCTTATATTCCATCGCTAGACTATTATACACACACATACATATATAATGGCGTTTACGAGCTGCTATGGAGGCCGTGACATCTCAAGCGATGGGAATCGTGAGATGACCATAGAGGAGTTTAAGCAGTGGCTTAAAACATTTGATTACGATAACGATCATAGAATAAGCCAAGAAGAACTTCAAGACGCTGTTAGATACACCGGTGGATGGTTTTCGGGTAAAAAGAGTAGGTTGGGAATTAGATCAGCCGACAAAAATGGAAACGGTTTTGTTGATGAAACTGAAATCAACAAGCTCAAAGACTTTGCACAAAAGCACTTGGGTGTCAAAATTGTTGCATAAATAACCTTTCACTATGTGCAAATTCTGTTATTTCTCTTCGGTTTTTCGTTTTTTCGGTTTTTCTTCAAGTTGTGTGACTTTTTGTGGTGCATGTAACTCTCTATGGATCTCCAACTCTATTTTACATGATTAATAAACACCATTCTTCTTTTTCTGAAAACATATAAATTGTTGTAATCATACTTTCGTTTTTGATAATAAATTTGTATCTCCATAAGGTAATAAACCTGTCCATCTGCTAACAATATTAGTTTGAGTTTTTAAATGAATAAATTTAAGACAAGATTATTTTCGTTTGAATAAATTTAAACACTATTTATTTTTTTATAAAAAAATTCATCTTTAATTAAAAAAAAAATCATGTTTAATTTTTAAAATTGGAGTATTTTTATTGATATAAACAATATTACAACTCTAATAAACTAAAAAAAAAAAACTATCAATTAATTATAAAACATTCATGTCTAAAATTGGAGTATTTTTATTGATATAACCAATATTTCAACTAATTATAAAATATTCATGTTTAAAAGATTTAGTATTTTATTAAAAAATTATTTTTATTTTATGTATATTTTTAAGAATATGCCATTTAGTTTTTTTATTAAAAAAAAATTCATGTTTAATTTAAAAAAAAATTCAGTATTTTTATTGATAGGACCAATATGCAGTTTTTACAAAATGCAGGGACTGTTCTGCAATTTCTGAAAATTTCAGTACAAACCGTAGATTTAATCTACGGTCTGTAGAAAAAATCTACGGTTTTGCACTGAAATTTTCTCAGCTGCAATCCGTACATTTAATTTACGGTTTGCATTGAATCACTGCAAACCGTAGATTTTTTGTACGATTTACGTGTTTTTTCAAAAAAAATGTAAAAAATCCAGCCTCTAAAACTACGTCACACAATCCAGATTGCTCAAATTCCAATTTGGTGTTTACAATGCTAAAGATTTAGAAAGAAGTGGCGGAACCAGAATTTAATTTGAGGGGCGTTAATTTCTTTTGTTAGTATAATAACAATAAACGGTATAAAAAACCCAAAAAAAACTAGAATTTAAACCTTAGCTGACTTGTTTATTGATCTAAAAATTTAAAATTGATTTTTTTTTTTGTTAGTACAATAACAATAAACGGTATAAAAAACAAAAAAACTTAAGAGTTTAAAGTTTAGCTGAATTTTCCATTGAGCTAAAAATTTCAAACGATATAGAAAAATTGACTACAAATACGAATTTATTAGTTTAAACTTTGCTGTAATATGACTATGAAACTAAACAAAAATATTTATTTATAAAATCTTTGTAATAGTAACTTAAAGATGTAATTAATTAATAGAGACTAGGGAGCTTGTGGCATAAAAACTTTACATTTACCATTTGAACAAGTTATTATTTGTTCATTTGAGAGCTATTAATGTATAAAAATTTAAATCTCTGAATTTTTCTATATAAAAAAAATTAATTAATTTTTTTAGGATGACGGTGGCACCACCTTAACCCCTTGTTCCGCCTCTATTACTAACATTGCATGTTTTGCCTCGGAACCAAACCACATACGTGTAATTTAAAATCGAACCAATTAGGATCAAACGGTATGGTTCAATTCCATTTCGCATTTTTTCTTACAATACCGATAGTTACCATCTGGTGAATTTGTACCGAGGTTGAACGATTTTTCCGAGAATAATCTGGAAAAAGAGATGGGAGATACCTCCCTAAAAGTTGAAAATATGCTCTCGTACAATTACCATTCAATTTAAAGTAGGCACATGATAAGGATTCGTTTTAATCCTTTCATATTTTAGTTGGTTTAAAAGTCTACCAAAATTTGTCTAATTAACTTGAATTAAAAATTTCAAAAGGAAAGAAACCATACCAATGAATGAAGAGTAATAAACTGATTGTTTTACTAGTACTTCAGTTTTCTTTTTAATTAATAAGGGCGGTTGTTCTTAAATGAAGATAAAAATTAAACATATCTTTACTAAAAGTTGGAGTAGTAACTGATAAAGACAATCAAAAAATGAAAAAGTTGACCATCCAAATACACTACAACATATAAAGGGGCAATAATTAACAATCAGTACTGCAGATTATTAGCCTTGAATACCAACCAAATATAACAGAGATTTAACAGAGGGCAAAGACTGTAGTCACTATATAGCTATATATACTGATCGTTGTCGAAAATTGGTTAATCAAAAGAGATTATACATCAACTGTAATGTCTACCTCACCAAGAGAAAAATATTACCAACATATAAAAAAGGTTTTTGCTACATGCAGACAACATTGCACTTTCAGTGAGTAATTACAATAAACACATATACATACAAATGACTTGTTCGGAGTTCATGAACATAATTTACCTCGGAGATCAATAAATATCAACTGATGTCTTGGTAATGCCACGCAGTTTTTCTCCTCCTACCTGTCAAATTTCCCAAGATTGGTTAATTTGAATCCAAAGAATTAACGATATGAAAAAGTCAAATTTGATGTTGAAAATTATATATTGTAGGGAGAAATGTTTTTTTCTGGGAAGTAAAAGTCTCATCCTTAAAAGTTAGGACTATTCTTAATCATTTTACTTTAAATTTTGGTCAGCCTTAAATTCGTATATTCACGTGTTATCTTCATCTTTCTCGAGGGTGCTACCCATACTTCAAGTACCAAACTCGATTATACAGAAAAATATAACTGCGCTTTTTAACAAGTGAACCCAAGATTCGGAAAGTATAGCTACAATCAGCTCAAGTAGTCCATTGAATGGAGCATTTCTCAAAATCACTTTGTTTCTCTTTTCCATCTAAAATTGTGCCAAAGTACATCAATGCAAGTACTTACCCGAACAAGTCCAGGTAGCTAGTTGTATCCTAATGACCCAATTTTTTAAGAAAATACTCTCTAATAAGCTGAAATCTTCACACATCGATAGGTGGAGGAGGTAATTTCCAGAAATTCCATGAATTATAATCCTCCTGAAGATGAAAAGAGTTTCAGTCAGATTAAAAATCAAAAGGGCAACAAAAAGGGTGGCATCATTTTCAAATAGTAAAAACGCATATTTCATCAATCTGCATATCAAATGTATCGATACTTAAACTCCAATTTGAACTCTGTATGCATATAATGGGGTTTTCATTGCAACTTGAAATGACATTAGCATACTTTTTTGCGGAACTGAAAAGTATATTTCGAGTTTTATCATATGTACTGTGCAAAGCAGAAAAAGACGAGTAATGAACATATTTATACAGTAATGTAAATTCGAAAAAGTAAAAGGGCAAGCCCGGTGCTAAAGCTCTCGCTATGCACGAAGTTTGGGGAGGGGCCGGTCAACTTTGGACCTAACATAGACAGCCTTCCCTTGCATTTCTGCAAGAGGCTGCTTTCACGACTCGAACCCGTGACCTCCCAACTCAAATGGCAGCAACTTACTGTTGCGCCAAGGCTCGCCCTCAAATTCGAAAAAGTATTATTGGAAGGAATATTGAAGTCTAAAACTCAATATACTTTTGTAGTTTATGTGAGTATCTTTCACTTAAATCAACAACAAGCAAGACCACTGCAACATCAAAGCTGATGGCCCTGTTTTTTTTTTTTTTCATTTTTTGCTCCTTTTACAAGCTTGAACTGCCTACTAAACATTCTATGCATAAAAACAAGAAGTGAAAAATATAAATTTATCATTCAGGAAACAAATAACAAAAAAGAAACCTGCTCGGATGAAGACATAGGTGGGAACATGTCATGAACAAGAGCTTTCAGTGATGTATATGATTTTCTGTCAACACGTCGGTTCACAACAACCTCGCCCTGCAAATTCAAAGCCAGTAAAAACCATTTATTTAATTAAAAGAGACACCGCAAACACACACACTGAAACAGTAAGGACTACTTAAATAGAACAATATGAAGTTAAATTCGAAATTACCTTAGGATTGATTATGAAGATTTTTCCTTTCGGAATCCCAACCTTAAGGTAGCTAACTTCGTCTGTGTCTCTATTTCCAAAACCAGCATAAAATGGGTTGCGGTCAGATGGAAATAATGCCTTGATATCCTGAATAAAAAAAAAGTGAAATGAACTCCACAAATCCAACTCGTCCTAAAACATTTACACAAATATATATAATACATAAAGGTGAACTGACCTCTAAGCATGCAATTTTGAATTCATGTGGAGCTCTTCTAATAACTGCAAATAAGAATATCAGAAGAAATCACAATCTCTGAGAACAGAAAAAATACCCAAAAACAAAACTAAGCAAATACTACTCAACTTCCTGGGAACTCCGGAAATGAAGGACAAAAAATGATCAAAAGAGGTCAAAGACCAATGTAAGTAATGCAATCACACATCAGGACTTCATCTGGTGGAAGGAGATAATTTTAGGAGAAAAGAAAGCATTTATTTGCATTTAACTCTTTCCCACCTGAAATCCTTACACCAAAGGCTCTAACTTTGCCTCACTTAATTTATTCATTTTTTAAAAAAAGCATTTTTTAAAAACCAACATGATACTAAACTTATTCGAGCGACTTAAACATAACCATCATATCATCAGAAACATACACAGTATCAGTGGGGTTATATTACCGATATACAAAATTATTTAGCAATTATTGAGTGAGTCGGAAAGAATTTTGGAAAAGAGAAGTATACGCCAAATACCTTCTCTGAACAAGGAGGGGAAAAGTCCGTCAGGGGAAATGACAACAGGGCCATTTGGTAAAGCCTTCCCATCCTACAAATGCAATAAAATAAATCATTTTGATTTTTAAGCGAATTCTATATTCTTTGTCATGTGAAAATCAAGATAAGATATAACAATGTACATATCATATGAGAATAGGATAACATACTGAATATTCAGATTGAGAACACTTTTTTGAAGTACCTGCGTAAGGTTACATAAAAATTGTCTCGTATGATAGGCCTGTGAAATTGCCCGAGCACTTAAAAAGAGTAACTGATACCCATTTTCCTACACGATTAAAATTCAAATGATTAAGCTCTGAGATTAAGTTTTTCAGAAGTAGAGAACAAGATATATGGAATGCAGAGAGAATATGCATAACAAAATATGCAAATAAAGAAAAGGGTTTGGAATGAAAGAAAAGCATATAAATAGTTTAAGGGACCTTAATAGCAGAAAATAGATGTGTAACACCAATATGAGACCAGTCTACTCCCACCATAGGCATGAATTGACCTAGCACGTCAGATCTGTAATAACAAGTGGAAATAAAAGTTAAAAACAAAATCAGATATGGCAAACTGAAAACTGGAAACTGTAGCAATTAATAAATAATAAATAAGTTTGAACACAGGTAGTGGATACCAAAGAGTAACAGTATTAGAATCGTACTGGAACAAAAAGCAACATTTTTAAAATTATAGGGGAATAAATTTACAATTACTGTATATTTATTTTTGTTAGCGAGGAAGAATTATCCCGGAATTTTAAGCTAACAAGAAAAGCAGACAGCAAGTGCTAAATTAATCATAGGTTGAGGAAAAAACGAAATATAGCATAAACTCTTAACAAGTTAGACACTAGCCAGGGAAATGATCAGGATAAGAATCAAGACAACTCGATAAAAAGCCTATTTATAATATAAGCAGCTATCTCAAAAAGCATATTATGATAATATGTAAAGACTTAAGAGAGAGTTTATGTACAATTCTCAAGTGAAGTTTATTTAATAGACTTACTAGTAACGGATTCTAGAAGCATAACTTAAGTTGACATCAAACAACAATCTTTTGCAAAAACAAAGTTAATTGATGATTTCTTGGAATAGAAACTAATCAAATAAAAAGAATAGGAAATGTTACATTGTACACCAAGACATCAAAATTTAACAATTTGTACTAGTAGTTTACACTTTAGACGCTAGTCTGCATAAATCGAACAACTAGGACACCATACCACGAAAGATCAAACATTATAGACAAATCCACACAAAATCTAACTATTAAAATGCTATCATGATAGAACAATTAGTATAGAACGAGTGCTTTAACGTTAAAATTGTATAGTTGTTGTACTAATAGTTCGAGTTTGTGCACAAGAGTGATCGAACAACTAATACAAAACTGGTGCTTTTGAGTTGAAATATTAACGCCGGAATACTAACTGTCTTATTTAACGCCCATACACTAACTGTAGGATTTTATAGAATAGCGTATAATATTGTATAAATTGTTAAAAGTTGATGAATTGATGTACAAAGATAAATGTTTAAACAAATAAAAACCTTACTTTGTAATTGTGCCATCAACATCAGAAATGACGATCCTCGTGTCCCATTTCCATAAAAAGATCCTAGCATCAACTTGTTGTGGGCCCAACATTTGAGTCGAAAACGTAAAAGTTACTTTATTCACCCCATCCTTCAACTTCAAAGATGCTAGTTGTTCAGGGGTCGGAGTAAGTACTTTCACTTTCTTTGTTTTCTTCGCATCCATTTTAAATTCATCTTTTTTCTCCTCGGTGCAAATTTTCTTTTCGTTGATCTCTTTTTCAAAGCTTTTCGAAGTTTGCATTTTGTCGGTGTTATTCATGCTTTTTGTTCTTCTAAAAGAAAAAGGCCAAACCCTCCACTTTCCATTGGAGTTATCACTGGCTTTAAACTCATCACCTGTAAAAGGAAGTAATTAATTCTATTAAAAATGCAGGGAACTTCGTAGTAAAAAAGGGCAGACTCGTTGAGTAACCGGTTTTCAAGAAAAAAAGTTCAGTATTTTTTCTAAATTTTACACAAAACTTGTTATAATATACACCTTAAAATTAACAGTCTACACCTCATTTTTTATTGAGATCACTTCAACATACACACATGTTAGTGGTTTTGGAAACAGACTGATAGGTACTTAAGATTCCAATGGGTGTTTTCTTAGAAAAAAACTCGCATCATTTCAACAACTATCCAAGATTTAATGCTAAATAGACGATACATCGACATTTGATTCCTATAAGATTTAAAATTTACTAAATTAACAAGACTCTCTTGTTAGTTTACTTTAGAAGAAGCAAACGCCTGAAAAGTGACATCATACTCGTGAATTCTTTACATAACATATATTTATGAAAGTGATGTACTTGAATAAACCCCACTTGTCTATTTTTAAAGATAAATGATTGGCAACTAAATAGAACACAATAAACGAGTTAGAAAACCAGTAAAGAAATGTATTGTAATTGATCTATACAACAAAGTACACTTACCAACTGGCAAATTAGGCGGTGCATTGTCGACATATATCGTTTGAGAACTCTCGGTACTGGGCTGAGCTACCTTATCATCTTTTTCAGCATCTTTTATACGACTAGATAAATCCTCTAAAGATGCATTTTTCTTCAAGGCTTCTAAATTTGAATCTAGAGAATGAGCTACTGGAAGTTGGTGAGTTTCTAAAACCACAACACTCATAGGAGGCCATATATTCGGTAAAGATTCGGCCTTTCTTTGAAAATCATCAATTTTGTTCTCTTTTGGAATAATAATACTGCTCGAAACAACCCTAGGATTTTCGTTAACATCCTCATTACGATTTATTGACTTATCCAATGGACTATTATTTTCAACAATATGAGCTGAACAAATAGAATCAACCTTTTTATTGTAAATCAAATCATCCATTTCACCGAAAAGAAGTATCTCTTCTTCTGAGATTTGTGATGGTGAAACATTTATCCTCTCGCTCAGAATCATATTAACAGTTTCTCGAGTAGGCGAATTTTCAAAATCAGAAGTATTCTCGGAAACAATTTTTAGGTCAACTTTTGTAGCTTCAGGACATGTTTCTATCACAATGCCATTTGCAAATGAATGTAAAGTAGTTTCGTCAAGAGGAGACTTATCACTAACGGTTTCCTCAGAGCTATTATTTACTAAAGTTGCCAAAAAATCAAGTGGTTTTTTGCCCACCAGTAAACAAGTTTCATTCACAGATATTACCTCAGATTTAGTAGGAGAATTCCGCATATTTATGGTCTCGGAGATGTAGGGTTTAACAGACTTTCCATTATCAACATTCGTTAAAACCGACTCATCAATTGATCTACTTCTAGGAGAATTTAAAACAGAACTTTCTTCCTTCACCTCATTTAAGCTCGACATTTCCACACCAATATCCTCATTAGAATTTCCCAATTTCTGAAACCGAAGCTTCGACTTGGTCTCTGTTTCATTGGGATCAATTACAATTTCCTCATCATTTTCATCTTTAATACTAGTTACTTGAGAAACCTCATTAGTCTCACTAACCAACATATCCGAGTCAAATATTTTGGGACCATTATCCTTTTTATGTCGACTAAAAGCAAGATTAGTAGACCACTTCATCTCTAGAAGATCAGCTGCTATCTCGGCTCGTTCTAAGGAATCTGCTCTCACAACACCAGATAACTCCTCCCCTTCCTTACGAAAACTATTTTCCTTCATCGAATTACTCCCAAAAACAAGACCCAAAAGGCGAGACCTACGAGACCTTGTCCTAGTCAACGTCTTCGCATTCTCAACCGAATCCGGCGGTGGGGAATCATAGTTACAGCTCTTGGACTTTAACGGACTCCTATCCGACACCGCCACATCAGCGTCTTCGCCAGAAGACAAAGGGTAAAACAAGGATTCTCCTTCCTCGCATTCGACCTCCCTAAGAAAGTAAGCTTGCCCTCTTTGATCTAGATACATATGGAAATCCGAACGGACCCCATCGACGCTTATATCGACTACTTTTTCTTTCGATTTAAGAACACCTTGAAATTTACCAAAACGAACGTACCAAGGAGATGATTTAAAACTACCATCTTGTTGTTCGACTACAATTATATCTACAGCTCCACCGAAAGGGTGAAAAGGACCCGAAACTCTATAAACCCCTTGTGTAATGTAGCTCCCTAGCCTCCCCACAGCATACATTATTTAAACAAAATGTATAAAAATTCAATCTTTTTGAACTTTCGACCGTAAAATCCAAAACCCGGATCTTTTTTACCGAAAAACGATTACCCAAGTTAAAACTTGAACAATTCCACTTCAACTTATATTTCCTCAACAAGACATCAACATAATTGACTAAATTTCCCTCCAATTATTGTGTAATCAAATCCCTTATCAAAATAACAAAGGGATTGCCAAATCCACTAAAATGGATGTTTTGTATAATTAGATCAAAACCCAACAAAGATATACATGCATATACATACATACAGATTGAAAAACAAATAAAAAAGGAGAGAAATATCGAGTCTTTATTAAAAAAAGGGTATAAAATTGAACAAACAAAAGACAACTCATATGAATAAATAATGGGCAGCTTTAAAAGAGATAAATGGTATAAGAAATGGGTTTCAAAGCATATTCCTTATAAAGATTATTTGACTGTGCCAAAATATTAATCATTGATGAAAGAAAAAGACCCTTGTATATATACACTTTTTTATATAAATAAAATAAAATAAATTAAAAAAGGTTAAAAAAAGAGAATATTCTTTCAGATTTGGGATTTGTTTGTAAAATTAGTCACCTGAGTGTAACCGCCAGAGAGATATGAGTTTGATTAATTTCTTGGAAAGTTTGTGACAAAAATAATAATAATGAAAAAAGAAATAGATTTATTTTATTGGACCAAAATAAGATCACTGTAGCATAGGATTTAATAGGACACTTTACATTTTGAGCACAACTATACTCACCCCAAATATTAACTAAAAATATTACTCGCTGACACGGAAAAATATGTAAACCAATTATAATTTAAATAAAAATATGTTTTTAATATTAAAAAAAAATAAGTAATACACATAATCCGTCACGTCAACAGATTATGTTTTTAGGTAATATTTTTGGATAAAGATATCATTTGTCTCGAAGTTTCAAGTAGATGTGGGAAAGCTAAAGTTGGTTTGTTGATTTTAATTTGTCTGAATTGCATACTAAACCCCTTGTATTTTGGAATAAATGTCCTTATTTTTTTTTTAATGTGATTCCAAATTATATAAGTTTTTTGGTTGTGTTTTGAGGTGTTTGAATCTATAGGTCCACTTTTCATAAATGCTAAAAATTGTTAAGTAGTTTTAAAAATTTGTCATTTTATCATTAACTTTGCTAAAATGTACAAAAGTAACAGGTAAATTTAAAAAGTATGTGATCCCCCTCCCTTGAGTGATTTTCTGTATTGTATTTATAAATTGAAATTGATAGAGTACAGTAGTTAATAATCACTTTGGAGGTAGGTTGTAAATAAATGGAATGTCAGTTATGTCTAAGTTCGTTTGTAAAGTAATAATTAGGGATGCTAAAGAACTAAATTGTTCCTCAACATTCACTTCATTATGGTTACCGTAATAAACTAATATGAACCGAATATCAAAATAAAAATACCAATAATATACTTTATACATAAACTGTTATACACAAGAATCGATGTCAAAGTACAACCAACAGATCTAACAAGTTCGCATCTGCTATTTCATTTAAAAGTCTCGAGTCTTATCATTGTTCGTCTATTAAAAAAAAGAATCTACCATTTCATTCAAAAAAATTATTTTCAATTCATACCACATAAATCTGCTTATCGATCCATGTTTCTTTCAGAAACAGGCGATCTATAAAGAAATATAGAAACAGTTGACATACATATCATGATATCAATGTATAAACAAATCTGCCTAAATTAACATGGATATTTAGTGACAAATCAAAATTTACCACTACCTCAATAAATCTGGATATTAATCAACAGTTCCATCAACAATAGGCAATAAATCTGACTACTAAACAACAATATACTTTTCAAGATGAATCCTACAATCAATTACTCATCTTCAACTCTTCAATCGCCATCAAAACTTGAGACCTCGTCGACATTTCTACAGACGCCACATTTACTTGCTTCTTCATGACAGATAACCAGTCGGTATCTTTTCCTCGTGACCGACCAACTCGCAACTCACATATGGTTTTTGCAATTGCCAACACATATAGTCCACAATCATACCCATTACGATCTGCTGAGGTGTCATCTCGTACTCCATGAAGCCAGGTGTATCAGGAACGAGGCTGAGTTTATTCAGAGATTTCGGGTCCTTTTTCTTCTTTTTACTACTATTAAGCGACCCTTTTGAAGAGGGTTTGGCCGCGACATATCCCTTGACAAGTTGATATAATTTTGTAGCATAGTCGTTGTTAGTATTTTCCATGCTGTCGAGATGTATAAACGTATTTGTCGTTCTATCGTAAACCAATGTGCTCCAATGAGTTCCTTCATCTTCACTTTGTACAGTCGCAGTTATTGATTGGGAAAATTACTATTTTCTTATCGCAAAGCTTCATAGGCTCGATAGTCTCTTTTGTCTCCTCTGGGCTTATATTGAAGTTTGCAAACAGAGATGGCACAGAAGGACGAACAAGCATGACATCGTCACACTCGAATTTGTACACGAGATATTCAAAATAGAACGCGATGATATCATCAGTTAGATAACATGGTCATTGTAATACACTACAAGAAAAAATTAAGATAGTAACAGTTTACTTTTTGAAAACCGCTGGTAAATTGAGTGTCGCTAAATTTTAGCAACAGTTTAGCAATAAAAATTGTTGCTAAACTGTTGCTAAATTTAACGACATTCATTTTAACATCAGTTTAGCAAGAGACGTTCATATGGTAAACTAACATTTTTTTCCAGTGATATATCTAGGTCGGAGTTTCTTACAATTGTGTCTTTGTAACACAATACCTTTTCGTCCTCCATCGCTGCCTGCAAAAAGCAATAAAAGTGAATATATTTCAACCACAGTCTTCAAAAAACTCACTGCAAAGAAAAAAAATTGATCCATAGCTCGATAAAAGCTCAATGCATAGCTAAAAAAAAAAGCAGAAAAGCTCGCTTTCTAAGCCATTAAAGCCTATACATTCTATGCCTGGCTCTTGCAAAAACGTTTTAGATAAGTTTTCCCTTTTAAAGCTAGCTTATTAGAAGAAGAAAAAAGCTGATAAACCAAACACATTGAGCTTTGTTAAGCTAGTTATAAACATCTACGGATCAATAAATATAAACAAAATTCGGATTAAGTAATTAAAGACCTATAAACAAGATTTTATAAAAATAAAAATTGAAGGAAAAAGACTTGCGTAGTTAGATAGAGCTCGAAAATTCTCTCTTTTTGCCGTATATATGCGGAATATGTATATGCATGTAATTAACGTATGTATATATGCATGTAATACCAAAAAAAAAAAAAAAAGTACTTTATATTATATATGGCATATATAAACCTCACGTGTATCCAATTCCAACTAGGCTTTAGTTTTATTAATTTATTAGTTTTGTCCTTTTCGTTACATTTAATTACAACAATCATCCAAACACAAATATATTCTTTCAAAATAAATGGTTATAACACCTAATAGTTATCGAAAAACTCGTTTCCGCTTAATTAGTTTCCCGCTTTCAATTATTTCACGCGTAAATTTTTGAATTTCAAAAAAAAAACACGATTCACGTTTCTCACTTCCGTTTCCTGAGCCGGACCTGACAACTATGATGCAACCACCGCTTAAAATAAATTGATGTTATTTTATTTCAAGAGAAAGCGGACTTAAATTTGAATAGTTTGAGACATGATATAATCCCATACATCAACTTAACTACTTAGGTTTAGCTGCGTGTCTGTACCAGGATTATGAGTTGGAACGTGATTATGTTGGGATTAGAAAATACTCCTACACTTATAATCACGTAATTATGATGACTTTCCAAACAAAATTATTTAGACTCATATATGGTCCAGAGACAAATACGTCGCCAAGCATAATGGAAGAAAATGCTATCGTCGCGATGTTTAGCGAAGTTTTATGTTTGATAGGATGGAAAGATGATGGTTAGACTCCAGCTTTTCATTATCTAAGTTAGTTAAGCCATGCATCTCTTTATCGACAATCAAAGAAAGTATCGCTATATTGTTTGTTTTGTCCAATTTAAACTACTTAACAGATTTTGCTTTTCGTCTAAAACCATTCCATGAACTACCAGATAGAAGAAATTGTACATGCACAATATTAAGAAATGCTTTGTTCTTGCATCAAGAATAACAGAAATCTTTTTTCAAGAGAACTCCAATCCATATGATGACAGTACTGGTAGGACAAACATGTTGGGTCTTGTTTTAAGTTACAAAAACCTAAATCCCTAAAAAAGCAACCTTCTGATTATGGAAGAAACATAGAAGGCCAGCATTTCTGTTGAAGAAACCTTCTTCACCTGCAATAAGATGAAGAACACAGAAATCCAATCATTAAATAACCCGGTTTATGAGTTATAATTTCTACTAAGCTATTTTGGCTATTTAACGAAACAAATGTTGTTTTTTGTTTAAAAACTCGAGCGAATCTATTTTTTCCTCAGCCCCAAATAAGTAGCTTAGTTACTAAAACTTGCAGTCAAACACGCCTTGATCATTAATGAGATGAAACTTAAAAGAAAGGCTTCTTTGGCTGAACATGTAGTAATCTAAGTTGAACTCGAGTAACATGATCAATTTACTGAAACAACAACGCAGTACGCTGACAATTACTTACGTTGATATATTTGAGAAAAAACGGGGCATAACACTTTCATAAGCTGTTCACACGTATGATGTACACCTGCAAGTACACAATTCCTTATCACGAAAAAGTTGATGCATATATATTTGATCAATCAAACCAATGTGTTAATAAAAGCACATTTTTAAAGCACGACAAAATGCATTTTTACCTAAAACAGTGAACAGGTGAAAGAGTGAAACTTGTAAAATTTGAGTAGTTTAAAAGGAGAGCTTCAGTGAATCTCTTGTCAAAACGCTTTAGGCCGCTTTCACATATGAGTATTAAAAAACTGATCATAACAACTAACAATGACCACAATAGTGATTTTGAAAAATTGTAGCATTCAGAATTATAGTTAGTAAAAAAGAAAAACTTAATATTCACAACCTTGAATTGAGTAGGGCGGACTAGTTGGAATACAACGGCATCACCATCAATTAATTCGTGAGCAACGGCAAATCCTTTCCAACCACCACTAAGTCCATTTTTACGGGCTAAATAAATAACTGAATATTCTTCTCCCTCTTCATCAACCAATGTCACTGCACCGTCATCCCTTGGGAGGCTCCTCCTGCAGAAATACGCCGGAAGACCCTGTGATGTACGCGCATATTTAAGTCGGTATATATATTTTTTTAAATGTACAAGAAATTAACAAGTCAAAATCACGCTATATATGTATTCAGTACTTACTACAAATAGCGACCACCAAAAACACTCTCAAAGCAAAAAGGATCATTCAGAAACACGGCATTCCTTACTAAGTTGACCTTATGTAATATGAGAAATTGCAAACGTCATCAAAGAATGCACATTATATACATATAGAAACACGGAAACACACACAGACAGACTAATCACTATATACAGAGACCACCACCATGAACACAATATAAGGTAAAGACTAGTGAAATAAAATATACAATAGGTCGCTTCGAGACCCGAAAGGATCATACAAAAAGATAAGGATTATTTAATATGTTAACTTGACCTAATATGAGAACTTGCAAATGTCATCAAAGGATTTCCACAAACTTGTTTCTAATTCAGCTATAAAGTATAAATGCATGCAAAGAATGGCAATTTTATATAGTAAAGAATAGGTAGTACACAGTCAGGGCCGGCCCTTGTACAAGCCAAATAAGCCGGTCTACTTAGGCGCCAACCGAAAAAGGCGCCGAAATCTATTTTTCATTTAAAAATTTATATATATACAGTTTTTGAAGTGTTTTTATAAACATTTTAATGTGCATATTTGATATAGAGTGCCCCTGCAGTGTAGTGGTTTTTGCTCCAGCATCAAAGCAGCAGGTCACGGATTCGAGTACTGCTGGCAACGTTTTTTCTGATATTTTATTTTGAAGGATAAATAACATGAAAATATTGTCACTGAGGCTCAAACTTAAGACCTCACAGGTGGAAAAGAAACACTTTACCAACTATGCCACAACTTACAATCTAGAACATTGCATTTTTTTATTTACTGATTATTTTTAATGTTTAGATTTTACTCCACAAAAGGCGCCGCTTTATTGTTTGATATATTATCGGCTTAGGTGCTCTAGACCCTAGGACCGGCCTTGTACACAATGTTTCTATGATATTTTGACTTATCATGGGATAAGGAGTGATGTGACTATCTGGTAAGATAACCATTTAGATTGTATACTATACACTGACTATGCCATGATTATGCATACATAGGCCTAATTTGGTCTCAGCTTAGAAGAGCTCAGGTTTTTGGCTTTTTTTGCTGAAACGTTGATCGCATATGACCAGTTTGACTGCTTAGAAGCTAGGTTTTTCAGTTTTTTTGGCCGGATTAAGCTAAGTTTTCATAAGCCTGGTTGACATGGCTTTCTGGTTAAAAAAACAAAACAGATGAATTGCTTCAAATCTGCAACTTTGCAAGTCCGTAATATACATACTAAAATATGCATGTAATCTGTTACCAAAACCACCATTAACAAAAATCACTCACAACCACATTTTAATGTACTAAACCACTTGAAGAGCCATTTCGATCTGTTTCATATTAATCTGCTTTTTTGTATATAATTTGGAGCGAAATGGGGGAAACGCAAATTTTAAAAGAAAACTACCAGCCAGAAACCTCCGGTTACGTGTGATTGTGTCATTGGCTTTACAAATGTAGGGAATCCACCTTCAAGACTAGATTCCAATTCTTCAGCTTTAACTATAGCGGTTTTTCTGGATTCATCTGAAGCATATACACGATTTGCAATGTCTGTTCTCCTATTAAAACCATAACCTTGCCTGCAAACAAAAATGTTCATCGTACATTTAAAGACCAATGGAGTCTATGTTAAGGACAATATCATTTGATATAAAAAAATTCGGGATAGATAAAGATGGTAAATACGATAAAATTTTCATCCAAATATACTTTCGGAAGTTAATTGAATTACCCCAAACTTAATTTTATCGACAGAAACAAGAGAATGGAGTGCAACAACATACAACTAGAATTGCGATATTTTAAAAGGTATGACGGAAAAAAGACTCAACTTTTAGTGTCCCTCAGAGTTACTTTTGAATTTAAATTAAGCTCTCATTATCAAACATGAATAAGAGTGATGTTGCATAACTGCTATCGTGATTATTTTTTAAAAGGTATAATGGAAAAGAACTACAACACATGTCTATAAGGAGCAAAGAAAGTACCTTCTGGGCATGTCCACTCGTTCATAAGTTACCTAATAAGATCAAATATCACAGTAATTAGAGACTATTACTCTCTAATCTAAGCTGATTATATAAAATGTCATGTAAAAAGCAATACCACTTCTTTATAGGCAGGTGCAGGCACGTTAGCCACACGATTCGATCTCCTTACGGGTACAAGTTCTTTCTTAATGATTCTTGGTGTTGATGTTGTCTTTTTAACCTATCATTCACACAATTCATCCAAAGTCAGTACTGTTCCGGAACGATAGCAATTATAAATTTATTTATTTTTGTCCAGGTTTAGATTCTTAAGTGGTTGTTTTAATATCTTGTCCAGCTATAAGATTCTTTTGTCCACTAGCAAAAGCATCTTTTATTGTTTTTCCTTATACACTACTAGTAATATAGTGCTTGTATCGCTGCAGTGTGTAAGCAAATCAGAATATCAGATAGCCTTTTGAGACGGAATATTGGGTTCATTCATCTTAAAACTCAAGAATTTCACACAAGAAATCACAATACCTTAGCTTTCAAGGTATCAAACCCAATGGGATCCATCATATAGGAAAATATAAACAAATTGAGCTTAGAAGATGCACTCAAACGAACAAGCCTTCACATATATTACAAATCAAAGCTGGAACTTTAAGCTGTCCAACCAATACGGTTGTTCAAAAGCTGAGTTTTTTTTTTTTGTCTCCCGAAAAGATAGACAATTTTCAAGGTTAAAAGTTTAACCTTTCTTTTCCTTCTGATCCTCAACAATACAGCAAACAAAGATGCAGTAAAAACACAGATAAGTTGAGCTTAAAAGATGAAATCCAACAAACAAGCCTTCACATGTTTTGAAAATATAAATTCAGCCAATAAGTCTGCTCAAAAGCTAAGTTTTTTTTTTTCCACTTTTTGTCTTCTGAAAAAGGTAGAACATTCAAGATTCAAGTTGAACCCAACATTTTCTTTTGATCCTCTACAAGATAGCCGATAAGCTAATTGGGTAACACCGTAATAACAACATATACGATGCATACACACACACACACACACACACACCAACACCTATTACTCCCTCCGTTCCCAATTAATTGTCCACTACGAAACTACGTGCAATTTTGACCGGCCAATAACTTGTATCAAAATTATCCGAATGAAAATTTTCAAAAGTTAATCATATCTGCTAAAAACACAGTACATACATATAACATATATAGAGATAGAGAAAGGGGAATAAAAATAAAAAATAAAAATAAAATACCGGAAAGTGTGTTTTGAGAGAGTGAGAGAGAGTAGGAAGATGAAGCTTTTCCATAATTTTTTTATTTTCTTCAACCCTTTGTTTTCTCACCTCTTCATAGCTCAACTTTCCCATTTATCACACACACCAATTATATATATATATATATATATATAATATATGTATATATATATATATAGAGAGAGAGAGAGAACGGTGTAGTAGAAAGTGTACCGTTGGAGTGAAGAGAAAAATAAGCACCAAAGTCCAATGAATTTGTCCGTTTGGTATATCTTTTTAGTAAAAAAAAAAAATGAAAAAAAACTTGATTTTGATTTGGGAAAAACTTAAAAAAAGTTAAGTTTTAAGGTATTTATTTTTTGATATTAGCTAATAATATTTTGTTTTTTTAATCAAAATAACTTTATACGATATTTTTTTAATAAATTTTTAAAATATCATATTTAAACGATCAATTAACACGTCAAGTATACGAATAAAATTGTAGTTGAAATAAGATAATATTCATTTAAATTATTAAAACGGTAGCGATAAAGCTACCAAAGTATCCAAAATGTATCTAGTTATATTCCTCCAAAAGCAGTGATACCAAACGTTAGGGCTGGGTTCGGTTCGGTCCGGTTTGGTTTTTGGTAAAATCGAAACCGAGCATATTTTTCGGTTCGGTTTTTTTCGGTTTCAATCTTTTTATTTGGACCGAACCGGTTTTATTTTTTATTTTTCGGTATTTTTCGGTATTTTTCGGTTTTTTTTGGGTTTTTTCGGGTTTTTTCGGTCTTTTTCGGTTTCGGTCTTTTTCGGTTTGGTTTTACTGAAAACCGAAACCGACCCAAAAAAATTTCGGCTTCGGTCTTTTTCGGTTTTTTTCGATTCGGTTATCGGTTCAGTACGGTTTTTCTGGTTTTTTGCCCGGCCCTAGGCAAACGTATGTGTTTTTTTAAAATCAAAAAGATAAAAAATCTAACAAAAAAAATTAATGTCAAGCATGCACTTAGTCACTTATTTAAAATTTGAAAAAAATACTTGTACTGCTTTATATATAATTAGAGCATCTACAAGTTTTGTTAAATTTTACATGTTAAATATTGACATATCATCTTTTAATTATATGTTAAATGAAACATGTGTTGTTAATTTTAACCATCATATTAGTTTGTAATTTTAACAATATTATTTATTTTTTAATTGAAATATATAATTGTTAAAAACCCACCACTATATGTTAACGGTCAACTTTCATTTGTTTTAATGCTATACGGATAATAAATGAAGTTATATGCAAGATAAAGCAATGAATTGTTAATTAAAGTTTTTTTTTTCCGCATCGTCAATTAAAATAGTTGTAAATAACAAGTTTTTTAACAACGTTAAAGTTAGTGAGTGATTTAACATAACTAATGTGAGCAAATTTTTGTTTGTTAACCAATAATTTTATCTAACAAGTGACTTAATACGACACTGTAGATGCTATTAGAATTTTGTAAGCTCTTTAATTATTTGTTGACACCCCGATGATGATTTTTGGATCGTACCAAGTAGAATTCTGAAAAGTTTCCCGACTTTCTTATTTATCTGCGCCTCTTGCTCTGTTGCCTCTACTACTACTCGGTGTTTCGACTGATTTGATGACTCTCACGACAATATTTCATTGCTTTTAGATGATCGTCGAGATGACTTTTATATTTACTTATATTTTATTTTGGTTACTTATGTTTACTTTGTTTTGGCTGAGATAATTTAAGTGACTTTTTAGAGTTGCGGGCTAGTATGCCTATATTTTTTTTTTTATCTTTAGACTTCTGAAATTTGCTCCAAAGTCAATGTTTGTAAAACTTGTTATTTTGACTAATGATTAGTTTATATTGTAAGCTGTTTCCTAAGGCTTGTTTTGACATTTATATTTTGTTGTCAAAAAGCTGCTTTTAATTTTTGGATAATTTATCATGAAAAGGCTAAAATATCCTCAAATTTATAGTTTTCATGCGTTTGAGTATTTTTGACCCAAAATCTAGCTTTTTTTAAATAAATAAAAAACTGACAAACCAACCACACAGATTATTTTATTCAGAAATCTAAGAAAAACGTTGGCTAAACATGCACTTATAAGTAATAAACTCCTATGAAATCTTCATTCACATATTAAGGATTCATTAATTTTACTGTATGTTTTTCTTTTGAGAGAATTCGCTTGAAGTTGTTCCATGTCATGATTTAAAAAAACATCATTGTAATTGTATAGTGCGTGGATTACTTTGGATTGTGCATAAAAAAGTTGCAATTTTTTTTCCTGTAATTTTTTTTTGTCCAGATGCGTAACAAAAATATTGAATTTTTCAAAAAAAATGTTTTTCTAGTGAAAGTTGAAAGTGACTATCCAACCATAGCAAAATGAAACGGTTTACTAAAGTTGTGATTTTTTCAATTCTTCTATTGCCTAATTTTCGGCTAGTCTCGCCTCTCAAGACACGATAAGGCACTAGCGTGGAGGTTACCGAAATTTTCACAAGGAACAAAACAAGGTTTTAGTAAAGCAAATGAGAAAAAATATATTTAGTACAGCAAACTATCATACGTTAACAAAAAAGCTACAAAACTATCAACATTAACAATTTAACATACCAAACTAAGCATTAATGTGGTATGGTGATGGCATGCGACACGATTTTAAGATCGATTTTGTTGAAAAGATTTGTTTATGAAAAAAGTACATAGTTTAGTTATTAAATTGTTAATGTTGATAATTTGGTATTTTTTTGTTAACGTCTGTTAGTTGAGTGTATTAAACGTATTTTTTTTTTCTTTTCTAAAACAAATTAAAAAACAAGGACAAGATAAGAAATACATGCTAAACAACTAAGGACCCAATTTTGAGCCAGGTCGATGTGCTTACTTGTTTTGAAAGGGACTCCTCGATTCACCAAGATCCTAATCCAGTATCACTAAAACTAGAGCTGTGCGAAAACCCGAAAAAACTGAAACCGAAAAACTGAAACTTTTTCGGGTCGGTTTCGGTTTACAATAAAACCGGACCGAAAAAAATCGGAAAAACCCAAAAATTCCCAAAAAAATGTCGAAAAGCCCAAAAAAGACCGAAAAATAAAAAATAAAGCCCAAAAATAACCGAAAAAACCCGAAGAAAAACCTTAAAACCCGAAAGACCGAAACCGGACTGAAACAAACCGGTCCGGTTCGGTCCAAAAAATAAAAAGAGAAAAAACCGAAAAAAACCGAGCCGAAAAATCTGCTCAGTTTCGGTTTCGGTTTTGCTAAAAACTGAACCGAACCGGAACCAGCCCTAACTAAAACAAGCTTTTGATTGGGCCATTTTGGCCGATCGGATCGGGTTTTGTGCAACTTTGCATTCGGGTTCGGGTTTACTAAAACAAGATTATATAGTAAAATAAATAAAAAACAAAGGAGAAGATAGAAAAACATGGTAAACAAGTAGGGAGGTAGTTGGAAATAAAGTGACTATGAAGTTGACTAAACAAACAAATCTTAAAAAGTACATTGTAGGTAGTTTACTTAGTTACTTATTAGAAATGAAGAAAGTGTTGGTGACCGGGGCAACAGGGTACCTAGGTGGACACCTATGCCACGCACTGATCAAACAAGGCTACACCGTACGTGCTTTTATCCGGTCAACAAGTGACATCTCCTTACTCCCAACCGGTGAAAGCTCTCTTGACCTTGCTTACGGTGACGTTACCGATTATCCTTCCCTCCTTGCGGCTTCCGTAGACTGCCACGCTATCTTCCATGCCGCTGCGGTTGTCGAGCCTTGGCTTCCGGAACCTTCTACCTTCTTCAAGGTTCCTTGTGTTTCATTTAATTATGACTGTTTGAACTATATAATTAACTTTAGAAAAATTGGCCGGTTAAAATTGTACGTAGTTTCGTAGTGGACAGTTAATTGGAAACGGAGGGAGTACTATTTGACGTAGGGGTGGAATCGGGACCCGACCCGACCCGGAAAGCTTAAACCCGTGTCCCGATCCTATAGTTTTCGGATGCCATTAAAAAGTCCTGATCCCGACCTGAAAATGGTCGGGTCTCGATAATATTGATTCCCGATAGTTTGGGATCCTGAAAGGTCGGGACGGGTATTTCCGATGTCAAATTTTGACGTAGACTATGATTTAAAAAGCAATGAGAAAAAAAAGGTGCTTAAAAAAAACTAAGGTGTAGTGTTTGGCACATCCCGAAAGGTCTCGTTTGATGGGATCATCCGGCTCAAGCTTTTTGTTACTTAATTCTAGAATTCATTTGGTTTGTCAACTCAAGCTGAACTTCTTCTCTTTTTGGCTTGCTTTATCTACCTGAGAAAGCTACACATTGTAAATTGGCTTTATCTGACTAATTTCGTAGGGCATGTTTATTTACAACTTATAAGCTTGAATTATTTGCTGAAGCTTATAAGTTGCATTGGATTTCGCTGATCATCTCAAAAGATATATTTTTTTGGTTTGATATCTTTAAACTGATATAACTTTTACACTTGATTAACTCGCGTTTGCCTTTTTCTCAAACGTGTTTGCTTTAGTTTAAGAAAAATAACTGTTTTATTCGCTTAAAAGTTACGGTGAAACAAAAGAACCATAATGTCTCATTGATACTTGTACACGATTCAGTGTCTTTACGGGTGATTGAGGCACATATTTTTAGTGGTGTTGTTGTGTAATTAAGGTGCCACCTAATAACTTTTTGGGGGTAATTAAGAAGCATTTTTCCAGTATCTTATTGGGTAATCAAATGCAGTTAATTGAATCATTTGGGTAAATCGTAAGTCGTACTTTAGTAATTTTCTCGGGTTAATGCAGTGCAATTTAGTCCGTCCCTTCATTAGAATGTGTCAACCTCACACACAATGATTGAATCCAAGTTCCTTAAATACGAAATAAAAATGATGTACTGTAGGATGTTTTAATGATAGACAACATGAAGATTTAAAATGACTCCAAATTAAGAATTAATTTGCACAAAACTCTGCAGACGATGAGGTTGTTTGACACAGTTGTCAGAAGGGGAAATGAATGCACGGAACGAATGGAAACATGTTTCTTTTATGAAGATTATATGTGAAATAATAGGAAGCGCGAAACAAAAAGCCGAAACGCGATTTTTTAAAGGGTAAACGATTGCTAGGGCTCGACGAAAAGTAAACATTTTGAACAATATAGTGTAATTTTCCACAAAAATCACTTTCGTTTCTTCAATATGGATTCATCCAATTGTACATTTAAAAGTTGAGTTTCCCGTTTCTTATTATTTCACGTGTAATTATTAAAAAAAAATCATCTTTTTCATGTTTCACGTTTCCATTTATCGTTTCGTATCCCGCTTCCATTTCCTATCCTGGCAACTATGGTTTTATCTGTTTTTTCCTGGACAAGGGATAGTAAAACCTATGAAACACGGGTACTTTAAAAATGCGCATGTACCCGTACCCTGTACTCGTACTTGTGCTTCCTAGAATAAGACAGATGAGCCTAAGTTTTCCTCTTATTAATCTGTCTTTTGCCTGTGAGATTAAGGGCTTATTTTGTTTGGTTTCAGCTTATATGCTCAGATTTTTTCTTTAAAGTTGGATTGTATTTGGTTGACTAGCACAATGGTGTAGTTTTCTTCTTTCTTTTTTTTTTGCCTTGACTCGGTAGAATAAGAGGGATGAGCCTAATTCTTACGCCTCTTTTGGCTCAATCGTGTAAGATTACGGGCCTGATTGGTTGCAGCTTATATGCTTGAATGGTAAGTTTTCTGGGTTCTAATAAGATAGAAGCTTCAAGCTGGATGAAACTTTTTCTTTTTCTTTTCCTGAACTCCAAAAAATTCAGCTTATTTTCTTAATAGGTGCAGCCAAACATCTAAAGTCTATAACTGTACTCGTGGCGTAAACAGGGAGCTGAGATTCATATATCGGTTTTTTATATTTGTGGGGATGATTACTATATTTGGTAGATTTTTTATTAAAATACAAGATGAAAACTGGAAAAGTTACTAACTATGACGGTATGGCAAATTGGCGTAACCATCAAGTGATTCTCATGATTGTACTTGCGAAGGGAGGGAATTCATTTGACTACGTAAGGTATTTTTTGCTGGGATCTTCTGGGTCGAGCTTTTTGTTTCTCAATTCTAGAATTCATTTGGTTTCACAACTCAAGCTGAATCTTCTTTTTTGGTTTGCTTTATTTACCTGAGAAAACTAGACATTCTAAGCTTTTTCTGATTAATAGTTTTTACGCTTGATTAACTCGTTTTTGTCTCCGTCTCAAATGTGTTAGCTTTAGTTTGAGAAAAAGAACTTGTTTATTTACTTAAAAGCTATGGTGAAACAGAAGAACCATAATCTCTCGTTGATACTTGGTACACAGTCTAGTGTCTTTATGAGTGATTGTTGCACATTTATAAGTGGTGTTGCTCTGTAATTGAGCTGCAACCTCTAGATTGCGATTGGGTACTAGATTTGTTTCTTGAAATAATTTTTCCCCTTATGGCAAGACAATAATTTGTCTAGCTTTGATTGTTTTTTTATTTAGGTAAATGTAGGAGGTCTGGAGAATGTTCTGCAAGTGTATGCGGAGACGAAAACTATCGAGAAGATCATATACACGTCATCATTCTTTGCATTAGGATCAACTGATGGATATACCGCAGACGAAAATCAGGTATCAATCTTTACTATGAAAATCTTGTATATGGTATGATGAGGAGACCACTTTTGTTATATGTTCAAGGAACACTAAATTTTGGGCCTGCAGATTCACCATGGAAAATTCTTTTGCACTGAGTATGAAAAATCCAAAGCCATATCTGATAAAATCGCACTAGAAGCCGCTTCAAAAGGGGTGCCTATAATACCTGTTTATCCTGGGGTTGTATACGGTGCGGGCAAGCTCACGGGTGGTAATGCTGTTGCTCGATTGGTAATATGTTTGTCCTCTTTTGAGAAATTAAAACAGATATATCTCCTGGTCACATTTTGGTCTTGAGAAAATGCGCAAAACTTATTGGAACTTGATTTACTAGCACACATGAAAATTACAAATATAAGGGAAAAAAGGCGCACTTAAAAACTTGTGTTATGTGTACAGGGTACTATTGAAAGTATAAAACATTGTTATTTAGCTACAAAATCCATCAATATATTTGGGAAATGAAGGATTTGAAATCAAGTTATAATGGACTTCAAAATGATAATACGATAAGGAATTGGCCTATGATTTCTTTTTTATCATTATCTGATACTCGTATATTTCTTTCATCAAATAAGACTTGATCCTAGAAAGAATGTCGAATTCCAAACATGTTCATGAATCCACTGATGCTCTTCTCTCAATTTGGGTTTTGCTTTTGACCTACTTTGTTTGTAGTCTTTTTAAGTGATAAGACACTCGGTAAGTCTGTAGCATGAACAATTTTTTTGTCTATATTGACAGCATATGTAGTTATGTACTATATTATAAGTACAGCATTGCTTTCTTTCATTTAATAGAACTCTCCAATGAAATTTATCGAAAAGCTATTTCACTTGTGCCAGATTATTGAACACTACAATGGACGATTGCCTGGCTATATAGGAAGTGGAAACGACAAATTCTCTTTCAGTCACGTTGATGACGTGGCAGAGGGGCATATATCTGCTCTCAAAAAGGGTCAACCTGGTGAACGGTATCTACTTACAGGCGAAAACGCATCGTTCAAGGATGTGTTCGACATATCCGCAGCTATAACCGGAACTAAAAAACCATGGTTTAATATACCCTTGTTTGTGATCAACATTTATGGTTGGCTATCTGTTTTTGTCTCTCGAATGACCGGAAAGCTTCCCGTAGTTAGCCCTCCGGTAAATTTCCCTCCTTAATCATGCTATTAGTCTCTTTTACCGTTCCGTTTTATAAAGGTTTAATACACAGCTATGCTTTAATTCCAAATTATGTACACTAGCTGATTCTTTGTTTACGTTAGTATATGCTATTCCATGATTTTCCTGTCAATTTAGTACAATGCCATAACATTTTTATCCTCAGCTGACACGATCTTTCACTTTTGTCATCGAACTATTTTCAATTTTTGGACAAATGACGCAAGTACCCTAGCATTTGAAAACTCCTGGAAACTGAAGATAATTCTAATAAAAGTTATGTAGGTTAAAGATACAAAATTGTTAGGAACCGAATGGGAGAGTGGTCTAATGTACGAAATTGTAATGAAGTAGTGTTTTGAGTGTAATAAACTTTTTAAAAGCAGCGTTTGCTCTAACTATAAATCTTCCAAGGCAAAAGTCCTAATTATGTTATACTTTGAATTGAATTAGCCTTTTAACGGATTTGTTTCAAACATTTAAACAGGCCGTGTGTGTACTCAGACATCAGTGGGCCTACAGCTGCGAGAAGGCGGAGAAAGAGTTGGGTTACCAATCGAGAAGCTTGAGAGAAGGTCTAGCAGAGGTTTTACCATGGCTTAAGAGTTCGAAATTGATAAAATACTAAAACAAATAATAGTGTTTGCGGACTATCTTAACAACATTGTCATGATATTACTGAGAAGTATTAAGGACTAATTAGGTGTTATCTACATATTGTATTAGAAGAACTAATGCAGTAGTTATGATCCTGTATAGTTCGAGTCCCCCTCAGAATTCATAACAATGTATGTTGAGAAATTTTTCATCTTTCAGTAATATAATTTCAGTAAGTTCTTTCATTACTCGCATACAAACCGTCACAATGTGGAAAAACAAATGGAAAAAAAACTAGGAGGCCAACAAAGTCGAAATGAAAATAAAAGGCTAATGATAAAATCAAATATATGTCATTAAATAGGCGTTAGAACTATTCTCCACTTGAATGGATCAATAATCCATCAACTATATATGATGATACTATCATTTTCTATTTGTTTGATTATTCTAACCGAGTCAGTTTCTTTTTCTTGTATACTATCAATTACAACCAATAAAAAATGTCACGTCATGAAGTGTATTTGGAAATAGGATTCATATGCCAAGATATATTTAATGACTGTTTCTGGAAATATATTTGAAAGCATGAGATGTACATCTAATATCCTTGCTTACAATCATGTTTATACTTTCCATTCTGAAGAGCCTTATAATACCCTTGCTTATACCACGAAATGTTATAACTTCATGGTGAAAATAGACAATGCTGAGTAAGTTAAAAGTGTAAGAAAACAAACCATAAATATTCCATTTATTAACTTGCCTAAGCTCTTGAAAACAGGCATACTTTTAATATAGTCACTTTATCTCGAGGTAGTTGTTCATACCTAATCAGTTTTCCATTTATTTATTACTTGTATACTAAATTTTTAAGATTAAAATGGCCAAAATTGCTTACATAGACAGTGAAGGCAATTACTTTAAATATGAGAATTGCTTTCTAATTATACAACATCAACTCAAGTGGATTTTGCTGAAAGGGAAGATGAGGGAAAGAAATAAATAAATATGCTCGATTCTCCTCAATGTTTTAAATAGCGTTATCGCTATCGTAGCGTTTTTGGAGAGAAACGCTGCTACATAACGCTTTGCTATGTATTTTTTTGTTTAAATATATATAAATATAACACTAAATTCAGAACATCTAATCAAAATTAACTAAATATATATATATAAATTTTGTGATTATAGTTGAGATGGTAGAGTACTTAATTTGTTTGCAAGAGTTTTGAGGTTCAATTCTTTTAGGCTCCAATAATTTAATAAAATTTTGACTGCAAAATAAAAAATAAAAATTTGGCTGCATCTGCTATTTGCGTTATTAGTCCCTATAGCGCGAATTTAGCGGTTTATCAAAGTTTTTTTTAGGAACTATAGCACAAGATAACGAACTTCGTAAAACAATGATTCTGCTTCAACTGGAGAGACAACAAATGTTGTAGAAGGCAAAACCAAATGATTTCTATAATATTTTATAACTTTAGGATGCCGGGTAGAGAGGGTAGTTTTTTTAACTTCTTCTTTATAAGTGGGGTTGCTTAATGAACCTGACTTTTTTTCAACATCCAAGTGGTCAGCTTAAAACCATTGTTAAATGATTCTATGGCCTAGCATGCTAACATTCTTAGTTGAAATGTTCACAACTTTTCTTTCAGGTAATTGGATTAAAAGCTGTAGTTAAATACTCCATGGGCCAGAAGGTTAAAACCATAAAACTATTAGGGTAGTTGGACTTAACTCTTCTTTGAATTTGTTTGCGTAAAAGATGTTATTCATTGATTCTATGGCCTAGGAGTCTTAAAAGTTTTAAACAATTTTCCATCATGAATATTTAAAATCTTCAAGCAAGGGTAAGCCTGCCTAAGTTTTATTTATTTATTTAGTTCCAGAGCGCCATTTTGTGAAAATAGTTCACTAGTGAAACACTGGATTTGTTATCTCGAGTATGAAGGTGGTGTTGGTAACCGGGGCAAACGGCTATTTAGGCGGAAGGCTATGCCACGCCCTGATCAAACAAGGCTACTTTGTACGTGCATTCGTCTTGGCAAACACTGACCTCTCTTCACTCCCTCCGATTACTGAAAATGGTGCTATAGAGATAGTTTATGGAGACGTGACAGACTACCGGTCACTCCTGGACGCCTGCTTAGGGTGCCATGCCATCTTCCACGTTGCTGCGGTAGTTGATGCATGGGTTCCAGATCCTTCTAGAATCTTTAAGGTACCTTTCAAAAATTTATTGTGTCATCAATTGTAGTGTAATTATGGATTAATTTTAAATATTCCATCTGTCTCTAAATAGTTGTCTTGTAAAAAAAAAAAACGTGCTGCTTTGACTTTTGCTTTTGCTCACTTTTTGGGCTTTTGCTTAAAAAGATAGACTACATTGGTTGAGTAGCTTAAAAAACTTTGTTTTCCTGGGTTCTCTTTGTCCTGAAAACGATACAAGCTTTAATTTGGATTAGGACTAACCACGAAAAATTTAGCTTCTTAACATTTGGCTTAATCATGATTAACAATTTTACAAATCCTGTGTCAAAATTGTTCGGCCATAGCATTGTTTAATTATTTTTAGTATTTGTTGCAATTAGGTTAACGTTGGAGGATTAGAGAATGTATTACAAGTATATTCTGAGATGAAAACTATAGAGAAAATCATCTATACATCGTCATTCTTTGCTTTGGGATCAACTGATGGATATACTGCAGACGAGAATCAGGTTTATTTTTTAAATTTGACAGTTACAAATTGTACAATAACGTGTCATCAGATTTTTGTTGTGTACGCCAACATATAGAAATGAGCAATTAGTAGTACACTGACGATATATTTCTTGACGATTTAATACACTTAATGTACACACCAAAATCAGAATCTGATGAAAGTTAAGTGTATAAGTCGTGATTGACAAGTTCGATCAGAAAGTGAAGAAAAAGTCTTTTTATTAGATATCTTTTTATATTTGGAATGCAGATGCATCATGACAAGTTTTTCTGCACCGAGTATGAGAAATCTAAAGTCATCGCTGATAACATCGCACTAGAAGCAGCTTCGAAAGGGGTACCTATCGTATTAGTTTGTCCTGGGATGCTCTATGTTGTAGGAATGTTCACAAATGGCAATATTGTCGCTCAATTGGTAATATTTTCCGCTTTATAAAGTTGTCACAATTATTGCATCTGTTTTGAATTTGCTCTTGTAAAGCTACCCGTGATCGAGCGCGTAGAACTGAATTTCGAGGAAACTGCATGGCCTTTTCTTTCACTTGATTGAGATTTCGAGTTGAATTGAATTTCTTTCTTTACTCGTGTCAGCTCATTGAACACTTTAGTGGACGACTGCCTGGCTATATAGGCGATGGGACCGAAAAATTCTCATTTAGTTACGTTGATGACGTGGCAGATGGGCATATATCCGCCCTCAAAAAGGGTCGATCCGGCGAACGATATCTACTTACTGGTGAAAACGCGTCGTTCAAGGACGTTTTTGACATAGCGGCATCTATTACGGGAAGAAAAAAACCATGGTTTCATATCCCCTTATTTTTAATCGAGGTTTTTGGTTGGATATTAGTCTTTGTTTCTCGGATAACTGGAAAGAATCCCCTCATCTGCCCTCCGGTATATTTTATTTTCGTTCTACATTCTGACATATTATCAGATTTCCGTTTTGTACACAAATTCAAAATGCTAACAATTTGTAGTTTTGTATGCTAACATAATATTTCTCGACGACTCAACACACTATTAAGTATTAACTAGTTTTATGAAAAAGGAAATGTTTTATATACTATGTTATCATGTTCTCTTAATATCTTTTAAGCTTTTGCAACACGAGTCTATTTTCTATTTTAGTACCCCAAACTTAAGTTTGTTTCCTATATAGAGTAGAATAGCTCAAAATAAAATGTTAGATTAATGTATTATTCCCCCGTTTCAATAAAGTCGTGTAAATTTGATTTGCAAAAAACTCATATACAAATTTATTTGAAATTTGTAGGTAGATGTAAAAAATTGACGACGATACGTTAGAGTGCATATTGTGATCAACCCATGTGAACTTTCGGTCGAAGTTCTCTATGTTTGATATATTTTAGTTTAGTGACCCTCTAACCCATTTTTTTTGTAATTTTTTTTAACAGAGTGTGCGTGTAATGAGACATCAATGGGCATACACCTGCGAAAAGGCGAAGAGAGAATTGGGATACAACTCGAGAAGCTTGCGAGAAGGTTTAGAAGAGGTTTTACCGTGGCTTAAGAGCTCGAAAATGATAAATTACTAGGGGGCAAAAATAAATATACGTCCGGACAATCTTAACAAATTTATCGTCATATATTACTCAGAAGTATGATAAAGACTAATAAAGTGATATCTGAGAAAGACTAATTTGTGGGTGTTAGCACCCCTTCTTCCGATAAGACAATGTGCTTGTTTGGCGATCCACGCTATTTTGTATAAATGTATGTCTCTGGTGACACCAAAAATATGATGTTATTGTGATGATAATAAATTAGACTCTTCAAAAATACATTAGCGTTTCTCAATGTACTTTTCACTAATTTCGCTATGAAATCAACTAATGCCCATTCATGGCGATTATATGAATAACGCTACGCTTATCATGAAAACTCTTAGTCCGACACTTCAAAAGCTTTAACATGCAACCAAAGTAACGACTAATAAATGTGAACCGAAAGAATCTCGTGTTTGTGTACTTCAAAAACATTTTAGTTTTCATTTGTCGGATTGTTATGGGTGATGTTATCCACGTTTTTAGTTTCGAACGCAAACATAAATGCTAGTAATATTTTTTTGATAATAAACATATATAGGTGTTTGTTTTGTTTTGTTTTGTTTTGTTATACCACGTAGGTTGGTTAATGCCTTAATGGTAATATTGCAAACAAAAATAAGACATTATTCTGTTTCCGTTTAAGATGTTTTTACATCTTTCTGCAAAACACTCCAAATTAAGAATTAATTTGCACCAAACTCTGCACTTTGACAAGATTAAATCAATAGTGACAAGGACGGGGTCGGACGAAGACCCGAAAAAACCGAACCGAGAACGACTGAAATCGAAAAACCGAAATTTTTTGGGTCGGTTTCGGTTTACAATAAAACCGGTCCGAAAAACCTAAAAAACCGGAAAAAGACCGAAAAACCAAAAGTTAAACAGAAAAATAACGAAAAAACCCGAAGAAAACCCGAAAGACCGAAACCGGACCGAAACAAACTGGTTCGGTTCGGTCCAAAAAATTAAAAGACCGAAAAACGAAAAAAAAACGAACCGAAAAATCTGATCAGTTTCGGTTTTGCCAAAAACCGAACCGGACCAAATACAGCCCTAACAAGGACGATGAAGTTGTTTGGGGCATAGTTGTCGTAAAGGAAAATAAAAGCAGGGACGCACGAGAAACATTAAAGTGAATTTTTTTTTATAGAAAAATCGTATGTGAAATAATAGGAATGAGAAACAAGAAGCGAGAAGCGGAAAACACGATTTCTTAAATGGCAAACGAGTTTTAGTGTAGTTATGTTGGACGAATCATGCCAGTTTGGTGTCATAAAAAAGATGTTTTTTTTTTCACATCCTGAAAAAGTTTACTTTTGAAAATTAAACATTTTGAACAATACTTACAATTTTCACCTCTACAAAAATCACTTTCATTTCTTCAATACGTATTCTTCCAATTGTACATTTTAGCAAACTATAAATCTTTTTACAATAAACTGCTATGTAACATCACGATTGCAATAATGTAGAAAGTGTCTGTATCCTTATTATTTAATAATTATAGTTTGAAATTGGTGGTTTGAATATTGATTATCATTGCTTTAGTGTGCCAAAGAATGCGAAAAGTGAACATGACCTTAATAATAGAATAGAATTTACATGTCGCAAATGTGAATAAATGTAAACAAAACATATGTAGAACAAACCATAATTTATTTTTGTTCACACGGACATGCACACTACAAGAACATCAAAAACCAAAATATGTTATAAAAAAGTAACAAAATATTTTAAACAATATCATACTATTAATATAAATGAATACAATAAAACTTGAAACTATCCAATTTTTTTCAAAAATGTCTCTATTCTAATTACTCAAATAATTTAATGCAATTTAAATAAATAAATAAATAAGTAAATAAAGATTTCATTTTTTCACTCATATCAATTCATATCCCAAACAAATCATCATATATTTTTATATTACTATAACAATAAAACATTATAGTTTTACGAAATTCATTTCATTATTTTTGCAAACTTTTTGAAAATGTTAAATTTATTTGTGTCGGATCATATTTATATAAATATATGTCACACACATAACGCGTGAACTATGATTACTAATTTAAATATAACTATAGAGTTTATTTACTGCTATAACACATGCATTATATTTTGGAAACACATGGTATTATTATCGTGTTTAGACTAGTATGATTATCCGTATGTAATCAAGATTAGTACAAAATATTGGTTAAACTTAGTTTGGAAGTTGGTTAAAAAGGTAAAAGTACTCAAAGCTTCACTAAAAGCAAATGATTATTACTTAAACCAAAAAAAAAAACACAAAAAACAAATGATCATTAAACACTTTGAGAGCTTAAATCTGTAATAAACATTCTTCACATGATCATAAGTTAGTTAACAGATCTGTTAATAGATCCATTTATAACTTTGTAAGCATAACCAAATAATCTAGAAAAAAGAGAGAATTTATATATATATATAGAGAGAGAGAATGGAATGGAGAGAAAGTTAAGAAAAGGAAGAAGATGTGTAGAGAATTAAGTCACAATAATAGTAATAATAATAATAATAATAATAATGGGATGAGGGGAAAATGGTGTTCTAACAAAAGGGCAACTTTGGTAATTTGTTCAATCAACATTGTTGTGGCTCTCTATGTTCTTCACTCTCTTTACACTTCTGTATATATTTATTCTTTGAATCATTCACCAAATGGTAAGTAAGCTTCTCTTTTTTTTTTTACTATTTTGTTTTTTCATGTAGCTTTGAGATTTATGTTAAGTTTATTTCTTGTGGGAATTAAGAATGGTGTGAATTTGATTGTGTTTTATAGTTTTTGGTTTTTTACCAATTGGGTTTTGTTGACTTTGAGGAGATTTGTTGGTGCTTTGAGTTTTATGTTTTTTTTTTTCTTTTTTTGTAGGAATTAAGAATGGTGTGAATATGAGTGTGTTTCAAAGAACCTTTTCTTGTTTACTTTTTTCCATGTAGCTTTGAGTTTTATGTTGAGCTTCTTTTTGTGGGATTTAAGAATGGTGTGAATTTGATTATCTTTCAAATAACCTTTTTTGATCAATTGGGTTTTGTTTACTTTGAGGAAACTTGTTGGTGCTTTGCGGTTTGTTATTTTTTGTGGGAATTAAGAATGGTGTGAATTTAATTGTGTTTCGATGAACCTTTTTTGATCAATTGGGTTTTATTTACTTTTGAGGAAATCTGTTGGTGCTTTGAGTTTTATGTTGAAGTTTTCTTTTGTGGGAATTAAGAATGGTGTGATTTTGATAATGTTTCAAAGAACCTTTTTTTATCAGTTGGGTTTTGTTTACTTTGAGGAAATTTGTTGGTGCTTTGAATTTTATGTTGAGCTTCTTTTGTGGGAGTTAAGAATGGTGTGAATTTGATTGTGTTCCAAAAAACCTTTTTTTTACCAATTGGGTTTTGTTTACATTGAGAAAATTGTTAGTGCCTTGAGTTTTATGTTGATTTATGTTTTGGAGGATTTAGCAAATTTGGAATAGTATGAATTTGACATTGGAATATATAGAACCTTTTTTTACCAATTGGGTTTTGCTATTAGAATTTTTATTTCTATGAATTGTTTATTCTAGAACCCGTATGTTTGTTTTGTATTCTTTTTTAGAATATTCATTTGCAAGGAATTTTCACTAAATGGTAAAGTCCTCATCTTTTTCACTTGGGTTTTGTTTGTTGGTGAATATGTTGGTGATCTGAGTTTTATCTTGAATTTTCTTTATTGGGGATTAAGGAACGGTGTGAATCTGATTGTGTTCCAAAGAACCCTTTTTTACCAATTAGGTTTTGTTTATTCGAGATACTTTATTGGTATAAATTTTGTTTCAAAGAACCCATGTACCAGTTGTGTGTAATTGTGGTTTCATAGGATTATTGAATGCCATGAATCAAGTGCTTTTCTGGCTATATTTTATTTGAGGAAAAAACTGGGTTTATCAAGCTAAATATACTAGTTTTTTAGACCTAAAACCATGAATCTCACACTTTAAGCTAGATGACCAAATGTAGTCCAGTTTATAAGTAAAAATACTAACGAACCGAGCTCAAAAATTGCTCCTAAACAAGCCTGGATTTTGTTTTTTGAAAGAACCTCTTTGCCAGTTGAGTTTTTCTCTGAACAACTTTAGCACTAATTTTTTCCCAACTGACTTTATTTATGTCATTTTTGGATGCTACTAATTTATCTTCTTTGAAGAACGGGGATTTAGTACCATTTTTGTCGTTTGGAGAACTCTTTAGGCAAGTAGAGGTTTTCGCGTATACTTGCTTTTCAACTTTTTGTTATTTTCACATTCATAGCGCAAATTTATTGATGTGGCAATTCTTACTCACAGTCATTAAGTACACTCCGGCTCAGATTAAAAAGATGGATGAGGCAATTCAATTGCGAAAAGAGTCGGAACCTACGGAGTTAGTGAAATTGGTAAGCTTCATTTAGGTCTCTGAAATGTCAGTCTATATATATGGATTGGGGTGTTTTTCCACTCTGTAATGGAGGTTTGTTTTCAGTAGAGTAATATTTTCATTTTATGAAATATAAGTTGCACATTCTTTTTTGTGCAAGGTAAAAGAAATAAAAAAACAACTTTCAAATGAAGAGAACCCGGTCAAATTGCCAGTGCACTTGAAACATGTAATAAGAGAGGAGATTATCAAAAGATTAAAGGGATTGAGTGCCAACGCCAATGTTAGTGAACAACGAGGTTAGTGTATCTAATTTGAGATTGTGCGTATTTGTTCATTTGTGCATCTTTTCACCGCTTGATTTATTTCCTTATATTATTATTGAAATGTGTAGTTTATAATCTTAATTACGCTTTGTTGTGGAATTGTTTGCCTCTCAGGATGTTCCACTTTTCATTTTGTTAGGCTAAAAATTAATATTTCTGGGTATAATACTCACTAAGGCTCTGTTTGGTAACTTCTGGATTTGAAAACCCTAGTAATTTAAATGCTAGTCTGACTAAATTTTACCATGACAATTGAATCCACAATTCTTATGACATCTCAAATCACTCGATGAACTCATCGATTCCATAAAACTTGATCTTTCTCCTTCAGATTTCATAAATCCCTGGAGGTTTATAATTAATTTATTTAAACGACTCCTAATACTCTAATAGTAATTGCACATGATGATATAGTCTGATACGAATATAATTGTATTTTGAGGAAACTTTGAGATATTACTTACGAGTATTGCTACTGTATATATTATCAAGTTGGTGAATAGATGTTATTTTTTGTTATCTTTTTTAATACTTTACCCAACTTAAAGAAGTCCTTTACAGGAAGTCACTTTTGAATTTTACATTGTAAGAACTAAACAAGACAATGCCTTTTATCTGAATTATATCAGTGGCAAATTTTGTTCAAATATTAAAGAGAGGGGTTCACATAATATCTTTTACTATAATTTTTAATAAAGACAGGTAGTATGTTAAATGTAGTGATTGACATAGTTTTTTTTTTAAAAAAATTCGGTTTACACCAAAAGTCTGTACAACCTTTGTAGTACATTAGTCGGCCTTCTTAGGTAAATTTTGATGGATCTAGATTTTTTTTTGTTTGAAAATTGATGGATCTAAATGTTACTTACTAGCCAAGATGTGCTAATTCTTCCGATATTCTTATTCTGTTTTTCCACTAGTAGACTTGTTCTGGAATTTTACCAATTGAGGCTTTAAAAACCAGCCTGTTTTTGGTGTTTTTAGTTTGGGCACTGATGCTTCTTTTAAGATTTTTAACTCTCTTTTAACTCTCATTGTAGTAAATGCTAAATAGTCATAGAAAATCTTATTCTGCATCTACCTTTTGTTTTCTTTTGGATGATCTTGGATGTGCTATAATATTATAATTCGTTCCTAGTAGCTGGCTGATAAACTTAAAGTTACATTTTTTTAAAGAGTGGATGTGAATTATTTATCCTTAGCCTTATATCCTTTCAATACTTGTTTTTAAGAACAGAAACTGTTGAAAGCTGGCGAAAGGAGAAGCTAAAAGAAGTACGGGAACTATTTCTTGGAAACACCTTAAACTTCACTGTCCCCTCAGAAGAAGCTGGTATGACTTCCTCGCCTGTTGTGTTTATACATATTGTACATAATGTGTATATAAATTTACTTCACTATATATTATATAAGATTAACAGATAGATGGGAGAATAATTTTTAAAAGGGAAAATGGTTGTAGGGATGCTTGCAAAAGCCTTGGATTCCGACTGGGACCAGCTGTCAGAAGAAATTGGGCTTTGGATACCTTTAGAAGTTCATAATAAGGAACACTATGACAAACCTGAGGGTGCAGTCGATTATGGTAATTAAACAATTAAATGCCCTTGCTCTTGCTTATTTCTTTTCCTGTCTACTTAGGCTTCTTTCTTTATAATTTAATGGAAGATGGTACATAATATTTTTTCATGATTTACCACCCCACACACCCACCCACCCACACACACACACACACACACACACACACTACTTGTCAGCTAAGTTGTGCTTTTCCTCTTTTATATGTTATTATACTTACGAGTTATATTTATTTTTCCAAACAAAAAGTAAAATCTTTAGGTCCATATTTTTTCCAGTTTGTATCAGTTAGTAGTAAAAAAAATTTTTGCAAAAGATTCATGCTTATATATCATCCTATACCACACCAAGCAGTGTGGCAATCCATTGCTATAAGGCCCGGTTGGATTGCAGCTTTTTAGGTCAACATTTTTGCTTCCATTCGTAAAATCTGTCGTTTTCTGGGTTCTTGACGTTGAAAAGCTTAAAACCTAAGCCAACAAGGTCTAAATATGGGGCAGTAAAGATTGAGGACTGAGGACTCATAACCTTTGTTTCTACATCATTTTTCAATATTTCATTATTCAAGGTCATACCCAGCGCTATATAAATTTACTACCAGGAGAGTTTATTAACACAACAATTCCTGGACCCTCAATCGATCCATCATCTTTTTTTAATGTAAAAAAATCTATTTGCAGAGGAAGAAATATTGGCGGGCCCACATCTTCCACCCGAGTGCCGCACCGAGCCTCACTCAGACTATGGAGGTGCTGCTGTGAAGTGGGGACTAACTCATCACAAAGAAAGTGCTTTCGATTGTTGTATGGCTTGTTTTGACCATGCGAAACGTGCTAAACCGGGGGAAAATAAATGCAATATTTGGGTTTATTGTCCATCAGAGACGGGTTGTTATTCACCTGATATATACCAGCACAAACATACGGAGTGCTGGTTAAAATATGTAAGTTATTCCCTTACTCTCTAGTCCTTAGTATAATGTGGTAGTGGATCTGTTAATTATCGGATGATATGATACATGTTATCTTGGCTTATTCAGTTGCATCTTTTGAGTGTAGGTTTTTTTTCTTGTGCGTGTGTGGCTTTAGTGCATTTGGTTGGCCAACTTTTTTAGTTTTTTAAACGCTTATTTTTTGAGCTCAATGAAAACTAAAATATGGAGGCTGGTTTATTATATGTAAGCTATAAAGTTTAGTCAACCAACGGTCCGGTGTCGGTTAAAATATGAAAGTTGTGTCCTTACTCCATAGGCCTTTTTGGTTGCAGCTTTTAAGCTCGGATCTTCGCTGTTTTGCTTTAAACTAGACTGTATTTGGTTGATTAAACACACCTTTTTTCTGAACCTATAAAGATCCAGCATTTTTGTGTAAAAGCGGCAGCTAAATAATCCCGTAATGGCTTAATGTATGTGGCAGTTGTGTTTTGGTTATGGGTCAATATGAATGTTGGCAGATAAATGATTGAATCGTTTAGTTGCGGCTTTTCAGCTTATTTTATTGAGCTGAATGAACCAACTTTTTTCTAAACCTCAAATATTTTTCTTATTTACTTAAAAGCTGCAGACAAAAGAGCTTAAAATAGTTGTGATATATTTTATATTTCCGATTTTCTGTCTGATGCAGGCTGAACAGCCTAAACTTAGTTTCAAGGACAAATATCCAGAATCTTACCGAAACACCCATTCCAATGTACCAGAAATTGTTCCATGGGTCTCCGGTGTTATTACCACGTAACTGGAATTAATTTATTCACAAGAACCCCATAATGGAAAATATTTTTTCCTCGGCAAGACGAGACCATAATCGAAGACTTAGGAATTGTTAACTGTCGTAGAAACTTTATAATTCGTGTGTTTAGCTTGTTATAGAAAAGGCAACCCAGTGTGCGAGGTTCGGTGCTAGCACGTTATATTGTATTATTAAATTTGTTGTTCTTAGTCCTTTTTTTTTCACTGGCTGATTATGCCTCGAGTTTTGTAGTGGGACTCGATGATGCAGAGTAAAATACTGGCTATATATACGGATGTAATATGAGAATTATTCCACTATATCGTGTCTCTGGGATGTGTATGAGAATTTCTTCACTATATTGTGAATGCGGTTTTTTTCTTTAGTTTCTTTAACCCTTAAAATAAACCTTTTAGTGTTATACATTGTTTCCAGTTAATACTCGTTGAAACATTAGTTTGAGTTTTACAACTTTGAAATTTCAGACCATGTTTTCATTATCATCAATTAATTAAATTGCATGGGATATGGAATAAATAATTGCTTCCCAGCTTTTTTCGTTACTAAAATGACAATAATTAAATCTAAGAGGGAACTATGATGATGTACTAAAAATAACCTCTCTTCGAGCAACTCTTTACCCAATAAAATAACAAGAATTAAACAAAGTTTTCATATCATTTAGCCAAAGTTCAACATGCATGGTTCATAGATTTCGTCTAACAAGTTACTTACAAATAGAAATCTACAACCTAAATCTTGTTTTCAAAAAACATAAAACTGGCCATGCAATCTTAATATATATTTTTGTATTTAACTTTAAAAAAAAGTCTCAAATATATTATTTCTATTATTAAGATATATAGGAAAATAATTGTTTACTACATCAACTTTGGTTAAGAAATTGCGTACTGAACTATCAACAATATTTAACAATTTATATATACCTATCTGTGTGACTTCTCCCAATAATCACATTCGTTTTGGCTTTTTGTTCACTAGGTTACAAAAGTTTGGACCAATTTCAGCTATATTCTTTAAGGGTGTTACATACATTTCACTTAATTACGAAAAAATAAAAAGTAAAATGATTCAAACGTACAATTTTTCAAGTCTAATTACCAAAAACTACAAAACAAAATTTTTATTCTTAAAACATACCACTCTAATACATATGTGTAATTGTATGTTTATATATTTTGGGAAGAAACTTTTATATGTTGTATGTTTTGTTAATTGTCATACATCGATAGTTACGCAAAAAATTGGAGGCGATTAATTGAGAGAAAGCAGTCAAAGACACAATTTGAAGTTACAATGCATTAATAGATGACTGATTAGACTCTAATATATATTGTACTACTTTGGTATAATTTACTATGGTTTTGATACACTAAAAATACTTATTTGAGTATTTACATAGTTGATTCAAATTAGAGGACAATACACCGCCTTTGTAAACATTATAAGGTTTTAAGCAAACATTATTGTCATCGCAATCAATAATTTTCTCTATTTAGATTTTAAACATGTGTCAACATTAATAACCATCATTAAGTGTATATAAGTACATCTCATTATGTTTTAACATTGCCTGCTAAATTTAGGAAATATTTTCTTTATCCGTTTGAGATAACATGATAAGATTTTATCCAAACAGCCAATACTTTTGTGTACACTTGTGCTATATATATATATATATGAACCATTTTGGGTCCAATAATGCTTCACAATTGATCGATCAATTAACAAAATATGCACCATTTGTCCTTATCATTCTATAAAAATGAGTTCACTTCCACTCCAACCTGAATTTCAAGAGTGGTTCTCTTTGGCTCTCTCCCAAAAAACGGAATCCGAAATACCCAAAGCCGAAATAGCCCAAGAGGTTTTACCGTGGCTAAGAGTACTAAAAAATGGTACCATAAAAAGAATAGCCGGTGTCGATGTTGTACCAGCTGGTATGGACCCACTAACCGGAGTTGTTTCTAAAGATATTGTTATTGTACCGGAAACCGGTATCCGTGCCCGGTTATACCGCATGGAAAATATGGGAAATGGTGAGAAAGTGCCGCTTGTGGTTTATTTTCATGGTGGTGCATTTTGTATTGCCTCGGTGGCGGATCCATTTTATCATAATATTTTAAATGCCTTAGCAGCCGAGGCTAAGGTTGCCATAGTGTCAGTTGATTATAGGATGGTCCCGGAGTATCCGTTACCCTCAGCATATGAGGATGCTTGGTCGGCGCTTCAATGGGTAATAATATTTTAAATTGCCACTTTTTTTTCAATTGTAGTTCATGTGCATTTAAATATATTTTTTATGCATTTTTAGTCAAATTATAGAAAAATTTATGTCAAAAAAATATATTTACTTCACTTTAATCATTTAAATATATTCCATGTGTATTTTTTGTGCAGATATTACACGTATAGTTTTTTTTACTCATATAGATAAAATTTAATTATTTACTTATCTATGTCGTGTGACCCTGAAAGATTATTTGAAGTCGTAATTAATATACAGAATTACAACAAACAAAAGGATCAAACTGAAAGCAACAAATTAAGGATCATAATTGACATGTAAAGATCTTCTAAAGTAGTAATAAATACAAAATTACAACAAACTTAAAAGTTGTAGTGTATTTGTTGTAATTTATTTAAGCCTATAAACGTATGGGCAATCCCATGTGGATTTCAACTGTGACCGTTTTCATATAATGTCCAATTTTTCAATCACCAAAACTATTTTACAACATTTAGAGGAATGAACAATTAGGTCAAATTTCGAACTGCATGCATGGGATAATTAGAAGCTTTTGCTTAAAATATAAAATGTAAATAAATTATTACAAAAAAATGTAAATAAATAATAAAGTTTATACTCTGTAAGTCTATTTAGGATGGGGTTATAATAATTCACTTGTGTGTCACACTCCTATAACGACCCATTTTTTCAAGCAGACTATCACCATATGCTTAATATCACTAATATTGTTCGTTTTTATCCGATTTCGTCGTCGTTTCTCGGACCGCACGACTTTAAAAGGTCTTGGTGATAGTAAATGGAGTTTTCTTATCTTATATAGCATATAAATACTCACATATCTAGGCGATTTGGGATAATACTTTTTCTTTACACTAGTATTTTTCTACGAAAATCCGGATTTTTACACTTCCCCCTTCAGACACAATGTCCTCATCGGGTACACCATCTTTCCGATGGTGTTTCACACACAATCGGCTAGATAGCGGTTATGATATCAATTGTAACGACACGGTCCTCCGACCAGACCGCCACTATCTGCTTACTACCATCAATACTGTCCGAATTGGCCCGATTTCGTCATCGTTTCTCGGGCCGCACGATTTTAAAAGGTTTTGGTGATAGTAAGAAGAGTTTTCTTAACTTATATACCATATATTTACTCAAATATATAGGCGATGTTGGATAATATTTTCTCTTCACACCCGTATTTTTCTATGAAAATGCGGTTATTACAACTGCTCACTAACATTGGGACTGTACCACTTTTGAGTTTCGACTATCAAAATGTATACCACTATTATTATTTTTGTCGTATCATAAAAACCCGAAATATTCACTGGTCATTAAAGACCATTTGTAAGCACAATTAATACCGCTATAAACTAGCTATACCTTGGTAAATCCCGAATTCTAGTAACATTCATTGGTAATTTTTGTTTCTGGACATTTTTTTATAGGTGGCTGCCCATGTTAGAGGAAATGGTCCGGAGGACTGGCTAAAGAACGTCGATTTCAACAAAACGTTCTTAGCCGGTGACAGTGCTGGGGCAAACATTGCCCACCATACTGCGATGAGGGTCGGCTCATACCCGATCCAAGACTTCGAACTACAAGGCGCAATACTGATCCATCCCTATTTTTGGGGTAAAGACCCGATCGGGGTAGAAAAGACCGACCCAGAAAGAAAAGCTTTGGTTGACTCTTGGTGGAAATACACCTGCCCTACAAACAAAGGCAACGAAGACCCATTTATAAACCCTTTCGTGGATGAGGCACCCCCTATTTCGGGCTTGGGTTGTGACCGAGTCCTTGTTTGCGTAGCTGAAAAAGATATACTAAAAGCTAGAGGTGTGCATTATTATGAGAAACTGGTGAAAAGTGGGTGGCCAGGGGTCGCGGAGATGGAGGAGACCAAGGGCGAGGAGCATGTTTTTCAGATTTTTAATCCGAAGTGCGAGGCCGCCGTGGATTTGGTCAAGAAATGGGGAATTTTCATAAACAAAAAGTGATTCGAAGATTTTTTTTTCGAGTTGTATTGTAATTAAAATAATTTGGCCACTTGTTGTCCGAAGTATATATTTTGTATCTGCACTTGGTTTGGAAAATTGTTAATAAGATTGCAAATAAATAATATTTTTATTAATGAACTTTGATACGATGGAATAAACACTTATTTTCTAAGTCGATTTGGTCAAATCTATGAATTCATTGTCAAGACGTACAGTATTTTTTAGATTCCTTTCAGACCATGAAAACTCTGCAGAGGACCTCACGGCTTAGATTATAGTCAAAAAATTATTGCTTCGACAATTAAACTGTTAATTGGTATCTGTTTTTCTCTTATCGGAAGGAAAGATACAACGAATTCAAATGAAAGTATTAAAAAAGAGATAAAATCGTACATTAGTTGCCGGCACGACTAAAAAAACGTACAAGTACACGAGTTAAAGTTACGAACTTGTAAAATTAAACCATTCTTTCACTATTTGGCACAGGGACTTAAGTCTGCGGATTGATTTTGTGTACAACTTCCAAAATGAATGAACTTATAACTAACTAGCAAAAACCTAACAAGTGAAAGAGACGGATTTTGACATTTGATATAAATTCAAAGTCATGTGCGTGTTTTCGTATTCGCGACTTGGTCTCAGTTGAAATTTCCTCAAGAAATTATCAAAATTATCTTTGACCCGACTATTAGAAGGGGTACCAGAAATTGCTCGGATTAGGAGCTGAAATTCATATAAAATATGACATTATGATATTTGTTTCCTTTAGCATAATTCAAATATCAAAGCTGATATTTAAGCATTATATATTGAATTTCATGTTTGTTACCATAATGGTTCGAGTAATGTCATGGGGGTACATTGGTCATTGTTGGCTCTAAATATGCTGGCTTGTCTTCTTCGAGTTCATATTTTCAACAAAATGGGTGAGTATTTTTGCCGTGCTTTTAAAAAAATGAGCTGGTTTTAGTTATACACATAGTTGCAAACTCCTTTTTTTGTACCTTTCAGAAATACATTGTAAACTTATCTGTGGCTACTTGAATTTAATTGGTTATGTCTGGATATCAAATTTAATTTTGCCACAGCAACTAATACCTTCCTGGATATCAAGTATCAACCAATTTTATACAAACCAGATAACTTCCAAAATAAAAATAAAAATGAAGCAACACAAAACACCGTTCAAGTTAATGGAACTTTTACAAGAAGAATAAATTAGTAACATTGGCTCAGAGAAATTAATTCTCCAAGATAATTGCAACTATACATGTAGTTGCAAATTCAGAGTGAGGAACTCAGAAGACAACAGTATCGAGCATCGTACCTAGAGTCTGAACGATGTTTGAAGACATCAAGTTCGACACGTGTTCTTCAAGGTGTTTCTTAGCATCTTGTCTACCAACATTTGCAATTGCAAGTTTCTCCGGTGACAGCTCATCCTCTTCCTGCACCGCCTTGTTATATTTTATGGCTAGATTGAGCATTTCCTGTACATTCCAAGGACTCCCATAAGATACACATATGTGGCACATGGTTATAGCCAGTTATGAAATTTTACTGGCAAATCAATAAAAAGCAAATTCGTCAAAAACACTTTATCTTAGGATATGCAGAGAGGCCCAACTTGGATCGTATCAAAACTAAAAAAAAATTAAGGGTCATATACACTTTCACATCTTCTCAATTCATCAAATGAGTAATCTGTATTTTCACATTTTGATCTTTAATAAGTTCCAATCTAAAGAAATGCAGAGATGTCTTTCGGCAGAACCAGACAGTATAAAAGTATCTTCTAAATAAGTGCAAGTAGCAACCGGAGCTTATCACATAGATAAAATCATAATACCCAGAACATAAAGAAAACAATGAGATGGAAGCCATTAAATATCAATAAAAATAACAAACCTGGACAGTCTGTTCATTGGTCTTAGAATGAGTATCAAAGTTTTGTAGTGTCAATCCATCGGTCCACTTCTTCTTATGGAGGTTTAATAACATTTTCTCCTCAAGTTCATTCTTCCTATAATTGATTGCTATCGAGTAATAATGCCTGTTTAGCCCATGGATTAAAGCCTGCAAAAAAGATGCCCCACCAATTAATTTATTAGAAATGGAGCACGCTAATAAGCATTTACCCGAAACAGTAAAAAAATTGTAGAAATTCAGAGACAAGAGGAAAGGCGTGCAAAAAAGTGAGTCTGAACTTTGGAGTTTTTTATTCTTGACCCTACACATTTATTTGTATGATCCTATCTAGTTATGTGTTTATTGCTGGAAACTGTTGAACTTGATTATTATTTCCGCCTTCCTAAGATTATAGTCCACTATAATATTTACAATGTCTGTAAAAAATTGTCCACCTTCCTAAAAGAAAAATTATCAGTATTTTCAAACGTGAAACCACAGCTAAAGCTTTTCTGCAAGAAATTCACCAAGTGTACTTTATTCTGCGTGAATAGCATTAAAGAGCTGAAGCTTTTAGATCTTCCCGCGAAGTTTCGTTTTTCCTAAACAAGAGCCCTTTTGAACTTTGAAGCGAGCTTTTTTTTTTAAAGAAAATATTGAAATACTATAAACTTACGTTTTTGGCCTTTTATAGAACAATAACAAGAATGTGTTCAGTTAGACTGACAGTGAGTTGACATAAAGTGAGGGTACTTTCGTAATGTGTGCATACAAGCATTATTTTCGCTTAATATTATGTAGTACCATGGTGGGATAATAATTGGGACAGAAATATGAATTATGCATGGTGTATAGCTTCATTGATAAATTTATGAGAAATTTTTATTTTTCTCCACATTTTACACTTTTTCAACTCAAAGCTACAGCAGCTTTTGCCAACAAATAAATAAATTAGAGACTTGTTTCTGTGTTAAAGCATTGACATTAACACCTTCTATACAAACCAACGCATATGACACATTGTCATTAACATGTAATAAACAAATCAATATAAATGCCACGGTTGTATTAAGTAAGCACTTACTTGAATAGAGGGCTTGTTAAGGTGCCCAAGGTTGGAAGTTGTTTGTCTGGGCTCTTGACCAAGCATCATAGTTTGTGGGTTAATTAAACGAAAAGCATCAATAACCACTTTGCCCTTGACACTCTGTATTGGATCCACAACTACCGCAACAGCACGTTGATTAAGAGCTTCAAAACTCTGTAAAAAATGTTACATAAGCAAGTATAAGTAATGGCACTTGCAAGGAAAAAACAATAAGGTCTTGTTTGGTTGCAATAAGCTCAGATGTTTTTTTCTTATACGCTGGACTTCATTTGGTTGACCAGTTTAAAAAGGCTGAGGTTTTTAAATTTTTGGCAAGAATGAGCTGGAAGCTTGGATGAACGTAATCCTTTTCTCAACCTCAAAATATTAATCTTCCTTGCTAATAAAGCTGCAACGAAACGAGACCTTACTATTTACAAATTAATAAGAGGCGTCCCTTCTTCAAATAAACACAAACGCTAGGTTAAATCAATAGTTGTAAGTAAGAAGTTAACAAAAAAGGCTCGTCGGGTTGCAGCTTACAAGCTGGCCATTTTTGGCTTAAAATCTGGACAGCATCTGGGTTGACCAACTTATAGGCTAAAAGAGTAAAAGACTAATAGAAAGGGGTAACTACAAAATACTATTACGCAAGAAACAAATGTTGGCGACATTTTAGAAAATACCTGTTGAGTATTAATGTCAACACCAGATAGCCAACAGCCAAATCCAGGATGGGAATGATACCACCCAACCACCATTTCAGGTCTGCATCACGGAGGAACAGCAGAAATAAAAACATCAATCTAATGAATAAAAAGAAAGAAAACCCCCATATATGGAGCTAATTATTCTTCCAAAAAAACATTTTGCAGAAAAGTGTCTGGTCGAACTTGGAAGGGTTAAAAGCTAGTAAAGTCTAAACTTTAATACTGGTCACATATTAACTAAAAGAGTTACCATAACATGCAGTCAACCGAGTTTAAGATAGGACGTAGCCTCAATAGAGCAAGATATATACTTTTACAAGCACGTGAAAACATACTGATTGAAAGGGTTAATAGTTATTAAAAAAGGTAACATGGATAGTTAGAAAAGAATCCCAAAGAAAAAGCAATCAATTTCCTCAAAACTAAGCAAAACACATATTAATATTACAGATTCTCAGAGTAGTTCAGTTGGGGTAGATGGTTCAGTTCTCCATGTAAACTCATGGACTTGACATAAGAGGACTTGCACAATTGATAGTCCTATAAAACTAACTAGTCTATAGATTTGAAAATATGATCACTGCTACTGTCACAGAATTTTCACTAATTGAAATGCCTAATGAGTGTGTTTAATAGTTAAAACCCAGAACTGTAATCGTATTTACACCTTTTTAGTTTGCGAACAATCATATGCGTAACATTCATACTTATCTTGCTTCCTTTCTAATCATCCTCACAAAACAATCGCACTACCACATTATCACCAGAACGAAGATTTACGCAGGCTTTTTCGGTTGCCACTTTTAAGCAAACAAGCATTCATAAGAAAGTTAAGGTTTATCTAGCTTAAAGGTTCTAGCTCCTGAGGCCACAAAACAGGAAACCTTAGCATTTTTAGCTGTTAGAACAAATTAAGTGTGGCTTTTTAGCAAAAAAGCTGAGCTCATAAAGCTGCAACCAAAGTCTCAAAAAAGACAGTAGTATCAAGAAACAGTTACTAAGAAGGAAGTCTTATTACTTAACCCAAAAGAGAGTTGCAAATAAAAACAGCAACTAGGAAAGAGGTCGTATCACTTTTCCCAAAAAAAGAAATATAAAAGGAACTAAAAAAGAGGATACCTTCCGGTTTGTTTAAGCATATCGAGCATATTTGTTTGGAAAACATGGTCTACAGCTTCAACGCTAACTCCGGTACCACTTTGTGGCATAGCAAAAACATCAACCACACGAACAGTATATTCATCAACAAATTCACCCAACATAAGTCCCATAACTTCCATGGGAACTCCGGCTCTACCTGAAAAGTCCCGAATAATAGAAGAAATATAACTTAATTATCCTCGAATAATAGAAGAAATATAACTTAATTATACCACTCCTCACAAAAAAATGCATCTATAAAAGACATATTATCCACTATCTGCAGTATTATCCAATATCACTAAACTCAGTTAGATCCCCATAAAATGACAAAAGGGACCCCCTCCCCAAATTAAAGGCAGTAAATTCATAATCAGCTAAAGCTACACATAAAAACATGTCTTTTAGAAGAACACCAACTTTCACCTGCATAAATCCCAATAACTGAATTTTTATTTGAGTTAAACTATGGTTCTATCAAATAACACCCTAATTACGACCATCTTTATAAAAAGAGATGCATTTATCCAGTTACTATCAGCCAAATTCACACTAAACCCCTTAAAGGGGATAACAAATGTAAAAATCAAGCAACCCTGACCTATTTTTATACTAACTAAATCCAAAAAAATCACTAATCACGGAATTTAAACAATTAAAATATTATAGTGAAAAATATGTCAGTATTGAAACATTGTAGTGAAATCACCCTGTTTTTTTATAAATTAAGTAATCCTAACCTGTTTTTATATTCACTAACCCTATTGAATACCAAAATTTGTCGAATAAAAAATAACTGAAAACCCAAAAGAAAGATATATCCAAACCTTCATGGCTTAGTATCCAAATTAATTAATAATTAAACGCGATAGATTACTAACCACCTAAAAGCTCTACACAAAAACACAACGGCTAGCTAAAATAACAACTTAATAACCTAAACTAAATAGTAAATACAAAAGAACCAATCTTTTCCAAACTAGCTAAAAGCTACACAAAAAGAACCATTAAAATATTATAGTGAAAACTAAGTATTCAAACTATTGAAACATTGTAGTAAAAATCACCATGTTTGGTATATAAATTAAGTAATCCTGAACTGTTTTTATATTCACTAACCCTAAATTAAATTACCAAAAATTGCCAAATTTTAAAAAAAAACAACTGAAAACCCAAGGAAAGGAAATACTTTAGTAGCAAAATTAGAAAAAACAATTAAACACCATAATTGATTAATTTCTAACCTATACACAAAAGCACCATCTTTAGCTAAAATAACAACTCATTGCCTAAACTAAAAACACAATAACCAATTTTTTTCCATCTGGGTAAACCAATACTAATCAAACCATAATTAAAAAAAATAGCAACAAAAAAAAAAAAAAAAAAAAGAATCACCATGTTTGAGCATCTTAAGGAGAGCGAGTGAGGATATATAAACTTGCTCTGACGTGTCAAGCGTCGGAGAGTCCGGCGGCGGCTGACCCATCGCTCCGGCGCCGGCGAACATCCGTTGTAGCCTCTCCATTCTATCTCTCTCTCTATATCTATATCTATATATCTAATATATCTAATATATATATATATAATATATATATATAGATTTTGATATTTCTTTAGCTACAAGAATTCTATTTAGTTACCCACTTGGCTTAGCTTCTATTTTTTCCAAAACCGGAACCGGTTTTTTTTTTACACCGAACTGGTTTGTTTCGGTACTATTTTCGTTTTTTCGGGTTTTCTTTAGTTATTTTTCGGTTTTATTTTTGGTTTTTCGGTATTTTTTGGGTTTTTTTGGTTTTTTTCGGTTCGGTTTTATTATAAACCGACCTGAAAAAGTTTTGATTTTTCGGTTTCGGTCTTTTTCGGTTTTATTTTTACGGGTTTTGGCCCGGCCCTACTTCAAGCAGTACAATTTGTTATCGTTATTTGTAATATTTTTTTGATTTTTTCTTCTTAAATCAACGTTTTATTTTATTTTTAAAATATTTGTTCTAAAAAAAATCTCTAAAACTGACTTTTATATTTTATTTGGGTATTTATTGTGTGTTTTGACAATTTATAAAATAGTAATATTAATAAATACTCAAATAAAATATAAAAGTCAGTTTTAGAGATTTTTTTTGAATAACACTTTAGGAATAAAATAAAACGTTGATTTAATTAAAAAAATCGATTTTTTTTTAAAAATACATATGAAAAAAACGATAACATTATTAAAGCATAAGTTTACAAACATGACCAAGTGTGCTAATATTCGACACATGCAAACTTAAGGTGATTATGTTTTACTACTAATTATTTAGTATTCAACTTACAATTGTATGTGACCAATTTTGACATTCTTAAATCAACGTTTTATTTTATTTCTAAATATTTGTTCTAAAAAAAATCTCTAAAACTGACTTTTATATTTTATTTGGGTATTTATTATTTGTTTTGACAATTTATAAGGTAGTAAGTATTAATAAATACCCAAATAAAATATAAAAAGTCAAATTTTAGAGATTTAATGATATTAATTGTGTAGTGATATTAGTTTTTGTTACATCATTAATAGATTTGATTTTTTATTTTATCAAACTTTATATATAGTTACACGAACACGAGCATAAACAAACCGAATAGATGCATGTTCATGTTCGGTTCATTTAATAGACGGACATTATATTCTTGTTAATTATCGTGTTCGTTTATAAATGAACAAACATGAACATTAGCCGATCCGAATAGAAACAATTCCACAAACAGCGCAATTACAGCCCTACAAACAACCAGACGCATATACATTTGGTTGGATGTAAAGTTGCGAAATCCATTTGGTTGGACTCAAAATGGATAAACTACATTGAACGAGTTAAATGATGCTTCGTCGGATGAACTCGTATCTGTATTGGTAGACCCACACACAACATTAGGAATATGTAACAAGGATATCACACAATTTCAAAGATTCGCATTTGTTCTAATGGATAGAATATGGAGTGACCGCAATAGATTATCCAAAGAGCCCAGCATGTGTTCGGTATAAGAACGAAAGAAATAGTTTTTAGCCGGTACTTCTTCCATAGAGTTTGTTGCGGTGAGTAGGCAAGTGCGACTTAACACACACGGAGAATAGCCTAAAAATCCAGTGTAGACCTAGTACAATCATACTCGAAAGAGACGCGACAGTTCAGAGTGACTTTACTGTGGCTGCAATTGTAGCTCGAAACGCTCAAACTAAATTAATTACTGCAAGTACTAAACGTATCGAGGATATCGATGTTCTTAAAAGGGATCTTTGCGCTTGTTATTTGGCTTGCGACTTTGTCATTAAATATGGATGGAGTGATGTGATTATAAGGTCGGATTCCGAAATACTTGTTAAATCTTTAAACTCTCACTCAACAAGTGCATATCGGAGGTGGGAAGCAATTGAAATAAATTGTCTAGTAGACAGAGTGAATAACTCATGGGCGCACTTGTTAGCCCGATGAGCCGCCTCCTACTCTTGGGTAGGATGCATTCCATGTAATTTTATTCCGACGCTGGAATGGTGGCTCGTAAACGAATTGGATTGATTTCGTGTTATGTATCTGTTACTGTTTTAGTCGTTGTAATTATGTTTTAGCGTTTTAATGTAAGCTAAACGCATCTACATATAGGGCCCGACGAAAAACCGAAAAAATCCGAACCGAAAAAGACCGAAAAAGAAAAACCAAAACTTTTTCGGGTCGGTTTCGGTTTCCAATAAAACCGAGCCGAAAAAAACCAAAAAACCGAGAAAGACCGAAAAAACAAAACCGAAAAATAACCGAAAAAAACGAAAACCGGACCCGAAAAATCGGTTTTGCCCAATATATATACAGTAATTGTATGTATCTATTTTCTTTTAGGTTGAGTATAAAAATGGCCATCACACTCTCTCTATCTCTCTCCTCACTCCACATTCTCACTCGCCGAACCCCAACTAACTTCTCATGCTTCTCCGGCGACTCCGTCTCCGTTTCCACTTCATCTCCGCCTCCCGTACTAAAAAAGCGGAACCGGTATCGAAAGCTTTACCCGGGGGAGAGAGAGGGAATCACTGAGGAGATGAGGTTCGTCGCCATGAGGCTTCGAAACATTCAAGGCAATAAAATCGAAGATAATGATTGTGATGACGTGGCACCCAAGGAGGAGTGTGATGACACGTGGCATCCGAGTTTGGAGGGGTTTGTTAGGTTTCTGGTCGACAGCAAGGTTGTTTTCGATACGATTGAGCGGATTGTTGACGAGTCCGACAATGTCTCTTGTGAGTTTTTTTTTTTAATTAATTTGGAATTTAATCTTTTACGTATATAGAACTGTTGTATTGAAGTAATAATGGGTGATTTCTGGGCATAATTGTTACTTTTGTAATGTTGCTGTGTTGATTTGTTATAATTGTAAACTATAAGCTGTCACGTTTTCTAATTGGTGTACTATTACTGTAATTAATTTGTGAGTCTGTTAGACAGTTAGCGAGAGAATACGTGGCAGTCATTAATTGGTTCAGCTAATTTGTGATATTTTGTTATCAGGCTTGCGTTTGTTACTTTGTTTGTTTGTAAATCTCGGTTAGTCAATTTGGTTTATAGGAGAGCCGGCAATGAGCCTACATATAATGATGCATGAGTTTTATTTCTGTTATTGAAAATCTTGGTCGAAAGTAAGGTTGTTTCCTATACGATCCAGCGGTTCTGGCTATGTTTCTTATGAGTTTATGCAGTTGGTATTTATTACTCAATTGGATTTGATTAGCTCACTATATAAGGAGTTTCAACCGTAAAAAGTTACATAATTTTATATTCCTTATTGTCGTTGTCAAGGGCGAGCCTTGGCGCAACGCTAAAGTTGTTGCCATGTGACCTAGAACTTATGGGTTCGAGTTACGGAAAGGGGACACTAAGCTCAAAGGGGCCTCACCCCCTTCGGAGCCGCACATAGTGGAAGCTTTAGCACCGGGTTTGCTCTTTTATTTGTCGTTGTGATTGTCATGCTATGATATGCTTCTTTGTTTGTGCTTTTATGCTCGTTTCGTTGTAAATGGTATTGTTTTTGCATCCCCAGTTCTTGACTCTTCTGGTAAGAAGATTAGAAAAAAGTCAAAAACTAGCCTCTAATAGTGTGCTCATCTGCATTCTGCTCACAACTACACCCAAACAAGCCCTACATGTATGTCTGGCATTTTCTTTCATGCTATGTTACTCTTTCATGTAATAAACCTCTATTCCGACTTGGAAAAGCAGGGAAAACGAAAAGATTCAAAAGACAAAGGAGACACTTGATGAAAACGACTAGTTGTACCTAATTATAGATCAAAGCGGTATAGAATATAGATTTACAATTTCCATGACTGACTCTTTGTGGGTTATGATAGTTTTGGATAATCTCGAGTAAGGTTATACCTATTTAATGAAATTGATGTGTATTTGCTTTTACCATAGAAACGTAGTAGCATATAATGGAAAGAGCAAATCTTTTTGAAAGCAGTGCAGATGTTGCATTCTATTCTGGCGCATACGTCTTAATATGGGAAAATAAGTAAACAAAGTTTTTTGGTATCTTATTTAGATACTGATGGTTAATTAACTCTAAACTTGAAACAACAAAAAATTACTTTCTTTTCGTCCAATTGCAGCTTTTAAGCAGATAAGTTGTATTCTTTTGAGGTTCTCAGAAAGTTAGTCTGATCCAGCTTAAAGCTTCTACCTTTTTCGGGTCAGAAGTCCAGTAAGCTGGTTTTCCAAATGTAGCTAACATTTAAGCAAAAAAAAGGAAAAAGAACAAGAGCTTAAAAGCTGTAACCAAACCAAGGCCATATTCACTAAAGCTCTTGCTACACCTTCTTTCTTTTCTTCTCTATCATTAGATTCTTGCTCGTACCATCTGGTCCATCTCATTATTATATTTGAATTTTAACTGCCTACAGATGCGTACTTTAGAAAAACTGGACTTGAACGTTCGATAGCCCTCTCAAATGACCTGGAATGGTTTAGCCAGCAGGATATTTCTATCCCCACTCCAAGTAATCCTGGAATTACTTACGCCAAATATCTGGAAGAGCTTGCTAAGAAAAGTGCGCCTTTGTTTGTCTGCCATTTCTACAATATATACTTTTCACATATAGCGGGTGGGCAAGTGATAGCAAAACAGGTATTCGCATGTCCTCAACTGTTTTGGTTCTTAGTATAGCTTTAATCATGCCATCACGTCTGCTCTATTTGTCATATTTGAAAGCTATTTGAATTTTATGATATACTGATGTTCTGAAAATTGAAAAGTGAGTTACCAAGTTTCGTTAACAATTTGCTTGATCAAAAGTCAAGCAAGACTAGCACTTAAGATTTAGTAGCATGGACAATTTGGAGAAAATTAGCTTTTGTCTCGTTAAAGCTACCTTAAAGAATCACAAAGTGTGCATCGTATTTAGTTTGAATAAATAATTTATTATTATTGATACTTTTCGGTTTACCCCCTGTTTTGTGCCTAGTAATCTAGCTCTATCTACACCTGTGGTTTGATAATGAATCTTCTAATGCATTTTTTATGGTTTCCAAAACTATATTTGGCATAAAAAACTGAGATGTTGTCCTCAGTAACTCAAGGCATCTCATTAAAGTCTTCCATAAAGCACCATGAAAGTAAAGAGGCTTCCAAAGTTGATCTTTGTGGTTTCCGTTACATGAATATGATGATAATTTTTCACTTTTTTCAGTTCAGAATCATGTCAAAACAAGAAAATGTACAGAAAGCAAACACAATTAAAGATTTCCCCTTAGATTTACCAGGGTTGGAAATCTAAGGGCTAAGTAGGGACTTTCTTTTTAATTATTCTGGTTAAATGTGGTTAGGTCTCTGAGAAGCTCTTAGAAGGAAAAGAATTGCAATTTTGCACGTGGGAGGAAAATGACGAGGAACTTTTAAAAGGCGTACGAGATAAGCTGAACATGCTCGGCGAGGTCAGTACATGAGAGAATTATTTAAAATTAGTTTGATCATTTTTTTTCTTTGGAAAAACCACGAGTAACTGAATGAAAATTTTAAACCACAAGTGACTGAAATGAAATTTCTTAAATTGCAGCATTGGACACGGGATGAGAAAAACAAGTGCTTGAGAGAAGCCACGAAGGCATTCCAATATATGGGTCAGATTGTACGCTTGATTATATTGTAAAAGCTATAGCTTTAGCTAATATTTGCGTAAATGCTGCTGAATAGGATTCTATCAGATTATATAATTCCAATGCCCTTGGTCATTGTTTTTGTGTTCAGTTGGAAATTTATGTAGCTTTAGACGATCTTATCATGGTGTACATGATCTAATTATGAAGAAACAGTACTGGAAAAAATAACTTGATATGCACTACATATTACTAATTTTCTATTCTTTGTAACCCACTCTTATAAAATTGTTATGTACTACTACAACGATAAAACTTGAAATGGATCATGTACAGCAAAATAAGTCTATGATTATAATGTTTCGATTTACTGGCATACTTCCTTGTGCCACACCAGTAGTGAAAATAGTTGATATCAGTTGGTGTAAATTTTCTATCTGTGTTAATTCTTTATATACTTGGGCAGTATTTTGTTTCACTCTGATCTCTCCTGGCTTACTATCGAATGCATTCACCAAGTTGTATCAACAGTTGCATCGAATTTAACTTTCCTAGACTGAGAAAATGTTAGAGATAGTAAAATAATAAGAGAAATTATGTTTCCACGAAATTGGACATGAACCAAGATTTATTATTACTGTATGGAGTAGCTTTTATACAAGAAAGTAATTTTTTGTTATGTTACACAAAATGTGCAAGTATGAAGTGTACATCTTTTTTTATAAAAAAAAAAACTCAAATTCTGTAGAAATTTGTCAAAGTCTTGCCATCCAATTCTTTGTTGAAAAACCTTTGCATGAAGTCGGAGAGAGTGAACTCGCGATACGCGGCGGGTTTCTCTGCAGTGATTAGCTCTGGCAATGGTCCAAACAACCCCTCGCGGTTGCTTGTGTTGAAGAAAACCGCAATAGAGACCCTGGGATTGTGTTGATCATTGGCTAACACTCTGTGTTCTACACTCTTGTATTCATCATTTGATATAATCTACACAAGATCAAAAGAGAAAAGTAGGTTCAGAGCTTAATTTTTAATTTAAGATAGACTAGGGGAAATTTAAGAAAATTGCTAGACCACCACGCTATGTTTTACTCGAGTAACAACTGATTCAAAAAGCTGAGATTCTTGGGATAAAGGCATAGCTTGATGACGATGGTGATGTAGTCTTAATTAATCGCTCCCATAGCATTAGCATGAATCTAGTTTTAATATTGCTATCCTAGCAACAATACCAACATAGATGAACAACTATATCAAGGTTAGCAAAAATTACTCATAACAATAGCATATGTCTAGATTTAATATTGCTATCTTGGTAAACAATACCAACATAGATGAACAAATATATATATATATATATATATATATATATCAATGTTAGCAAATATTACCTGAAGAATATCACCAATGTTTACGACAAGAGCCCCCTCGACAGGCTCAACGTCTAGCCACTCATCCCCGTACTTAACCTGCAACCCCACGATGTCGTTCTGCAACAACATTGTTATAACCCCGGGATCCGTGTGTGGCGTTAGCCCATAAGTCAAATCAGGCTGTGGACAATACGGATAGTAATGTGCTGCCATTATCCTTGCCTCTAAACACGCCATCTCCTTCAACTTATTTGTTTCCACACCTAACCCCTCGCATAAAATCCCCATCACGAGCTCCGCAAGTCTTTTGACCTCTGGGTCCCACTCAAGAACCAGGGGACGGACCACTTCTGGAACATCGTCGATACTGGGTGGGACTGGTCCCAAACGGACCTGTTATTAAGTAATATAAAAGAGTAAAAGACAATTCTTATTGAACTACTGAATCACAAGTGGTATAAATAACTTTTTCTGTATATGCTGAATCCTGCATCACATATTGCTCATTTGACTTAGCTTAGTACTCTACGATTTATTGATTAACAATGTCAAAGAACCATGGCGGAGCTACAAGGAGGCGTTGGGGGTTGTTGTCATGGCAACACCGCAATTTACAGATTGTTGATCTTTTTATAAAGATTTTTCAAAATAATTCAAAAGTAATATGTTTCCAAATCCTGTAAAAATAAACTTTTGTATTTAGCAACCCATAATAAAATTGCTGGCTTGGCGTTTTCAGTGACATTATTCAACCTTCACCAGCTGCATCTAATACAAACAAAATATCGCTGGAGTTTAAATTTGAAAGAAAATGAAACTGAAGCTCTAGAGCAAACTTACCGGTCAGCTTAGAAACCTCGAAGACACAAAAAAAGATCAGTTTTTTCAACATTTACAAGACAATATACTGAAAATTTTAAAAAAACTACTGAGATTAAGCTGCAAGGAGACAAGCTATAATGAAGGTTCATGCTAGCATTTCTTCACCTAACCCGAGTCAAAAATGTCAATGCTTATCTAACTTTATGCAAAAAGAAAAAAAAGGAGCAATAAATACTGTAGAAAACTTGCATAACAAAAAAACATAAAGTGATTAACAACCAAAAAATGTCCTGAAACATTACAAAAATCAAAGCGCAACACGGATCACAATTTAACAACATATTGTCTTGAAACACAATCAACTTCCAAGAAAAATATTGTCTCGATATGCCATACAAACCCAAACTCAAAACTCAAGAAACAAAATGAAATATTTACTAAATGGTTATTTATCGTGGATATGCCAAATCAAAGAAAATAAATAACTAATGCATGATTCATTTACCCAATTACCCTGGAATCCATGCACACACAACAACAACTACTTTTACTAAATACAGAACAGGGCACTCTTAATAGATACATATGCAGTCATCAATTTTTCGTAAAAAGTTGTATTTACAAGTCTCCTTACAAAGTCGGACGCACATAGTATCTTACAGGCAATGATATGCCCCGTTGGTTATCCAGGTTGAGTTACTTAGGTTGCTTTGGCCTGTGAAGCACCAACAAAACGAACACACGGGCGAGACCGACACACAAGCGGGGAACCGGCATGTGTCCCGCCCGGTCTTTGCCGCTCCGATGCCTAAGTAAGAACATAGCTTCCACAAGATAAAATGAAATGACAAGGCGACATATAAACAAATACAGGCAAGTTGTTAGTTTGTTTAGTCATATGGATAGGCAGTTGATTATGAATACTTCAGCTATTAATAGTTAAGACATGTATCACAGGGATATTTAAATATTAATAGCTGAAGTATTATCAGGTATGTAATAAAGTAAATATATTCATAAGTGGAGAAAGAGAGGAATATAGTCAATATGTAGTATTGAGCCATATTGTGAGAAGTAAGGACTCCGGGGAGGACAGAAACGAGGTCTAGAACTGCGATAATACATAAAACGGCGTGACGTGATCAATTGGGTGATAAGAGAGCTCCAGTGAGAGCTCTGCCTTGAGGGCCATATATACCAGTTTGCTATATACATGGTGTGACCATGTATTATGTATATAGCTATATAGTTGTTTGTATTTGACAGTATATATTAGTTAGATAGTTCAGGCAGGAAATGTGCATGGGAAAAAATGGTAAAATGATATCCAACCTATTACCTTTTAGTTATTTGATATCTAACCTAACACACTTTTTAATTTACATTTTCGCTCCAATTAAGGGACTCAACTAACATCCGATCATTTTAACCTAATTAAATCAAGCATATTAAGTAGGGTTTCACTTTAAATTATTTAATACAACAATTGAAGGTTTCACATAGTTTAATCAATAGTAAAGGAGACTTAGTATGCGTTAAAAAACGATGATCGAAAACAGATTGAGTCCATTAATTGGACTGAATATGTATAGATTGGGTACCAAATTAGAAAAAAAATGTTAAGTTGGGTAACAAATTAAAGCGAAACGTATAAGTTGGGTACCGAATTAGAAAAAGTGTTAGGTTGGGTATCAGATCGCTAAAAGTTAATAGGTTGGGTATCATTTTAACAAATTTCCCGTTGTGCATGTGATGTAAGTTTGTGATTGTGAGCATGTGATAGTTTTCTCCTTATGCTATTAAATCATATAGGTTACGAAACTGTCACAATCAGTCCTACACATTAAACCACATACCACTCCACTGATTTATAATAGATTACAGAAGAGTCCACAAGTTAATATTCGCTTACAAAACAGCCCACATATACTTTATTACATACCCATTCAATAACACTCCTAGAAACAAATATCCTATTTATACTAATTACATAATTTTCTCCTTCTGCTATTAAATCATGTAGGTTACGAAACTGTCACAATCAGTCCTACAAGTTAACCTAAATATCAGTGCACTGATTTATAAAAGATGACAAAAGAGTCCACAAGTTGATATACACTTACAAAACAGTCCATATACTATATTTCATACACAATAACATTCCTAGAACAAACAAACAAACTGGTAGCGGAGTCACGCCAGCTAGCACCCTTAAACTTGAATAATTACGATAGACACAAAAAATCCTATTTTCCTATACTAAATTACTAATTAGATAGTTTTCTCCTTATGCTATTAAATCATGCAGGTTACGAAACTGTCATAATCAGTCCTACATATTAAACTACATACCAGTCCACTAATTTTAAAAAGTTAACAGAAAAAGTCCACAAGTTTACATAAAATCACAACTCAGTCCATATACTATATGACATACTCAATAACACTCCTAGAAGTTCACAACATATGCAGAAAATCCTATTTATACTCTTATTCCATAGTTTTCTCCTTATGCTATTAAATCCTGTCAGTTACAAGACTGTCATAATCAGTCCTACACATTAAACCACATACCACTCCACTCCACTGATTTTATAAAATATTACACAAGAGTCCACAAGTTTATTATAAATTTACAATACAATCCATAAACTAACAAACAAACAAACCTCTACATAGTTTTCTCCTTATGCTATTAAATCCTATAGGATAAAAAAACAGTCACAATCAGTCCTACACATTAAACTACACATCAGTCCACTGAATCATAATAAATTACAGAAGAATCCACAAGTTTATATAAAGTTACAAAACAGTCGATATACTAAATCTATATTACAAACTCGATAACATTCCTTAAACTTAAAAAGATCCTATTCAAACTAATTACATAGTTTTCTTCTTCCGATGCTATTAAATCCTTCAAGTTACAAAACTGTCACAATCAGTCTACAAATTTTATGATTAGATTTTATAAGCCGGTCAAAATTGCACGTAGTTTCGTAGTAGACAGTTAAATGGGAACGGAGAACAGAGGGAGTAGGAAAAAAAAAGCATACCTGTAGCGAGTCGCGCCAGCTGGCGGCCTTGGACTTAAAAAGATCAACATTAGACTGGTAAGCGAACCCGGGACCGGGATCACGTCTATAATAGGCTGCACGCTTCTCCTCGCTCAGCTCATTAAACCCCTCGACCGACCCAAAAGCCCGGCCCAAGCTCTCTTTATTGATTCCGTGATTAATAATATTAAAAAACCCAAACTCCTTAGCAGCGGATTTAACGGTGGAGATGAGTAAGGGGCGTGGGAGGGTGAGATCAATGGTGGGGATTGGTTTGGTGGGTTTAAGTTGGGTTATGTGTCGGTCTATTCGAGTCGGGTTACGGAAAAAAGGTGGGATGGTTAATAGGCCCGAGTCGAGAAGGCCTTTTACGCCGGTTTTCGAGTCGTCGAATTTTTGTATCTCTTTTAATCGGTCGTAGTTAAGTGGTGGTGGTGGTGACGTGGCAGACATGGTTTCCGTTTTGTCTTTTGTTTTTAATATAATTTTTGGTAAAAAAGACTAAAAGAGTTTATTTTTCTCTTTCTCTCACTTTTTTGGAAGATTCGTTTTTTTGTTTTACTTCTGATTTTAATTGAGTGTTTGGCGAGATTTGCCGTCACGGAAATTAATTACTAAATCTTTTACTTATATCATACGTCACCACATACGTACGTTTACAATTGACTAAAGTTTTATTAACAGTACCTTTATATTTAATTGATTATACCGATCAATATGTAAAAAAAATTTATAAGTTAACCATATAATTCAAATATTAACTTTTATAATTATATTTTAAAAAAATTATTTCGATAATTTTGATATAAGTTATAATCCGGTCAAAATTACACGTAATTTCGTAATACACAATTAAATGGAAACAGAGGGAGTACGCATTTTTTTTTTAAATCAACTTTCTATTTTATTTTTAAAGTATTTGTTCAAAAATATATGTTAAATTTGATTTTTTAATATTTTTTAGGGGTATTTATTAATATTAATAATAATAAAATTAGCAAAACAAACAACAAATAACAAAGAAAAGTATAAGTCAAATTTTATGAAATTTTATGCATAAACACTTTATAAATAAATAAAATTACGAATACATACGAAGAAAACGATAATATAAATAAAACTTGTCCTATCAAACATGGCCAAATGTGAACCTGTATGTAACAGTACACCACTCAAACTGTTGGCCCGTACGGCTAAACTTTAGAGGAAGGGTGAATAAGATTTTAGGCGTTTTTCGCGGAATTAAAATTCTAAGCGCAACTAACAAGCTAACTAGCTCAATATATATTTGCGATAATAAATATGTGATGATAATGTATGAATAAATTGAAACATGCGCACAATCACAAAAATATAAGTTGCGAAAAGTAAAAATTAAGGAAAGAAATTGACACCACGATTTATAGAGGTTCGGCAAATCGGTCTACGTCCTCTCATCGGTATTCAAGCTACCGAGTATTTTACTAAAAATCTTATTTCCGATTTTACAAATCCTAACGACCTAATCAATCGATTTGCTCACCCTCTACCCGAGGTTCCTACTCTTGATACAAGTGCAAGCGAACACGTTTACGAGTCAACGACTCCCCCTCAATCTATGAGTACTCAAGTGTTTAACCTAAAACTTTTAACCAACACTTTGGCTTAAAAGGTTTTACCCAAACACTCATTCACAATTGAGCTTATAATTTGCTCTTTACAAATTTATCGAAAGTAAAACAACGCTCACAATTTGATTGCTTCTAAATAAGCTAATTTGTGATGTTTGATCGTGCGTTGAGCTTGAATTGCTTTTTCTTCAATTTTTCTCTTTTTTGAAATATTTATCCAAAATGGTGATTTTGGGTTTTTGAGAGGGAGAGGTTGAAGGATAATGAATGGTTGTGTTTTGAGAGTGATTGGGGGTGTGTTTATAAGACCAGAAAAGTCTGTTTTATCAATTATGACCGTTGGGTAGATGGTTGAGGGTTTTATCCAAACGTTAAAGCTGCTTATTCAAAAAAGCTAAAAAGCTATTTCTGAATTCGGCTGAAAAACGATCGGTCGTTTCTTCAGTCGACCGGTCGTTTCAGAAAAATGATCGGTCGTTTTATACAGTCGACCGGTCGTTTTTATAATGACCTCTCTGGAAGAATTTGGACCAAAACGATCGGTCGTTTTGTCCAAAACGATCGGTCGTTTTTTGCTAATTTTCGGTTTACTTCGAATGCTCGTAACTTCTTCGTTTTAGCTCCGATTCTGGTTCCACTTAAACCTTTGGCTTCATTATCGAATGCTCTATCTTTCTGACGTCCTAAAATATACATTTTCTATTTTTGGAAAAGACCAAGCATTATATCATCGAAATATAGAAATCGTAAAATCATTAAAAACATAATCAAAATCAATTATTGAACCCAAAGTTCAAAACAAACTAGCTAGTTGATGAATTATAATTTATTATATAATTCTTTTTTGTGTATATCTGTGTGAACATGATGCCATGTTAATTAATTTGTATCATCTAAGAGGCTGGATTTTTGTACTACATTATTTCTGAAAAAACATACAAACCTTAGATTAAATCTACGATTTGCTGTGATTCAGTGCAAACCGTACATTTAATCTACGGTTTGCTGAAGATTTCAGAAATTGCAGAATAGTCTCTACATTTCGTAAAAACTCAATATTGGTCCTATCAATTAAAATACTGAATATTTTTTTCAAATTAAACATGAATTTTTTTTATAAAAAACTAAATGACATATTATTAAAAATATACATAAAATAAAAATACATTTTTTTATAAAATAGTAAATCTTTTAAACATGAATATTTTATAATTAGTTAAAATATTGGTTATATCAATAAAAATACTCCAATTTTAGATATAAATGTTTTATAATTAGTTGATAATTTTATAGTTTATTAGAGTATTTCGAGCAAATTTCAACTTATATATAGCGCTAGAAAGGCAATCGGGAAAACAAATTGTAACTGAAAAAGAAGCTATAAACGTATCAAGTCCATAATTAGTTTTTTATTTTTAATTTTATGTAAATTACTCTTTTTTCCAAGTTGTTGTAAATTTATATGATGTATCATGTTTAATAAATATGTTTTATGAAATTTAGTTAATGTTTGCATACTGAGTTAATTTCTTTTATGAAATTTATATAATTTATGATTGTTTCATTCAAGAAAATTGACGATTGACACCAAATTGACGATTTAGTTAATGTTTCATATTGCGTTATCCAAGTGTTAAAAACAAACCAAAAACATTCCATAAAAATTGACGATTTAGTTAATGTTTCAATAAATCTCAACTTATACACTTCACAAAAAGGTAACATGAACCAAAAACATAAAATTTATCAAATCAACTTTTTTTATGTAAATTTGTCTAAATTTTGTGTTTATTTTGAGAGATTGTTAGAATTGACCAAATTTATTTTATGTAAATTTTTAAGAATAAGGCATTTAGTTTTTTTTATTAAAAAAATCATGTTTAATTTTTAAAATTAGAGCATTTTTATTGATATAAAAAATATTACAACTCTAATAAACTATAAAATTATCAACTAATTATAAAACATGTATATCTAAAATTGGAGTATTTTTTTATTGATATAACCAATATTTTAACTAATTATAAAATATTCATGTTTAAAAGATTTACTATTTTATAAAAAATGTATTTTTATTTTATGTATATTTTTAATAATATGTCATTTAGTTTTTTATAAAAAAAATTCATGTTTAATTTGAAAAAAATATCAAGTATTTTAATTGATAGGACCAATATTGAGTTTTTACGAAATGCAGGGACTGCTATGCAATTTCTGAAAACTTCAGCAAACCGTAGATTAAATGTACGGTTTGCACTGAATCACAGCAAACCGTAGATTTAATCTACGGTTTGTGCGTTTATTCAGAAATAATATAGTACAAAAATCCAGCCTCGTCATCTAACTAATAAGTCACGAGTTCGAGACGTGCGTGGTTAACACCCCGTTACAAATATATAAGTAAAGACTGAATATATTAGACTCAAAGCGGCCAAACCTTTCTCGATCGAATTCTGCATATCGGGACCTTTAGTACAGATTGTATCATACTATTAATATAAGCAAACCCAAGAAAAGTTGAGACTGCCTAATTTTTTCCAAATTTTCTAAAAATACCCTTACTCTATTTTAATAATTACCGATATATATAGTCTAATTAATTAACTATTCGTGTTCACTATATTTTTCTAATTACGGATGTAGCCTAAATTAATTAACAATTCGTTTTAACCTCCATAACTATAATAAATGATAACAAATTTGAATATTATGTTAAAAATAAAATATATTACGAGATTTATGTCATTATGCGTCTCACACGCAACGCGTGAGTAACTTTTACTAGTTTTTATATACATGAACCAAATAATTTGTTAGTTATGTGAGAGATATGAACCAAATAATGTATCCATTTAGGATAAATAAACAATATATTTTTGAAACTAAATTAATAAAAACATAACCAAAAAATTCTAATTAACAAAAACATATCCAAAATTTTATACCCTAATTTGTATATTTCATACTATTATTCCAAAAGTTCGTACCCTTGTTTCAAAAGTTCATACCCTGATTTGTATTTTTCATACCATTATTCCAAAAGTTCATACATTTATTTCAAAAGTTCATAGCCTAATTTGTATTTTTCATACCCTTATTCCAAAAGTTAATACACTTATTTTAAAAGTTCATACCCTAATTTGTATTTTTCATACCCTTATTTCAAAAGTTTATACCCTTATTTCAAAAGTTCATACCCTAATTTGTATTTTTTATACCCTTATTTCAAAAGTTCATATACTGATTCGTAGAGTTCAACCTTATTTTCAAAATTCATACCCCAATTTACGTGATTCATATACATAATTTTCAACTTCATACCCTTAATTCACGTAATTCATACACTTATTTTTTAACATTATATACTAATTAACAAATTCAACTCTTACCCGTCCTCTAATCTCAAACTATCACGTCGTCGTCGTGAGCCTCTCATTCGACGATCGAATCTCCGTCGACATCAATCTCGAGTTTTCGACCTCGCTGTACACACTCGCCGTCCATTCCAATAAATGTGTCCGTCTCAATCTGCACGGAAGAGATAGATCGGAGCGAGAGAGAAGAAGAAAAATATCGAAAAAATAGAGGTAGAATAAGGAGAGAGATCGGAAAGAGAGACGAATGATGAGAGATCGAAAAGAGTGAGAATGAGGAGGAGAGAGATCGGAGGGAGAGAGAAGGAGCATGGAGAAATTGGAGAGAATGTAAGAGGAGAAGAGAGATGAAAGAGATTGAGAGAGATGAATGAACTTTTTTGTTATTATTAATTATTAATTATTAATTGAAGTTATATTTTTAATAATTTAATTTTTGAGTGTATATTTTTGTTAATATAATAATAGTAGTATATGTTTACGTTAATTGTACCATCAATTTACGAGAGAGGGATAATTTTGTGAAGTTGAAAACGGTGGCAATGTGATAGATAGATAATGTTATAAATTATATAATTGTATTATTTTAATCTAATTGCTCTATAAACATGTTAATTGAGAGATTGTAGATAACTTTACATTTACAAAGAATTTTAAATGGCTCACATGTTAAAAAGATTCTCAAATTGAGGTAGTTATGTAATGAATCAACCGAGTCCGACTTGTGTGTTCAAATGGTCAACCGGAAAATATTGAAGTACACATAAATGACATTCTTAAATAGTTAAAATTTTAACATTAACATAGAAGCCATATAGTTTTACGTACCAACGTAATGTAGTACGTGCCTGTTAAAGACTTCAAGTAGAGAACTTGGATTTGGAATTTGTCAAGAAATGTTCTTGTTTTCGTTTTCGGTCACTTATTAGAGTTAGAACATCTTAATTAAGACTATGCTCTCGGATCTTTTGCGCTCTTAATAATATCATTCCACATATTTGTGACTTTGTTTAAAAATGTCACAGTTGAGATAACGATCGATTGGTATATGAAAGGAAATATACCACACAAGAAGGCAAGGCAACAAAAGTGGAACGCGTATATTTTCAATTCGACATAGTTCTTCTTTATATAGGTAATATTGACAGAGTCGACTAAAATATAAAATTAGTTCGTCGCTTGAGGAGGAAGAGTCCCTTTCAGGAACGACGAAATCATAGTTAGGGCTCGCTCGGGTTGGTAACTTGGAACTGTATGCCCAGCTCCCCTCACCGTCGTCAAAACCAATCCCTCGTACTCCTCCACATAACCTCCAACCTGTATTTTTAAAAATTAATTAGTAATATTGTACCCAAAATTTTATACACTGAAAATATGATTGGTGAACATTTGTTGTGTATATTTAAACTTTTTTGAGTAAAAAATAAGTTGAGAAAAAGCGATTTTGTTGTTTGTTTCTAAAACAAAAATGTCAGAATATCATTGGGCGTATAGTATATACACTGAACGCAAAGTGAATGTCGTTAAATTTAGCAAATATTTTGTTGTTATACTCTTGATAAACTTATAGCGACAATTTAATTATTATAGCAACAGAGCTTCTGATAGTATCTTAGCATTTTCTTATAGTTAGTGAAATTTCTTAAGCATTCTACCTCTTTGTTCAAATACCACGGCTTCCATGAAGTCGTTACAGGAAGTTTTAAGGCCTTTATCGCAAGTCTGGAGGATGTTATTGGTACTCGACCATCCATGTCTCCGCTGCAGATCATAATTATACATCCAATGCTATATAATAGACGTCGAATAATAATGAATGTGTTGTATATATTTTTTAAGTATAGACTAACCTGTAAACCCATATGCGAATACCGCTTGTAATAAGATCTTTGATCGTCGGGAGAATGGAGGATTCCCAGTCATTCCAGGCAAGGTTCCTATTCATTTTATTGACAAAAATAAGCATTTCGATTTATAGAACTCCATTTGGAGATTTTTAGTTGGACTGAATAACTAGTTAAGGGCTTGTTTGGTTAATGTGTTCAATTATATAACTCGCTTAAATCTTAATTGACATTAGAAAAAAAATAGGTTCATTTTGTTAACAACTTTTTAACCTTTTCAGGTCGAAAAACAAATATACCGGTTTTCAAAATGTCCTAGTAGAGGCACTAGGAAACTAGATGAGCTTAGAAGTCGCGACGATACACCCTGAAATTCATAACAGAATATATTCGAGATAATAAAACTTACGCGCAAAAATCCCACGATGTGGTTCTGGCATGAAGAGCTTGTTGCACCTCAGGCGAGTTCAAGTAGGGTTTGACATAATTATCTGTGCACGGATCAAAATCTCCCACCTGATTTTCAATATACCAAATAAATTTGATTTTTATTGATCAGTCTAACATAATATTGAAGCATGATTGTGTATGAAAGATGGACTTACGGAGCTAGCTATAGATTTACGGCTCTGTGAATCGCAATTAGGTGCGTATATGTTGTATACATCGATGTTACCATATTCACTATCTCCTTGACCTTGGTAACTCTGGCACTGTGCGCTAAACTTTCCAGTAGCATAGTCGCAATTTTGGGTGATACCTGCGTGCGTTTCGTCTGAGTTTAGAGCATGTGTCCAGTAATAGTCGTAATTACCCTCGGTACATGTGTTATCATCTATCAATGCATTCCCAATCTGTAGAATATTGCAAAAGAATTAAATTAAATTTTAGTCTTCGACTATTAGATTATAAACTGGTCTATTATTTTGTATCTGTTTGGTTACATTATGGTTTTCGATTGTGAAACTTTTGTTTTTCTGCCAAATCCTTCCTTTTATTAAATAGTCTTGATTTTCATTTAAGTAAAAAAGTTAGACCTGTGTAAACAGTTACTGGGTAAGTTTCTGAAACCAAAAGGTTAATATCCCAGTCACAAAACTAAATGCATTCTGAGCTTTTATAGGTTAGATCATAACAAACTCGATGTTTTATTTGGTTGCATCAATCTTATTTCGTTGGTAAAATTATAAGCTGAGCTGTTAAATTTGCTGGACTCTAAAAAACAAGTACTGATCAGGACCTCAACTTCATGAACAAACGACCGAATTATAAATTGTGCAAAGCTGTAAAACTTGTAATGCTATTCACAATTCACTAACCGCAATGCCTTTGAGGTTGATGACAGTTTGATTCGTGTTCTTGTTATTTGCGAGAATGGTATAAGCAAGCTGAGGAACGTAATGTCCAGCATAGCTCTCCCCCGTTAGATACAAATCTCGTGTTTTGTATTCTGGGAACCTATCAAGCCAATTCACGAGAAATGTGTATGCATCATTGGCGGTATTTTTGTCACCAGCATTATCGTAGTCGGACGAAGTGTTTGAGTAAGAAAATCCCACTCCAGCAGGAGATTCCAGGAAAAGTACATTTGCAACTTCCATTTTAAAAAAATACGTTAGCTCATTTCATTCCTCATGTTAATAATTGTAATATTTATGGGGTTATTATAGAATGTGGTCGATTATACCGTTGTTCCATGCGTACTCATTTTTGTAGAGTGTTTTTCCATCGGTGTTGACACGGAATGGTCCCAATTCTTCCATCGCTCCGTAACCCAATGATGAGCATCCTGGCCCTGAACATTATATTGGTACTTATCAAATATTTTTTTCGATTTTTGCTGTCGTAGCTATGGCCAAATGGTAATGATCTTTATTAATTTGTTAGCTACCACAAGTCCATGATATCGCTTATTCATGGCCAAATGGTAATGATCTTCATTAATTTGGACTAAGCAATAATATTTGTTGGGTTTCATGTTTAGTTCTCATGAATAAATTCTAACATTGTTGGCGTGTTTCTCTTTTATATCATATGAAAAAAGAGTTTACTGATTAACTTACTTATCCAACCATAACAACTCCACTCATAAAAATCCTACCAACTCAACAAACTCACCTGTCGAGCTAACATAATCATTATAATTAAATTGTTTTTCTTATGTAAACAAGGATATAATAAATTAGTTACATTAAACAATTTACATAAAATAATATTCAACGTATTTCTAAATGTGACTATCACGATACTAGAGTTCCGCGGAGGCAGTTTCGTCTATTCTAACACGCTGTGACACTAAATTTTCGGGTGGCCGTGTGATTACTTTCAAGTGGTCAGAGATTAGTCATTAATTAGCTTTATAAAACTGTGAATTCTTAGATCTTTTCAATCAGTAACGATTAAAATAGCTACTTATTAATTTATTATACAATCGCATGCTTAACCAGATTGTTACGCTTTATTTACCTCCATTAAGCCATAAAACCAGAGGATTAGTAGAAGAATCTTGAGGAGACTCAACGAAATAATAAAATAATGCTCTTCCGGCGGTTGGATCAACCGTAACATAGCCCGAATATTGATCAAAATCCACGCCGTCAGGCTGACCTGGTAGGGTGTCTATCTTATCAGCTTCCATTTTCCCAGCTTGAGAACCAATATAAACTGGAGAATATTCCTTATTTAAGAGCTCTAAATTTGTCCATAATCCAGAACTAGAGTGATTTTCGCTTCTCCTTAGTTTCATAAAGTGGCTAAGTCTTTCGCTTTGGTTTGCATTGGATAATATCGGGTGAAAAGAGATGAGAAATAGCATCAGGTAAGAAAGAGTTGATGCCTTCATATTTGAGTTGTTTGTGGAATATTAGTTAATGAGTTTATGAGTTTATGAGATTAATTGGTTTATATTTATAAGGGAAAAGAAGAGACTACAATATTGGAATTTGGAATAGTTTCAAACAATCACTATGAACATATATCGGAATTTTAGGTGTGAAATAGATTTTCATTTAAAAAAAAAAAAAGGTGTGAAATAGATTAATTTGGTAGTTTTATATTGTATGAGTAGATGGAAAAAGTTTTTAACTTTTTAGTAGATGATGAAATGATAGTCAAGTTTTTCTAAGGCACTGAAAATTTCTGTTTGAGAATTTATATTCCTTCTTTTTGTTTGTTAACAAAATGCAGTTATCAAGTTGTTATTTGAAATAATTCAATAGATAATATGGTAATCGGTTGTAATTGGATAATTAATGTTCTTACGACAATTTCGATTGCCTGTTAGCTAAATTAATTCTTAATTCAGTTGGATGGAATTTTATGAAATGAGCCCAGGTGACAAATATACACCACTGATCCCAAAGTTTGTTTTTTGTTAACTTCAAATAAAACGATATACAGGCATCTTGGACAAATTTCATTATTTTCAGCTTTGAGATATTGAAACCTGTTGCTTCTAAACAATATCGCTGGTGATTTTGAAGCATTTGTTCCGTTAAACAGAAATATAATGGAGCTTATCAACGACTATAATTTGGACTCATCATGTCACAACGATAACAAAGGTTTCTTAACCGATAACTATAGTGTTCATTCTGATTTTGGGGCAAATAATGTTTCTAGTCGGAATATCAGAAATCAAAAACACTCCATAATTACTATGGGGCATCGAGTACAAACAAGGTGAGATTATTAACGCTGTCGTTGTTTGAAGTAATAGCTCGATTAAATTCTGAATTCATATACGAGCACTCATCTACTTTAACTTGGGATTGTGTTATAAGTAAAATAGTGGGTTTGTGATGCAAACCTAGTTTGTTTAGCTAGAAGCAAATATTTAGTTTGTATTGTTTTTTTCAATGTTGCTTCTTTCATTTCATCAGAGAACATGATAAGACTTTTACTAGTTTGTGCTATGATGGTTTTTTCTTTTAATTTTCGTTTTTTTTTTCACTTTGTTGATGTAAGCTGGGTCAGGTCCCATTTTATATTAATAAAATTTTGTTTTAATTATAAAAAAAACAGTTGCTTCTTGAATGAATGTTAATAAAAAGATATATCAAGTGTTTATCGATAGTCAATAGATCCTTTTGTGTGTTTGTTACTAATTATTAAGCTCCACACGTATTTTATATATACATAGGCCTTAATTTGAATCCTACACGCATTGAACTTTTGTCAAAACATTTGATTGGAACTTAACCATGATTTCTTGTCTCATTCACTTATAAATTGTAACTTCATATTGTTGCTAGCAAAAAAAATGCATGCATTTAGTCGTGCTTAATTTAGGAAATGAATGCATAATGTCATAGGACGTAAATATTTTGTAAGTTTTAGAACTTTGTCGAAACGTACGTAGTATCGTAGGTATTCGTAACGTGATTAATTAACTTATCTAATACAATTTGTAAAACATAATTGTACATTTTTAGTATATTTGTGATGTCTTAAAAAATGCAAGTTAACGTCTTTAGTTCTTTCCCTACAATAACACTGATAACGATACGGAGTATTGATTAGACTTTGAAAAATAAGACTGCATGGGGTCACATTCATGATGGTACGTATATGTGTAACCTATTGGATGTCTTTCTTTTTATATATCGTTATCATGGCAATACAGGTCTGCTAATAAATCAAGTCGTTTATAAATGTCTTCGTGTTCGGCTCGTTAAAAACTCGGTTCGTGTTTGTTCATTTATTAACGAATCGGGCATGTACACAATAATAAGGCTCGTGAACATGTTCGGCTCGTTTGAAAGCTCGTTTAATTATTTTTAATATATCATTTCATATATATTCCTGTTTAATGATCAATAAATACTATTCAATTTAATTAATATTTTTTTAAATTAAATCTAATTAAAACTAAAATCACAATAATTAAATTTATTATTGCTTATCTTAACACTTATTTTAGATAACTAAAAAAGATTTTTTTATGCAAAACGATATTTAAATTTATCAAAAAACGTGTTGAGAAAAGACTCATGAACAGCTCGTCTGTAAAACAGCAGAGTTTGAACAAGATTTTAGAGCTCGCTTAATAAACGAGCCCAAGTTTGAGCACAACAAAATTCGGCACGACTCGGCTAGCCGCTCTTTATTACAAACTGTTTTGTACTGCAGTCACTCAAATTATTGTAAAACCATTTATATATATATATGCACGTCACGGCACTCTGTAATTAATAATAGACCTTTGTTCTGAGATTTCTTTATTATTTGGTCTCTTTTTCTTGAGAGTTTATACTATAGTTAAGTTTGTGATACTGTAAAAATGAGGTTTTTTGTTGAAGGTTAAATTTTTTTAAAAAGCCTTGTGAGCTTGAGTATTTGGTTGTCAAAAATCACCCTTTAGATCGAATATTGATATGCGGAGTCATAAGTATCAGGGGTATAAATAGTAAAGTGGTGTTTTTTATAGCTCATTTCACTCTTGTTAACGAGGCTTTTGAAAACTTTAACTTGATGCTTTTTTCCCCTCGTTTTGCTTGTGTTATCGGAACCGTATTTGATAGCTCATGCTTTTGATGTAAACACTTTCGGATTCTCGTTATTACAGCCATCATGGGGGGTTTGTCCCATGAATAACTCTCTCTTTTTTGTTGCTTAATAATACAAATGGTTTGGTTAAAAAAAAACGGGAGATTGTCTAAAAAGTTGTATTACTTGATATAAGTTTAAAGTTTTAATCAAGTGATGTCAGACTTCTACGTTAATTATTTTTTTATATTAACGGTGGGAAAAACCCATTTTTTATATTTTTATATTGAGGAAAATAAAAAACGGGGGAAAACCCCCCACAAAACGAAGACTTCTACGTTAATTAACGAAAGCCAAAACCTATTTTTGAAAACGTGAAAGCTCATACCAAATGTGACATTTGTTTAGTATTTAACCCAAGGTTTTGAAGATTGCAGCAGTATTATTCCATGTTTTGAAGAGTACATAGGAGGTTTTTAATTATAATAGGCAATAGAAATGAGAATATATCTTGCCAAAATGGGAGCTCTTGTATGTCCTCACATTTGCATCTATAAAAGTTTTGTATTATTTACTGATTCCTTTAGTCCGTTTTAGGGATTGGCGACTTACCCGTTCAGTGACTTTGGCACTGGACGTTCCCAAAATGGGTACTATCGGGTGGGGTGAATTTATATGTTTAAAGAAATCTTATATTCTCTAAACAAGATTGCCAATTTTAAACCTACATTGGAAAAAAAAAAAAAACTAATCTAGAAACTTAAATTGAATATTTCCTCATAAAGTCATATTATATTGAGCAATATAAAACCTAATGAATGTATTTTTTTTCTCATAAACACGACTATCTTTGAAGACTATAGACTGTATGTGTAAAATTAACCAAAGAAGGGAAGATTTTCTACATATTTGTGGTCATCCCTTGTGGGGGAGATTTCGTGAGACTCTACCTGGCAAACGGGTTGATTATTCGAGGCGGTTTTATAACTCTACGGGTCATGATGTATGCTGTATAGAATGTCAGCCTGTATATGATTTGCTCTCCCAATACAAGCCCAATCATTTTAGAATGTTGATGCTTATTTCTTAATCTATCGATCTAATTAGCTGTAGACTTTAGAACAATGTTTTAAAATCTAACTTTTAGCAAAGATATTGAAAGTAATTCAAGTTCTAAGTTACATAAGAAGAAAAGGACTCCAAATCTATTGTTACTTACTTTACCAGTCTACTCTCTCCCCCTAAAGTACCCATAAATAACGCGTAGTCCTCATCTAGTTAGGCCGATGATCAACTTCTATGGCGGAATCAGAAGGATCTCGGACAAGAATATTCATGTGACATCATTTCCATTAAAAAAAACTGTATAGATAAAGAGTTGTTAAAGAACTTAAATTAAAAGTAATGATCTTTTGAATATCACTTTTCTTGGTGCAATTTGAACAAAGTATAATTGTCTTTGTAGTGCCAACGGAATTGATTTTCTAGATCTAGGCTGGTTAGTTAAATAATCTTGTCATTTCTGGAGATGCTTTTATATTGTATATACTTCAATTTAGACCCAAATGTAGAAAAAAATAGATATTGTTCATCTCACATTAATCACTCGTGAGTGAGCTGTTCTAAAATTCATTGTTCTCGGAATTTTATTCGAGTTCATAATGATCGATCATCCCTCTTGGCCAACAATATTAATACCAAAAAATCTATATAAGAATTCCGACCTCTCTCAGCATATATATCCTTATTCCCGCTACTATATCGAGCCACAATTATAATACTGAATTTGCTTTTTTTCTAATCTAATGGAAATGGTATACTGGCCGAAGTACTAAATTTAATTTGCTGGTGTCTTATTAAATTTTGTTTCTCTTATTGAATTAATATTTAGATTGGACAAAGGGCTATAAAATGGACTTAACAAATAAAAAACTGTGTCTACATTGTTAGACGTTGAAGATTAATGGAAGATTACTATGTGCAGTGCTTCAATTTTAAACTTAGACATAAAATGGGATTAATTTGTAATTAATCAGATAAGGGGTCCATTAATTGTTCTTATTATGAGAGCTGGCAATGACAAACCCAAGATACTACTAGTAGACAATGACTCCTCTAAATGTGTTTATTTATTTATTATACATCTAGATACTATTAAGAATAAAACTGTGAAATTGTAATATTCTGGATAATTGATGTATCCAGAATAATTACTTTATAAGTTGTTGTACTAATTTGTAAATTCTGGATACTTAATGTATCCAGAATAAATGCAGTATAAAAGTTTATTGTTAAATTCTGTAATATGTTGTACTAATTTGTAAAGATTGATACTTGATGTATCTAATGCTGTATAGTTTATTGTTACTTCTGTAATGTGTTGGACTGATTTGAAAGAACTGGAAACTTGATGTTTTCAGTATAAATACTGTGTAAAGTTTAGTTTGATGATTAATAAAAAAAATTCATTATTTCGTTTATATCTCTCTCTTTATATACGAGCATATAAACAGATATATATATATATATATATATATATATATATATATATATATATATATACCTAATTCGTGAAATCATTGATAACTGGGTTCGATTAAACCCAGATTATTGATTTCTACAGATACGATTATATATTAGCTAGTTTTGTTTGTCTTTTTCTTCATCTTTATCATTTATAAAAATTTAAGACTTAGGATTCTCTCTTCTTTCCTAAAAACAAATTATGCACAACATGTCAGATGCTAAATATATACTAGGAGTATATATATTAGTAATATTACTCCTTTTGAAGCCTTTTAAATCTATTCCGAGGAGTGGTTACTAATAACTTTATAATAAGCAACTTGCTATCTTAAGATATGTTCCATATGTGGTGTAAAACTGTACATTGAGTAATGAGTATAATTGTGTTAACTTGGTTAACCACTCGATTGTTAGTCTTTTTTTTCTCTACATAATACAACTTTTGCTGAAAAACGAAATGAAAATAAAATAGTTGGGAAATACTCTCAGAAGATAGATCAGAACTTAAAAGTACTATTGATTGATTTTTTCTTCAGTTATATTATAGAAAACTGTTCTTTTTTTTTTTAAATTTCAATAGAAGCCGTGATTTCAAGAGTTTCAGCTGCGAAAACATTAGGATTGAAACTTCCATGGTTTTCATAAAAGCCATGATTTCGTGTTACAGTTCCGTCTAAAGAGTTGGGCGATATTTTTGGAGTTTATTACATTTAGGTTATATAGTCTAGAGGATCATGCATTTGATTTCGTTTTATGTTTCATTACCATGCATATATATGGATCAGGGTATTGATTCTATTGAATGAGTTGGCATGGGGTAAATGAACCAAACGAGTCCGGTAATTATCTTGACCCCCTATCTCAAGGTGTTACTTGGCATGAAACCACTATGATTATTCGAGTTAACTTGGTGGTTCCGGCGAGCTCCTAAAATCCGATACTACCGCCAGATAGGGGGAATAAGAAAGTATGCGACATCAGGAAGAAGAAAAATGAGTACAAGAACTCGAGTAGTAAGTGTTTTAGAGATTAAGGGCATAGTCATTTTCAAAGGACGAATGAGTGATCAATGTATATATACCCTTTAGGGTGATCCGACCCGGTTCGATCGGTTTTCCAGGGAAATGGACACTTATTAAATATTATTTTGTAGACTTATTAAATCATGTCCATCAAATTATCAGTATCAAGACAAGAATCCAAGTATGAGGAATTCTATAATATATAGCAATTACCTCCAAGTAAAATCCATGGTGACAAGTAAATATTGTCTTAATTTTTTTAGAAAAACTGGGGTATGTATCCCGTTTAAACCTCATCTTATTTTCCTCCAAGATACAACATGTTACATGATCTAGCAGATTAGTTAGCACTATAATGTATAGAATAAAAATAACCTTAGATTTGTGTGTATATATGGAATATGGTATATGTATCTATTATGTACATGAATGAAGAAGACTAGGAGAGTGACCACTATGTTGATTGTTACTAGTGCATGAAAAGAAAAGTGCAATCTTTTAGCTAGCATGTGGTTTTCTTTTGCTTTCTCTATCATGACCTTCTCCCAGGACCAGAGAGCAATTCCTTCTTTTATTATAGCCTCATGCTCTTCGAGTGAGTGTTCCTTTCAAACAGTCATCTTATTTGACTGTTTATGATACAGTCATCTTAACCATCGTTAGATTAGAAAATGAATGTTTAGATAATGTTTTTCAATAAATAATTTATTTTTTATATTTTTAACAGATTAGAATTTGATAAATTAAAAACAAATTGTACAATACACTAAAAACTCAAATAAAAATATAGAACACTAGGGGAGACTAAACTAAACTTAAATATAAGTTGATTGTTCCCTAGTTATTCCCCTTCCGGTCAGAATATATAAGTAAGGGGATATATATTCTTTGAATTTAGTTATTTCTCGTCATGAAACCAAAAAAACACAAAATTTAGACCAAACTAGTCTTCTATAAACATATTATTGTTTTGTAAAACCATTTCCTTTTTCATACTCGGCGGGCATGTAGTGAGTGGAAGCAATATAATTGTTTTGCTTTCCTCTAAAGTGAAAAATGGAAAAAGGTATATAAATTAAGATCATGATAGTGGGTATAATATAGATGAAGCTTTTTAGTGTTTGTGAATGAGAGGAAGGAGAGTACAATCATTTCAGTAACATGATATATAGTTTGAGTCAATTTTGTTTGTCCCTACAGTTAATAGAACAAAATTACAAATACCCATGTTTAATTTATAGCACTCTTTAGGGTATCTAGATATATGTACTGGGCAAAAGTTGGATGGTTTCATACAAGAGAAAATTATCAAAATATATATATAAATGGTACTTAATTATCAAAAAATTCGGATTATAAAACACTTTTAAAGATTAGTACAGATGCTACATGATATTACTTTTTTTTACTATTTGTTTTTAACATTGATGTTATACATGATACTATATTATATGAACCAAATATTAAACAAGACTTGATAATTTAGGGTTTTGAAAATAAAGTATGTTTTCATATAATAATCAATGATTCTACCTTATTTTGAAGAAAAACCCTTAAAAAAAGTTTACTATAAATTAAACTACCTAAAGTCCATGTACAATTCAAGGAGTATATGTAAAACTGCTATAGTATGAACAATCTTTGCATTACAAGGGGTCAAATTAAAATATATAGAACGAACTGACTAGAATGTATATTAACCTATAGTATTAGACTAACTTCTAGGAAATGATAATAATAAACTGAAATTAAATAATAATGATCCAAGTTTGGTCCTATACTCCTATCATTAGCTTAAATTTTACTCAATACCATCATGTGAAACTTAATATTAAATTAATACAAATTTTAAGACATTATTATATATCAAAACCCAGAATTTGTTTATGAATTGGTAAATGTACGTAGCATTAATTATTGAGCATCGACGGTAAACGCTAAGAGGAAAAATAGACAAAATTGTTGAGCGTTTATCGTTTCATCTTTGACAAAATTACTTTAAAAAATACTAACGAGCACAAAATAATCGAACATGCATGAAATTTTACTGAATACCATCATGTGAAACTTAATATTAAATTAAAACAAATTTTAAGACTTTATTATACTATATCAAAACGTACCCAGAATTTGTTTATGAATTGGTAAATGTACGTAACATTAATTACTGAGCATCGACGATAAACGCTAAGAGGAAAAGGAGACAAAATTGTTGAGCGTTTACCGTTTCATCTTTGACAAAATTACTTTAAAAAATACTAACGAGCACAAAATAATCGAACATTCATGAAATTTTACTGAATACCATCATGTGAAACTTAATATTAAATTAAAACAAATTTCAAGACTTTATTATACTATATCAAAACGTACCCAGAATTTGTTTATGAATTGGTAAATGTACGTAACATTAATTACTGAGCATCGACGATAAACGCTAAGAGGAAAAGGAGACAAAATTGTTGAGCGTTTACCGTTTCATCTTTGACAAAATTACTTTAAAAAATACTAACGAGCACAAAATAATCGAACATTCATGAAATTTTACTGAATACCATCATGTGAAACTTAATATTAAATTAAAACAAATTTCAAGACTTTATTATACTATATCAAAACGTACCCAGAATTTGTTTATGAATTGGTAAATGTACGTAACATTAATTACTGAGCATCGACGATAAACGCTAAGAGGAAAAGGAGACAAAATTGTTGAGCGTTTACCGTTTCATCTTTGACAAAATTACTTTAAAAAATACTAACGAGCACAAAATAATCGAACATGCATGAAATTTTACTGAATACCATCATGTGAAACTTAATATTAAATTAAAACAAATTTTAAGACTTTATTATACTATATCAAAACCCAGAATTTGTTTATGAATTGGTAAATGTACGTAACATTAATTATTGAGCATCGACGATAAACGCTAAGAGGAAAAGGAGACAAAATTGTTGAGCGTTTATCGTTTCATCTTTGACAAAATTATTTGCAATAAATAAATATTTTTGTTCATAGTTTGGAAAAAAGAAGAAGATTGGGAAACAATTTCATGAAATTAAAAAGCATGGAGTCATTGTCATGTGCGTTTGTATAAAAGAGTTGGGTACATAAAAGCTTTGCCATTTTACTATAAACACCTAAAAATATTAAATCTTAGTCGTTGACGTGCCGGACTAACTGAACCAATTATGTATTAAATAAAAATATGATTTTAATATCGAAACAAAAATGATTTATACATTTAACCCGTCACATCAGCGTGTACGGTTTTTTGATAAGTTTTTTGGTTGGATATATTATTTCTCTTAAAATAAAAATAAAAAATGTCAACATGTTAATATGTATTCCTCAGGGCTCACTGCCCATCAATCATCATTATGCATGTGTACTAGTTAATTATCACACTCCTTTGATTTATTTATATATAAAGAAAATGTTTAAGAACCCTTTTTTTACTTTTCTTGCCTACAAAACTCAGAATACTAGAACGGTAGGAAATTAGGAAAGGATTAATAAAATTATAAATACTTTAGTCATAGTATTTTTTCCATCAATAAAATTTTATAATAGAAAAAAACAATATAGCATACATTTTATAAAAGTGGAGATATGTTATGTTAATTAGTGATGGATAGAAAAAAGCATGCATTGTTGAAACTGAGACATTGCACGCGATGTGGGGCTCAATTTAATTTCATCTTTTCCACTTTCAATATACCACCACTTCTTTAGCCCATATGTATATGTAAGAATTGAGATACATCCAAGTTGAATAAGTTTAAAGAATTACGGACTCAAACTGACGGTGGCGGAACTAGAACTTATTTATGTATGGGAGGGGATTCGATCGAACACATAACATATTGTCTATTAGTGTACAACTGTATCATTTAACTAATTTATGTTAATGCGAGGCTGTAAATGCATTTATCTATAAATTCAAAAAATTATATGTATTAAAAGAAAAAAAAAATTAGGGTGACGGCGGCACCCACTCACCCTCCCCAGTTCCGCCCCTGGAAACAGACAAAAAAAAAGTTAATAACGGTGATATGGCCACATTCTCGAGTTATTGTGAATGAAAAATAGTTGGCGTCAAATTTTGAATGTTTAGCAATATAGTAGTATATAATTTAAGCTTCTTTTGTTATTGTAGAATTATTTTGGCGGTATCGCATATCTCAAACTAGACCAATTAGTCAATGGGTCAGGGAAATATTTGGACAGTCGATTTAGTTTCCGTACCAAAACTAATGGGTAGGAGACGAGGGTATGGGACGAAACTTGACTTCTATCGGGATAGGAGGGTCTCCCTCCTAACTTTTTTATTATCTGAGCTAACGATTCATTGACATATGAAAGTGATTGAGATTTTTTTTTTTTTTTTTATCATTCTTGCTATATATTACTACAATAACAATTTTTTTAATAATTTTACAAACAAATATTTTCCCTTATATATATATGTTATTATTGCTATAACTGATAATGTAAAAGCACATGTTCAAATAAATATATTTTCTACCCATTTTTAAAAATTCGTTCGAGACAATATATATTCAAAATAGAAGAAAATAACATTATTGCAAACTAATTGAGTTAACATTTAATTGAGTACACCGAGAAGGTGTAGAAGACTAAAATTAAATAAACAATATGTACAACTTTTAGTTTTTTCTTATTTCTAACTTGTAGTAAAAATATATAAGATGTATGAAATGATTTGTTGAATTATATAAACATAATAAAAAAGACTTGAGTATTAAGTTTAAAACCTTTTTTTTAGATTAAGATGCATGGGAGTTGCAAGAATTAAAATGGCTATGGACACGTAAATTATCAAAGATTAAATAGTGAATATATAAAATGTATAGATTTGTCATGTGTGTTTGAAAACACCTCATAATTAACCCGTATTTCTTGGTGATTTTTCGCGCTTTATTTCTAATAGAATATAATTTTGGAAAAATAACAATTTAGTATATATTTAGAAACTTATTTAAAAAAAAAAACGGTTGTTTTGAACTTGATTACTCTTTTACAAAAAAATACATATTTTATGAACTTATTTACAAATAGCTACATATGTCATTACAAAATCTAAAAAAATCTATTTTTTCTTAAATATTAGAAAATTAAAAACCAAAATTTTAAAAAAATACATTTTTTTATACAAAAAATATGTGTGATCTTGTTCAATCTTTTATGTCTAATCATCTTTGATTCTGTACAATCATGTCCAATCTTGTATGCCTAATACTGTTTAATCTTATCTAATCATGTTCAATCATGTCTAATCCTGTTTGATACTATGTACAATTTTTTCGATTTTTTCGATTTTTTGTTGTATGTTTTGTTATTTTTTATAACATATGTATCTAATTATAAAGAAATACACATAAGTGAGTTTTTTTTAATTAATTTGACTGATATGTATGTATTTGTAAGTATCCTTATAATTTTTGGGTTGGCAACCATGTGAGTTTATAAGCTTTAATTTAGGCCTTAACATATATATCACCCGATTTTATCAACTTATCCATGATTGTTAAGTTGTAGATCGAAGTAATAAGATTGAAGAGGAAGATAAAAGATTTACTAAGAGTGACATTAATTCTTAACGAATTCAAGTCATGATAAATAAATAAAAACGGTGTTTAGTTCCTTGAGGCAATTTACAACGAAAATGTGATTTTATTCAAATGATGATAATTGGCAAGAAAACATGGTTTGGTGAGTTTTAATTTAATATTTTACCGAATGCATGAAAACAAAGTATTAGAAATAGTCAAAATGTACCAATGTAGGTTGCAAGAAGTAATTCCAACAGGAATGATGATCACTAGACTTGACTGATTTGCTCGCGAAGGAGTTTAATCTTGCTTCGTTTGCCCGTTCAAGCTTGCTTTTGTCTCGTGTTCATAACTGACACTAAATTCAGGGCCAGACACGTTACACAGACTCACGTAGGTATAAAAGTGTTGATACTCGTGTCTCAAGAGCCGGATTTGATTTTAAAGTTATGTTAACTTTTTTTCAACATACATGACTCTTATAAGGAAGAATATTATATATATCAGTATATGTATATATCATTTAAATTAATCATTCTCTTAATGAGCCAAAGCATTAATTTTTTTTTAGAGTAATGATAAACTCACAACTTGTACACAACTCATACTGATAGAACATAAAAATCAGACCCGAATATTTTATTCGGGTCATAATCAACCCACTTTATAAATGGGTATCCAACGCTTAAATGGGTCATCTCATACTTTTTATAGAAATTGAGGTGCTACTACCAAAAGCCCAAGCCCAATCAAAGGGGACCCTTGTCTGAAAAATCCCTGGGATGAAGACATTTGTCAATATCCTAGAAGGCGCAGTTGCCTATAAATAGCCAACTACCCCTCCTATAAAAGGACCCAGAAAATCTATCCAAAAAATATAGAGAAAAGTTAAGAAAAGAGATAAACTAACCAAAGCATATCACTTCGAGAAATAAACCGAGAAAAGACAGCCGAGCACCGAATAAAAGAGGAGAAAGATCAAGACGAGAGATTAAATAGTTATATCGTGCATAATTGTAAGACCGAAATAATAATCCGAGCAAATGTAATAGTCCGAACAAGGACAATAATCCGAGCGATAATAAAGATCAGGAAGTATCATTTATTCACGGTTGATTTATCATTATATCATTGTTGAAAAGCCTAACGCGACCGACCAAAGTTATGGCTTTATCACATACACTATATGTGGAAGTAATTCGAAGCGATAGATCGATATTTTTATAACAAAAAATATAAAAACATATCACATGAAGATTACGAGTTGTACACGAGCAGTACGAATATCATTTATCTTCTTTTTTTTTAAGGATCGATTAGCTTGTGATGAGACATGTTTTCTCGATCCTCAACTCATTCACCGACAAACTAACACAGTCCTACTATTGAACAAATCGAGGAGGAAGTTTTTAATAAAATAATGGACAAGTTAATTTCAACCTAGTGATTATGTGAATTACTAAAAAAAAAAAAAAAAGGGTAATATCATATGCATTTAAGCTTAGCTAAGCATAAAGTAGAAAAGAGTGTGAGTTTGTGGATTAAAATAGAGACACACACGTTCACTCATGATGACGGACCAAGGTGGGCTGAGTCAGATTTACTCTTGGTGATGCTAATACCCAAACAAACAATTAACCCGAACATAAAACAGCTAAAAATTTATTTCCAAAACATATAAATATACAATTATACATATTTATTTCAGAGTTTTATATTTTAGAAAGAGAAATTTTGGAATGTAATTTTTTGTAATTCGACTTAAAAAATCGTATGTTTTGATAATTTTTCCAGAGATCAACCTATGGTTAAATACAATTTTCACTCAAAAATATTAAGATCGTTTCTATAATTTGTAGAATCTTTGAAAGGAAACACTTCACTCCTATTTGTTCCAATTGTAGTGTATGTTTGGCCTTTGATAACGGAATATTCATATAAAACATCCCGAATGGCATTGCATCCAATATGTTCATTAGATACGCTTGTCATGTATATGTTCAAGAAGTCCGATTTCGGTGTATTACACTCGTTATCATCGGCAATCATGCCAGCATTTAACCTTTTTTTTTTAGAACGTAATGCCAACATTTAGACTAAATTTTCAACTCAAATATTTAGAGAAAAATCTATAGTTATAAGTAAACAACAAAAAATCTATAGTTATAAGTAAACAACATCAACTTCGTACACCAACTCTTTTATCATACAAAGATTCGACCAAAATTACATTATTCTCTCGCTTAGTACATACGCACTTTATATTATAGCTGACACATTTATCAAATTTCAATGAACTTATAGAATAGTGTAGGCTATAAACCAGTGTCTCACTTTAGATCATTCAGATGTTCTTTAAAACGAACATCAACTCAAAACATTATGTACGTTTTTTGCTATTTCCACATGACACTTTTACCTCTACCCAAAATAAAAAAGCAGTGTTATAAAAGACGAGTGTAGGCTAAAATTAAGCACATTCTAGACAGTGAATCTACGCTAATTGATAAAACGAAATTAAGCGACTAGGCAATGCTGAAGCAGAGTTAGACGGAATAAGACGGTGGACGACGTATTTCTTCTTAAAATCCGCCCGACCCCTTTCATAAAAACATTTGGCATAATTTCTAAAAACATGGGTGGTGTAATTATCCCTTCAAATTATAGTATAGGTAAGGAAAGTGTAATAAATTCTTAAATTTATCTTTTACATAGATATTCCCTCCCATTTCATCTCACCTCAAGTACACAAACAAACACTGTACACTATACACTTTATGTTACATACATACATATATATATATATATTAAATAAATAAATACTGCCACTTATTATATAATAAGTACATTACAAATATATTACTTAGTAACAAATTAGCACTACCATTTCATTTATTTCTTCAAGGTCTTAACCCTTTGTCTCACACACAGATCAAGGTATTTCATGCATATATATATATATATATTCAACTATGTATGTATGTATCTATAATATTCTATATTGCCCATTTGTATATTTTGTCTCTTACCCATTTAATTTCCCGCTTAGTAACTAAATGAAATCAAATGAAATAAAAATTCCTCTGTTTCTTATTAGTATACTACTAAGTCTTTATTCTTTCCCACTCTTTTCCTTTAAAATAAAATGAAATGAATTTGTTTATTTTTGCTATTATTGACTATTTAGCAAACTGGAGAAGAAGATGAATACCAGAGTAAGGAAGAGTTTGCAGCCGATTAAGCCCCCGATGAAGACCGAAAAAGTAACATTTTCTTTATATTTTTGTTATATAATTTAATATGTGAAATGGTTTTTTGTTGTGTGTTTCAAAACTGCTAATTTTATTTTATTTGACCTGTTTTTGAATTTCTATATTGGGTATTAAATTTGACTATAAGTAAGTTAGTAAGATCCATTTTTGTAAAAAAAAAATTAATTAATTGCTTAGTAATCAATTCTTAAGCTGGAATTTAGGAGGGAATTAAGTATGTGTGGTTTAATTATTATTTTTGAAACTTATTATATTTTTTTTGTAAACTAAGCAGATTTTTAGGAGTTTTACTTATGGGTATTGAATTTGATTTTAAAAAAAGATCCACCTTTTATTAATTAAGGGATTTGTAATTGATTTTAGATAGAGTTTTGGAGTTGTATGTATTTGTTTTCCTTTTATAAGATTTACATTTTTTTTTCTTTTACGGTTTGAAAATTTAATTCAAAGTAATGAGTTTGCTGACTAAGATCTTCAAGGTTTGAGGTTTACTGGAAATTTAGCTGGAATGTTAAAAAAATAAATCAATTTTGATGAATTTAACCAAATGGAAATTGGATAATTTGAAAAAGACTCATCTTTTCATAATCAAGATTTTTTTGATAATAATATATTTACATTTTTTTGATAGGGATTAGGAAAACTTTGATTCTTTGCCTTCAAAGCATAAAAGTGAATCACTTTAGTAATTGTCCACATAAATGGATTTATTTTGCTTTTCCTTTTCCTTTTCCTTTTTTATTGTCCTCTCTTTCTTTATATCTGAATTATATGTATTCTCTCTCAATGCTTATAGGAGAAGATGGGATTGGAAATGAGCAAACCAATGGAAACTCAAAATGGAACCACAAAAAGAAAGGGATTAATTAGACAGAGAAAAATGGAATTACAACAAGATGTAAATCTATTTTTTTTAATTTTCTTTTATTATTTATTGCTTTTGAATTTATATATTGCGGTACATTTGGTTGGCTAGCTTAAATCCAAGTTGTTTATGTCTTTTTAAACATGAAAAGGCTAGAAGTTTTACTTTTTAGATGCAGCCAAACAAGCCCATCCTCTCTTGTTTTGTTAGATTTTAGCTGATTTAAGGATTTCATGGATTAATGTTGCTTAATTTTCAGGTGGATAAATTAAAGAAAAAGCTTAGACATGAAGAGAATGTTCATAGGGCATTAGAGAGAGCTTTCAACAGACCCTTGGGTGCACTTCCTCGTCTCCCGCCTTATCTTCCTCCTTACGTAAGTAATTATATTTAGAGCTTGTTATGATTGCAGATTTTAAGCTGAGCTTAGTCCCCTTGTTCCTCTTTCTGGTAAGTAATAAGTTGTAATACCTTTGGTTGGGCAGGGTAAAACATAGCAAGTTTTTTTGTTTCCAAAAAAATAAGCTGGATGAACCCAACTTTTACTCAACCTCAAATAAGCCAGCTTATTTGTTTAAATTTTGCAGCAAACGTTATAGTAAATCGAAATGTTCGAGCTTTGTTTTTCATTCCATTCATAAGATTTAGGCGTAGAACAGTTAATTTCTAGAAAATTCCTCGCAATGCAAGTGATTTGCGCTTAATACTTAGGCCTTAAAGCAAAAACAAAAGATTGAAATGCTATTTTTGTAATGTTCAGACATTGGAGCTGCTTGCTGAGGTGGCAGTTCTGGAAGAGGAAGTTGCTAGGCTCGAAGAACAAGTCGTGCATTTTAGACAAGGCCTTTATAACGAAGCTTTATATATTTCATTCTCAAAGAGAAATACTGAAAGCTCGGTTGATTTATACGACCCTTACCCCGTTAAAAATTCCAAGCAAAAGCAATCGAAGCTTTCAGTTCAAGCTGAGGGCAATTTGGGAATATCATCATTTAGGCATTTGCCTTCTCTTCAAGGTTAGCTTCATATAGGTAGATTTGAAACATAGTTCTTGTTTCATTACCAGCACTTACCAAGCTTTTTTTGCTTAAAGTTCAATTGCATTTGGTTGACCAACAACTTAAGAGCTGCCTTTTGTCGATTTTTTTCCTGAAAAGTCAAGGGGTTTTAGGCGGGATGAACTTAGATTTTTTTTCCTGAAACACAAAAAAAATCCAGAATATTTGCTTAAAAGCTGCAACCAAACAAGACCATGAATTACTTTGACTGTTACCAGTGACCAAAAAGTTGCTTTTTGTTCTTTTGATACTTAGATGATGGTCGAGGAAAAGAGAACCAATTAAGTGGTAATTCTCCGAAGATAAAATCCTCGACAAAAGTACAAATGGTTAAAACTCCCATCAGACGTTCTTCAATAGAGGCTAAATTGCCAGAAAGGCACTCAGAGACTCAAAAGGTAATTTATTGGCGTATTGCGCACAAGGTCTTTTTTTGTATTGATCCTTCAAGAAACAATAAAAAACTTCATCCTTACACGTATGAAAATTTAGCATCTCGAATTATTAAAGTATTAAACAAAGAAATGCGATCCATTTGTCCAGATAGAGTGCAGAGTTGAAGAGCCAGAGAGTATAGTATCACCTTCTCCTTGTACGGGAAATGGAAAAATAAATGGAAATGAAACTGCAAATGAAATATCAGAGAATATTTTGAAATGTTTATCAAGCATCTACTTAAGAATGAGTTCGTCAAAGAATAGAGCCACTATGGACTCATTGCCCTCGTTATCAGCATTAAACTCGTCTGAAGTAAATGAGTTTAAGGATCCTTATGGTATTTGCTCAGAATTTGATAATAGAGAAATTGGTCCATACAGAAACTTATTTGCAATCGAAGCTAAGTCGATCAACCTTAGCCGAAATACAAGTTCCATGTTTCTTGTTCGCAGACTAAAGTAAGTTAAATTTATTTTTTTGCTCTACTGTTTTCCCATGACTTCAATGTTGTTTTTGAACTTGCTTCCTGAGGTGATAATTGTACTGAGAATCCTTTTCTTTTATTTCTTATTATTTTGGCAGACTTCTTTTAGGGAAACTTGCTTCAATCAACTTGAAGGGTCTAACACATCAGGAGAAGCTTGCCTTTTGGATTAACACTTATAATTCATGTATGATGAATGTATGTGTGAGGGCGATCAATTGAAAATGGTTTGTTATAAGCAAATTACCTGCAATTATTCACTTCTCTGAGCAAGCTATTTTTTTCTTCATTGTGTTAGGCATTTCTTGAGCATGGTATACCAGATACTGCTGAAAAGGTTGTTGAACTGATGAAAAAGGTAATTTCTCTTGATTCACTAGTACTAATCTATCTGCAGACTTTGGATTATCCTTGTAAAACTTTATCGGTGTATAATGTACTAATATCGATAACCTCTTATATTAGGCAACTATAAATATTGGGGGGCATTTGCTAAACGCAATCACTATCGAACATTTCATATTGAGACTACCTTACCACTCTAGATATGTAAGTTTTATTATTTTTAATTTATAATATCCTCTATTTAGCTATTAATTGATAATTTGGTTGGCCTTGAAAACCTGTAAATGATTTCATTTTAAAAAACCAGACTTTTGCTAAAGGTGTGAGAAATGACGAAATGATAGCACGTAGTGCCTTTGCTTTGGAATTATCCGAACCTTTGGTCACGTTTGCACTCTCTTGCGGAAGCTGGTCGTCTCCTGCAGTAAGTTAATCCTAATCTTCTGTACGCTAAATTATGTGAGATTTTCAATATAGTATCCTCAAATATTTGAGTTTTTTTACAGTATTGAACAACTTTTATATTGATTTATCTGATGAAGCCAATTTTCTATCATCAACTTACATGATATTTCTATTTTATATACTCACCCAGTCACCCTATACGACTTTCAATTCCTAAGATTATTTGTTAGATGTCGAAAAATTGGCACTGGATGAAAATATCGTGATTAAGGAGACATTCATAATGAAAACTTAAGTAATAGTAAAGGGTACTATATTTTGATAGCATGCGTTTCATATTGAATGAAGGTGAGAGTTTACACTGCATCTCAAGTTGAAAACGAACTCGAAGCTGCAAAAAGAGATTATTTACAAGCTGCAATTGGCTTTTCAAGTAGAAGAAAGCTATTAGGAGTTCCAAAGCTCTTAGATTGGTATTTACTTGATTTTGCAAAGGATATTGATTCATTGCTCGATTGGGTATGTCTTCAATTACCAAATGAGATCGGTAAAGAAGCTATAAAATGCCTTGATAGAGGAAATAATGAGCCCGTTTCTAAGTTTGTCCGAGTCGCACCTTATGAGTTTAATTTTAGGTATCTTTTGCATCCATAAATAGAAAATTATATTTTTTGGTTTTTAAAGTTTCGAGTGCTTTTGAGTAAGGGTTTTGCACATGTGTAGAATACGTTGTAAAAAGGAGGAAATTAAATTCCACTTGTATGTAAAGTTGAGTCGGGCTTTTGTTATTGTACAAAGTGTGCAAGTAATTTACTGTATGCCATTCTTTTATTTGGGGAGACTATTTATGTAAAATTCTATACAAGAAATTATTTCGAGTCTGCCTCGATAATAGAAATTGAACCGTTACGTGGAGCCCGAGATCGACCAATAAGCCCGCTAATTGTTTGGCGAATTTTTCTAGGAATAATGTAGGGATACACCCAGATGTTTGGTCAGTTGACTTATAGTCGTGTATTTCATCTGATAAATATTAATGAAAGGTCGAAATTTTGAAAAAGAAATTATTCATATTTTCACTGAATACGATAATACTTGTTGGAACTTAATTACTGCAACAGTTCAGAATTCCAGACCATATTATAGTCTTGTTGATTTGCACTTTTTTAATGAGCCTTTTTTTCTCTTAATTTGGGGAAAAAAGCCGTGTTATCTAAATTAAATCCGCCCTTTTCTTTTTTCACACCATAATACCCAGAAAAAATCAGCTTTTTATCCACTTAATCTGGTTAACCAGAAGAATTCACCTTAGCAAAGCATAAAACACACACAAAAGATGTAACTAAATAAATTTTATAAGCAAACAAGGCTGTTAATTATAACATGTGATAAGTTTACAAAGTTGAAGAAAAGAACAATTTTGTGCAAGGCTGTTGTCCCTTGTTTGGTTTTCTCAAAATGGGCCAAGTGAGAGATGTGATAAGTGGAATACCACTTTGTCTTATTTTAAGAATACCCTCTAATAATGGTACTATTGATCACGACTAGTCCATTTTATTTTATTTTTATCATTCGCTACAAAATAATCTTTGATTTAGTGAGTCAAAAGCTGTCACAAACCTGTCGCTAATTTAAAAAGTTGTCACAAATCTGTCTCAAATTGACTAAATTGTCACAAAGCCGTCACAAAAACCGTCGTTAATAAGCTCGTAACAAAAAATACCGTCACTAATCCCGTCGTTTATTTGTACATGGTCTCCTGTCATTTTTTTTACTAAAAAGAAACAAGATCAAATAAATTAAGTACCTTATTTCAAAAAAAATAAATTAAGTACTGTAGTTAAAATTGCACAGTATAAAAAGGACAAGGTTGGTACTATTAAGATGATAAATCATCCTAAAATAGTTTGAAACGTAGAGTAAATTAGACTATTAATTAGACCTTTTTATTTATTTACCTGTTGGTTTGAAGCTTCTTCTGTCACAATTTACAACCATATAACAATTTGAAGTTAGAAAATATAACAACTACACGAAATCCGCCGTGTTTACGGAAAGAGTACTGATGATACAATCGTGGTTAAATAACATACATTTTGGTAGAGGCTAAAATGAAGGTACTTGGATGCATTTTCTTTTAGTTTCTACCAATGGATCATTTAGTCTCTTCTTATATCATCAATTCCGTCAAATTTTGAAACTTTGGAAAAAACTAGAGAGATCATCAGTCTAAATTACCATAATAAGGCTATTCTTGAACTTAAACTTCTATCATGTATCGATCGTTTAAGGGATGCGTATTTGGTTGGTCATTTCATTTTTCTGAAATGCTTAAAACACCAATCCAATTATCTAAACATATTACGAACAAAATATAAGCTAAATATAAAGCTACACCCATGTAAGAAGTATGTTGAATCTTTCTTCTATTATTAGCATCTAATTAATGGACGATATATAATATGGAGAGTGGATAAAAACATGATTAATTGGCCATATACTTTCTACCAACAAAAATATCACTTTTAAGTACATGGTGAACATAAAATAAAACAAAAATCTCACTTTCAATCAAAAGCCCAATCTTTACATTTCAAATAATTAATTAACAGTCATTGAAGTTTTCTCTATAATAGTTTTCAGTAAAACCTTTTTAAGATGTTTGCAATCAAATTTATATTGTGATTGATTTCTTAAATGTAGTACAGCACCGTTACAATGTCATTTGACGAGCGACATTAATACTTGGTACATATTTTCAGTTATATGGATTATTGAGTAGTAATATTTATTTCAATCGTAGTCATAGCTATAGGTAGTACTGTGTTTCCTTATTCTACTACGTGGTCTAGACTATATATTGATTAATCTCGGTAATAAAATAACATGATAACAACAACCGGTCTGTTACTATACGATTTGTTGCAGAAAATTCAGCAACAATATAGCAACATTTATCAACATTTAGCAACAATTTATGTTGCTATACTGTTACTAAATTTTAGTAACAAGCAGTAGTATCTAACTTTAAGTGTTACTATATAAATTTTTTCTTACGGTGACTAATTTTTTCATATTACAAACTTTATTAAGCATCTAGAATGCCATATACAAGATCATCAGTCATCACGTTAGATTTGCCAACTATATATGGAAAATGGTAAATGCTGATGATACACAAAAGTTCACATATAGATCGTGCGTATATATACTCCCTCCATCCCTAAATGCTAAATAAGTGTCTACTATAAAAATACGTACAAATTTGACCATCGAATTTAACATATCTAAATTGTCGGAAAAAAATATTTAAAAATTCAATCACATAGTTTATAGTTAGAACTATACGATGAAATTTTTAGATTTTTCATTCCGACACTTTAGATATGTTAAATTCAATTATCAAATTTGCACGTATTTTCATAATGAACACTTATTTAGGGACGGAACGAGTATAATAATATTATCATTTCATTACACCCACGGCTATTAGAGCATTAGCATCAATCTAACTAAATGGTATTTTTGCAAAAAAGTGTTGGTGCAGTAATTACCCTTTGTTGTATGTAAATTAACTTTTGCCGTTTGGTTAATTCTTTATATTCACTTAAAATAATACTCGAATTAAAACCTTTTCATGTTCCTTCCTTTTTCATCTCCCGGTTCAATTTAATCTTGGTTAGGTTTGTTGTAGTATAATTGGAGGTCACTTTTGATTATTATTTTATGTGTTCAATTTGTATTTAAAGCTCCATTTTCTGTTGGTCTAGGGTTCCTACGTGAGATATGTTAGTTTACTATCAGTGAAAAATGTAATCTTTAATTATATCTTTCTGGTTTAAAACACAAGTAAATTATTTATGTTTGGTTGTTTTATTTGATAAAACAAATAATTATGTTATGTGGAAGATAGAGAAAAATATGGAGGGAGAAAAAGGAAAAATTAAATAATAAAATATATGGTTTGTTGAGACAGAGATAGATAAATTGAAAATGGTACAAAGTTAAACGGTTACCTTCAAAGTGTAAAATTATTTTAATTTGAGAAAAAATTTGAGGCAATTGATACGGGTGTTCGAGCATTAAGATTTTGTGGGGATTTCCCAATTTTTATTGGTCTTACGTACGTACCTTTTTGTAAGAACATGAAATTTTTGCAAGTCCCTTTTTTTCAAATACTAGTAGTATTTTAAGTGTTGATATGTCTTCTATTATTGTCAATTGATATCATATTGAAAAGAACATCATTGGCATAACTTTTCAGTATTCACCAACTATAAAGTATCACTTCGATTGTAATTTCTAACAAAATTTTCACCAACTTTATTAGGAAAAACATGGGACAGTGACTTTTTTTTTTTTTTTTTTATATAAGTTGTGGGTAGAAGCCCACATTTTATTGATTAATAATAATAATAACCAATTCGCACCACAAATGGGATACTAAATTACAGAGGATAAAACTTAACACTAAAAACAGAAATCTTTTACAAATAACTGGACTTAATCGAAAATAAACAAAAACTTTGGACCAGAAAGAAAACTCTGGACTGTGTAATAACACTATCCAGTGTAACACGTGTAACAAAATCCCCAAAACTCTTCATTTCTCTTCACTTTGGAGAGAGATGCTCTCCTGCTTACACCGAAAGAGAACCCTAGGTTCTTCATCTTCTTCAACCTCTCCTTCGCCATAGTCACCCTCTAAAACCTCAAATTAGGAAGACCCTTGATCTCCCATTCGATTATATTCCTTAGCTTCTTAGATAAATCCTCCTTCTTAGAGAATTCCTTGAATCCTTCATAACTGCCACACTTAGCTAGGTGATCCGCTACGCTGTTTGCCTCCCTCACAACATGCCTTATCTGGTAAACTCTTGCCTTTAATTTATCTTGAATTTCATCTATTATAGATCTTATTCGCCATGGCGATGCTGTCTTTAAATTAATAATATTAACCAATTGGAGCGAATCAGATTCCAAAATAAATGATCTCATATTTGATAATTGTAGGAACCTTAAAATAGCTTGTGCTTCTGATTCAATAGCTGATTTACATTTTACCTTTGCTTGAAAACCATAGATAAAGTTGCCTGTAGAGTCTCTTACTAAACCACCCACTCCACTAGAATTTGTAGAGGCCTTGTAACACCCATCGGTGTTAATTTTCATATACCCAAGTGGAGGATTGGCCCATTTCACTATAGAGACCTTTTTATAACCAGCTTTTTCTTTTATACAAAAATCATTCAATTTCCACTTTTTTGGAAACTTTTTATTATTAGTAGAAACTGAATACAGAGAATTAGTCACTTGGGAACAAATTTCAGAAGTTTTTATCTCCATGTTGTTGTACTTGTAATTACACCTTACTTTCCATATCTCCCAGACAATAATAGAGGGTAAGACCTTTTGCAAATAGGAATTAATACCATTTTTTTCACTTCTTGAAGATGTCCACCACTGTAGAAACCTTCCTTTAAGACTAGTATTAGTATTAATAATTCCCAGTAAACCATCAAAATAGGACCACACTTCTTTTGCTATTTTCCCTGAACTAAACAAATGTTCACTGTCTTCTTCCTTTACACCACAGCATTCACACTTTGATGCTAATTGAATACCAAATTTCCTTATTGCAGAATCAAGAGGCAGAGCTTTGTTGAAGATCTTCCAAACAAAGCACGAGATTTTCTTTGGTAAATTTTTGTCCCATTTATACTTATTAAACCAGCTAGCTTCATTTTTTGTTCTTGTAATTTCCCAAGCTGACTTATAAGAAAAATTTCCCAATATCTCCTTGTTCCATACTAGTTCATCCATTCCAAATTTGTTAGCTTTGAAATCCTCTTTAAACAGGTGTATAAGATGATTTGGAATTACCTCTTTAATTTTTTGATTATCCCATATATCATTTTGCATCAACTCTTTTAATTTTAGACCATTTGGAATACTGTCATCATTAATACTTCCTGTACCCAGCCAATTATCCAAGTTAACAGAAACATTCCCCTCTCCTACTAGTCATTGCATATTTTCTTCTGCTTTCCTTCTAACTAATTGCATTCTTCTCCAAGTATTATTCCTTTTTCTCACTTTTGCCTCCATAGGATGAACATTTTTGCAGTATTTAGCTTTCATGAAATTAGCCCACAATGAATTAGAGTTTCTAAATTTCCACCACAACTTCATAGAAAACGTTTCAGCAGTTTCTTTAATGCTTCTTATTCCCAATCCACCTTCTTCCTCAGTTCTACAAATTTTCTCCCATTTTACCCAATGATGTTTGTTCTTTCCATCTTTTTCCCCCCACAGAAAATTAGCCAGTATTTTTTCTATATCCTTAATAACCTGTAAAGGTGGAACCATAGCTGCTAATGTATATATAGGTATTGAGCTAAGCACATGCTTAATAAGAATCAATTTACCCCCCATATTTAAGAACTGAACTTTCCATCCAGATAGCTTCTTCCTGATCTTTAGAATTAAATCATGGAAAATGATGCATTTCTTTCTTCCAGAATAAATTTTACATCCCAAATAAGTAAAAGGTGGTTTTTTACACCTAATACATAATAGGTTGCTCACTGTATCCTTCTGAATTTGGCTCACACCTTTGGAAATATATGCAAAACTCTTATCATAACTAATTTCTTGGCCAGAGTCCTTGTTATACATTTCCAGAACACTTTTCACATATTTAACTGAATTAGTATTAACAGTTGTAAAAATAATGAAGTCATCTGCAAAATCTAAATGTGTAATAATAGGGATGCCAACTGGAGCTTTAAAACCCTTCCATCTTTTATTGAGAGCTAATTTATTCAAATTTCTTGACAGGACTTCAGAACATATAATAAAAAGGCTTGAAGACAGGGGGTCTCCTTGCCTCAAACCATTTGTTGGAGAGAAATACCCAGAAATAGCTCCATTCACCATTACAGTAACACTGTTCTCTGAGATAAGTCTCCATACTCTATCTATCCAAATTTCTGAGAACCCCATTTTCCTTAGAGTAGAAACTAAAAAGTGCCAAGAAACTTTATCATAGGCTTTTTTCATATCCAGCTTTAAAGCTAGACTACTTCCACTGTCTTTATTATCCAAATTAGAGATAATTTCTTGTGAGAGTAGAATATTGTCAGTAATATCTCTCCTTTTTACAAAACCACTTTGATTTTCTGAAATAATGGTAGGCAAAATATTGGACAACCGAGTACTCATGATTTTAGAAATTACTTTATTGAAAAAAGTACAGAGACTTATAGGCCTAAAGTCAGCAAAAGTTATAGGGTCATTTATTTTGGGAATAAGTGCTATGACAGTGGTGGTCATAGCTTTTGGCAACTTAGTTCCAGAAAAAAACTGTAACACAGCTTGAATAATGTCTTTACTAATAATGTCCCAACAAACTGTAAAGAAATGGCCATTGAAACCATCAATACCTGGTGCACTGCTCTTGTTTAAATCCCAAATAACACTTTTGATTTCTTCATAAGTGGGCTCTTTAATAAGAAGATCATTTTCTTCTTCAGTAATAACCCTTGGAACACACTCCAAGCTTTTGTAAACATAGCTCCTAGGTATATTGTTTGCAGCCAGTAGACTTCTAAAATAACTGACTGCTTCTTCTTGAATCTCCTTCTTGTCTATTAATAAATTTCCATTAATATCTGTAATGGAGGAGATAATACTCTTTTTTCTTCTCTTTCTAACAACACTATGAAAGAATCTTGTATTGGCATCCCCTTCTTTAGCCCATTTTAGATTAGCTTTTTGAGCCCAGAACTCTTCTTCTATTTTCATTCTATAGATAAGTTTAGTCTTTGTTTCCATTAACAATCTTCTCTTTGCAGGACTTGGATCTTCTTCAAACAATTTTTCCACTCTTAGGGACTCATCTTCAGCATCTATTACTTGCTGAAAAATGTTCCCAAAGGTAATTTTATTCCACACTATAAGAGCTTTTTTAAGATTTTTTAAGTTGCTAGACAGAGAATATAAAGCATTCCCTTTAGAAAACAAAGACCAGTTCATACTGACAATATTGAGAAACTCTTGATGTTTAGTCCAAAATTGTTGAAAAATAAACCTTCTAGGATTAGTGTCTACCTCTGATTTTAGAGTAAGAAAAAGTGGACTATGATCTGAATTAGTTTTGCTTAAATGTTCCAGAAGAACATTAGAAAATAAATTAGCTCCAGCATTATTCATACAGACCTTATCAATTTTCTCAAAAATAGTTCCATCTCCACTTCTTTTGTTCCACCAAGTAAACTTAGAACCACTGGATTTAATTTCTGTAACCCCAATACCATCCATACAATTTAGATACTCATTAGCAGCTCTGATATTTATAGGAAGTCCTCCTACTTTGTCTTCTTCTTTAGAAACTGTATTGAAATCTCCTGCTACAAACCACGGCCTTTGAGTATAGTTTTGCCTCATAAAATCCCATAGATCCATCCTCTCTCCCCTGGTACACTTTGCATACACCAGAGATAAATAAATAGCATTATTCTGCCATTTTATTTCCATATGCATACACTGATTCATTTGCCTCACAATCTTCATTTCCATGCCTTCATTATAGAACATCCATATCTTGTTTTCCTCATGACCCAAAGCATAATCAAAACCAAACTTAATCCTATACCTTTCTATTTTTTCACTTCCCACCATAGGTTCTATACAAACAAGAATAGCAATTTTATTCACCAAACATAACTTTTTTTATTCTTCTTGCAGTTGCTCCATTACCCAACCCTCTAACATTCCAAATTAAGGATGTAATCATTAATTATACCTTTTCCTTTCCCCCACATTAGAAGAAGATCTTAAGCTCATTTGTTTTTGTTTCATTATGGCCTTTTCTTTTTTATGCATTTTCTTTTTTTGACTTTTAGAACAGCTTTCTTCCCAATTTTCCTCTTTATCAATTTCTTCAGATTCTTTAGAAGATACAATAATACTTTCTTCCCTTTCTGCATCACCCTCCATAATTTCAGTGATTACCATAATTTTGCTATGCACTTGATTTCTTATTTCATTGTTAAAATTGACCAAAGTTAGCACCTGGTCATACTGCTTGATAGAACAAAGAGTTTCTTCTTCCTTTTCATTACTTTTACCTCTTTCTTGAATTGTATCACAAATAATTTCTTCTTCAATAACTTCTTCTCTACCTTTTCCATCACTAATTACCTTTTCTTTTGAAGGAACTGCTGTTGAAGAGCCTAGAACCTTACTGGTACTTTTATTTGCTTCCTTTGGATCTTCTTTGCCTATTTGAAAAGTTCTTGCTACCCAATCTTTGGTACTTTCTTTCTTTCTGTAAGTCTTACTATTCCAATTTCCACTTATATTTTTCCTATTTTGCTCCTTAATTTCCTTTGTTTCTTCTTTTTTGCTTTCAACTTTAGCCTTCTTAAATTTGCATAAGTTGATAGTGTGGCCTTGTTTGTAACAAAAACTGCAGTAGTTAGGTAGGTCTTCATACTCACAATACTGCCAAAATCCCACCTCGTTATCTTCACCATACCCAATCCTAACTCTTTCAACCAGTTCCTCACTAAGATCTACTTCAACACAAATCCTTGCTAAACTAGGTCTTGTTAACTTAGAAGTTGGTTCATCCATCCTTAAAGGTTTTCCAAAAGCTCTTGCTATTGAGAAAATACTAGAATTATTATACAAATGTATAGGTAATTTTGGTAGATTAATCCAAACTGGTGCAACAGGAGTTTCAAAGTCTGGATCAAAGTCATATGTCCACTTAAAGACACGCATAGGGTAGTGCTCTATATACCAGATTTTTTTGAGCCAAATTCTTGCAAAGTCTTCTTCATGAAAACACCTAATCAATATGTGTTTATGGTCTAATACACCAATATTATAGTTAGCTTTTAGGTCAAGCTTTCCAAACACCTTCCTTATAACTTCCACTTCTGGTCTACCATGCGTAAATTTTCCTACTATTGTATACTTAAAAGGTTCCGAGAGTTGTTTCACGTCTTCCATAGAGAAATTGATTAATGGTTCACCTTTATAACTGCCTACTTCTTTCAACGTTATTGTAGGTTTCTTTGGCTGCGAGCTTAATATAGATGCAAAAGATTTCATTGGGGGAGGATCTGGTGACATACATTGGGGGTTGCGTTTTATGTTGTTGGCTATATCTCTGACCGGTGAAGATGACTTTGATTCGATCATAGCTGCGGAGGCTAGGGTTATTCACCCTAGTCGTCTCTCTATTTCTCTCTCTAGGTCAGTTTTTGTAAGATATGTAAATGTAACTCTCGTGTACATGGGACAGTGACTACACATTGTGACAATGCTCTTATGTTACGAACTTCTATCATAACCTTATATTATTATTTGATGAAACGGTAAATTAGACTAGGAGACATGACCAACCAATAAATCGGAATTTGCATTATCAAGATTTTAGATTATAATCATGATACTTGAAAGATATGTTTAAGTCCATGATCATGAAATTAAACTTATATGATACATATAGTTCTATTATAATAAGTTAACCCAAGTCAATTGAGTCTGTCTAATTTAGGCATTTTTTTTTCAAAAATATCTCTGCACCTTTATATTAATTATAATAATACCATACTCTAATAAAAATATAAAATATATATATATATAAGCCAAACCAATAAAGGCCGTCAAATTCTAAAAATGCCCATATTATTTTTTACTTATTACTTATTTACATTTATTCAATTCAAAATATAAAAAACATACAAAAATCATGATATTTTCAAAACAATTATAATACTATACCAATCAAAATCGTTTTAGGTGTATTTTGTATAACAAAAACATTATATTACTCACGATTTTTAATTTAATATATCATTCAATAGATATACTTTTTAAAAATTTATTTAACCGAATCATATATATATACCACACATGGCATACGCGATGCGTGGATAATGATTACTAGTGTTTTATATATGCCACCCAAGACCTTCCGTATCAGCTACCTCAACCATTTTCTCAAAGCTAACACATTTTATACCTTTTAATAAACCGTTTACATTTACTCAAAATTACAGCTTCCTTATTAATTTCATTTTTATACCATAATCATTAAATTTTAAGAAAAAATATGTTTTGAGTAATTAGATACGGATGGTCAAAGTATCCCAGCTAGTTTGGGTCTTGGGTGATATTTTACTGAGTTTCTTATACAAAGCTCATATATTGATTTGAAGTTTAAAAAACCATGTGTACCTTAGAAGGTGTATAGGACATTTTAATTTGTTTTTGATAAATTTCCACAAAACCTAATTGCTCTAAACCCTGTGTACCTTAGAAGGTGCATAGGACATTTTAATTTGTTTTTGATAAATTTCCACAAAACCTAATTGCTCTAAACCCTGTGTACCTTAGAAGGTGCATAGGACATTTTAATTTGTTTTTGATAAATTTCCACAAAACCTAATTGCTCTAATAGCTACATGTGATTAACTGATAACATTATATGCTCTAATAGCTAGCTAGGTCTGATTAATAGTCTGATTTACTCTTGGGTTCAAACTACTTTGGGATAATTTGCATCTCAATCATAACAACCTTGTCCTTTCTTTTATATTGTGAAATTATTACTGTATTAGTTGAAATAGTTATGATACAAAACTTACCCAAAAATATATCCAATAACGGAATAATTCTAGTCATTTTTTTTGAACACTTGTAAAAAAAAATGATACTACTAGTAAAAAAAAAAGAGTCATGTCATTCTCAACACTAATTATTATATTAATTCTTCTAGTTATTCATTTATACATATCGTTTATTTGTATTCCTATTAAAAAAACTTGTGGTCAAATTTTGACATTAACGTTTAAATAAAAAAATTAGAAGGTGCCAGTAAAAGTCACGCCACGTAATAAAAACACAACCTACTAAAAACTCAAATAAAAATAAAACCCTAGTTGAGTTTACCCTAAATTTAAATAATAATTAAAAATAAAAAAAATTTGTTCAATCTAAAAATACAACCCACTAAAAAGTCAAATAAAAATATAATAGAACCCTAGTTGCTAGTTGAATATATCCTAAATTTAAATATTAATTAAAAAAAATGTTAAATCTAATATTAATAAAAATCAAAACTTTTGATGAGTTGGATATGCCATGTAATGTGGGTTGATTTTTTGGGTAGTAAAAATGTGTGAGAAAAATATTTTCCTAATTGAAATTACAAGGATCAATTTTTTTTAAAAAAAATGTTTATTTTTAAATAAACAGAAAATTTGTTTGAAACTATAAAAACCTAAACCACCAAATACACTTTTTACCAAATCGCACTAAAAAAAAATACTCAAATAGAAACGGGATTAGTTACGGTATTTTTTGTTACGAGCTTATTAGCGACGGTTTTTGTGACGACTTTGTGACAGTTTAGTCAATTTGTGACAGATTTATGACAGTTTTTTAAATTAGCAACAGGCTTGTGACAGTTTTTGACTCTGAATAATTTAAATATTATTTTGTAGTGTCTGTTACATCAATAGTGTTATACGTGCCATTTATATATATGGCATGGGTGAGTGCTACTTAATCAAATTTTTTATTTTTATGGTAGCTTGCCTAAACTCTCACCACCTCCATGACTATGCAGTACACTTGTGGTAGGTTTTAGGGGCCCCCACTAATACAATAATGTCTGCTCTAATTTCACATGTCAAATTTATAAAAGTCCAACTGAAAATGTGAATGCAAGATATGATCACACATGTAACATGTAGTGTTGTACAATATTTAATTTCATTGAAAGGTACATTACTAAAAGTAATCTGGATATTTTACGAGTGTAATGCTCATACAAGATTCGTGATTTGTTGTTAAAAGTCCTTTCAGCTTTTTATTAGATAAAAAGTTAGTACTTTTTAATTAGTAGCCTCTTTTTTATTTGCAAACGATTGGTTTATAACATCTTCATATAATCTTCCTATAAAAATAAAGGGCTCGAAATTCTTTCAATGGTTATCAACGTAGTGCATATTTTGAAGATGCATGATATATTCGACTAATTAATCAGCCATATCGATTATTACTGAATTTAGTTTAGGCGTCAAAAGTCACCACTATGTGAAAATTTAGTAAATACGTTAAAAGGGGTTGAATGTGACATGCATTTCAAACATTATCTAATTAAATAATTAATACTTGTTGAGAAAAATACAAATCACAATATATACAGCCATACAGGTGAATGAAAAGTACTTGCATCTATCTCAAAAAATAAATGGCCACTCATATTCCACATTGTTATTGATTGGGAAAGATATAGACTAATTAAACAATCCGTTTATTTACTTAATATAATGTACTTATAAAAAAATCATATACTGTACTTATAAGGTCTTTCTATTTAATAGATATTTCAACACTTTCAAGGCCATAATTTTAGGAATTTCGTGTAATTTACATAAGTTGTACATTGGGTATGACAACTAGCTCGATTCGTATAATCGTATGTACTACGGTACTCTAGTCACCACATATAGGTCTCGTTTGGTTACAGTATTAGTAGTAATGAGACTACCAATACTTTCGAACTATGACGGGACAACAAATGAAGACGGGAATGAGTAATAAAGTCTTGAAACATGCATTAGTAATACTATCCCCGGTGGTTATTCATTTTACATATGAATTTGAGTATTTCTAATACCTATGTACTTCAAGTTGTATGTCAAAAAATACTACCAAACAGAGTTTTTGAGGAGCCAATACTATTTTAATGGGATCAGTACTATTATTAGTCCAATACTAGTCTTAAGAAACAAACCCTAGTGTACAAATTATGTATTGATATTAAAAACATACTATTTCATTTCAGTTTCAAAAACTTAAATGAGGTAAGCTAAAGAATGAAGTGGTATTTCTGCGTCATCATAATGCTAGCACCCTTGACCATAAGTCGAGATATATAAAAAGGTTGAACCTGTACATGTTTTGCTTCACGTATGAAATACTCCTCTTAAAATTAACAGTTACTTACAATGTGTAATTTTGACTGTCTTATGACTTGTATCAAAATTATTGAAATAATTTTTTTTAAAATTTAATCATAAAATTTAACATTTGAACCTTATGATCAATTTAAAAAAAAATTCATTCTGATATTTTTGATATAAGTTCTTATGTAATCAAAATTAGACGTTGTTTATAATTAAACAGGGAGAGAGAGGAATTCTTTCCTTTGTTTAATGTTCTTGTGAATAATTTTCCAATATCATACAAATCAAACCTTCGTGGTCAAGGAACATGTGTTAGAGCAAGTTAAGCATAGAATTCATGATTTCAATAGTGAGTAGGTAGGATAATTTATACATATTATTTGTATTTAATTAAATAAAATCCATATTATAAAACAGTTTTAGAGATAGTTAGTACATATAACACATACAATTTTTTTTTTTAACTTTTATGCCACATAATGCTATATTATATTTATCAAATTTTAAACAAGACTTGAGAATCCATATTTTTAAAAATTAAGTATGTTTTTAATTTTTATTTACTAATCAATGATTCTTCCGATTTGATACAATGTATATTTTATTAACACCGTCCAATTAAGAAATATACGTTAATTGGTGCTCGATATAATTAAGTTGTGACTCGACCATTGCATAGACAAACCACCACGCTTAATTATGATAATAAATGAATAAATGTTTGTTCTACACTACACGTGTGAATTCGAACCAATAAACACTGTGTCAGGTATATTATTATACTCACTAATTTTGGTAGTTTTTGGGAGTTGGGAGAACATTTTGCAATATAGTTGTTCCCAGTGAATATTTTCCACTTTCAACTGTTAGAATATGTGTTTTCAATAATAACAGAAATAAATAGAGGATAAATATATTCCGTTCACTGGTTATTCAATAGTGTCAAATTAGTCATGCATGCCACTTATCATAATCAATACGTTATTTAATTATGTACTTGATAGCTTCTCATATTCACCAACAGTGACGGAACCAGTAATATCAAATAGGAAGGGCCGGTTTACTATATAAATTTTTTCATACCATATACGAGTTTTTTCTTGGTATTAGGGGGAGGGGGAAATGATAATTTTCAATGATTTACATAGAAAAAATTACTTTTTCATTGTTTTTTTTTTTTTCTCAAAATGACTGGAAATGTGATCATCCGACTACCCTGGCCTAGTTTATTCCTTGTCGATAACGATCTTTGTTTGTTATGCTACACCAGCCCATTGGATGTGTGACTATAATGCATGTAGGGTTACTATATTGTACCATATAATTTCTAGTCCTAGTGGTCTCTAATTCTCAATTTCTCATAGATGGTCGGTCAGATTGCAATCATAAATACTACTACTAATATTTAGTCATCTAAAAGGAACTAACTAGCACACAAACTTGACTATTTGACTATTCATGAATTATGTGATATCACCAACTATGCTTCATAGAAAAATAAAAAAGATACACATACGTGCAACACCCCTTGTCTCATGTATTTAATCACCAAAAAATTTCTTACATATTTATACTTCCTATATAGATACAAATGTAACAACAAATTAAACTACCATAGTAATAAAGGGTGGCTTCCTATTTAGACTTTCTTTCAACCTCTGTGATATGATCCTTCTTTCCACTTTCCTATCTATTTCATTTATATATAAGTTAGCTATATCCAATTCTCATCCCAAAAAAAGAAAACACACAAACTAAGCTCTAAGCTACAACAAGTTTGCTTTTCAAGTTTTTTTCCATTTTTCCTCTTTTCTTCATGAGTTGTAAGCTTTAAGCTGGATTATTGATCCAGTTTTTTCCAAAACTGAAAACAAAGTTATTTGTCTTTTTTTTTTCTTACAAGTTGCAAGGAAAAAGCACTAAACATGGATATTATGATACCAAAGAACGATTTTGATTTCAACAGCGCACGATCAACGCCCTACACGAGTGCCCCATCAACACCTAAGCCGTTTGGTGGCGAGTACTATTTCAGTGCTCCTCCGAGCCCTGGCCATCTAGCAAAACTCTATCGTGATTTCGATGATTTCTACGTCGACGATACAAAAAGCTGCTCAGATATTCCTATAGGTTGGGAAGAGGAGATAAAGCCCGTTTCGCCTAAGCTCAAAAGGGAGAAAACAAAAACAATATTCGACGATGATTTTGCATTTGATGTGAGCAGGGAGATCGGGAGAATGACTCTACCTGCAGAAGAGCTATTCGACGGGGGTAAAATTAGGCCGTTAAGATCCGTTATCAAAGTTGAGCATAGAAAAAGAGAGGATTTTTCTCATGATGTCAAGAGTTCAAAAAATTCAACATCGAATATCGAAAAGAGACCGAAGGAGCAAGAAAGAGGGCGAGAGAGAAACATTTCTTCATCACCATCGAGATCGAGAGGAAGATCATTATCCCCTTTTAGGGTCTCAAAGTACCCATGGGAAGAAGAAGAAGAAGAAATACAAAATAATAAGATGAAAAAACAGTCTGGTTTATCTAGAAACCCTGAGTTGACTTCTACATCTTCTTCTCTGTCATCAAAATCGGGTAGCAAGAAATGGAGTCTAAAGGATTTTTTCCTGTTCAGAAGTGCTTCTGAAGGGCGAGCTTCGAATAAAGATCCATTAAAGAAATATACCGCCTTATTTAAGAAGAGCGACGAAAAGAAAACATCAAGTTCTAGAATGAGTGAAGGGGGATCTGTGTCGAAAAGAAGGGGTCAAGTCTCGGCTCACGAGTTGCATTATACAAAAAATAGAGCGGTCAAAGAGGATTTGAAGAAGAAAACCTTTTTACCGTACAAACAAGGGATTTTGGGGAGATTGTTCGTTTAATCCTGAGATGAACTTGCGTTCTAAACGAAATCAGGGATCCGAGAAACGACCTTGTTTATATGTTGCAATTTGAGATTCATTAGTCAGTTCTTTTGTTGTTGTGTAATCTGTAAAAATATAAGATGAACACTACAGATAAGTATGTTTGTTTGTTCCTAGATTTCTCTTAAGTTATTTCAGGAACTGAATTGCTCTAATAATTGCATAATGAAGCTATATTCAGTTTGAAGTACACAGTTTTCTTCTTCTTCTTCTTCTTCTTATTATTATTATTATTGTTTCTACTAGTATATAGTAATGGAGAGAATTTAACCACTTTGCATTCTTTAACTAGTTATAGAGAAAATCGGAGCCAAAACCTCCAATTAACAACCAACTCAACACCACTTATATATATAGCTTTTATATATACAGATGTTCAAGTGAAACATTTTAGGAAGTGCAAAAGTATTTACCCAAGTTAAGGACTGGCATGGGTTTGATAATTCTAATCAGCTGCTACAAGCTTTTTGAGATATCTTATTGGATGAATCCTAGTCAGAGATCTAGGGGTGTTTGGTAGGTTTGGAAAAGCATGGACACGGTTTATTATGATAGAATATCGTAACCAGGGATTACTAATTATGGGTTATGCTATAGAGGTTGAAGTATGTATCTTCATGAGCCTATGAGCCAGACGGTTTGTTAACCCCTCCTTTACGAGATATTTTGTTAAATGGATTTTGGTTGAGAGAGGTTGAGCCGATGATGTTTTTCTTGAGTAGACTAGTTTAGACATGAAACAAATTAGTTTGCCCATTTTATTTATTACCATATCGATGACTTGGTAAATGTTTGTAGGTCCGTGCATCTTATTGCCTTGGATAGTTTCATTATGTTATTTATTGTATATCTGGATTAGGTCCCAATTTATTATATGCTATGTTTTCGTTTGGTGATTAAAAAAAAATTATCCAACACTTTTACACTAATAAAAATAGATGCTCAGTCATTTTACATATTTTCCTCTTTGTATTTGTCGTCGGTACTCTAATGATGGTACATTGATATGTATGAATTCTTAAGCCAAAATCCCAAATTACAGGTTTTTCAAAAAAAAATGTACTAAACACTAAGTTTCCCTTTTCAATCGTTTGTTTCCATCATGGTATAACTATAACATCTAATATTTCACAATATTAATTTAGGTTTATGTTAATTCACATAAAGTTAGAATCGGATTCTCATCACCTTTAATCATACTATAATTTAAGTATCCAAGTAAAGCTTCAATACCAATCGCATCAGTTCACTTATATGACTCATTTACCTTAAATATAAAGAGACTGTTCTAAAATTGTACACGCATTAGTTTCCTTATCAAATATATTAAATTTACATGAACTCAAATATCATAAGGATCAAGATGTTCACTTATAATTAAAATAATAATTTATTTGTCTTATTTTTTTTATTCTCTCTTATTTATTTGTACTTTTCACATATAAATTAATAAAATAATAAAAATACGAGTTGTATAGTTTTAATAGAGAAATTGATAAAAAAACTAATAATTTGTATAAACCAAAACGTTTACTTATAAGTTGTAAAAGTGTACTTTTTACTTTAAATACGAGAAAAATTGTAAATTATTTAATGTGGTTATTCTAGTAAATTAATTTGGATGAAAAAAATTGATAGAAGTATATTAAAATATAGTAATATTTAATTATGATAATAAATTTGGTAGAAAACCTAAAAAATGTATAAAGTTAAACTGTTATCCTAAAAATATAAAAACGATGCTAATTACCTTAAATATGATAAAAAATATAAGAAAACTGGTGCATGTAGGAAGAAGCAACTTCCTAGCAAAAAAGCTAACAGGCTTTAAAAGCACTACTGGAACGAGACAAAATAGCAGCCAATATAAGTACATAAACTGAAGTAACAGGTTTTAAAATATTTAGTCTAAACAACGTGCAGGCCAGGTATCGAACAGAAAAATAATAAATTCCAGTACAGGCAAAAATAGTTGACATATGTCATTAATTTGATTCCTATATCTTAATATAAATCGACACTAGAGACATTTTAAATAGAATTGACAGTATATGGCACGCCACCACTTATGTCATATATTATGTAGATTGTTGAGATATTGACTAACTGATGAAATGTATTGATATTAGATTAGAGAGAAAATTATAGAAAATGAATTGGGTAAAATTAGTCTAATGATTTTTGCCGTAAAAATTGAATAAAAGTTGAAAATGTAGATGTGTCAACTTCTAGAAGGACCATGCACGTAATAATGTTGTTTATTAATTATATAAATCTTGAAAATGCAGCTGGCTGGTTTACTTTTAGGGGAAATGATCACAATCATATATACTTTTGAATCACTGGATTAACCGAACGGGTAAACAAACATAAAATTATAGCATGATAAGATTAACACGAGGTCACGTAATCTCAATAAAATGTTACATGGCTGATTATCATTTAAGATTACAATCTTCAACTTAAAAGATACAATAACAAGAAGCCAAATGATAGGTTCTATAGTAAACAAGATCAACTCAAGTGTTGTCTGGTTGCAGCTTGAAAATCAGTTGAATTGCTTTACAGTCAAACTTATAAATTGCAGCGCAATTCATATGACGAGCTTAATTCACTTTATCGGAATAGACCCGGGTTCGACTCCCGGCAGACGCAAGATATTTTTAATCATTTCATCATTTATTGGAATATAGAATCCCTGAATTCACTTTTTACTTCCGTCAAGCTCTTTGGACAAAACTTGTGATATGCTTTAGAACTATAACCATCTTCGACATTATTATCCAACTTTTTCGACGTAGATTTTGAGAAGAACAAAAGTACCTAGTTTTGATCAAAGTTATCGATTTTGATGGGAGTAATCTCATCAGCGACCTTGAAGTTTCCTACTACACGTGCAAAGAACATCATTTGTTGTTCGAGCGAAAACTTTAAGGTTTCAGCCTTGAAAAAAAAAACAGCTTGATTAGTGCTATGCATGATATATACAAATATGATATACCATACACATTATGCCATTCAATAGGGGAGTGTCATACCTTCCGGAAACCGTGTTGTTCTCCTTCAAATTCAACAAGAGCAACAGGCAACCCCTTTTCCTTCAACGCTTGGTAGATTTTACGTGATTGCACAGGAAGTACAACCTAAAATTAAAGCAGATATATTACCATATGATGATGATAATGCCTTGATAAAATTAGTCAACCTTTGTGTATACATGTAGTCCTCGTTATACCTTATCTTCAAGTCCTTGGAGTAGAAGGATGGGGCAAGAAAATTTATCAACGAAATTGATAGGTGATCTCTGATAGTAGTCCTCATCATTTCCTGCAACGAGACAAAAGATTATCTCAGCTACAATAGGAGGGGACTACATTGCTAAAAAGCACCGAACTTTAGTCGAGTCCTCACCAACAAGGTTATCGATATAATGGGATTCAAATTTGTGAGTTTCTGTTCTCATCGATGCCAAATCACCGATCTGTTGGAGTAAAGAGAAAATGTTAACCACAGTAAAATGTTACTAATATTCAAGTTCAGAGAATATATGCTGCATAATTGTTGTTAAACTAATTCCATGTAACTATTAGTTGAAGGTCAAGAAAAAATTATCACGACAACAAGTAGTGACGGTTGAAATAATAGAAAAGTGACTTCATCGTTCAAGTAACAACTGCAGTTACAAAATTGAACGGCACATGAAACGATACCCGACAAACTTAGTAAAAGGCTTTGCCAGGTTACAGCTTATAAGCTCGACTTTTTGCTTAAAGCTAGACTGTAATTGGCTAACCAGCTTAAAAACTAAGCTTTCCGTTTTTTGCCTGATGAATATGCTAGAAGTTGCAACCAAAAACCAGCTTATGCCTTGTATGCTTAAAAGCTTATATACGCAAAGAAAAATAGCTAATTTTCTCAAAAAGTTGCAACCAAAAAAGGCTCAAATAATTCAATGGAAAAGATTACTCACACCGTACAAGGAAGCACCAGCTTTAAACATATCTCTAAAAGCAAGAGCAGCTAATGTGGTATATCCACCAGCAGAGCCTCCGACTATACACAATCTTTCTCCATCTACTCTTCCCTTTTCCACCTACAAATTATGTAAATCAAATGTTTACACATGATAGCGATAAATGCTTTGGGAGATAAATTAGAACATTATAACAGAAAGAATGCAAGAGCTAGAAAAGTTACCAAAAATTTAGCACAACTGCAACAGTCATCAACATCAACAATTCCCCAACGACGTAAAAGCCTTTCTCGATACTCTCGACCATAACCTTACAAGAAAACACAATAAATCAATAAGAGTTTCTGGACTATAAATTAGCTTATCATGATACAAAATTTGAATGAAATTTTAGAATTTCCACGAAATAAAAAAAAAAGGTGAAAATGCAGCAATGGTCCCTATACTCTGGATCAAAACTAATATTGATCTTCATAGTTTCAATTGCATCACTAATGGTCCCCACTTTTTTTGGATAAAACTCTCAATTCTTCCACATAGTATCAAATGGAACACTATTTGTCCCGCAAATTGAATAAGAGACACTAAGAGTCCACATGTTTTGGATCAGTTACAAGTTACAACAATGAACCCCATATATAACACTATAGATCACATAGAAAAGGGGAGCACCGGTGTAAATTGAATAAGAGACACTAAGAGTCCACATGTTTTGCATTTGAAGTTATGCAGACTATCAATGTGATTTATTCGAACTACATAGACCAATACTGTCGCAACTGAAACTATGGGGGACCAAATCAAAATTTCTTTAGAAGTATGGAACCATTAATTCATCATGAAAGGAATGATCATGTGGTTAAAATAGATCTCCCAGGTCATCAATAAACTATGACAAGTCCCGTAGCACTAACAACTCAAGTTCAAAATTAGTTCCTTACAAAATCGAAGAGTGTTACATAAGCTAAAACTTTCAAATCTAGATAATACCAGTGCTTCCACCATAATTGACATCCACAACTGCCCATCCTCGACTAGTCCAATACTGGTAGGAAAGGTTTAGAATTCCACGGGTCTCACCAGTTGGCCCTCCTGAAATATCATTTTTTTTTTAAAGAATGAAATTCAAAACAATCTGTGGGTGTGTGTGTGTGTGTGTGAGGGGTGGGGGGGACTTCCCCTTTTTGTGAAGTTTCTGGAATTAAATAAGGAAGCACTACAATTATTATAGCGCGTAATAATTTACATTGAATTCCTCGCAACTCAGATTACTAAACTGATTTAGCAATAAACCCACTAGGAATAGCGTAGTGGGCTAGAGCCCGCACTATCAAATAAGAGGTGTAGGGTTCGAGTCTTGTTAACGGGGGTAGGTGTGAAATCCCTTGATCCTCTTTAATAAGATTTAAAAAAAACTGATTTAGGAAAATATATGTATAAAATGTCCCTAATACAAGACTCCAGCACAATTTGGCTATTTGCTGTCATAACTAACCAAAACATGTATCAAATTTCACTCTTAAAAATCAACAATCCATCATCCTTTTAAACAATTTCCCACATATATGCACTAGCAAATTTACGTCCAAGAAAAAGTTTTGAAGAAAACATCAAGGACCTGAGAAAATTACCATGGCTTTTCAACAACAGGGGAGGCTTTTCTTCAGGACTAGCCTGGTAATTGGGATTAGTTGGTGGATAAAAATATGCATATGCATTTTGCCCAGGTACTTTGGTCGGGAACTCAATGAATTCTGGTAAGCTATAATATTCTCTGTAGTTTGAGCTAACAGGTGAAGAAGACCAAATGATCTGGAAATCAATCACTTTTGACTTGTGATCATCCAGAGTCACCTGATACGTGAAAAAAAACCCATTGAGATAATCAAACGAGCCTCGGCCTTTATGCATAATTTTAACAGAATATGTAACGAGGAGAAATAGAGCAGGCACCTTAGCTAGAGACAAAGGATGAATAGCAGATGCCCCTTCAATGATTAAATATTTGTCTCCTAATATCTGCATATATTTTACATTAAACATTGTTTACGACCGACTAGAGATATATTCAAAGTTAGGAAACATATAAGAGAAAGTCTCGTGTATTTACAATATTGTTTATGTCTGTGAAAGGAATGTCAAGTAGAGATATAGAGTTGAGAACATCATCCACAATTCCAAAATATGACCGTCCTTTCTGCCTGTACCACATATACAACTTCATCTAATTAGATATTGAGTTCGAAATACACAACGAAGATATTCATAACAAGGTCAAATAAAGAATGAAGGCTCTTACCTGTAATTGCAAGCAATTAAGTTTTGTTGGTCATTGATTGGGAGAAATTCATAAGAATTTATACCAAAAACCCATAATGGCTTTGTAAACTCGGCATCCAAGGAATATACTGGCAACACCTTATTATCTGATTCAATCTGTTCACAAAAAAAATAAAAATCATCAACCATCCATATGTTTCAATACGGACGAAAACAGCTATATGTGAATAAATTTGGTTATCCATGCTTGAAAGTTGTGGCTGCACACAAATCCATTCATTGATGCTTCAATAGAACTTAAAGATTTTTCCTTCTGCATGACAAGTCCTCAACATTACTATTTCTGTATTATAATACAATTAAAAGTACTAGATAAGAAGCAGTAACTATTTTTCCTGAATTCATTTGAATTTCACTATCCATAAATAGAAGAGTCTAAGAACTATGCACATTTCTCCAAATCATTCATTTAACATATAAGGGGTGAGAACTCCCATGTATATAAAATTATACACCATATCCAACTACTAAAGCCATAAAGTACACAACCAAACTTGAGGGAAATATCATAAAAGATGTAAATACAGAAAGTTACCCATTTGTAGATATTCCAAAACCCGCTTTTCCTATCTGTGATGAAATACAATTCTCCTGCAGTATAAAATTTCGAGGAACCCGATAAAGATAAACATTAGCTTGGTCCCGTAGGAAGTTTACCCACAAAAAGTAATGTAATGTCTATTATAGTCTAGAATATCTGAATATAACATTGACAAAACATTATAGTGGTCACAAACGCTAAAAGACATAAGGATGTCATATCACACTATTAATAGATCATTAATGCTTGAGGTTAAATAAAAAATTGCATAATTAAACAAGAACCAATAAACACAAACCAGCAATAATCTTCAGTAGTGGTTTTACATGATTGGCTCTTTTATAGTAACTGCGTAGATATAGACGAATTATTACCTTTAGACGACCACTTTGGCTCCATTGGAGACTCCACAATCTCCGGATCACCACCGGCTACGCAGATACGTTTGCAAATATCTCTGCATCACGACATTATAAACACACTAAGAACCATACGATGAAGACACAAAAAGAAACATGAATCACAAGTTCTAGCTCACCCATTCTTAGAAAAATAGCCAACCCAAAGTTCCGATTTATCCCATGGCATGTTAGGGTGTCCCCACTCGACCCAAGCTATCTTTTCCCCTTTTGCGTCCAAACTTGGTGAGGCATAGAAGTCGTTACCTTCAACTAATACTTTCGGTTCTGTAAGTCATATCCCAACAACAGATAATAAACAGTTAATATCCAGCATTGAAATGACTTGCTAAAAAGAAAGACTTTAGTTGAGATCCACATGGATTCCACACTAGTACTTTTGAAGTGGTAATCCTTAAATCTTACCTTGAATATCTTGACTATTCAGGTTAATCGATACAATGGTTGTTGTTGAGTCTAGACTGTCTTTACGACGATCTGCAATACAAAACAGGGTAAAAAGACTACCGTAATTAACCACAAGAAGGATGAGAAATGTATACCTTCTCGGACCGTAATAAAACGACCAAAACGTGAGTCAAAAACTCCATCTGCATAACACGCTAATGGCCCACCATAATCCGGAGTAAGTGGCAAGGGAGATGAATCTGCGCTTAATAAGTTCACAATTTAGTTTTTTTTTAAGAAATTGATATTACTCACATCACAATTCACATATGAGAAAGAAGATGGCCACGGTCATAACTGGGTCAAAGATTAAACCGGGTAATGCTAGCCAAACAACTCGTGCACTTCGTGTGAGAGTGATTTCTGTGAAAGGACAGATATGATCATCCACTACTCCTCTCACATGAGTGCACGAAGGAGTGCACGAGTTGTATTATCTTTTCCCAGATGAAAACCACTTTGTTTGTGGCTTCAGACTTCTTGTATAGCTCAACTCAAGTGTCAGAAAAAAATGCGTAAAGTATAGAAAATATCAGCTATCAATAAAACCACAAGTGCCACATGTATGAAAAAGCTATTTCTGATATTTGTTACATATTGAAACCAACTGTCAAGGATAGAAACCCAACGGAAAATATCATTTTTCAAACAAACCAACTATAAAAATAAATAAAAGAGCAAAACAAAAGTACCTTGGACGACATGGCGTAAGAGAATCGTGAAAACTAAATTTGTAAAAGATGACAGTACAAATAGAATGACCTGTAGACTGAATTGACTGCTTATATAGTCTCTGGTCTTTATAATTGGAGAAGATTACAGTATCCCCCTTGATAGTGAAGGCACCTCCACCATACTCTTGAGCTGTGGTCCTTACTGAAAACTCCTTTGGCGTAATATCAACAGCCTCGTCGCCGTCTTTCTCTGGAGCTTTAACGAGAACAGCCCGTCTACACACAATAAAATGCCAGAGAAACTCATTAATATAAAGTAAATCTCATGTTGGTAAAGAGCTTGTAATTCGGTTCTCAGGTCCATTGTTCTTTTAATTGCTCATCGGTTTGAGTCATTCTAGATGCGGTTTCAAATCATAAAAAAAGAAAACTGTAAATTTCTAATGATTAATTGACTATAATTATGTAGCTGGAATCTATGAACCAAAGTAGACAACTTTACTTAAGATTTTTTATATAAAAAACATTTCTCACATGGGTAAAAGTGTAATTCATTTTCTTCAGTCCCTTGTTCCTTCTGTAGTTGCTCTGTGCTCCTCAGACTGAGTCATTATGGCTCTTGTTTAAATTACTATAAGCAACAAGGTTTGGATTTCTCAATTACTGAATCATAGTTAACTGTGTAGCTGGTAATATGAACCAAGCTACACAAAGGCTAAAAGCAGTGACAACTATGAACCAAACTAAAAAAATTGATTGATTGAGAACAATATAAATAATGTATGGTCAAATTTTGGGTCTATAATCTTAACCAAATTAGACACTGATAAATTTGTTCCTTATGTAAATCCGTGCCAGACTGACCAAACTACGAAAAATTAGTTGAGTGAGAAACAAGGACTTGTAATTTCCTTAAACGGTAGCTAGAAACTATGAATCAAAGTAGACAGCAGCAGCTAAATTGAATAAAAAACATAAATTTTACTAACATTACGGTTTATACCTAGATTTTAACTAAACAGTAACTGGAAATTATGAATTAAAGCAAACTTAGGTAACCTAAATTATAGAGAATGTCACGAGCGGAAATGCTGTAGCAGATGCCATTTTTAGATTTTGAGTAGTTACGACTTGCGAGTTTAAATTAGAAAACATAATCTCTTTAAATTAACTACATTTTGGCCCCTACACTTTCAGCCTTGTTACAATTTGCACCCTATCCTTCAAATTATTCAATTTTCCCCCAATCTTCCGTCCAATTAGTCAAATCGACGTGCATTTCTCAATTACAATTGAACTAAGTTAAATATTCTTCAAATTAAAATCTAAAAACCTTTGGGTTTGTAGTTCATAGTTTATACCCTGAGTTGCTGGAAACTATCAACAAAAGCAGTCATCCAACTAAACATAGACAATAACATAAATTGTGTTAATATTAGGATTTATGAGTTAAAAGCAATTTCATCAAGGCAATACAAAGTTCAAACTTAGGGTTTATAGTAAGGGCGTGTTTCGCCTTGGCTTTTATGGTCAAAAAGCTGCTTTTAATAAGCAATGAGTAAAAAGCAAGAATATTGTTCGCATCACCTTAGCTTTTCAATTAGAAATGACTTCTAATTATTTTTTGTTGATAACTCATTGTTTACTTATTTAACTTATAAGTGACTATACAAATGATTTAATTGGAAATTTTATATTTTTGGTAATTTTTATGTGTAAAGCTCAAAAAATCCTCAAATTCCTAGCTTCTCTGCTTTTGAGTTTTTTTGAACCAAAAGTTATCTTTTAAAAAGCTACCATGCGAAACATATACAGCTTTGTTTAATCAAAAAGCTAAAAAAAATAATATAGGAAAATTAATCATTTAGTACATATACAAACTATTTAATTATCAAAAACTCATGTTTAAAATACGTTTCAAGATTAGGTACATATGCTCAATGATACTACTTATTTGTACTCTTTGTTTTTATTTAACTTTGATCCTAGTTCATGCTACGCTGATAACGTTGATATGTACCAATCTTTTTTGACAAAAACCACACTAAGGGTGTGTTTGGAACATGGAAAATGTATGGTAAAAAGAAAACGATTTCCTATAAAAACATTTTTTTGTATTTGGTTACGTAAGAAAACCAATGGAAAATAAAATGAAATAAAGTATCGGAAAATATCACTTTTCCATTGGTTACATATTAGCTCTCTCTCTCTCCCATTTGTTTTATTTTAATTTTGTTTTATTTTCCCAAATCTTCCAAACACACGAGTGAAAAATGATTTCACGTTGATTTTCATTTCTTTTCTTTTCCCGTCACATTTCCGGGGTCTAAACACACCATAAGTCCAAAAGCAAGTGGTATTAGACAATGGGTTTTTCTTTTGCGCCCGTTCTACATTGAACGGTATAAAATACCGTTAAATAGAGGACCGCTGAATCATTTACTTTAAATTTAGACAGTAAGATTTAAGGGTAGAATAGTAATTTAAGATTTAGACAATAACTTCCCCAAAAAACTAAGATTAAAAAGTTTACACTACCCTAAACTAATATACATAAATACTCCAACAAACGTAAACTCGTTTTAAAACGAGAATACTAGTCATAGGTCACCTTTTACAATATTTTCTAAACGGAGGTCCTGGGCCGAAACTTTTTTAAGTTACAGTCATCCGGCCCAATAAAAAAGAACTTAAAAAAGCTGTTTTTAAGCTTACAAAATAACTTATAATCTATACAGAAAAGATATTAAAATGTAAAAAAGATTAAGAAAATATATTATAATCTACACGAGAAACAGAAAGATATCAAAGTGTAAAAAAAGTTACGAAAATAATATATATTTTTACGAGAATCAACACATAAGCCTTAGAAAAAAAGATAGGGCAAATAAGTTTTCGATACCCGGAATCGAGTGGGCGAGACTCGACCCAAAAGGTCCGGCCAAACTCGTCAACGGAGGTGCCGCCGAGTCGTTTATCACCGCCGGAAACGACATCGGAAGTGATCGGAGATTTCCAACTCCCGTACGGCGATATCATCTTCTCAGTCGATGACATTGTAGAGAGAGAGTGACTGAGTTTTTTGTTACGTTTTATTAGTAATATGTATTTAATATTATTATTATTATTATTATTATTATTATACAGTGAGAGAGAGCGTGTGACGGTGGATATGGCTTTAGAGACCGCCATTTTTATTTTTGCTAAGAGACGTAAAAATAAATAATAATAAAAAACACTTATTTACAATTTATAATTATATACATATACTTTTTTTTTAATCTTATTTACAATTATATACATATTTTATAAATAAAAAATATTAAAAAAAAATATACATAGTATCAAACAGAATTAGACATTATTATATAGGAATAAACATGATTAGACATACAAGATTTGAACATGAATGAACGTGATTAGACAGTATCACACATGTTTTTTTGTATAAAAAAATTAATTTTGTTTTTTTTTAATTTTGGTTTTTAATTTTTAAATATTTTTTTGAATTTTTTTAATAACATATGTATCTATTTGTAAATAAGTTCACAAAATATGTATTTTTTTGTGAAACAGTCGTCAAGTTCAAAATAACTGGGTTTTTTTATAAATAAGTTTTTAAATATGTAATAAATTATTGTTTTTTCTTTTTGTTTTTGTATGTTTGTTCCAATCCCTTAGTTTATATAGTTGTTGTGTTGTTGCTATTACATGATTCGTCATTTTCTTTTTCAAATCCATTAGTTTATATAGTTGTTGCGTTGTTGCTATTACATGATTCGTCATTTTCTTTTTCATGCCATTTGCAACTTAGATTATACAATTATTGGAATCATTAGTTAATAAAAGTCTATTAGGAAATTGGCCGGAGCCTATACAGTCCCTGGTATAGGCCAAGCTAGCCGGGTGGTTTAGGTATCGATCGGTTACTAGACGCAAAAAAAAAAAGTTTTATTTTTCAAATTGAAGTCGTTTTTTTCCCTTAATAAAATCAGAACCTACTTTATTTGGTCATCTATTTCGTGTCAAATCCGTCATAATTAGTAAGTAAATGCGAAATCAATATAAAAATAGAGATGTACGGCGTAATTGTTTCCAATTGAAACAAATACAAATTTGAAACGAAAACACGAAGAAAAAATGTCAAATTTCAAAGTAAAACGAGGCTAGGAAAGCAGCTAGTATTAATATAATCGAGTAGTACTTTCCGAAACTGTTAAGCTCTTACGAAACTTCAACATTGTCTTCCATTTCAAGTTGAACAAATTTTCTAAAACATGTATACTACAAGCAATTACTAGAAAAACTAAATTAATGACTGTTGTCCATAGTTTTCCAAATTTGCAAAAAGCAATATAGTTTTCAAAAACATTTCTGATACAAGTTTCGAAATAGAAAAAATGGGCTCCTCCTTGAGTTAGTTTCCTGGCAAGTCGTAACTATGGAACTTCCAGACCAGTCAACGGTCAATGATAACGCACACAAAAATCACTGTATGACGACCTAAAGAAGTAGGTTCCTAGATTGTTCAAGAAAGCAGAAAAACAAAATAATCAATTTTGTCAAGTCGGATACACTGCAAGACATTCATATAATCAAGTAATAGTTCAGTAATTATAAAAAGGAGGAGATTTGAAGTATACGTTCTATATATATTTTGGATCAATCAATTAACACTTCAATTTCGTTCCAGTGGCTAAAGGGACCAGTCATGGAGATCCCAATATAGAGATATTCTAAATCGTATTGCTTAACCCGTTGTGTTGTCGCCACCAGAATCATTATCTAGAAATTCAGTATTGCTGAGATGGCCAACATCTCCCCATGTTTTGATAAGCCATTTGTTGTTGCTATACAAGTGAAATGTATTGACAGACGTATTTAGTATCTTCTTTTCCCGTTGTTCTGTTGGAGCAGCTCGCTTGTGAAGTGCTCGGATTACTCCTCCATGAGTAACCACAACCAGCTTCTCTCCTGAGTTAAATTTATATTTATTCAGACCAAAATGTTGAAATGAAAAATTCATGCAAGAAATATTCAAAAAGAAACCGAAACAGACAGAAGTTATATAACATATGTACCTATGTGCTTCATAGCAATACTCTGTAGCGATGACGTGCAGCGGTTAAAGAGTTGATTGAGACTTTCTCCACCACCCTGTAAATTAAAAAAATGAGTTCCCTATATTCTACAGAAAATTCTGTAAGATCGTAAGTTTGTGGAATGGTATAGAAGGATGGGAACTAATAAGCATGTTTTAACAAATAATTGTGGCAGAATATTTTGCAATTACCAACGTACTTAGAAAAAAAACGAGGGAACTGATTAAGAAGTCACATAACTCGAAGAAACTTAAAACGATGACACAATGTGCATGTTTTATTGCAATGTATTAGATATTTGCAATTTAATACATTCAAAGATTGATATAAACTGTGATTTCAAAAAAATTAAAAAAATTTGATATAAACTGAATACTAAAAGTGGTTTACACAGGTTTTTTCTGAACCCCACTTTTCCTTATTATCAACATACGGAGTATATATAGCCTACTAATGATATTACAGTATCAACTGCTATTCAGTTAATTAGTTCAAATAAACCTAAACCATTAATTCAAAGTACATCAATCATCTAAGCCATTCGTTCCCGCTCAAAATGCAGTATCATTACATTTATACATGCAAAGAAAATTCCTAAGAGCATTGGAGTATCTTAAAGCGTTTTCGTGTTCTATCTTAGGCCTATGGCATATCACCTAGTTCGGCCTCTGGAAAATCTCAGATTATGTATCCTTGGGAACAAAGTCATACAAGTTTGATTTTAAGAAACCAGATAAAGGAAATGAATATAGATGCTTACAGGAATTTCTTCATCAGTTCTGCCACTTAGGGATGCTTGATAAGCCTCTGGCCTTTGCAGAGCTGCTTTATGATATACAGTACCTTGAAGATCTCCAAGATGTCGTTCCCTCAAATTAGGGTCTTGTATGACCTATAAAAATATTAAAATATCAAAAAATTATAGCAGCATAAACATCAGTAGCATATACAGAATAGTCGTTCTTTTCAGTTTTACACCAAACAACGGTCAAATAATTACTAAGAAAACAATGTACACAACTGTAGTTGGATGTAAAACTAAGAGTTTTCAAGTAATTTTGAGCGCCATTGCGTCCTCTTTTAGGGAAAGTCCTCTTTTAGGGAGATAATCCAATTGAAATATCAACTAGTTTGATCTTCTAAAAAGCTTGAATCAGGTGTCCTTATAGTTCTGTTTGACCTGGAAACATATATGTTAAACAGCAATAGTATTTACTAACAAAGAACAATCAGTAGCATATATATAGTACTCGTAGTAACCTATAATCATGGCTTTTTCCTGTTCTTGGCCCAACTTAATCATCCTAACTACCAATTTTTTTAACAAATCCCTTCTCACCAAAGTCCAGTAACACAACTCGTCTATTTTGGAATATATAAGAATACAATCTAATTCAATAATTATTATTTGACCATACCTCAGCCACACCGCATTTGCGTGCTATGATATTAGCGGTCTCCAAAGCTCTCTTTAAATCAGATGAATATACAGCAATAATTGCAGCCTCTTTAGAGAGTCTGTCAGCCACCTTTAAATAAAATTGAACTATTACAAATAACATATTGCTGGCTTGTAGTTATTTCAAAATAATTCACTTTGATAAGTCAACTTACAACAGAGGCTTGTTGTCTCCCCACTTCATTCAGTTCCACATCCAGGTGCCCCTAATTTTGAGTCCCAGTTAAAAAATTTACATAAGTATAGTTATCAAAAGACAACACCGTCACATTGCAGAGCCCATCTAATGAATAAAGTCTAGTTTATTTGGCATCAAACCACGAATATCATGCTTACTTAAATTTTCACAATATTATACCAGAAGTGCAGACGAAAGGACTAACACAGATAAGCACAGGAAAACCGAAAAAGTGACAGTATTAGGTCTAGAGGTTATCGCAGGAGATATAGTGATCGAGAGTAGACAGGGAGCAAAGACAATACATGGTATCTTGACAATACTAATTAAATATAACTAAGAAACTTAAGTCTGACAAGGTGACACTAATCATTATCCACCCATATGGAAATTGTCATCTCAGATTTTCATGAGCATTGTATGAGCAGGTACAATTGTACATTGTTGTATAGGAACATTTACTCACAAAGGCGTTACTAGAACACTTCCTAATAAGATACGTAAAAGCCATTAGGAAATTACTTATAGAACAACTTAACCATGAATCATCAAAAGATTGTAGCGATAATTCTCTCTTATATAGTAATATGCAACGAAAGCGTCAATGTCAACAATGGTCCCTAATGTGACTTAGTATCAAGAAATCAAACCATAAACAAGTTTTGCATCATTTAATAACGTAATTAAAGAAAAGGTAAAATCTTATACGGTTAGACCTGTGAAGGACACTATCATTAAAACCTACAGTATGCCAAGTATGAGTTCGGCTTCTTGTACAGATTACACAAACATGCTTTGCATTTCAAACACAGAAACAGACCCAATCAAACATCGAAGAATGCCTTCTTCCTTTTTATGTTTATCCAATTATCAAGCATAAGATCATGGCATAGCTATTTAAGAAAGAATAAGAACTTTCCAACTCTCTCAAAAGTCAATTTCCCCCTTCAGGATTCAAAACTAGAGTCTCAAATAAGTTTATTTCTTGAACGGGACATGGGACAGCCATACCAACCGCTGTAGCCAAGTTAGGCAGCACAAGTAGAAAGCAATATGGCAAGCAACAAGGGAAACAAGGTGTACGGTTGGATTCGTGTAGAAAACGATATACAAAACTCCCTGATCAAGTACGAAAAAGATAAGATACTTGTTGAATAGAAATATTATAAAAGAAAATTATTATTTCTTATTTCCAAGTAAAACCTTCTTATATTTTCATACAAAAGATAAGTAATAACGAGTGTCAAGTGTCCTCATAAGCATCAATCTCCTTAATCTGTTATATTAAGTTTTCCAAACTTCAATTTTCGCCCTTCTTCCGACCTTTAATTCAAGTTTCTTCCAAGAATCCCTAATGTACTAATTCGATGGTAAACACCTCTAATCTCCCTAAACCAATTAAAAATATAGCTAGCCATTTAACTGTAAACTGCCAAACCTCACCCAATACGAATGACACGTTCTCAAAAGGATAATAAATAAGCTCTTAAATCTTTAAAATACTCCTCATAATGATAATAGAAGTACGATGCATATATAAGTAACCGACAACAAAAAATGAACCCGAGTTGGGCTTTGTCACATTAATATAACCACGGGAACTCGGTGAAGACAGTCAGGGGCATCCCCCTAATGATACCCCGTGACAGAAATAGATAAAAAGAGCAAATTTTTCGATGTATTCTGATTAAAATCTTTAAAAAATAGCGTTTCAGCCTCCCATTTACGAAAATTAGTGTTTCAACCCCTCAAATTTAAAGTTTCTGGTTCCGTCCCTGAACATAACCTGTAAGCCTAAAGCTTTTATTCAATTAACAGCTAGTTAGCAATAATGCTATCGGAAAGTTGCATTTCTTGGTAACTGTATATAGTGTAAGCACTCAATCAACACATGAAAAATAAAACAATAACAACCCAAGAAAGAAAATTGCATTTCTTGGTAAATATATAGTGTAAGCACTCGATCAACACATGAAAAATAAAACAATAACAACCCAAGAAAGAAAATTGCATTTCTTGGTAACTATATAATGTAATCACTCAATCAAACATGAAAAATAAAACAATAACAACCCAAGAAAGAAAATTGCATTTCTTGTTAACTATATAATGTAATCACTCAATCAAACATGAAAAATAAAACAATAACAACCCAAGCAAGAAAATTGCATTTCTTGGTAACTATATAATGTAATCACTCAATCAAACATGAAAAATAAAACAATAACAACCCAAGAAAGAAAATTGCATTTCTTGGTAACTATATAATGTAATCACTCAATCAAACATGAAAAATAAAACAATAACAACCCAAGCAAGAAAATTGCATTTCTTGGTAACTATATAATGTAATCACTCAATCAAACATGACTACATGAGAAATAAGAAAATAACAACCCAAGCAAGAAAAACATTTGAAATGTAACAAAAACCCAACTAAATAAATAAAACATTTTTTTAAAAAGAAATGAAATAATACCTGAACTCTTCCTTGAGCATTCCAAGAAGTTTCTCCATGGCGAATCACCAGAATCTCCGCATACCCACTTAAATAAAAACACTAATATTAGTATAATTTATTTATAAGATTTATAAATAGAAAAATAGATATATAATGGGTAGAAATAAAACCTGGGTTTAGTGTCGAACTCGGCCATAACTGAGAGAGAGAGAGAGAGAGAGAGAGAGATTCGGGGAGTGTGGTTAATAATAATTTTAAGTTTTGAAATAAATTTATAATTATTAAATACTATAAAAAAAAAAATGTCATTTTTTTAAGCAATTTATTTTGATAAAGATACCGCTATCGAAAAATATTACACAAATACAAATTAGTTTTGTTTTTATATTAAAAACATATTTTTATTTAAATTACAATTGATCCAAAGAATACGGCACGTCAACGGGTAATATTTTTAGGTGATTATAGCAATACGCGTAATTTTGATCGGATTTGAACATGTAACTAAATTGCTTAAATATTTTTTTTTAATTCTATCGTATAGTTTAACATTTAAACTATGTAAACAAATATTGAAATTTTTCGTTTCGGCTATTTAGTTACATGTTCAAAATTGATCAAAGTTGTGTGTGGTTTCGTATAGAACATGTAAATTGATACGAAGGAAAGTATGAAATTAGACCTATTCCAAAAAAATAATTTTCATTTAGTCCTATTATACTCTCATAGTCTAATTCACTTGGTAAAAAGAATAGGAAAACAGATAAAATATAACAAAAAATTTAGAAATTCAAAATTCAATAAGAAAATACCATGAAATAGAGAAATATATTGGTATAAAAATATAAAAACCATGAAAATCATACCAAGGAAAACAAATCAAACAAACTAAAAGGCTCACTACATTTATTCCTCACAGGACATTTGCAATTGATCGAAATTTATTGCGACGTCCATTAAATAGAATTTTAGAATTCTCTCTTAAATTTTAGCTTGACGATGTCGATACTCGATAGCATTGACATATTTACTACAAAAATAAAATGTAGATAGCAACAGTTTGTCTTATACTTTACGACTTGTTGAAATTTAGTAACAAAAACTGTTGTCAAGTGTTAATAACTGTTGCTATACTGAATTTTCTGCAACAAGTTGCATAGTAACAGGCTAGTTGTTCCTATCCTGTTATTTTCTGATTGATTATTCTCTAGCTATACGCTCATATGTATTCTGGTCGTAAAAGTGAGTTATCTTGGCAACGACGTTGTAATTAGTATGGGGAGGCATGGCTTGAGGCCAATTAGTTAACCAAGACAAAATTCTAGGCCTCCAAATAATTAATGTCTCATAATTTTGTGAGCATGACTCAGTAATAATAGGTCATGTTTATCTATTTTGTATTTAGTACTTGGTAGTTAAGTTAAACAAGATAAAAAGAAACAATCAATGAATCATTATGTGAAAGACAACATATATATTTCAATGTTTCCAATATTGTGTGTTATAATCTAAATAATTTATATTATGGTGCTTGTTTTTAATCTGGTAGTCAATGTGACATTTCAAACAATATGATCCGTATTTTTTCTATTATATGTTATTCTTTTCAGGTAGTGATATATTTGGTTTCATCACAAGTTGTAAAATTTGTTGTTCATTAAGTTTAATTTGCTCAAAATATTGAATTTTTGTATCAAGCATATGATTTTGAAAAAAACTTACCCCATAAATATATCATGCAAAAAAAAAAATCATGGCATTCAATATGTTCACTATTTCGTTAATAGAAAATAGATCTTATCTGGAAAGGTATCGTCTTTCATGGTTTGTCTCGGTCACAAAAAACTTAGAGACGACTCTGAATATGGGTGATCGACATTATGGGGTCTGAGTAACTTCAAAAATCGAAAGCATTTCTAACATACACTCCTATATGATTTATCAAATTCAGCGCTTTGCCAACACAATGAACAATATTGAATATTGGCATACATAGGGAAGGAGCTAGTTGAGGGCTGATGGAGGCTATAGCCTCCCATATTTTTTAAAAATAAATTTTAACATTGCAAAATAAAAATAGCGATTTACTCCGTTTGTTTCATAGTAAAAGTTTTACATGGAGAAAATATTTTCATGGAAAAATTTTACACTGAAAACTTTTGTTTCATTTTCATTTACACGCGGTTGATGTATAAAAAGTTTTCAATCTAAATACAAACTCAAGTTTTTTTTACAAATTTTTTTTTTAACAAATAATTAGTAAAAATCTCAACATGTATAGAAAACTTAAGCTAAACACATATTTTATTTCATATACGTCACTTATAATAACTTATAATTTTTCAACCAATAAACTCATAAAATTATAAGTATAAAAGATATTATTGCCTTTTTTTAACTTTTTTAAATTTTATTGGGTTTTTTAGATTTTTCAAAATATATTTTTTTATTTTTTGATATTTTTTATTTTATTTTTATTGGTTAATTAGATTTTAGCTTTTTCAAATTTTCTTAGGTTTTTTAGATTTTTTGTTTTTTTTTTATTTAGAAATTTTCTTTTTTTTTTTGTTAGTTAGTAGATGAAATTGGACTAATTATTAAATAATTTTAAAAGAGTAGACATATAATTAATAATAATTATAATACTAGTATTAGAAAGAATATAGATAGATGCTCCGTAAACCGTTTACAACTTTATTTGCGGGGTAATCGTTTCCCCTAATTTTACTGGATATGTGAAAAAAGTTTTCCAAAAAAAAAATGTTTTACGATAAACCAATCACCCGAAAAATCTATTTTATCTGTAAATATTTGTTTACACCCATTTTACAACAAAATAAACAGAGCTTAGCCATTCATATTGATTTTATAAAATTCAGCCCCGTATATTAATACTGCCCCGGCACTCCTCAATCGTCATACATACTTAAGCACTCTGATCAACAACAAAAAAAGTATCAAGACTTGGAAAATGGTTCTATAGAGTTCCAAATTGGACCAAACGCAGCAAACAAACATTGTCTAGAGGGTCTGAGTAATGCATCTTTATTACGAGCTAGCTAACTAGTAGTAAGAAACACTGCAAAAAGAAAAAAGGAAAAAAAACTATATAGCTAATGGGTGTTGCTAACAAAGTCCTCGGGAAGCCGTAGCTATATGAAAATACCGTTGCCAACAGATCGTAACAAAAAATAGCCGTCACCATTCCCGTCGTCGCCGTTATAGCATATACATAGTTAAAAAAATGTTCAAAAGAAAAAATGGATAAACAGTACTATTATGGATCCTTAATAGAAACATTGATCTATGCGGACCATGAACTAGCTTCAACTAGACAAATGATTCAACATAAAAGATTATTTTTGTTACATTTGTCGTTTTTATTATTTATGATTTTATGGTTACAGAACATATATAACACCCATGTTGAAAGAAAAAGAATGAAGAATAAAAAATAGAATATGATACCAAAATTGCGTTCCTACTTTGCCTACTATAAGCCTAATAAGCAACGAGTGCTCTTTATGTTATATCCACCCAGTTTTTATTTTTCACAGCAACTTAGAAAGCACATAAAAATCATCACAAACTAGAAATCACGATAATTTCCAAAAACAAAACATGTATATATTTTGTTGAGATGTTACAGACATATTCTCTTACATTTAGAATGTTTGATACACTATATATATATCTTTATATACTACCAAACCCGTCACAATTGTTTCATATGAAATTAGTAAAAAGGATTATAATATCTTCAAACCATTGATGAAGTGTTTCAACTCCATTATTGACAAAGCAAATAATGAACATTAATTAATGTTTCATCAAGAATGAATAATTGATTGTCAGGGTTCCTTGATTTAGTTCAAGAAACGTCTAATCATTTATAGGAATATTACTTGATGAAACTATAAAAAGGATGATAAGTAACAAATCTAACAAATCAGATTTACTAAAGTAAGCTTAATTAAATTACTGAAATAAAATTTGGAAAGTCCGGACCTTTAATTAAATTATGGGAATAAACCCTAAAGTTTGGTTGCATTTTTATTAGATGGCTTTAGCCTTTATATCCCAATATTAGTTCCAAACTCTCTAATATCCTCGTAACTGCATTACAAATTTTACTACTACTAAAACATACCAAACTAAAATTCCTATAATAAACGATAATGCATACCTTTTTTTTTTTTAAGCAAACATAAATTTCATTAATAGAAACAGTGGGATCTAACCCAGTTTACATGAGACGTAACACCATATTACAACATAAGAACTACTTAACAACTACATAACAGTTCTGATAAAAGAGCTATTAAGTATAACAAATCAAATTTCGATATGCTCTTCATTTTCAACAAAATTTTAGCTTTTCAGACCACAAAACTTGATTCTAACTTCCACTGTATAACAACCTGATCAAGAATTTACGACTCCCATTTTTTCTGTAAATGCTACTTAAACTTCTGGCTTGTCTTGACGAGACTAAGATCTGTAGAATCTTCATCATCTCTTGCAGGCTGCACCTTTCCTTCCTTATATGTTCAGAAAGAAATGTACAGTAGATGCAAATATTGTATTAATCCCTCAAGGTATTCTCAGTTTCGCAAAGTTGATCTGCCAAACCATCATTGCCATCGTCACTGTTTTTAAGCCAACTTATGCACAATATTGAATATGTAATCATATTTAACTACTTCATTGGGGCAAACTTCTTTTGAAGAAGAAGGATTAGCACCAGAGATTAGTTTGCAGTTTTTCTTTTTCTGTGATTTCATTTGAAGATTGTCCTTGTTCAGATGGACCCAGATACATAGCCAGAATAAGCATATTTGCCAACCATTCTTCTTGTAAGTACTTGATTCGCTGGACTTGTAAGTCGCGTGATTCCAGCATAAAAACGATAACCGACATTTGGATGACGGCACCCACAAGTTAGAGCTGCCAGTGTCAAAGGACTTTAAAGTTCTTAGGGGGCGTTCCAATACCAATTTCACCATAATGATCGATGTTAGTGTTCAATAATATGCTTCAGAAAATATTCATCACTAGCATAGAAAAGTCAGGGCCGAAAAAGCAAGGCTTTAAACAGAGGTACTAAGACCAATCAAAATTATAAACCCACCAATAGTGAAAATCGTCCAAAACTTGCTTCAGAGTGACCATCATTAGCTAAAAACCAACCATACCCGAGGATACATCAAACACAAAAAGTTTTACCCCTAAAGCTAGGGGTTTCTTTTTGGTCTAACATATATATAGCAAACACTTTATTAGGCAAAAAAACAGGGGAATGCATGACTAGATTAGCGCAATTAGCACCCATCTTTGCCAAGGCATCCGCTACTTGATTTTGCTCTCGATAAACATGAACAAAGTCCACGATAATGCATACCTTACTAGTGTCTAACTATAGCAGTATATCAACTTGTATGCCAACAAAGAAAATGATAAGTTCACAATTCAAACACTCGGGACCATAATATCCATCATCATGTCAATTCATTGCGTAATTAAGGAGTAAGAACAATGAATAATTCAGCAATATCTACGGAACATTATTGTAACTAATCTTTCATCTCACCCAGTATGAACATCAACAATTATGAACTTCGAAATATTTTGTCTTAAGAAACAATGCATGTATAAAAAGTTTTTTAAAAAAAAGTATGCGTAGACCAACATGAATGTCTATAATGGGCAATGCTAGAATTTCAAATAAAACGAGTATATATCTATTAATCGGTGCATCTCCATACCCCCCGAGGATAAACGCATCGTACCTGCATGAAAAAACAAACAATTGAGACTCGCAAGCATATACAAATTATATGTCCTCAAGAAAACAAATACTAATTTCCAATTTCGATCCATAAAATTAATTAGCATTAATATATACCATTGTAATTAGATGACACTATCGGAATATAGAGTGCAACAACCTATATAGTACATTGAATCCATCCTATGATTGTAGACATATGTTTATTTTGAGAAACATATGCTTTAAATTTGTTACCCTACATGTATGCATTATATGTGTCAAATATATAATGTTCAACCATTTTATGTTTTGTAAAGCTTTGACTGGGAATTATTATTTGTTTTCTAGTTTATTATGCATATCATTGATCAATAATCACTAGAAAAAAGATTTTATCATTCTCAAGTAAATTAATTATTATTTGTCTTAGTAAAACTTGACAATAACCAATTTATCCGTGTTAGAGTAATATATATTGTCCCACATCTTGATATATCGCTCAAATTTGTAGTTAATATATTATTATATACGAACCCCTCTTCATCCGGTCTAGTCATTTTCGTTAATTTAGTGAAAAATGATAATGAATATCGCATCGTGTTTACTAGAAAGAATCATTCTAACTTAATGTGTGCCCTTGCCAATCATTTTTTGAAATCAAGGTTTTTAGTGATTTTTGCTAAATGCTCAAACGTATGATATCAGCTTTTAGTTAATTAGCTCAGTTTCTATCCTTCTTTTGGTTGAAATTTGAAAAACTAAAAGGAAAAAAAACATTAAGAAATCTAGAACCTATTTGTTTGCTTCCAAATTCAAAACTCTACTAAAATTATAAAAGTATCCACATGCACGTATGGGTAGCTAGATAAGAGTAGTTCATGGGAAATACTCGTTATATTCCCTTTTTTGCATACTTGGTCGTTGATAGCTAATATATCTGACAATAAACGGGATATATAGTTTAAAAATAGATATTTATCAGTCTCATAGTGATATATAGTCACAGTGAATTTTATCGTTATCACATGAAACTTTTTTCTTAGTTGTTTTTGTTGTTGCCAAACGAGCTTTAGTACTCAAAGAGACGATGGTCTCATATAATTGTGAACCTTCCTTGCGCGTGAGAGTGAGAAAGAAGCTAAAGTCTCTTAGAACACAATTAGTTGTTAAAATGTCACATCTTGTAAGCTATTTACTATTTGGAATGTGAGCTTCTAACAAGAAAATGTAAAAATTATTAGTTTTTTCAGCATATATTTGTTAGGATTAGCTGTGTTAACTCATAATGCAAGGCCCCTCGGTCACCAGCCTTTTTCAAGACGATTTTACTACATACGAAGGTTTAAAAAAGGAGACGATATACCTGCAACGATAAACAAAAGTAGTTATCATATGACGAAGTGCGCATCTTTATAACTCAACTAGCCCGGTGAACATGAACTTTTTTTAGAAAAAGCAGATCGAGTATTGTTTTTGGAGAAGATGAGTTGAACCACAATAATTATGGACCATTTGAGTGATGAGACTTGAGAAATGGAGAAAAGCATAAAGCAAGTGATGGTGATAACCCAAGTAAGGATCAGAGAGGCACATGCAAAACCAACATTAGGAGGTGCCTTTTCATCTCTTTTGGTGAGTTTTTCATTTTTCTTTTCCATTATCTTCTAATCTCTTCATTCCCCACTAGTTGTGGTTCCACCACATTAGTCTTATCACATTCAACCCTACTTCATTTCATCAATATAATTAAACTTGGTGAAATCATAAATTTGCCCCCTCTTAATTATCTAGTAGCACTTTTTAAAGAGTTAGCTATCCACACTTCTATCTTAATCATCTTTTTGTGCATGAAACTCGAGAATCATCTCTTTTACTGGGTGGAAATATGCAAATTGTGTATGTTTAATGCTTTTGTAGCGATCATAACCGTCAACCTGTATATTTTCAGCGTTGCTTTTTACGATAATATAAATATAAAATAAGAATTTGTGATTACAAATTATTGAACCTTCCAAGTTTTGGCTTGTAAGTGGATTTTTTTCCCCACTCAAAGATTTGAAAGACAACAAAGAGTTGCATCTCAATTCTCAACTCCCTCCCTAGGACCCAACCCATCTATTATCCTTTGAATAGTGTACAACTTTGTAACTTTTGCTATTCAGAGGATTTTAGCCTTTTCATTTGTAACCTAAATCTAAGCTTTACTTATTCAGGGTTTGTTCGGTTGCAGTCAACTTGTTCAGAGTTATCTGTCCTAAATGGGTAGAGAAAAGTTAACTGAATAATCTCATATCAGATAAGTTAACTTATCTGCTTAGAAGATGATGAGTTGTTGACAAACACGGCACGGTAGTAAAATGAGTACACATCTTGGAGTAATTGAGTTTCTTAATTATTTTTTGAATCATAACATAAAAAAAAACTGTAGAGACATATGTTATCAATAAAAATTAAAGCAGTGCCAACAAACAAGCCTTGTTACTAAACGTTTATGGCGTCAACGTTTAGTAACAGTGCAAGATGATCTTTAATACTGATGGTCGTGAACATGGTACTCTTTCACGACCCTAATGTATTTTGAGTTATTGAGAATAACTTATTTATTGAGATTTTGTACATCAAAATTTAAAATTTGAATAGACCCTTTACATCATATATATAAACCATTATTAGCTATAAAAAGTTATTCCCCACAAACTTGCTTATAAATGCAGCACAAATTCCCCTTTCCTAGGTATATATATCTACCCTCAGTTTAAAGTCCCATTCCCTCATCCAACATACCCTCCTAATTCTCTCATCAAAAATCTCCTAACAATATTTGAAATGCCAACTATGCAATCTAGCCCATTCCATCAACTTGACAACTCTTCCAATATTCTACCACTTCTTCATCAACCCACCATCACCACCACCACTAGAAAAAAGCTAAAACCACCCAAAGTAGGCGGACTTTTTCGTATCTTCAAGCTCTTCCCTATGCTAACCTCCGGATGCAAAATGGTCGCCCTTTTAGCAAAATCTCCACGAAAAGCCCTCTTAACCGACAAAGCCACGACCGGTACACTATTCGGGTATTGTTAAGTTTCCAGTTTCTATTTAAAACCTGATAATTATTAGTTTTGTAATCATTTTTATTATCTTCCATGCAAGACATTGATTTTAAGATAACTCAATTTTAGGGAGGTCTTGCATGTATAACTTCATCATTCTTCTTGCTCTTATCTTTTTAAAATTTGTTACAATCTTGATGAACCTATGCATTGTATTTGAGGAGAACTATCATGTTCAGTTATTGATTCTATTAAAGGTTGGTAACTTTTTTTAAATGCTTATATAATTCTCCTATAGGTACCGAAAGGGGAGGCTAATGCTAACCATACAAGAAGACCCTCACCGCCTACCAATATTCGTGTTAGAGCTCCCTCTCTCAACAGCCGCTTTTCACAAAGAAATGGCCTCGGACATAGTTAGAATCTGTATCGAAAGTGAAACAAAAACACACAAGAAGAAGTTGTTAGAGGAGTTTGTGTGGGGTGTTTATTGTAATGGGAAAAAAGTAGGCTACTCAATAAGGAGAATGGATATGGGTGATGATGAGATACATGTTATGCAACTATTAAGAGGTGTATCAATGGGTGCAGGTGTTTTGCCTAGCCCATCTCAGAAAGAAAATAGTGATGGTGAATTGACTTATATAAGGGCAAGATTCGAGAGAGTTGTCGGGTCTAAAGACTCCGAGGCTTTACATATGATTAATCCAGATGGAGCTGTGGGTGCTGAGTTAAGTATTTTCTTTGTTAGAGTTCATTAGTATCTATGGGTTCGTTTGGTGGCGGCTCTTAAGATCATTTTTGTTTATAAGCTGCAATGTGGCAGCCAAACTTTCAAGATCAGCTTTTCAAAAATAAACAACATTATTGGCTTAAAAGTTGCTGACAAACAAGCATATATTTGAATGGTAAATGGTTGTTACAATACAGACTGGCAATCCTCAAGACTCGAGACGTGTACTAGATTATTGGACTGATCACTGATGCATCAATTTGGGTTTGGGGAAATCATGTAGCACGTATACTACCAGAAATTTTAATAATAAAGATGGGATTTCTTTATGACTGCTGGTAATCTGTTATAGGAGTAAGTTCATAATTCGCAGCTAGAGTTACTAGCCCAATACATGTAAGAGAGTTTTGGAAATAATGTTGATGAAAAGATTGCTAATATGCTTGAGTATTGGAACGTTTTTATCATGAGTGAGACATTGTAATTGCTAGTTTTCAATGCTAGCATGAGCAGTTCTAAACTTATAAGCTTGGTCTTGAATATCCTGATTATTAGATGTATAATGGTATTTTTTAAGGCAAGTAATTTTATTGTTTTAATACATTCCATTATCATGTCAAATGAATCGAACTAGAGCTCGGACAAATCTCGGTCTTCTGTCTCCCTGGAAACATTATATCAAGGAACCTATCCCATACAGATAAGTAACATAAAACCACCTTCTAATAACTTTCAGAAAGATATTCTCATGCCCATTTCTTTGGGCCAGAATTGTCACATTTGATTCATAATGCGGTCTATGTTCAGACAATATATATATATATATAGAGTACGAGTGTCGTCTGTTCTGATGTAGAATACATATTTCTCAAATGCGTTAGAAGAATTTTAATGCAGTAATTTCCTATCCCTAATCTTTGTAGTTGTTATTCCTATCAGGAATCCACCAAATTCTAGACTGGGGGACAAAAATAAAAACCTCGAAGTTCCTCTCAAAGATAAACTCATTATGAGTCTCAAAATGATAAGCAAGTCTTTCAAGTGCGGATATGTTGTGCCAAAAATAAGGACTTGCACATCTTATAAATTATATGGATAACATAACCGTGTTTCTCTTGCAACAAATATAAAGAAGAAAAAGAGAAATGATCTTCTAGTCGTTAGATATATAAACTTGCATAAACCATGTCAAAACGTAACACAAAAGAACAATGCTAGATGTTGTCTTTCCAACTTAGAAGTTCATTTCCTGGAGTGACAAAGGGAAGTGAGCGGGATTTTATAGTAATCTTTGTATTACAAATTGCAGCACAGAATTGCAATACTTAGTGAGGAAACAAAATTCTCTCTAATACTCATGCCTAATTGTTACTCTTTTTGAAGTAATAATTATATATGACGATGCAGAATTTATTAACACTTGATGCATTCTCGTGACAACAAATGCAACTTCGAATTGTGACGATTCAGGACCCCAAAAATTGGTATTGCAGTGGAATATCCAAAGACTGGGATGGATTATATGTCATATGCCGATGCGTTTTGTTTTTGGTAATATACAGAATTTACTCACTCATATAGGCAGTGGTGGCCTTAAGCAGGGCAGCCGGGTAGTCGCCATGATTCTGAAGGGCCATATCCGTTTAAAAACGATATAAGTAAAATATGTGTGAAAAACTTCACACGATCACAAGTGAAGGAAGCAAAGTTGTTTATGTTTGTATTTAACATTAGCAGCAACGATCAGATACAAAGATATGCGTTAAATTCCTTTGGTTATCAACTATTGATGCAGTTGTTCTTATGTTTTGGTCCTAACAAAAACATTCCATGAATTTAAACTTGGTTTACTAGATGTATTTTACTTTCTACATTGTGTTATTATTGTGATTGAGATCTAAAAAAATTGTTAGATTTTGAAAATAAATGATTGCAAAAACTAAACAAATCAAAATGGGGGATATCCAAAACCGAAAACTGTACAGACTAAATTTACATGCGCATACGGTTTGGGTATGGAACCGTGAGAACCACAACCTACTTACCCAAAACTATCGGGGCATGTCGGGTTACGGTCAGGAAAGATTGACAACTCCAGTAGTACGTATATTCCAAATATATATATATATATAAAAAAAAGGTGCAACTAAACCCGGTGTTAGCATCTATTTTAAAATTAGGTACAAATGTTAAATGATGAGTTTTTATCGTCAATATTCAGTGATACTATATGTATCAACTCTTAAATGAAAAACCAAAAAAAAATCATTTTTTTATACTCCTCCGTTCTAAAATATAATTTTACTATGAAAAACTCATCTTATTGAGAAAACACAATCAATACACCATTTTTAACCCTCATTTTTATCAATGCACATTCTCCTATAAACTAAAATTATGATCAAATATATAATGTTACACACACAAAAAAATTATTTTGAAAAATTGGAATTATATCATGGAACAGATCAAAATAGTATAATATACTTATATTTTAAATAAGAGAGACTAAATATATATTAAGTCATAAAGAATATAATTCCTTAAACGTGTTGAGACTTGGGAGAGGAACACCATGGACCCATTCGTGTGGTTATAAAATAATAACTTGATTCAATTTATATGGGAAATGTTATATGAAAATCATGAAAAACATCCAACTAGACACTTTTTCGTAAAAACGCTCCAAATCAAGATTTGATTAATGCAAATCTCCACGGTTTCACGACGGGAACACAAATATGCGTCTTGTTTTTTTTTTCGAGATGTATAATGACATGTTTTTGAAATTATGGTAAAATTTAAAAATTCAAAACATGTCATTATACATCTCAGAAAAAAAAAACAAGACGCATATTTGTGTCCCGTCGTGAAACCGTGGAGATTTGCATTAATCAAATCTTGATTTGGAGCGTTTTTACGAAAAAGTGTCTAGTTGGATGTTTTTCATGATGTTTATATATCCTCCCCTATATATATATATATATATATATAAAGATAAACATCAATCATAAACCTTCATGTACTAACTTTTAATGGTTAAGATACATGTGTTTATTAGATAAACTAATCTTGACCATTAAAAATTAGTAAATGAAGAGTTATGATTGATGTGTAAAGATAATGTGTTTTTTTATGTGTTTATAGATTCTCCCCTATATATATATATATTTATATATATATATATATATATATATATTTCATATTTAATTATTTATTACGAAATTACGTGTAATTTTGATCGGATTATAACTTGTATCAAAATTGTCGAAATGATTTTTTTTTAAATCTAATCATAAAATTTAACATTTGAACTATATGATACATTTTTTTAAAAATTTAATTATGACAATTTTGATAAAAGTTATTGACCAATTAAAATTGCAAAAAATTGTAAATAGTTTTATAATAAACGATTAAATATGAACGCAAATATAAAATTAGAAAATATAGGGCGGTACCAACACCACTGAGAGACAAAAACTAATGATAAAAGACCAACTGTACCGCTGACGAAGGTGCAACGAAACAAAATCCATATATTCAAATTCAACTGTCAGATATAATATACTCAACCCAACCAAATTTATTTCATTTTCTTGACCTGCCGCAACATTACAAATTCCCTTAAATGTGACATGCCGGTGGTAATTTTATAAGTTGAACTAAGAGTTGTCATAATAGGATGGTTTTTGGTGCGATTAAAAATTAAAGTCAGTCTGTCTTAAATTTTTCAAGCAGTAAGATATCTTTTTTTATTTTTTATTTTTTGAAATAATGTAATTTTGTTTTTTTATTTTGTTTTAATGTTTTGTAATCAACATCGAACGATTAACACTACCGTGAATCTAGTTCATTATTATTTATGGTGTGTCACATACTAAAAATCTAACACATGTTAATGAACCCAAAAATTAATTTAAAATTAAAACTAAAAAATACTATTGATTGACACACCTTAAATAATAGTGCATTTTGGAATGAACACCGAACGATTAATATTATCGTGAATCTAGTACACTATTATTTTGGTTATGTCACATACTAAAAACCTAACACTTATTAATAAATCCAAAAACATATTATATAGATCTGATCATTGGGATATGATTTTGCAGACTTGAAAATTTAAGCCAGGTTATCTTGAATTTTTGAGGGCAGCAAAATTATTGCACCATTTCTTGTTCATGATACATGCCATGAACATTACAGACTGGCAAAAATGAGAAATATTATATTTGTAAATTGTTCAATGAAAAATAATTTTCAAGTCGCGCGAAGATAAACTTTGGTATTTATGAAAACTGCATCTGAAGAGAATTTCAGTTTTTTGAAATTTATCCAGTAAGAACAATACAAGTCTCTAATCTTTATTTCAATTTGTTCTTTATCAGTTTGATTTTTGGTAATGTTGTGATTATAAATGATGAAAACACTATAGTCAAGTAGTCAACATAAATTCAGGTTTTCTTAATTGCGAATTTCACTAAACAAAACCAAACAATCAAGCAAGACTACATGAATTAATTAATGCATGGTGTCATTCTTAAATCGTAATATTTATATAATTGATAACTAAATATATACTAATGAAACTACCATTTAGAGTGGTCGAATATAAAATGTTTACAAAAATCGTTTGAATATAAATTAGTCTCCTTGCTTATCAAGAAAGAGTACAAATTAGTCTTTGGTAGGAAACTAATTAATTTAAAAACTTACATATGAAAAGTAGTTTTTTTCTATTGTTAGGTTATTCGGTTGTTCGGTTTCGTTCGGTTATTTTTCTGTTTCAAAAATGTAAACCGAAACCAAACAAAAAATCTACTCCCATTTCAATTTGTCATTTCTATTTAAAAAAAATCAAATTAAACGGTTCGATTTTTTTTATTTTTTTTGGAAAATTCCCATCCTAAGTAGGCTGATAATACTTAATTAAAATAATTGGTACTCGTGCATTTATAAAGTTTGTTTAAGTAAATCTTTAAAAAAATAAAATTACAATTGCTTAAGTCTTAAGCTAGGGATACGGTTTCGTATATGGAATGATTTGGCAGGATGAAATTTTAATGGTAAATCTCTTTAGCTATATACTATACCTTTATTGTGAAGTTTCTCTATCATTTCCTCAACAAGAACTTAAAGAAAACTAATGCAACTTTTAGGTTTATAAAAGACAATAGACATGTGTACTTTTGGGCTAAAGGTGTAAAAGATAAAAGAGCCAAAGTTATTTCCTTTAATTCGCAACATAAATACATCATGCAAAACACACTTTAGCCTATGTACAAACAAATATCTAAACAAAAGCTAAGCTTAACTAATAGAATGGACGTTAATTTCTTTTTATAAACAAGCACATTGTATGTTATTTGCCTCCTAAACCTCTTACTTTTAACCAAATACTCCATTTAAAATGCGTTACATTTAATTCCTCACTGCATCACTCAAATTAGAGACCTAGATTGTATTAAATCACCTTCCATACATTAATTCGATCAAAGTTATGTTACAAATTACAGGGTTGGTGCTAGTCATGGGTCAGGAGGCGCCACGGCTCCTGCCCTCCAAGAATCTAAAATTTGACCGGGATCTTTTTTCAAGGAAAATATTGTCGCCTTAGTATTTTATATTATATGACACAATTATTTGATAAATGTAAATGTGTGTTCGAGATGATTGCATCATAGATTAGTGTTGGTTTGTAGCTATTTTGTTTATATGATGTGCTTTCGATTTTTGTTACAAAATTAGTATCTAATTTTTCCCGTTTGTTGCAATTTTGCTGCCTTTTTGTTTATATGTTGTCTTTTCCATTCTTGTTACTTACAAATTAGTAAACCCACAACAATTTGAAATAAACACCATGCATGTATATATATATTTATAGCATTTCGCATGCACGTTTAGTTTTTTGTTTTCTCAAATCTTAAGCTCAACTAGTCTGAAATTTCCTCTTATCTTAAAAATATTTTAAAAAAAGCATGCAGACTGCAACATGACAAGCGGGTTTATTATCATTGTGACATTCGTTTTTCACTTTTTTATTTTTGTAACTTGGTTTCTTAAATTTTATCATGCGGGTTTCTTGAAAGTTTAAAAAAAAAATCAAAATTAACCAAAAAGAAAAAAAAAAAAGAAAGAAAAAAAGGTAAAAATAATAATTCAAAAATCAAGCTACAAAAGAGAAAAACGTAAAATAAAAATAAAAATGAAGGTATGAAAAGGTATAAAACTCAGTATAAGGAAAAGGAAACAAACTATATATATACACTAAATTAATAAAAGGTAAAAATAATAATTTGGACACGATAAAAAAAGTCAAGCCGATTGATCCAAACTCGTACCACGTGAGATTCTTCCAGGCTGTTTTGTAGGTCCATCCCTACGTGTATTTCATTGAAGTCATCCTCTAAATCTGCTTATTTTATACACAATTTGTTTGTCTTTTTAATTTAATCATAAATAAATTTTATAAAAAATAATAATAATCAACATCAACATTAGATCAGAGCCGTTTATTTTCACTAACTATAAATATACTTATATATGGATTTGTACCTCACAGCTGTAAGAGTTGGCAAAGTAGTCAAAAGTTGTTGGCCCCATTAAAATTTGAAAATTACTTGTTTTGTTGATTTGGTATATATTATAATGTACATATGAGCTGTTTATTGTCATGTTTAAAACGCTAGTTCGGTGGAAGAGGAGCAACTATGACGGTTTTGATCGATTTTGAATATATAACTAAATTGTAAAAATAATTTTTTATTTTTTTTATATAATTTAAATGTTAAACTATAAGATAAAGAAAAATTAAAAATTATTTTGGCAATTTAGTTACATGTTCAAAATCGATCAAATTTGCACGTGATTTGTATAGTACGTATAAATTGATAGGGAGGTATAATTAGATTATTAGATAAAGTGGTCGGTTATGTGCAAATTAATTAAAATCGGACAGAACCAAATCAACCAATGGTGTCGAAGTCTCGGTTAACTCATCGGAAGTATATTATCTGACATATAGTTAAAGGTTACGAGTGGCAAAAACTACTACAACACCGAATTTGCAGTCTTACACTAACACTGTAAACTCTGCTTTTATGTATTCGATAATTTTTTAACCATATCTAGTCCATGCTCTCATAACTAAACTATAATCGCACTAATATTAAACATATTATGTACTCCAATTTAGATGCAAATTGGTGGAGTTGATGTTATTTCGACTCAGAATTAACCTACTTCAGCTTAATGTTACGAAGAAAATAGAAAGCGCATTTTACCTTAAAGCTCTATGATAAGAAAAGTGATTACAAAATTGAAATACAAGACGGTGAAAACCGCTCTCTCTATCATTCGAAAGTCGAAGTTCCACCTTGAAATGCCAAATCAAGTTCGATACGTTAATTGTTATGCTACAAAATTCCATATTTTCTCAATTACCTAATCCATGCAAGCAATATCTCTAGAATCTAAAAAATAACATCAATTATTTTGCACCGCCAGACAAAAATCTAAACTCCCAACAAATCAAAAAATCTTTAAAATCCAGGTACACTGTATCCGTACCCATAAATACCCTTTCAGTACTTTTCATTTAAACCCATTAATATTTAGACTTACGATGTGCGAAGACATATTTTGATTAATACTGACGGTAATGGTACAAATTACGCTACGTAATAAAAACTCAACCTATTAAAAACTCAAATAAATATATTGGACCACTAGTTTGAGTCTATCCTAAATTTAAATATTAATTAAAAAAAAAATTAGTAGATTGAGTTTTTATTACGTGACGTGATTTATACCCCACTTCACTAATACAGCCGCCGTCTGCATCAGTCAGACAGCGTCTGTATTTAGCATAAATCTAATATTTAATACCATGTTACAAAAGATCTCGTTTATTTAAAACTAATTTCATAAAAATGCGACAGAAATAGTATAAATTCAAGCACCAAATCTGGGATGTGTTACTACGCACATTATTCGGGTTAGACAATCCCCTAACTACTTTACACTAAGGTAGTTTCATAGAACCTCTAATTGTTTTATTTGGGTGACTTAGTCCCTGTATTTAGATAATAGTTTTATTTCATCTGTCATTATTTCAAATAAGATACTAGTGGTCTGCAACCTTTTGTAAAACAGTAGAAGTAATGAATTTGGCTAGCTAACAAATATTGAGTATTCAGAGCATCCGCATCTGTTATCTCAAAACATATTTTTTTTTAAATTTGATAACTATGGTCTAAAAAGTGACATGCATCAAAAACTCTTATATACGATAAATGTATATGATTTTTTAGATTAATATAATAATAAGAAACTATCATAAGATCCACATTTTTTTTATTGTAATATTGTTATGGGTGGTACAGATCAATGTGCTCTGATTTGTTCACAATAAAATTTGTTTGTAGAGTTAATATATATTTGGAGGTGGTATAAGGAATGATATGTACACATACGTTATACTGCTTCACACCAGTATTTATTCTGAAAGTAGTGAAAATGAAAACGTATTTTTTTCCACTAATCTGACAAGGAGGGGAGAGAGGAATGTAGAAGATGTGCACAAATAAGTATTCCACATATGCTACTATGGTGGGATGGAGAATGATTGATCATTTTCCTCAGTTTTATGAAATTTGACTAAATTTTGATTTTTTACCATATATGTTACTATGTTAGTGACTATTATACAAGAGCGATTTTTTTTAATATTTATGGCCTTAATATAGGACTTTAGCCAAACTACAATGTATCGAAGATATATAACTATCACATTACCATGAAATGAACTTGATGAAGGTTTAAAAAATGTCATGTTTATATATGATCTTTTAAAAAAGTTAATCTGTTTTGATCATTCTATCAAGACTACCATCCCTTTATATTAAAAACGAGTCAAGTGATTCTAATTAATAAGTACGAATATAGGGTATTTTATTTTAAGGATTCAAATAACAAGCCCCAAGTACATTTTTCAATGAAACAACAAACCTCATTAGTGTAATTAGTATTATATGCATTCTAACACATTCACCTTTTATCTCCACACACCATTATATAAACACAAAAACCATCACACTTACAGTCTTACACTTCTCACTAAATTCAACTTACAAAAGAAATAAATAAAACCACCTCAATTTTCATTTAATTATTTGTCACACTCGTTAAATGGATGTCGCAACTTCCTCTTCATCGGACACATCCTCATGCGATTCGGGCGTTAACAAAACTGCCCGAATCGACAAAATAAAGGGCCCATGGAGTGCAGAAGAGGACCAAATCCTGACCAGACTCGTCGAAAAACACGGCCCAAGAAACTGGTCACTGATTAGTAAATACATAAAAGGCCGGTCAGGAAAATCATGTAGGCTCAGATGGTGTAACCAGCTGAGCCCAAATGTCCAACACCGGCCTTTTTCAAAGGCCGAAGACGAAGCCATTTTATCAGCCCAGGCCCAGTTTGGTAACAGGTGGGCCACCATTGCTAGAATGTTACCGGGCCGGACTGATAATGCTGTCAAGAACCATTGGAACTCGACTCTAAAAAGGAGACGATTGGTTAGGTGTGGTTCTGATTCTGGTTATCGTTCTGGTTCTCACACAAATTTGGATGAGTGTGACCCTATGACGGAACTATCGCTAGCGCCACCAGGGATGGGCAAAAGCATGGCGGTGATAACGGATAGGAATGAGTTTTGGGATGTGATGAGAGGAGTGATTGCTAGGGAGGTTAAGGAGTATGTTACCACATCGTTTGGTCAATGAAATGATGTTGATTGTAATGATTAATGACTGTTAATTTGAGTTAAGTTGTTGATTACTTGGTGGGCTTGATGGGGTTTGTGGATTTAATTTTTGAGGTGGTTTTGTGTAAATTTAATGGAAGTTAATTTAGACTTTTTTTTTTTTTTTTAATAATTAGTAACCCTTCTTTGACGAGATAAACCTGCTTCGCATGTGTCAGGATTCGCCTGATAATGAACGTCATGTAATCGGATACCGAATACTTAGAGCAACCACTATTTGACCATATTGCATCAATTGAAAGTTTGAAACCACACCGACCAAATAAAGTCTTGTTTCTTTACTTGAACTCAGTGTGTAATCAATATTTTCTCTCGTGTTCTGACTTCTTTTCAATTAATAGAAGAACCTTAATTTGGATTGACACGCAATAAATATATATTACAGAACACGCAATATATATTTTTGAAAAGAAATTACAAGATATGGAATCTTTTTTCGTCCAATAAAAATGTTTTGAATGAAAATTCTTAGTCCGGACTAAGATACCAAGAATTTTGAGGCTAATTACGTCACTTATAACACAAATCTAACCTCAAATTGAGTATAATCAACGTTTAAAATACTATCAAAATAGTATTTCATCCGTTCTCATTTAATTGTATATTATTAAATTACGTGTAATTTTGACCGGCTTATAACTTGTATTAAAATTGTCGAAATAATTTTTTTTAAAATATAATCATAAAATTTGACATTTAAAATTTGATATTTAAACTACATGATACGAGTTATTGGCCGGTCAAAATTGCACGTATTTTCATAATGGACAATTAAATAGGAACGGAGATAAAACACCTAACGAATAGATGTGTAACAATTTGTTGGGATATACACTACACACATGACACGCCCTCATTCAAAAATAGGATAAACATAGAAATGTGCAAATTTTAGTTAAATGTCCCAATCTTATAAGTCCCATAGAGGCTCATAATAATCATGACATTGATTGTCTATTATGGTGTATAACAGTATATATATATATATATATATATAAGAGGATGTGCCACATTCTTTGAATGGTGGAAAGGTAAACTACGAGAGTGAGAAAAGAAAACACAAGGAATCTATCTTTCTGTATTAGGTCGGAAAAAACAAACTCTTCAAAGCAATTCATATCGATAGTTTGGTACGACACATGGTCACGTTCCACTTTTTGAAGCCTTTTTAATTATATAAATGACTTGCGTGTTTCATATGTCAAACGTGTCTATACGGCTATGTCACCATCCAAATAAGGAAAATACGTCATATCAGTGTTTCTATGCGTATAGTAAAATATGTCGATAGTTAATTCCGAACCACTCCGTTGGTTTGGTTTGGTTTGGTTTGGATTTTTTTGTCAAACGCACGATTCAACAAAACTTAATGCGTTATTAATGGATTGTTTTAGGATTCTTTAGTGGTAATACAAAACATACCAAACCAATCCGATCCGTTAAATCCGTATCAAATCTAATCCATTAATCAGTTTAAATCCGCACTAGATACAATCCAACAAAAACAAATAAACATAGATGTCTTATGTCATATAAAAAAAACATTAATCTGTGCTATTTGTATAAATAGATATAATCTAACGATCATGGACTTCTAAGTTTTGTTAACATTTGTATGTGTTAATGTTGCATTTTCTTTTTTTTAACGAAATTTTGTGATTTATCGTTAAATAAATCCGAATTCAATTCGAATCCGATCCAAACCGTTTAATCCGCAAATCCGCACCAAACCAAACCAATCCGTTGATTTGGTCTGGTTTTGATTGAAACTATGAATGATTTGGTTTGGATTAAAAAAGTTTCTATCCGTTCTTAATGTATTGGATTAAAATTGATGTTAATCCGTTAAAATCTAAACCGTTTACACCCCTACTAACAAGTTTACTTAAGGCCTTCTTTAGTTGTATGTTAATTTATATGATTGTATCTTTCGCAGGGGTTAGGATTAGTATTACTTTTGGCTTGCTTATCTAATTATATATTTTCATAATCCATAGTTTTTGTTTGGATAAAAGTACCCTAGGTTAACAGTGGGTTGAGGCTGGGTGTTAATAGAATGTGGAGAAATATTATTGGATAAATTGGGCAGTGAAACGAAAAAGGCTAATAATTTCCGACGTATAAGTTTGCACTTACAACTATAATAAAATTAGTACTGGCCTTATCCGGTAAACAAATGGAAAACGGATCCGGGAAAAACATTTCGTGAATCTATTAGAATTATTTTTTTGTTTGGCGATGACTCTAACGAAACTAGGGCTGGTTTTCAGAGCCGGTTTTGGGCCTAGGCCCAAAAGACACGGGGATAGAGCCCCAAAAACGACTTATTTTAAAACCCTCATTTACAGAAATACATGTTTTGTATAATTGTTTTACTAATGATTCTTAATATATATTGTTGTATAAATGGTTACAAGGTAGACTTAAGAGCATTCTCATCAGTGTGTTATATAAATATAAGCTTAAAAGAGCTGTATAAAGCCTTTGTTAATATAAATGATAAAAGTTGTATATCAGTTTTATATAACTATAAAATAAAATAGATTAATATAACATTTTTCTTTCTATTTTTTTTTTCTTTTTCTTTTTTACTCCTTTGATTATCTTCCACTGCTTCCCTGAGATAGTATCAAGTTATACTACCATCCCAGCCAATTTCCATAGCCATTTTCGACAGTGATAAACATCAATTGATGTTAAACTAGACAAATCAAAGTTTTACTTGTGTTTTTAAAAAACAGAGAATTATATGGCAGATTGTGGTCGTTTTTGCAATAAAATTTGGGGAAAAAATCAAATTCTAGATCTAGGTCGTTTTTGCAATAATTTGGGGAAAAATTAATTAAGTGTGGATAAGATCATAGGATCATAGATGGGTGATTGTGGACTATGGTAGTGATGAATGGTGATGAGAAAGTAAATGGAGAAACGAAATTGGGAGAGGAACTAAAGATAATTTGAGAGAAGATTTAAGAGAGAGAAAGGGAGAAGCACAAATGAGAAAAAATATGAGCATAAAATGGTTTTGAGTGATGGGACCCATATAAAAATTGATGTAAAATAGTAGCCCATTTCTCTTTACATGTAAAGAGGTTTGGTAAAATATTATAGGACTTATATAATTTTGATGCTTAAAGAGGTACTGTTGGGTAATGTATTTTCTGTTTTTTTATAAAGTTATACATATAGTGGGTGCCGTTGAGAATGCTCTCAGAGTTTTGTTTCATTATAGCCAAACCTCCCTTCCCTCCTTTCTTTTTGTTTACTTTTTACATAATTAATTATATGTGTGAAACCCATATTTTGAACTTATATTTTTGCAGGTCTTATATATTAAATGTAGATGGAAAATGTAATTTTTTTGGGTTAAAATTAACATACTTGTTCTTTTTTTTCCTAATATGATTTTGATTTCGGGTTTTTTTTTGACAAAATTTGTATAAGATATTACTTCTAATTATTATATACTTGATTATATTTACTCAATTTACCGCATTTTGATAAATTTGAACTAAATATTTTGCTATTTATTTATCTTTTATATCTTTAAATTTAATACTATTTTACAACGTAAAATACCTCAATTCTTTTAATGGCATACAATCCCTAAAACTGTAGCTCCGGCTCAGAATGTTTTAGAAGTCTCTAAACAGATTATACTATCCTTCTTAACAAAAATAATTTGAATGGTTTTCAGTGGAATTATGTACAGAAATGTGCTGCTTCGCTAAACTATTTCACGCTAGCTAGAAAAGCCAAGAGAACGAAAGTGTCGTTGATGGAGACGTACCAAGAGAAAAACTATCAACGCATATAGCAATATTCAGTATTTTAGTATAAGTGAATGTTACTATTGAAAAAAACCCGCCCCCAATAGAGTAACAAAATAACCTTTCTGTCATTATGCGTTTTAAGGGTTTGAATCATTCGTTTGCTACATGATATGCGCTTGTGCAACGTATTTTTAATAAAGTACTAACATATGATACTCTATCGAGTAAGTCACCCCGACACTAGAAAAGAATGTCATTTTAGTATCAGTTTAACAACAGAGCGTCTGATGGTAAACATACAATTTTTTTATAGTGCGAGCAATAACTATTTCGCTTTCATCTGGACCGACCCCCCGATTTGGCAGTTTGATTCAACGAACAGAGGCGAACGAGGAAGTATATACGAAAGGTGTCAAATCTACATAAAAAAAAAAATAACGTAAAGAGAAAAGATTTATCAAGTAAAACCACCATTGTTAACAAATAATAATAGTAGTCAAATTACATGATAAAGACCATAAAAAAATATAGTAGTAACAATTATCAGAATGGTGTCAACCATGACCCTCGATATAATTATATTTATATTTATATTTATGGACCTTTTTGTTAGTATTCCTAAAAAAAGGGTAGTTTCTATAATTAATGAAATGTCTATAGAGGTATTTCTAATTACAAAAGAATATTTATTTGCAGTTGGAGAACCTTGCAAAATAAAAATCACAGCTTATTTTTTTTAGCTTTATTGTGTTATTGTGCTCAAAAGGGTATTTTTATTACTGCTTATTTTATCTGTAGTAATTTTAATTTAATAAGTTTTGATGGTAAGGTTTAAAGGTTAATTATTCCTTATCCAGTTAGCCAATTCTCTACTAAGTGCTCTAAAGGGTATGCTTAATTCTTGTTATTTTATGTAGAAATATTGAATTTCAATAGATATTTATGTTAGGGTTTAAGGGTTTATGGTTTATTATCCGATCGACCAGTTTATCACTTTATGCTCTAAAGGGTATGATTATTTGTTGATTTTTAGATCTGTTGTAATTAAAATTCAATAGAATTTAATGCTGTTGTTTAAGGGTTTATGAGTTTTATCCAATTGACCAATTATTTGACTGTGTGCTCTAAAGGGTAGGATTATTTGTTGATTTTTTGTTCTGCTATTGAAAGATTTGGATGCAGATATTAGGTTTATGAATTTTTTTATCAGGTAATTAGTTACGGGTACATCAGTTATTGTACTATTTAAGTTTAATATTTCCATGAAACCACTCAAGAACCTTGAATTTGCAAATTCAGAGTTTGTTTGCAGCCCGCATTTTGTTTGTAGCTTAAAAGTGGCTCCTTTTGTTGAGTTTTTTTGTTGTGAAGAAATTTAAGTCAGACGAACGTAGTTTTTCCTTGAAATGCTTGTTGTGTTCAACATTTTGAGCAAAATAAGCTGGAGTATTTAGATTGAGGAAAATGTTGGATCCGTCAATTTTAATGCTTCTTGCTATTTCCGTCTAAGAAATGGGGAAAAAGCTTAGCTTTTGAACTTCTCATTGAAATGTAGGCTATATTTTAAGCAAATATTGAAACAGGCAGAGCTTAAATGCTGCAAAGAAACAAGTATTAATCAGTTTATTCTGCATCCAACAAGGCTTTCGCAGTGTTGCATTTGATCATTAGACTGTTATTTCGTTTCATGTTAGACTTAATTTTCTTTTCTCTTATTTGAAGAAGTGATATGATACTTGAATTGATTTAACACCCGCTTCATATTTATTGAAGATCCCTAATCTCTTAGTTTAAAGAAATTTAGGTTTCACCCAAGTAACTTTATTTCGTAGGAGTTTTTAACAAAGTTCGATTTGGTTTTGGTTTACTACAGTTCTAGTTTTAGTCATCTACGAATAATGAATAGCTTTGTAGTTCAATTGTTCTTCTTTTGACTAGAACTTTGCTTTATTTTTTCACGGGAATATTATGATTCTTATATTGATATGTTTCCTAAATTTGTATTTTACAGGGTGTTCTGTGCCCAGTGCCCACTTATATTGGTTAGTTGTCACCCCACAAAAATTAACCATTGCATAGAATTACTCGGTATGAAATTAGAAGAGGACAAAAATTCATTTCCAAAAAATCCGCTCTTTTGCCTAAAATGGCCGTGGGATGACCATACAAGCCCTAAAAATCCCAATACTTGCTCTTTTGAGACCCCTTGGGTTTTCAAATCTCTCCAAAGTGTTGGATCACTTGCTTTCAATCTCGTCAATTCTAATCCATGGGTTAAAAGCCAATTGGGCAAAAACAACAGTTTAAAAACAACGAAAAAGAAGTTAACTCCCAAAGAACAAGGAGAAGCTGAGCAAATAGCACTAGCTTGTGCTTTGGCAAGTGGTAAAGAAGCTACTATGATCGAGTTTTACTTGCCAAAATGTAGACTTTGCAATTCGTTACTTAATTTTGTAGATGAAGTGGAGAAAAAGAATTCCGATTGGCTAAATATTGTGATGGTCGATGCTGAGAATGATAGTTGGTTCCCTGAGGTATTTTACACAAATTTCTCACGTAAAAATATTCTTTAATTCAATTGTTCTTAAAACTTTTGGGAAGTAATTGAATTTGGTTTAAATTGTCCGAATTCAAGTGTTTTGGGGCTTGAAAGAATTGGGATATTTTTGTTTAAAAAATATCTTGGATATTTTTTTGTTAAGAAAATAACTTGGATATTTTGAAGTTGAAAAAAAGTTGCGTTGATCTACCTTTAAAGCTTTGCTCACTGTTTAAAACTTGGGAGAAACAGAAACTTTTGAAAGCTCCACTGTTATTTGTCTTCTTAAATTTGAGATTTGGGGGTCATTTGATTGCAGCTTTTAAGCATATAAGCTGAATATTTTTAGCTAAAGCTTCTAGCTTTTTCAGGCCAAGTCTTAAAAAACACCGTCAACCAAATGCAGTCCAATTTCTGAAAAGTGAGCTTAAAAGCGATAATTAAACTCAGCCTTGATTTTGCTTAAGGATAGTTTCCTGACCAATTCTTTTTTGCAGCTTCTTCATTACGACATCAAGTATGTTCCTTGCTTTGTATTGCTAGACAAATACGGTAGAGGGTTAGCAAAAACCGGAGTGCCATATAGTCGTCTACATGTCATTGCAGGTGTTTCCCATCTTCTCAAAATGAAGCATCCACTGAAGAACTAGTTTGTGATACTCACGCTTTACATTGTATTAACATATTTAGTGAGTTAATCTGTGATGATAAAGACTTATCAACTTAAGCCTTGTTTGGTTGCAGATTTAAGTTTTCTTTTTTGCTTTTAAGCTGAACTGTTGGTTAACTAGCTTAAAAGCTGAGTTTTTTTTGGATGGTTTTAGCTGGATAGGACCTAGTTTGTATAAATATATTGCGAATGCGGTTGGTATATAACTCATTTTAAAATCGCTCAAAGAGAAAAGAGTATTGAAAAGAATTAGTTGTAGTATTTAGATTGTATAAACGTATTTATTTTGTTAATCTCTATTGATCGAGAGTTAATGATACGGAGCACACAGGTATGGTGCATAGAAATTATAGTTTCGATCTCAATCTAAAGTTGAAGTACCCGAAAATAAGAATGCATAGTCTTTAGCAGGGTGCCGGCTAAACCATGATTTCCTCAGATAGAGAAAAAATCAGGTGATTTCTTGCCGGTATACAGTATTATTTATAATCGAGACTTCGAGAGTGTAAGTTCAGAAGGTTATTAGTAAGGTTTTTATAAATATTAAAACGGTTTGGCTAATAAGGTATCCATGTCAATGTTTAAGCTTAATTCGTAACTTAACTTCATATAGTTTACTAATTGACTAATTGTTGAAATCTCTTTGAAACTTAAATCTAACAATAGTAATAGTTTATGGTAAGTTTTATTAAAAAAATTGATTTTTCCGTGACCCAAATAACTAGAAATTTAATGCTATAGAATGTTTTTATGGTATTACATTTTACATCACTTCATATAAATACGAATCTCGGAAATTCAAGATTACTTCTAGTTTAGCTTTGGTTCTTTTTCAAACTCAACTTTAAACAAATCAAACAACTATCCATAATACAAAATAAAATAAAATGTGCAAAAACATAAAATAAAATAAAAACACTCTTTACAGCTCAAAAAAATTATACAGACTTGGAAAAAAAAAGCAATCAAAAACTTTTAGCTAGTACTTGCTGCAAGCAACATATATACTCAAAAATTAAACTGGATTCATTAAACCATCAATATTCACATTGTCGAAAAATTGAAGGCCGATACCACTTTAAAATACTAAGTAATTAACTTTAAAATTCTAACTACACTATTTAAGGTTATTCATACCCTTTTCTTTCTCCTCTCTTTATTAATCACCCATAAAAATGGGCGCATGTTTAGAAACCGTTAGAATATATTTTTACCAACACGGTACCAAGAGTCACTGTGACACGCTCTTCGTTTTTTGTAATTTGATTAATTTTCGGTTATATTTTTTTAAATCAACTTCTACTTTATTTTCAAAATGTATGTTCAAAAAACCTTGTAAATTTTGACATTTTATATATTTTTTGATATTTATTGCCACTGTGACACCCCTCTTTTTTTTTTTAATTCAATATCTGGTCCATTTTATTAATAAAACAGTAAAAATATTCTTTTATGAGCCACACCCCCATGATAGCGTTTCCGATCAAAACAGTAACGGAAAATGATGGCATTACGACCTACAATCAAAAGACAACTAGTGCTAATGAACGTATTTTACTAAGAACATGACAAAAAATAACAAAATTAACACTTTTAATCTCCACTTTTCAAAGCAAAAATAATCTACGATGACTTACTATTTACTCCTTATGTCATCTATCCTTATATTTCATATACATCGCCGTGATCAAAGTGATCTAAACAACAAGTTCAAGAGGAATTTTTTTTGCTTAAAAAAGAGATTAGTCATGTTAATTTAGTGCAAAAAAACCAGTACAAAGTATGCAATATCAACGGAATCACCAGTTTAGTATGAATTAAGGAGAAAGCTAAAAAAAACTCTCGTCTCACTTGGACAAACTTGTTGAAAAAAGATTTCATACTGCTACATCTTAAATTTTGTATGTACTTCCTCTAACACACGGGTTTTCGCTTTGCTCCAAAACATATGCAGCATGAGTGAGCTTTGTGAACTCCATGCGTGAGAAAAATGTCTTGTTGGAGCCGTGTGCTCCTTGTTTTGCTAAACCATCTGCCACCTGATTCTGTTTCCTATATATATGACATAAATCACAACTCACAAGACCCATTAGTTCAACTAAATCCAACCATAAAGTATCAAATTTAGGCCCTGGTTTGGCGTCTTTTTTCCACCAATTGACAATAAGTTTAGAGTCCGTTTCTATGCAAATATTACTAATATTTAACATGTAACATATAAGCAAGCCATCTCTAATAGACATGAATTCTGCATAAGTGTTAGTTTGATTGTCAAGATAACTACTAAATGTAAAGATTAATTAAGTAACTCTTGTCATCTCTTATAATACCCCCCACAACCACTATTATATGAGTTAGCATATGCAGAACTGTCACAATTTAACTTTAATCTACCAGAAGGTGGACACTTCCAAGAAACGAATTTAGCCCTTTTCATCTTACACACTATTTGATTAATAATAAGAGATTGAAGAGTATAAATCTGAAAGTGATAAGCAGGTAATTTAGGCTTAAGTAAAAAATTGAGGTCTCTTAACCACCTATTCACTTTATGAATAATATCATTAACAGACATACCAACGTTCTCGAACCTAGCATTATTCTTTCTAATCCAAATTTTCCAGAACACAAGGAAAGGAACAAGTGCCGCAAGTTGTCCAACTTGAGTTTGATCGCAATGGTTACACTAGATACCAACACAACTTCTCCAATTGCCAGTAAACTCAGAAAAACCAAAAATAGAATTAAAATGTTTCCATATACCAAACATAATATCACTGTCATTAAAAAGATGATTAACAGAGTCTGTAGCATGATTCTTACAACAAGAGCATTTGGTAGCCATATTAATAACATATTTCTTTAAGTCCTCATCCAATTTAACAGCAGAAAACCAAACTTTCCAGAAGTAAATGTTGATTTTAGGGGGAAAGTTATGGTTCCAAATATACTTAGCAAGTTGAAATTTTGGTTTTTTATTTCTAAAGTAAGCAAAAGCATTTTTAGTAGTATAAGTCCCATTAAAAGTATAAGGCCAAAACCTGATATCTTCACCGTGACACCCCTCATCCGTATTCTGTATTCGTAATTTTTTCCGGTTACATTTTTTAAATTAACCTCCTATTTTGTTTCTAAAGTATTTGTTTAATTTTTTCGATAAAATTTGGTATTTTATATATTTTTATATTCAATTGTTTATTTAGCAGTTTACAGGGTAATAATGTCAATAAATAACAAAAAATATATAAATTGTCAAATTTTAGAAATGCTTTTAACAAACATTTTAAAAATAAAGTAGAAGATGATTTTAAAAATATAACCAAAAAAATATTCCAAATACGGAAAATGTGTACCACATAAGTATTAATAATAAATTTTTAAATGACAAATGTGGTACATATTTGTAGAGAAAAATTCCTTTATAAAATGTGGATTTAGAAATAAATTATGAAAATAAAGGAAACAAAATATCCATGTATATATTTCCTTAGTAAAACATTAAAGTATATTGATTACAGTTTATTTCTTCCAAAACATTACTTCCATAATAAGCACACAAATTAAATAAGTGTACTAGTTATCAAATAAATTATCTTAATTAGCCTTCTTAGATTTTCCTTATTTTGAATTAAAACCTAAAGTGTCACTTTGTATTTATTACCCCAGCTTTAAATATATCTCTAGCGTGCCTCCCTAAGCCAACTTTTATACATCTATATGGTAATATTCATTTTATTAGAAAATGCATATTTCTCTCTTCGAAATTAATCAAATGGAATGTGCGAGTTGTTTGCAAGTTGTGTGCATAGTTAGCTAATATTTTCAATACCGTTGCATCAAAATTACTCATAAAGCCATATGAGTAGTAAAAAAAATATATAAGTGGAGAATATCACCTTTTCTCCAAAATCGCAATCATTATTTCCTTCACAATTATAAATCCGTTTAAGAAGCTCCTTATATGAATCTTTCACCGGATAACGCTTATCAACCCAAATCCCGTTTATACATGTTATTGTCGGACCATTTTTCCTGACATGATTAGCCACCTCCATAATATCGTAGGAATTTTTATTGATCTCATCAAGGATGTTAAACTTTAAAAGCTCTAGCATATTTTTCAAAGTACGGCCAGTTGTGCCCGCGGCTATCATATTTAGAATAACACTAATCGATAGTAGGGATAATACAGAGTTTTTTGGAGTTGCCTTTGTGATCTCTAGCATTAGATGCTTCACCATCTGCATAAAAAAAAATCCATATGTTTATTTTTGTCTTCTTAGGTTTAAGATGAAGAGTTGTTCTTGCATATATGTTTTGTAGCGAGATAGTGAATTTCAATTTGCTTATACTCCTGTAATATATATGAGTAATGTTATCTACACAACTTGCACACAACCGGCACACCTCGTTACTTAATAAGTATTCTTAATTGTACCTTTTCCCTAATATTCCAAAAATTCCATTCAGATTTGGGTCTGAAGCCAACGAGTCTCGACTTGATCATTAGGATCCCGAAATAAGTTCTCTTATGAGTTTGATGCTTTGGAAACAAAGGAAAGCATGGAGCTAGAAATTCCGCACAATGGTAACAAACTTGATTTGGCGGAGATGATACAGGTTCCGGAAGATCTCCCACATAGAAAATCAAGAATATTACAAAAAGCATACGTAAAGGTAGACGAAGGTGGCACTGAGGCTTGTGCAGTTACGGAAGAAGATGATGATATGGGTTTCTCATTATACGATGATAGGCCAACTCCATCTCCGAGACCCAAGTTTGTTGCTAATAATCCCGTTATGTTTGTGATTAAGGAAGATAAACCAGGGTGGTCGTTTTTTACCGGAGCAGTCGTACATCCTGAGTTAGATGAATGACTGGCTTTAAGGTTGTTTATTATCTTTGGTTTCCTTTTTTCCCCAAGTCGAGTTAGCTTTAGCGAACTTTAAGATTTTGATTAAAAGCAGGGACGGTCTGGAGTTTTATGACCCGGTGCAAACGTTTAAAAAAGGCCTCGTTTTTAATACTCGTCTTAAAATATATATAATTCACATACAACATAAAATAAAAATCGGAAAATGTTACTTTCTTGAAACACTAAAAGTCTGAAATATGTGTAGAAATACGTGGAATGCTAAAAGTCATAATTTTTTACAAAGCATTTTTCTTTTTTTCTTTGATTATTGTTTTCTAGCATGTATAGGAAATTAAAGTCGGATTAGCACCATCATTCTTGTTACTCATGAACTTTAAAGATATAGTTTTATAATAATATCGTTAAATAATATGTTTCAGCTTATATAATCTCCATAAACATAAAAAAAAAATATGTGTCGCATAGAAAAAAAATATTATATAAGAATAACGGTAAAGAGAATCAAACTTCAATACCTCTAGATTCTTTACACATTAATACTAGTTTTAATTTAAATGTGGCCCTTCATTTTTTTTAAACCTGGTGCTCCCGCACGAGCCCGGGCCGCCCCTATTAAAAGATTGAAAATAACAAGCAAGCGATGTTATCTTGCGTAATATTGTTGGTTTGATACGAATGATTGTAAGTTGCAACTCAATATGAAGGTTACTTATTTACACGGCAAAGGTTTAACTGATTGGAAACAAAACAGACTGAGCTGAATGACCATTTTCCAGTCGAGTTTAGCTATTATTCAAAAAGTAATCAAATTAAAATAATTTTATAAAAATAGTATATTCTGAAAGACCGGAGACGATCAGACGAACCAAGTCATTTGAACTTTTTCAATAATATGATAACTGGTGGAGGTCACTGTTGAAATTGAAAGAATATGATCCAAATGTAGATATTTTTGAGAACCATTGTTGTCATTGCCTTTTCTTTTACTTGAATTGACTGTTTTTTATTTTTTATTTTTTCCGTTAGTACAATAATCTTACAAAAAACCAAAGAAACACGGAGCTTAAAAGCTCAATTGACTTGTCCATTAATTCAAAATTTGTAAACGACACGGAAAAATTGCCTACGAATACGAATTTATTATTATTTATAAAATTTTGTTATAGTACCTAAAAGATGCAATTTGAGTGCAATTAATGTAAAAGTCAAACAGTAAAGAAATGCTAATTAAATGTTGAGTAAATAATAACCACCTAACTCGATCTAGGGACCTTGGGGACACATACTTTATTTATACCAAATGAACCAAGTTTGTTTATTGTGGGGGCTATTAATGTATAAAACCTTAAATGTCAGAATTTTTTTATATATAAAAAAATATTTTTAAAATTTCCGGAGTGGTGGTCGCCACCCCTGGCACCCCCTTGCCTTGCCCCTGGTTCTTACTTATTTCCTTCCCATCTGTCTGGGACTTTTGTTCTGAGAATTAGTTGTCCCTAAATTATTCATTTAGGAGTTTGTTTTCATGTTACTTCAATTCATGTAAGCGTGTAATCATAATTTCCCAACAATTTTGACGCTCTTTCGAAAATACTACTCTGAATTTTACAACGTAGTTTTACTCTAAAATTCGGAACTTAGAAGACTAGTTCCAATTTCCTTCCCATTGTATGGAACTTATTTAGGAGTTTGTTTTTCTGTTACTGCAGTGCATAAATGTGTGATCATAGTTTCGGAAAGATAAGGCTTTATTGTTTCTCCTTTATTGTTTTATTCTACCTTACATGACACGGTTATGGGCATCGGACACAGCGATAGGACAAATTTAAAAAATATAGCACACGGCGCTGCACCTGAGCTCATCCGGCCATCAACTTTTATGTATAAATACTCTTTTTAATGTAAATAATAAATATATTCGTGGAAATGCAAAAATCTTACTCATTAATATTATTTTTAGTTTTTTCTGATATTTTTTATTAGTTTTTTGGGGTCAAAGTGTGAAAATTTCAAATTTAGTGGACTTCTTTGTCATTTATTTTAGTTCCTGTACTTCAGCTGTGTCCGAGACACCGTTTTTTTTTTTTGGGGAGTGTCCGTGTTACATAGGCTTTATCTATGTAGGAATTTGTTGTGAGGTTTCGGTGTTCTAAATTTTGTTGGTAAATTGTCATAAATAGATAAATGGCCTTCCAGAATAGTATATTGAATTCTTACTCGTGTTGCATATTTGTAATTTCTCTGTAAACAAACTGGAATAAAGCGTTACCGGATGTTTTGTAAAATGAAGAATTTTTCTCCCGTTTACTCAGTTTTGCAAGACTCTTCTTTTTCTTTTTTGGTTCCATCAGTACCTGAGATGTAAGCTATTCTCATTATCAAAAGTAATCACAAAATATGGTACTTTTTTTATAAACTAGAAAGTTGTGCTCTACTCAACAGTTATCAGTTGCCACCATCATTATACTAGTATTAGTTTTGCTAAAACAACTTTCTTCCCTTTTGCTAAATACGTAGGGAGACTACTTTGCGGGAGAAATGGTTTTTCTGTTTCTTCTGCAATGATGATATGTACCTTAATTTCATCCTAGAGATGCTCACTTTTATATTAATTTTTAAATCTGGCAGTCAATAAATTCTGATATCAAGACGTTAGTTCAACAAGGACAACACCTCAAGGCATTGCATTTGTATACTAACAAGCCCAGTTTTCCCTCGAATGCGACCAAATTTACCTTCCCGTCCCTTCTCAAAGCATCCGCCTCACTTCCCAATCTTTGCTATGGGGAGACAATACATGCCACAATTATCACATTGGGCCTACAATCTGATCCATACGTAGCAACTTCTTTGATCAACATGTATGTGAAATGTGGTTCACTAAACAATGCAGTCCAATTGTTTGACTTGTTGTTAAAAGCTAAGGTTTTAGATGGAGATGTCACGATTTGGAACTCTATGATTAATGGGTACTTCAAACAAGAATATTAGGGATCAAACCTGATAGATTTTCTCTTACTATTTTGCTTGGAGTGTGCAGTGATCATTTGAGTTACACTACAGGAAAGCAAATACATGGCTATATCGTTAGAAACATGTTTTTGAATGACCCATTTGTAGCCACTCAATTGGTTGATATGTATTGCAAGTTTCATAGGCCAATGAAAGCGTGGTATGTCTTCGAGAAATTGGAAGAAAAGAAAAATAGTGCAACATGGAATGCAATGATCGGTGGGTTTTGTGAAAATGGGATGTGCGAATTTAGTCACGAGTTGTATCGGCTGTTAAAATTTGAAAACCTTCCACTAGAATCAGCCTCGTTTTCGTGCTTACTAATTACTTGTTCTCAAGGTAGAAATGTGGAGTTTGGGGATCAGCTTCTTTGTGATATAATCAAGATAGGTTTTGATAATGATCCATATACATGCACTTCTCTCATTACTATGTATGCAAAGTGCTCAATGGTTGAAGAAGCAGAGAAAGTTTTTCGTTTCTCATCCAAAACAAAAACTGAAATGTGGAATGCCATTATCTCAGCCAATATTGATAATGGTGGTTTTTATAATGCTTTAAAAGTCTACCGTCAGATGAGGTTAAGTGCAATTTCATCTGATTCTTTCACAATCTCCAACTTATTATCCGGTTGCTACATCAGCGGTTTATTTGATTTTGGTTGGATGCTCCATGGTGAACTGATGAAAAGACCTATCCAGCATAATAGTATAGTACAAAGTGCATTGCTAATGATGTATTCGACTTGTGGGAGCGTTGAGGATGCCACTTTAGTGTTCAACACAATGCAAGTCAGAGACGCTGTTGCTTGGGGTTCTATAATATCCACTCTTTGCCAAAATATTAAATATGAAAACGGAATAGAATTTTTTCAAGTTATGAGAGCTGAATCTATGAAACCAGATTCGTACATAATGGAAAGCATTATCAATGCTTGTAAAGGTATGAGAAACAAAAAATTAGGCTGGGAAATGCATGGTCTCGTTATCAAATATGATTTTGGGTCGGATGCTTTTATTGCCAGTTCCTTAATTGATTTGTATTCAGTGTGTGAGTCCTCAGAGATGGTTGAAAATGTATTTTCTAGTGTGGCACATGATAATCTGGTGGTTTGGAATTCCATGATCTCATTCTATTGTCGAAATGGGCATCCAAATAAATCGATTGATTTATTTCCAGAAGTCTTAAAACATGGTATATATCCAGACTCTGACACCATTACTGGCATTCTAGGGGCTATATCATCAGTCGCAGCATTGCTTAAAGGAAAAGCCATACATGCATACCAAATAAGATCCGAAATATCTAGCCTCCAAGTTGATAATGCATTAATTGACATGTATATAAAATGTGGAAATTTAATATATTCAGAAAGACTCTTCCAGAATCTACCTCACCGAAACGTAATCACTTGGAATTTGATGTTAGCTGGTTTTGGGTCTCACAGTAAGTGATTTCAAGCGCTTACTCTATTTGACAAGATGAGAAAATTAGGCATCCAACCAGATAATTTGACCTTTGTATCGTTAATTTCGGCTTGTAATCATTCTGGTTTAGTAACTGAAGGGTTAAAACTATTTCATTCCATGAATGTTGAACACCAACTTGAGCCAAAAAGGGAACATTACATTAATGTGGTTGATCTATTAGGTCGTTCTGGGTGCTTAATCGATACTTACAGTTATATTCAGAATATGCCTATCAAACCTGACAGGAATATCTGGTTGTGTTTGTTATCTGCTTGTCGAGCTCATTGTAATGCAGAGCTCGGTGAATTAGCGGCAAAAGAGCTTTTTGAATTGGAACCACTTAGAGGAAGCAATTATGTTCAACTTTTAAATATCTACATAGAAAGTGGATTACGGGATAAGGCAGCTGATTTGAGGTCGAAGATGAGGAAAGAGGGTCTAAAGAAGAGCCCTGGGTGTAGTTGGCTTGAGGTGCGAGACAAGGTTAGCACTTTCTTCTCTGGAGACACATCATCACCAAGCGCAGTTGCAATATACAAGACAGTGGAAAACCTTAAGAGTGATATGGAATATAAAGGAACTTCTTTTGAAATTTTTGAGGCATTTTAATATCAGGATATAAGGGTAACACTCTTGGCAACTCCGGCTAATGCTAGACGTCATTATTGGGAAACATGGTGATACTTACAATGGTAACAATTTGGCGTGAAAAAGTGCTTTTTTTGTTCGCTTTCGCAAGTAATGGCCAAAATCCATTTGTTACAGACCTGGCCTGATCCCGATTCGTGGTCTGTTGGGATAGAGAAATATTTTTTGCACGAATGTACGGAATTCGATAGGATTTCTCCCATTCCTCTTCGCATATCAATCATATCTGTAAGTTTGCTGCCCATCCTCTGTCTTTGTTTGTGTGTGTGTATCTATGTACATTTTTTTTTTATGTTTCTTTTCCTCTGTTAATTCTAGTTGTCGGTCAGAACGTACGAATATGTGGGAGAAAGAAGCGCTGGAGAATGCTGGAAGCAATTGAGAACATCAGTCCTTGTTTTCATGCAGGTATACCTTTTCCTATATCAATTTGTCTGTGGCTGGTATTTCTCTAGTGAAGTCGAGAAACGTATGGAATTTTGATGTCCAGTCAAAAATTTGGGCTCTGTCAAGCTATCCCAGTGATGAACTGTTAAGCCTATCTTATCATGAAATTTATGTAATGATGACTAGAACATGTGTAAAGTGTGCTATAAATTCTCATTAAAGATACTAGGATTTAGGACTTGCATGTTTACTAAAAAAATTTGGAAGTTACTTACATAGTTACATGTCTACCATTGATTGTACTATCAATGCATGCTATGCGACCATATTACCCTTTTGAAATTGTATGTAGTTGTAAATTGTGTTAATTAACAACAGCCATTTTAGACGTCAACTCTACCTTTACCCTTCCAATACTCTTTTTCATTGATAGTCAGATCTTATTTCTCGAGAATAAAACGTCCTACCGCCTACGAAAAGTTTTCGCTTTTAGAAAATGCGGCCCCTCTTTGGGAACCAAAATCTTTGGTTTGCAGTTAAGGTGTTGAAAACTGGAAAGTTCAAATCTTTCCGCTAATGTGTTTTCTAAGACAGACTTTCCTCAAAGGTTTCACTAAAGCATGGTCATCGAAGTGTAAAACGAAACTTTGTCAAGAAAAAAACATTATTTATTTGTATAGTGGCCCGACCCTTCCCAGTACCTGATTGCGCACCATATTTTCCCTTTTTTATAGTTGAAGTTGAGTAATTTAAGTTTTTTCTCCCATTTCAATCATTTTTGTTATGTTCTATTTGTTGCAAGTATTCAAAAGAGGTCATGCTCACCTAGCAATGCTTGGTAATGTCCCAAATGGAAAACTGTAAGTGTTTTCTTTTGTTTTAATATTTAGGTAATTAATATAGTCCGAAATTAAAAAAAAAAACAAAAAAAATCCAAAATTAATGGACCCCTCCACGTCTTATTTTCCCGAATCAAGCAAAGAGTATAGGCGCCGGCGTTATCGGTTGGGCATAAGGAAATTATGTTACTAATTCATAATTTCTAAGTTTTGTTGTTATTTGACATATACAAGTCAAGATTCTTTAAATTTTCAAAAGCTATTCTGCAACCATAGTTGAAGTTTATATTTTTCTAAAGTTTAATACTTGTACGAATTGACAGAAGAGCAAGCATGAACTTGTTAGGCATTTGCCGCATTAAGTTTTTTACTCTCACCTTTCTTGTGAACCTCAAGACTTTTTTAAGTTTGAAATTGTAATTTTTTAGCTTTTAAAGGGAGGATTTTTCTGCATTTTTTTTTAGATAAAAGCACAAAAGGTGAATATCATGAACCTCGATAGAGAAAAGTGGGTTCAGAATCGCTCTACTTCTTTGAATTGAACTTTGAAAGTATTCCCCAGAACATATTAAGAACTTTCTGAAGTGAACATAAATTGGAGAATTGTGACGTTCGTGCATCTCAGCAACAACAAAATAAAATTAAAGTTTCTAGAAAAATGTCAGAGAGAAATATCCAGAAAAATGTTGAGAAATATCATATATTGACTCAGTGCCGTCTCTATTATTTTGGAGGAACAAATTAAATTTGAAAAATATGGCTTAAATTAAAGTTTTTTTTCCCTATAATGCTCATTAATATGACTTTTTATTAAATCGTGTTTAAAGTAATTTTTTTAATTATAACTTATTAAATATAATAAACTATTATAACTAGACCGTTTTCCTAAATTATGTGTTATTTAATTAGCAGTGTTGCTATAGTCATCCAAATATCTGACCTAAAAATCTTACCCGTTGATTTGACGGATTAGATGTAGCAATCATTTATTAGGTGAAAATTGTTTTTCAAAATCAAAAACAAAAAGATCGATCCATTTCATCCGCCGCATCGGTGGATAAGGATTTTGGATTGAAAATTTGGTGAGAAAAAACATTTTCCTAACTATAATGTTTTTTTTTTTTGATATTTTTACTTCAGATGTGTCCAACGCCATTATATTTATTCTAAAAAAATATAATAGTCAATTCATGAGTTCAACTGCAACCTAGCTATTAACAGCCAGAAATTGCTAAAACTCGAATCAACTCGAATTTGTTCTTTTTAATCAACATCTCACTATTTATGTCGAGAAAGTTTACGTACGTTGAAGCTTCCCTGAACCATCTCACTTTCTATTATGGCTCACAGGAAATGGTGGAAGTATGAAATATCCGTAAGTGGACAATGATGCATGATGTGTGAAAAATCCGATACAAAACTGTTACATATCCTGCAACTGCAGTATTATTTGCAGCTCTTCAACAAACAAAGCTCTTCTGAGAAGAAACTCGCTTCAGACACCTTTGGTTTCCTTGTTTCTCAGGTCAAAGCCTAATGTTTAAGTTTATTGTAACAGCAGTTTACATGAAAGCAGAATACAAATAGCAAATACACGACCGTAATAGTATGCTGTCACAACTTGCTACAAGTTATTTGTTACATTAAATAAAACGCTGATCCTTAGTACAGAAGGAATCACCCATGTTACCAAATCTTGTTTCAAGAACTTGTTTTATTGGATTGAACATTTGCTAACAATCCTCAAGAAACCAACATCCCTGAGCTGCTTTGCTATTTTTCCTTGAGAGCTTGGAAAACTCTGTTACTCTTGTCAAATATATGTGCCCTCCTATTATAATCATTGGGCTCTCTACCATGATCCTCCCCCATGATTGCTTCTTTCTCTAGACACTCCATCACTTCGACTATCCCTTCGCCTCTGCACTTCTCCTTCCATCTCTCTCCAATCTCATCCAAATCGTCGTCTTCTTGTTTTATTTCCATCTTCGGCTCGGACTTTTTGCAACACTTCATAGCTAGTGATCGTGACCGTTGTTTCGATACCGGAAAAACCCATTTCTGGGTGTGGATTTTTTGTGATGGAGTTGAATAAAGTTTTGTTTTGGGCGATAGAAGTGTTAGGATTTGGTTTGATTCGATAGAGTAGCAGTGAAAGAGTTCCATTTGAGTTGTGTTCTTTTGGTTGGTAAAAGACTTTTTGGTATCACATATTTTATAGAAAAGATAGTAACAAATAATTTGTATTTAGTCTTTTATGTATTCCACTATATTAGTTAAGTCCTCTAATGTCTGGAAATCAATAGATTTAGCCCTTAAATTTTTACTAGGTTTCCTAAACAGGCAATTGACAGCAAATGTTACTTATTGAAATAGAAGCGGTTGATTTTATTATTATTATAGCATTAAGGCATCACATCTCGGAAGCAGAGTACCTGACTCTGAGTCAGGGTTACTCTGCTTCCCACAGCCATTGGATCTGCTACAGTTTAAATTTAATAACCAATTCAATGGCTGTGGAAGCAGAGTAACCCTGACTCAGAGTCAGGTACTCTGCTTCCTCACATCTCAATTTACCATGCATAACTTCTTGGAATGGGGCAAAGTATGGGGACAGGTTCACAAAGTTTATAAATCTTACCAGTCTTGGTTGTTATGATGGAAATTACGAGGGATTAATAATATAAATTATTTTTCTAAAAGGAGTATTCATTGTCGGCACGTTGTAGATATGACGTGGTAGATTGAAGAGTGGCACAGGAAATTAGAAAAATATGCCACGTTTTCATTACAAGATTCCCGATAGGTCACTGATGAGGTCATATAACGTTTACAAATACGAGGTTACGTATACTAATGGAAATAACGGTATGCATATCGTCTGTGCTTATGCATACTGCGGCTGTATTAGTTGGAAAGTTTATAAGTCACGACACGTAATAAAAACTCAATCTATTAAAAAAAAAATTATTCTTAATTAATATTTAAATTTAGGGTAGACTTAAGTAGTGTTCCAATATATTTATTTGAGTTTTTAGTAGGTTTAGTTTTTAATACGTTACGTTATTTGTACCATTAACGTCAGCATAAAGCATAAGCCTATACTAATACATAGAAAAATCATGACTTCCAATTAATTCACAGGGCAATTAACATAAACATAGCTTACATCTATTATATTAACAAAAACATATACTCAAAAGTGAAATTATCAAAAACATAATTTTAATTAATAATTAATAAAAAATAAAAAAGTTGATTCATCTCTCTCAATCTCTTTCCTCTCTTTCATTCTTTCACTCTCTCCTCCTATCAGCCTCCCTCCAATCCCTCTATCCTCCTTCTCACTCTCTCCGATCTCTCATCATTCTTATTTCTTTTCGATCTATCTTCCCATCATACATCTATTTTTCTGATCTTTTTCTTCTCCTCCATTTCTCTCTTTCGTGGAGATTGAGACGGACACATCTGTAGGAATGGGCGACGAGAGTATAGAGCGAGATCAAAAACTCGAGTTTGATGTCGACGGAGATGTGATCGTCGAAGGAGAAGGAGGCCCACGACGACGACGTGATAGTTCGAGATCGGAGAACGGGTAATAGTTGTATTTGTTAATTAGTGTATAATGTTGAAAAATAAGGGTATGAATTACCTGAATTAATGGTATGGAGTTGAAAATTATGTATATGAATTATGAAAGTAAGGATATGAATATTATGTAAATTGGGGTATGAGCTTTGAAAATAAAGGTGAACTTTACAAATCAGGATATAAACTTTTGAAATAAGGGTATAAACTTTTGAAATAAGCGTATGAAAAATACAAATTAGGGTATGAACTTGATAAAGCCATAACTTTGGTCGGTCACGTTAGGCTTTTCAACAATATAATAATGGTAAATCAACGGTAAATAATGGACATTTCTTGATCTTTATTATTGGTCGGATTATTACACTTATTCGGATTGTTACACTTGCTCGGATTAGTACTTCTTTATTACAATTGTGCTCGATTTGACTGCTTAATCTCTTATCTTGGTCGTTCTTCTTTCTCTTCGATATTCGGCTCTCTCGCTGTTCGGCTTGCTTCTTTTCAGGCTAAGCTTTGACTAGTTTCTCTCTTTTCTCAACTTCTCTCTATATTTTTTGGATAGATTTTCTGGTCCATTTCTAGGAGGGGTAGTTGGCTATTTATAGGCAACTATGCTTTCTAGGATGTTGACAAATATCTCCATCTCAGGGGGTTTTTCAAATATGGGTCCCTAGTTAAGTGGGCTTGGGCTTTTGATAGATACTACATTATTCTCTTATGAAAGGCATGTGATGACCCATTTAAACGTTGGATACCCATTTATAAAGTGGGTTGATTATTACCCGAATAGAATATTCGGGTCTAATTTTTATGTTCTATCAAGTGCTCCCTGACTTCCTCGGCGTGGTTTCCATGTCGAGGGAGTCATGCTCGGGCTGTCGAGGATATTACTTCGGTCTCGTCGTTCCTAATGCTTCATCGAGAAACGTAATAGATTTATGACGGTTCCTTGGGGGGGGCCCATTTAAAGTTTCCTATCCTAATATCTTTCTTCGAGGGAAACTCCTATAAAGGGGATTGCCCCCTCCATAATTAGGCATTTTATTACTACTTTGCTCGTGACGTAATGCCTTCTTCTGGTTCTACTGGTGAGAGCTCCTTTAATTATATTTCTTATTTAGAAACCGAGATCACGAAATCTCGTACCGCGAATAAGAAACTCGTGGCCAAGGTTTCAAACTACAAGAAAAGGTTGTCTGACATGGATTCTGCTCATCATGTGACGATGGCCGATCGGGATTGGGCTTACGAGCGTATAAAGAGGCTCGAGGCTTATCTGGCTAAGCAGAAGACAGCAAAAAGGGCCTATAAGCTTGCCTTCAAGGAGTTGTATGCTCGGTCTAAACCGAGTTTGGATGACGATGAAGAAGGCTCTTCCTCGAAATAATTAGTCTTTTGTGATTTCTTTGTATCTGGTGTTATCACCTAGTTGTAATCGAATTATTGAAAATATTAATAAAATATTTCCTACTTTTATTCCTGTCTGTTTGTTTCCTTAATACCTCATTGGATGACTCAATTGGACCTTGGAAATTGTTGTTAATTAGCCTTGAATGCCCTTGGGAAGTTTATGAGGGTTGTTCTTTCTTTGAGATGATCATTAATATGTCCCTCATTTTTCCCTATAAAAAGGGGGCTGCACTGTCTTCTTTGTGTAATTCATTCCTTATTAACGAACAAATGGCTTTTCCTCGTGAAAATAGCGGTGACAATCTTCCTGAATATGTTGCCCATCTCGAGGAGGAGGTTAGGAAGGCTCGTATCCTTGAAAGGAGGGTTGCTTCTTTAAACATGGAGGCTCGCCGAGCTGCTGAGATGGACGAGCGCTTGAAGGTTATGGAGAGTGAATACCAACGGTCTTTAATCGACAATATTTGGGCTCGTGCTCGGATCAAAGAGCTTGAAGCTTCTAGAGATAGGCACATTGCTTCCAAGAGGGCCTACAAACAGGTCCTTAAGGAAGTGTATGCTCGGTCGAAGAGGAAGCCAAATGACGAAGCGGGCCCTTCTACAAAATGATTTTATTGTTTTTTATTGTATTTCCTTTAAGTTAACTGCCTCTTCTGTTAACGAAGTATCAACCAATCAATAAAGACTTCTTTTTCTTGTTTATATCTGAATTACTTTCCCACTGCAATTTATTTTGACTGCGCACGCTTGTGGCCTCATTAATGCTTTTTCTTGGGTCTTGCGTTTGACCTTATCCATTGAACCTTCTGACTCTTTGTATCTAGGGACCAATGGGATTTCTTGAGCCTCGTGCATAAAATCTTATTCACCAGAGTTTTCTTGAGCTCTGTGCAAAAGATCTTTAACATTTATTTGAACTGCTGCCTTTCCCCAAAATGACGCGTGTTTCGATGCCATTATGACTTACCCCCTTTAAATATTGGTAAGAATCCAAGCGTTTCTTGAACAAGAGTGGCTTTTAATTACTCACGCTTTTTTAGAGCCTTTTGGGAATCCAAACGTTTTTTCTTGAACAGACACATCTTTTAATTGCCGTCGCTTCTTAGTACCCATTGGCGAACGGTTGCGACTCTCAATACCAGCCCTCATCTAATTGATCTATAAATACTTGCTTACAGCATGGTTATATCCACAACCCTCATCATATTATTTTCCCCCATATACAGATCCTCATCTTATAATTTCCTTAAGATGTCTGGTCCTTTCACCCAATCAGCATTAGCTTTGCAAGTGGAGGCTTTTGAAGCCTTCTATGGCCATGTACAAAGGCTGTTGAAGGATGCCGAGGAGGAATTGAAGGTGATGCGTTATCATCACTCCGAGATGGTCAGGGAATTAACTTGGCTAAGATCCGAATTGGATTATTGTCGACGTGCTCGTCGGGCTCTAGTCGAAGAGAATGAGGTGTTGAGGGGTAACCCAACACTCCGAGACAGGAATGTCTCTGCCGGGCCCTCTCACCGATACCGATCGACTTCCCCCTAGCCTCATCTTTTTTTTCTTTTTATTTCTTTCATTTTCTTTTCCCCATCTTTTCCCATCTCTTTCTTTTTCTTCTTTTTATTTCTCAGTTTCCCTCATTTCTTCCTCCTCCGCTCTTTCTCTTTCTTTTTTCTTCATCTTCTTTTTTGCACCACTACGATGTAACAATCAACCCTGTGATTCTAAGGGTTTTGTGTTACGTCTAGGGTTTTTGTCATTTTTCTTTTCCTCTTCTTGCTTTTCACTTCTTTTTTATGTTCCTCTTCATTTTCTTCTTCTCCTTCCCCTCTTATCTTCATCTTTTCTTGCACTTTTCTTCTTTTCCTCTTTTTCTTGTTTCTTATGTTTTTCTTTTGGCGCCTCCTGCTCACTCGGCCTGCTGATATAGTTGATCTTCTTTGCCCGATCTTCTGTACTAGCACTTCTCGGATGTAATAGATCTTTATCTCGGATGTAACAGATTTTCTTTTCGGATGTAACAGATTTTCTTTTCGGATGTAATAGATTTCCTTTTCGGATGTAATAGATTTTCTTTTCGGATGTACTCTGATGTAATGAACAATGATATATCCCATTTTCATTAATGAAAATTATATTTGCCCTTCTATTTTTGCACCTTTATCTTGTACTTCTTCTTATTGTTGAATTTGTGGTTTGTTGGGATGTGGACCTTTTGAGTATCTTGTACCTTTATTTCTTGCTGGACTGTAGACCTATCCCTCACGTTGTCAATCATAGGTGCACGCTCCCAAGTATTGTCAGGAAACACGCATGCTCCCAAGTATTTGTCAGATAACAACACTAACTTTTCTCTATAAATACTCAACCTTGATTATTCCTTACCATAAACTTGTGTTGGCTTCACTTATCCCTCTTCTTTTATATCATAACTTATCATAATGTCTGAGCCCGTGGTGAGATATCATGCTCAGATGAAGGACTTAGATGCTAAGGTATCTTGGGTCCGTCATAGAATGGCCAGTCTTGAGAAAGAATATGGGGTTTTGGCTTTGAGTTTATTCGACTCTCATCCCGAGGAGACAATGAAGTGGACCGAGATTTCGGCCTTGAGTCGCCAATTTGATAATTTGTTGTTGCACAGAAATCACTTGGCCAACTCTTGGTACGAGGCCGAGGAGATTTGGGATCATGCTCAGGACAAGTTCGATAACTCCCCTCAAGGCCTAGCTAGTATGATAGTTAGGAATGCTCGGCTTGAGGAGCGCGTCCGTGTCCTTACTAGGACGAACACCGAACTCTCCAGGGAGAATGAGTGCTTGGTAGTCATGAATGACTCTTACCAAGCTCGGTTTGACAGCTCTGCTCGGGTAGCTTTCTTCCGGTCTGGTAGTTCGGTTTTTCCCTCCATTGATCCTTAGTTGGATTGGGCTAGTTTTCTGACGTATTTCTCGTCTTGTAATTTGTATTTTCTTATCCGTTTTTGGTAATTTGTACCCTGTTGTATTTCGTGTCTCTCTGTATATTGAACCGTTTGCAACGCCTCATTTTTGGCGCTTTTTCATATTTCGTGCCCTTTGACTCCTTATAAATGCTCCCTATTGTTTTGTACTTCATTATCCATTCTCCTTTTCTCTCTTTTGTTTCTCCTACTTGCGAGATGGCTCCCATTACTAGATCTGCCTCCAAAAAGAAAGCCCTTCTGGAAGAGGAGCCTACCTTCTTGCTACCCCGTCCCCCTGGTTTCGGGGAAGAAAATTTAACTCCTCTTCAGTTAAAAGAAATTGAGATGTCGTGGCTGAAGCATGACCTTAAGTGTGCTCAGACCGAAATGAGGCGGTTCAAACAGTATTGGCAGGAAGAAAGCGCTGCTCGTTTTGAAGCCGAGCAGAAGTGCAAGGCTCAATCTTATTCTCTTAAACAAGTGGAGATTGGCATTTCTCATTTGATTAGGGAAAAAGAGCGTCTGGAAGAGCTCTTGGCAAAGAATGATGCGGATATGGGGGGTAGTTCGAAGAAGTAGGATGGGTGTTGTATTTTATTGTAAACTTTTATTTTTCTGTTGTATCGTTTGTTTGTATCCCCCTTTGTGGATGAATAAAACTTTATGCTTTGCAACTCGATCCTGTCTATTTTATTTTGTATCTGCTTTGCCTTTATATTAATATCCTTCGATGTCGATCCTGCCTATTTTATTTTGTATCTGTGCCGAACACCGAGCGAGGTGCACCGTGGTTATCCCCCCAGAGAGCGTTGTTAGACTCGAAGCTGAAATGCCGTCGAGCTAGGAACGGTATCCGTTCACCTTGTTCGGTGTGCTATTCGGGTAAGACACGGTTTGGCGTCGAGGAACTTAATCGGATGACATCCTTGGTGTGGTAATATTGGTAGCGTATGCTAGAAGATTTTCTTGGTAGGGTCCACTGGCCGTTTATTTAGGTGTAATGATGTGAACTGCCTTGGGTAGTGGGATACTGACGTGGCAAAATCTGGAGCGTTTATCTGTAAAAATAGCAGCGGTTGTGGACTTTTGTATGGTTGCAAAAAGAGGTAAACCTCTGTCACACGAAAGGACGGTTATTATTTTATTCTTGTAGTGACTCCACTCCCTTTTACTGTGCCAAGTAATCCCTTTTGTTTTTATCACACAATTTGCTGAAGAAGATATCTGTCTCTCTCTCTAAAGTATATTCTTCCCGCCAAAAAGGAAAATCATTCCGCCGCTCGATCTAGGGTTTCGTTGTATTGTCGATAGACTTGCTGCTGTTCTCGCTTGCTTGCTCATAATGATAACTGTAAGTGTTTTTCCTTTATTCATTAATTTTTTTTTTTTTTTTTTTTTTTTTTTTTTAGGGTTTGTATTTGATTTGTCGTTGTGGTCATAGATGTGGCGTTGGTATATGGTCTAGGTTGTCTATATATGTCTGATGGTTCTTATGTATTGGATTTGTGTTGATTGGGATGGTAGTAAAACGTAGGGTTTCTGGTTAATTTGAGTGGGGGGTGGTGGCTCTCGTTATGGTAATGTTGTTTTGGTTTGGGTATTTGGTTAGTATATTGATGGAGTTTTGATGACGTTTGGACAGGAAATTCTGTCCCAAAGTCTGGCCCAAGTGGGCACATTTGTGGAAGAGGACTTTAAGAGGCTCGTCGGAATACCGGATAACATACACATTAGGCTGCCTGTTTCTGACGAGGAGGTGATGGGATTTGTTCCTGTCGAAGAAGTTGTTGTACGTTCTTCGGCATTCTTTACTGGGGGTCTTCGGCTTCCTTTTACTAGCTGGGTGGCGTCGTTCTTTGAGGCCGTCCGGATTGCTCCGGCCCAACTGGCCCTAAATGGTTACCGTACTCTGAATGGTATCCAAAGGTTATCGGAGTTGTCCGGAATACCTATTAAACTGAAGGACGTCTTCGGAGTCTATAGTTTGAGCTTTGAGCGTCGCAGCTCGTATTTGAAGACCCTGCGTGCCTTTTGCCGGCTCGTTACCGGTTTGCCGGATACCAACAAAGAGCACAATCTTGGTGTCGTTATTGCTTCCAGTGAATGGGGTTGTGCGGGACACCAGATACCTGGACCGGCTACCAATGCTCCCACTATGCCAGACCTCGGCGCTCCCAATGTAGAGGCTATGTTAGCTCTTTGGAAATGGTGGGGGCCTGGACCGACGCCGGATCCTGCGAGCCGTACTGCTCCCATGCTACTCGGATACCCTGTGGGGCCGGTGACCAAGGGAAATCCTGTGCCCGAGATCCCCAAAGAGCCCGAGGAGGAATTCTTGAAAGTGGTCCGGGCTCGAAGTGCTGCTCGGCTTGGGAAAAAGCCCGTTCGTTCGAAGCGTCGTGGATCTGACCCTGTCGTTGGAACAACGAAAAGGGCTAGGGGAACCGATACATCGGTCACCGAGGAGGTTGTTAACGTTGGCATGGGCGAGGGGGTGTTTGCTGCTTCCCAAGGGGATACCACCGAGGATGCCTCTACGCCTGGCGATGTATGTGTATATGTATATTGATTTTCTTGTGTTTTGATTGTTGTCGTTTAGTTCTCTAGTCCTTTGCTTTATTAGTTATCTTGTTTCAGCGACTGACTTCTCCATTGGTTACCCTTGCTCTTGCCCGGTCGATGGGTATTATTGTGTTTCAGGGGTCGATCGATAACCTATTCGGTCATATTAACCGCCTGGTAAATATGGGCATGGATACGATGATCCTTCCTGTCATCTCGCCTATTCATGCCGAGGATACGAAGGATCCTCCTGTTACCTCGCCCATCCGTACTGAGGATGTAAGCGAGCATAGGGCCCCTGAGACTGTTCCTTAAGATAAGGAGGTGAGGGAAGAAGTGGAGATGGAAGCCGGCGAAGAGACTGCCGTGGGTGTTGGGAGTGGTGGGGAGGATGAGGTTTCCGAGGGACCTGAAAAGGTGTCGGTGGATGGGGTTGCAATGACCCGTTACATTGACCGATGTGGGGGTGAGCTGTTGGAGCAACCCCGAGCCTTGAAGATGGGGTATGCTGCTCTAAAGCCCCTTGCTTTCAAGGATGTAGAAAAAATAGCTGCTCGACCTACCATGTCGGTTATAGTGCAGGCCAATGCTGATGCGATGCGGGTACGTTTGGTGAGTATTTTGTTATGTATGCCATGATGCTCGCATTTTGGTTGGAATCTGATGTTGTTAAAGTACAGGTTGTCTTGGGTACCGTGGTGTTAAGGGATCGGATGGCAGCGCTAGGGGCTGAGAAAGAGAAGATGGTCGAAGAGAACGATCGGAAGATAAAGGACATGCTTGCGGCTTTTGAGGCCGAGAAAGAGAAACTGGTCGCCGAGAATAAAACCCTGGGCGAGAATTATGACAAGCTGTCGGTGGATTTTCTGCATATGACCGAGGATGTCGGTAAGTTGAAGGCTGAAAAAGAGAGCATGGTCGATAAGTACGACCAAGTAGAGGCGGAGAACTTGCTCCTGGCGGAGGACGTGGAAGCCGAAAAGGCTGAGGTGGCCGCTCTGAAAGCGGCACACGCGGAGGAGCGGACAAGGTTGGCAATGATGGCCAATTTCTCCGTCTATTGCGCTCATGTGCGGGCGCTTAATTTCACGAAGGTTCCTTTGTCGGATCGGGCGTGGTCGGAGTTGGTGTATCCCTGTCCTCATGGTGCACCGCCGAAACCCGTAGACTGGGCGAATCTTCGTGAAGAGGAGCTTCCCCGGCTGCCAGGGCAGACAATTTCGACAGCGCTCCGTCCTCATTCTATGTCGGCCCCGTCCACACCTCGACCTGATGCTACTGTTGCTCCCCCACCCGCATCTCCTCAGGTGGAACCTTGACCATTTTTCTGGCAGTATAAATTTTGTTTGTGTTATAAATTTTTTATTTTTATTTTTATTTTATTTTTTTTGGTATCCGAATTGTGGGTCTCTTTTGTATCTAGAAACGTATTCTTTTGGGGAAGTGGTAATATAAGTGCTGCGTTTTCTTTCTGTTGGGCTTTCTCGGGTTAATTTTCCTGTTTGAGGGTTGTCATCTTTTGAAGGATGTGAAAACAAAATATTGTCAGGTACCTAATAATCCTCTTGCCGTGGTGGTCTGGACCTCGCCTAGTCGTAGTGTAGGTGACGTTATAGATAGTCTTGAAAGATCTAAGGCCGCCCTAACTGCTGAACTGAATTCTGCTCGTCATAAAGTCGAGGATCTGAATGTTCATATTGCAAATTTGTCTATTCGGTTACGTGACTTGGGAGAGAAACTCAGCAAAAAGACCGCATATTATTCGGCAAACAAGGGTAAAGCGAAGGAACTTCTTGGTGCACTTCGGAGTTCTCGTGATGAAGCCCGAGGCCGTGTGACGAGCTTGAGCTTGGTCCTAGGGGCCGTTTTCGAGGATGCGGACCTGCTGCTATCCTTTGCCAAAGCGTATTGGGCCCGAGTTCGCGCTTTAGAGGTGCTGGAGCATGTAAAAAGGATGAGTGGTGTGGCCCGGGCAGAACGCATAGTTGATGCGACGACCGGGGTAACTGAGACCACGGCTGCCTTGAACCGAGTCGATGCGGTCGTTCGTGAGCGTTTGGGGACGCAAATTGTTTCTCTTCGAGATATTCATTTTGCTGACGTCGTTGAGACCTCAGCGTCTGTTGACGGGTTATCGGATTAATGACTGAGTAGCTTGTTTTGTCGTTTAATTTGTAGCTTGTATAAAAATATTCGTTTTTCTCTTTGCGTCTTTTCATTTCTTGCGGTTGAATATTCATCCCGTCTCCTTCTTCCCCGTTTTTTTTTATAGGCACACGCTACTATGTCGCACCAGGCTGGTTCTCCATGTCTAGTTAGCCCGGGGTTAGGACCTACTGGTGCTGCCCGGGACGAGGTCTCATCTGGTGCGGCTAGTGAGGTGCCTGCCAAGTGGCCTTACATCGTTTTGATGGGCAAAAACGTCAAGTTGATCGACCAATGTGCTCGACTTCGGGCCAAGCTGAAAACTCAGGCGGCCTCTTTTCGAGAATATGTTCGCCGTACTGAGCATGTTGTTGATGTTCAGGAGCGTCGTTTGGATCGATATTGGCGTGTGAAGGAAAAATATTTCGGCAAATTAAAGCTGTTGGTTACCAAGGCCAACATGTTGGTGAAGTATTTTCAGCTGTCTCGATCCAGATATGATGCTTCGGCGGATTGGATCGAAGCTCGTAACCTTCCCTTCGATGATGCCCGCCGCAAAGCGGCCTCGGATGCTCACGAGATTGCTAAAGGAGCTGAGTTCGCAGCGCGGCTTAAGACGCTGACCTGCGTTGGTGCTCATATGACCAATTTCGACGCACTCATCTCTGAGGAACGGTTTGATGGCGATGAGACAGATGGGGACACGACGACGGATGACGAAGAGGTTGAGCTCGGTCAGTTACCGTCGTGTTCCTCATGTAGTAGCAGTTCTTAAATTTTTTTCTTCATTGTTGGTGATATCTCGTTGCCTCCGTAATGCGGGCGAGGACTATATTTTTTTTTTTTGTGTTCTGATCTTCCCATTGTCGTACTGATATTTCGTTGATTGGATTGATTTTCCTTTGCTGATTTCTTCATTATTTCGTTATTCGTGTATTGGATATGCCTCTTATTGATATTTCATTGTTTAGATTGGTTTTCCTTTGCTGATTTCTTCGTTTGATATTGTGTCGCCTCTGTAATGTGGTCTATTTGCATCTGCTTTTTTCCTTTCTTTTCATTGTTTTTCGCCATATGTTAATATATCGTCTCCATAATATGGGCCTGAATTGTTCTTCTTCACTCTGTATTACTTGTCATCCCTGCTCATTGGATCAATATGTACCTGCATATATTTGAGTATTCCTAGGCATTCTTTTAGACATGCCATGTTGGGAATTTCACAGTATTCCTAGGCACTTGGCCATGTTGGGAATTTCACAGTATTCCTAGGCGCTTGGCCATGTTGGGAATTTCACAGTATTCCTAGGCGCTTGGCCAGGTTGGGAATTTCACAGTATTCCTAGGCGCTTGGCCATGTTGGGAATTTCACAGTATTTCTAGGCGCTTGGCCATGTTGGGAATTTCACAGTATTCCTAAGCGCTTGGCCATGTTGGGAATTTCACAGTATTCCTAGGCGCTCGGCTATGTTGGGAATTTCACAGTATTCCTAAGCGCTTGGGCATGTTGGGAATTTCACAGTATTCCTAGGCACTCAGGCTGTTTGGAAATTTCATAGTATTCCTAGGCACTTTGGCCATTTGGGAATTTCAGCTGCACTCGTTAGACAACATAACAAGATATTTTATTCATTCAAAAGATGAAAGATAATGCCATTAAGCTGAAAGATACGAGCACTTTGTATTTTATTTATTCAACATACAAGATAATGTCATTAAACAGGAGGGGTAAGGTAGCACCTGTATTTGTAAGACAGTCTATACGTAGTACTTCTTTAGGTTACCTACGTTCCAAGAATTCTTTTCTCCTCGGCTTTTGTCGAACAGGACGCTTTTGAGTTTGTAGATAACTGGGCTTGTTCTCTTAACGATCTCGTATGATCCTTCCCAGGTGGGGCTCAATTTGCCATGTGTTTCGTTTTGGGTATAGACCGTTACACGTCGCAGCACCAGTTCTCCGACCGTAAACTCCTTGATCCCTTTCACCCTCTTGTCATACGTTTGCTTAACGCCTTGTTGATACTTAGCTAGCGTAAGAGCTGCTATCTCTCGTTTCTCGTCTAGCATGTCGAGTTCCTCTCTCATTCTTTGTTCATTGTTTCCTTGCTCGACTAAAGTTGTTCGTAGTGTTGGTAGCCCGATTTCAGTCGGTATGACGGCCTCGACGCCGTAAGCTAAACTGAACGGGGTTTCTTTGGTGCCCGTCTTCGGTGTAGTTCGGCACGACCATAAAACGTTAAGTAGCCGCTCGGTCCATCTCCCCTTTGCTTGTTCAAGGGTTGTCTTGATGCCGTCTAGTACGGTTCGGTTTGATACCTCTGCATGGCCGTTACCCTGTGGGTATGTTGGCGTCGAATAGAACTTTCGGATACTGAGTTCTTCGTACCAAAGCTGCAGATTGGCTTCCTTGAACTGGGTGCCGTTGTCTGCGACGATGGCGTATGGTATACCGAACCTTGTGATGATGTGCTCCCAAATGAACTGTTTGACATTACTGGCTTTAATTTCTCGGAGAGGTTTAGCCTCAACCCATTTGGTGAAGTAGTCCGTCGCCACGATCAGATACTCGACGCTGCCGGGTGCTTTGGGAAGCTTCCCGACTATATCAATTGCCCATTGAGCGAATGGCCACGGTGCCGTGACCGGGATCATCATAGATGATGGGAGCCGTGGTATCTTGGCGAATCGTTGGCACTTGTCACAACGTTGGACGTATAAATTGGCGACTCGCTTGATATAGGGCCACCAATATCCTTGGGTGATTGCCTTGTTGGCAAGGGACTGCCCTTTGATGTGTGCTCCGCAGGATCCTTCGTGGATTTCCTCCAATACCGGTAGCTGCATTTCGGACCGGACACACAGAAGATGGGGTCCTCGATAACTGGATTTGTACAGTTTATCGTCGTCGGATAGCTAGAAACGAGGAGCCTTTCTCGTAATTTTCAATGCTTTTATCTTATCTGCCGGGAGGGTTCCGCTCCGCAGGTAGTGAATCATGTCGTCCATCCAACCTAGTTCATATTGTACTGATGTTACTCGGTCTATTCTTTTGGTTATGCTCGGGGTCGGCAGTAGTTCCACTGTGATCGACCGAGTGTCAGTTAATGTTAATGTCGAGGCTAGGGTGGCCAAGGCATCGGCATGTGCATTTTCAGTGCGGTTGATTTTTATTAGCTCGCACTGCTCGAAAGTAGTCATCAAGCTTTGGACTTTTTCCTGGTAGAGGATCATTCTGTCATCCTTGGCTTGGTACTCGCCGATGGCTTGATTGACGATCAGCATGGAATCTGAACTTGCAATTAAGTGGGAGCACCCAAGGGACCGGGCAATGAGCATGCCATTTATCATGGCTTCGTATTCTGCCTCATTGTTGGTAGCTCGAAAGCCCAGTTTTATGATTTTTTCGATGATTGCTCTCTCTTTAGACTTTAGGACGATCCCTGCTCCGGATCCGTCCTTGGTGGCTGATCCGTCGACATGTATCTGCCAGTGTGATTGTGGAGAGAGTGCCAAAGACTCGTCATAGCCTTCGGTGAACTCCGCGACGAAATCGGCCAAGACTTGTCCCTTTATGGCATGACGGGGTACGAACTCGATATGAAATTGGGATAGTTCGACCCCCCAGGCGGCAACTCGACCGCTGATGTCTGTCCGTCGAAGTGACTCTTTGATATGAAATTTCGTGTATATACGGACCTGATGAGCTATAAAATAGTGTGGCAATTTTCTGGTTGCGACGACCAATGCCAAACACAGCTTTTCCAAGGGTAGGTAACGTGTTTCGGCTTCGACCAGAGTCTTGCTGACGAAGTAGATCGGAAATTGTTCGCGACCTTCTTCTCTTAGGATAACTGCGCTCACAGCTGTAGTGGAAACTGCTAGATAGCATGCCAGAATATCTCCTTTGTTCGGCCTTACTAGCAGTGGCAACGTCCTCAAGTACTCTTTGAGATTGTTGAATGAAGCTTCACATTCCGGGTCCCACTCGAATTTCTTGTCCTTCTTGAGTGATTCAAAAAACAGCCGTCCCTTGTCTGCGGATCGGCTGATGAACCTGCTCAATGCGGCCATCATTCCCGTGAGCTCTTGTACCTGCTTCTTATTTTTTGGTGCTGCTAGGTTCCGTAGAGCTGCAATTTGATCGGGATTAGCCTCTATTCCTCGTCGGCTAACCATATGCCCCAAAAATTTCCCTTTGCTGATGCCGAACGCACACTTGCTCGCGTTGAGCTTTAGTTTGTGCTCGCCCAACGTTTGGAAGACGTCTCTAAGGTCTTGGAGGTGGGATGTGGCCTTTTCGCTCTTGACGACCATGTCGTCAATGTATACCTCCATTGTTTTCCCTATATGATCTCGACATACCCTTGTTATCATCCTTTGGTATGTTGCTCCCGCGTTGCGTAGGCCGAACGGCATTACCGTATAGCAATAGTTTCCCAAAGGCGATATAAACGATGTCTTTTCCTGATCCTCGTGGGCGAGGGGAATCTGATGGTATCCTGAGTACGCGTCAAGGAAGGTCATCCGTTCTGCTCCCGCAGTTGCATCCACCAATTGATCGATCCTTGGAAGGGGAAAGTGGTCCCTCGGGCAAGCTTTGTTGAGATTGGTGAAGTCTATACAGACTCTCTCCTTTCCATTCTTCTTTGGGACGACGACCGGGTTGGACAACCATTTTGGGTAGTAGACCTCCCTTATGGCTCCGGCTTCCAATAGCTTTTGCACTTCAGCGATTATAGCTGCTCTGTGCTGTACGGACACTTTTCTGCTCTTCAGAGCTATCGGCTTGTATTCGGCGTTAACACTTAGGTGGTGGCATGCCGTATTAGGGTCTAGGCCCGGCATGTCTTTGGGACTCCAGGCAAATTTATCAATGTTGCTGAAAAGGAACGCTTCTAACTCCTCGGATTCCTGTTTTGGAAGGTTATCGCCGAGGAGGAAATAGTGCTCCTCATCCATATCCGGGATATACACCTTCCTAAGTGTCTCTCCTACTTGTTCTTCGACAACCCTCTCGGTTTTGACTATGTGGTTGATCAGCTTCTTTGTGCTGGTGGGTTGTTCGACAACGCTCAGCTGTGTTTGAAGGGCCGCTGTAATGTCCTCACAGCGCCTTGAATCCTCTTGGCATCCTCTGGCTGTCTCGATCTCTCCCCTATCATTTGGGTATTTGACTTTTTGGTGGTAGGTCGAGGGTATGGCCTTCATGGCATGTAACCAAGGTCGGCCCAATATTGCGTTGTGGCCGGAGTTGTCGTTGACTACTAAGAACTCCACGGGAACAGACATGGATCCAGTTGTGACATTGAGGACGATCTTACCCAACGGTTTAGTCGTTTCGGAGATGAATCCGATCAGTGTGACATCGGTAGGCTGTAGATCTTGCAGCTTGAGTTCCATCTTGTCGAAGAGCTCCCTGTACATTATATCACAAGAGGCTCCTTGGTCGATAAGCACCCTGCTGACCGTGTCAAGGCCGATTTGAACACGGAGGTTAATGGCGTCTCCGTGGGGGTAAATCACCCCTTCTTCATCAAGGCCTGAGAAAGAAATGGGCGGATATTGTCGAGGTGTGCATTGTCGTTTAGAAGTCGACGACTGTGATGCCTTGGCTACTTGGCCAAAGTGCGCCAATTGCCGTTGTCGTGATCGATCCCCACCTGTGCTCTTGGGTCGTGACATGTGAACGACGTTGATTGTTTTGCCTTGCCGGTTGTCGGCTCCCTCAATGGCCAGTTGTTTGCCTTTATTTCCGACGCCTTTGATGAACTTGGCCAGGTATCCCGCATCGCCCCACAGGTTCATTTTCCACCGCAGGTTACGGCAGTGATCGGTGAGGTGTCCGTAGTCCTCGTGATAGGTGCAGAAAAGCTTGGGGTCTCTATGCTCAGGGGGGTAGCGAGCGGCTCTGGCCGTGAATACCAGCTTTCTCTGCGGATATTCTTGAGGATATCTTCAGGCGACAGGTTGAAAGAGTATCTCAATTCGACCAGTTCGAAGCTCTTTTGCCTTTCCCTTCCCTGAAATTGGCCTTGTTGTGACTGCTTGGTTGGTACAGGGTAGGTGAGCTGGAGGGGTTTATGTTCGTTGATCGGTGTTGGGTATGCGATCTGGAGCGGTTTGGGCTCAGGTTCTCGTGATCGCTCTACCCTGCTATGGACCTCGGGACCTTTGTCCTTCTGGTCGGTTTGAATGTTTCTCCCTGGTTATTTCTAACTCTTTTGCGACCCACCTGTGCCTCTCGGACTGATTCTCTTCTCGGTAGAGTTCGGTTGAGGATACGCAGTTCGTCGTTTTTATCGGTGAGGTGGGTACAATAGGCTAGCAGGGAATCAGTGGTCGGAAAATTTTTGCCTATGAACTTCCTTCTCGCCCAAAAGCTATTAGGGATGGAGTTGATAAAGTTCTGGATGGCTATATTACTGGCGTACTGTGGAATCTGGTTTGCTACGTCGATGAAACGTATGCAGTAGTCATTGAGCCTTTCATTTGGCATCATCGTCATTTTTAGAAGGGTTTCAATGCTAACCTTCTTCTTCCGATGAGCAGCGTATCGGGTGGAGTACGCTCTTAGCAGCTCCGCCCAGTCTCTTATAGAGCCCCGTGGTAAGTTATGGTACCACGACGAAGCCTCTTGGCCCAAACTGTTTTTGAAAAACTTGCACATCATCGTATGGTCATCACTCCACAGCTCCATCTTCGTCTTGTAGTGCCTCAGATGGTCAATGGGACAACTCCTTCCATCATAGAGCCTGAACTCGGGGATAACGAACCCCACAAGATTGCGGTACCGCGTGATCTGTTCGGTACATGGGGTTTCTTGGCATACGTTCCAAGCCTGTTGGAACGCTTCATCCGTGGCTTGGTAAGGGGGGGGGGGTGTATCCCCCCTGTTGTGGTGGTGGGCCGTATCCTCCCCCGATCATGTGTTCGGGATACCTATCGTCCTTTGGGTTTCTGTCAAGGACATGTTCCGTATACGCGTTTGGGTGGACGAAGGTCGGAGGGATTGTTATCGGGACGTTGCCCCCTTGATGGGGCACTTCTTGATCTGGTCGCCGGCCCGCCGCTTCCAAAGCGGCCCTATAGGCGGAATCTTCCGCTTCACGACGTGGATCTTTGTCTGCGTTGGCAGGTTGAGTACCCGGCAGTCTGATGCCGGCTGCTGCCATGGCCGTCATACACGCTGCCAGCTGAGCTTGCAGCTGGGCGTTGTTCCTTTCATCAGCTATTGGAATGATGTGTTGTACTTCCACCGTGGGTGGTGTAATCATCCTTGGTGGGTGAGTCGGTAATCGGGACAACTGTTCGAGTTCATGACCTTCAGGCATACCAAGCCGGTCAGCTTCGTTTGTTTGTAAACGGGCACCAGAGTTGACCGAGGCCGTTGGCAAAGGGACTCTTGAGCTCGGTCCTGCCTGGGATCCGGTTATGCGTCTTCTTGCGCGCCTTAGTACGGGAAAGGCTTGTTCGTCTTTCGAGGACGTTTGGTATTCTTCGACGATCCCTTCAAGCTGTTGGGGTTGTTCGATCGGTTGTTCTCGGTGGACATTGGAGGTTGTCGGTTGGTTTTCGGACTGGATAGCGTCGTATCTATCGCGGATGGCGAGTAGATCGTCGAGGTCTTGTTGGCTAATCTGCACGTGTTGGTTATTGGTTTCTACTATCTCGGGATGGGTTTCTTCTATATTGGTCACCATTGTCGCTCGTCTGGTAGAGTATTGGTATTCGAAGTCTAAGCTAGTTGGGAACTAGATGATTCCCGGAGACGGCGCCATTTGATAAAGCCATAACTTTGGTCGGTCACGTTAGGCTTTTCAACAATATAATAATGGTAAATCAACGGTAAATAATGGACATTTTTTTATCTTTATTATTGGTCGGATTATTACACTTATTCGGATTGTTACACTTGCTCGGATTAGTACTTCTTTATTACAATTGTGCTCGATTTGACTGCTTAATCTCTTATCTTGGTCGTTCTTCTTTCTCTTCGATATTCGGCTCTCTCGCTGTTCGGCTTGCTTCTTTTCAGGCTAAGCTTTGACTAGTTTCTCTCTTTTCTCAACTTCTCTCTATATTTTTTGGATAGATTTTCTGGTCCATTTCTAGGAGGGGTAGTTGGCTATTTATAGGCAACTATGCTTTCTAGTATGTTGACAAATGTCTCTATCTCATGGGGTTTTTCAGATATGGGTCCCTAGTTAAGTGGGCTTGGGCTTTTGATAGATACTACCTTATTCTCTTATGAAAAGCATGTGATGACCCATTTAAACGTTAGATACCCATTTATAAAGTGGGTTGATTATTACCCGAATAGAATATTCGGGTCTAATTTTTATGTTCTATCAGAACTTTTGAAATAAATGTATGAAATATACAATTTAGGTTATGAATTTTTGAAATAACAGTATGAACTTTTCGTGTTTTTTTCGGGTTCCCGAATTTTTTGAATGTTTTTTGATTTTGGATATTTTTTATTTTTAGGTTTTTTTTTTAAATTTTTACCAATTTCGGGTTCCCTGTTTTTTTGAACTTTTTTTCATTTTTTTGGTGATTTTTGTGTTTTGGAATTTTCCTCGTTTTTGTAGCATTTTTTCGGGATTTTTTCTGGTTTCCGATTTTTTTTAAAGTTTTTTTTTGTATTTTTGTTTTTTTTTTAGTATCTTTTTAATACTTTTTCTGATTTTATTTTTTATTTTTTGAGTTTTTCCTATCTTTTTCATTTTATTTTTATTAGGTAATGAGATGAGTGACCCATCTTAATATGAGGTTACTTATACTAATGGAAATAACGCTATGCATATCGTATGTGCTTAGGCAGACTGCGGCTATATTAGTTGGAAAGGTTATAAGTCACGATACGTAATAAAAAATCAAATTTTTTTTTCTTAATTAATATTTAAATTTAGAGTAGACTTAACTAGGGTTCCAATATATTTATTTGAGTTTTTAGTAGGTTTAGTTTTTAGTACGTGATGTGATTTGTACCATTAACGTCAGCATAAAGCATAAGCCTATACTAATACACAGAAAAATCATGACTTCCAATTAATTCACGGTACAATTAACATAAACATATCTTACACCTATTATATTAACAAAAATATATACTCAAAAATGAAATTATCAAAAAATATTTTCAATTAATAATTAATAAAAAATAAAAAAATTGATTCATCCCTCTCAATCTGTTTACTTTCTTTCAAATTTGAAAGAATATGATCCAGACGTAGATATTTTTGAGAACCATTGTTGTCATTGCCTTTTCTTTGACTTGTATTGTCATTTTTTGTATGGTCAAAGAATTAATAAGAAATAACTGTTTGAGCAAATTCAAGTTTATGAAGTGAAATGTTCTCAAACGTTGGTAATTTGAGAATAATATTACAACAGTTTGTGTGCTAAAAAAAGGAGAGATATTTGAGATAATCTTTCATGTCATCAAGAAAAGTTTGTTAATGGAGTCATTGGAACAGGGTAAAATTATCTCGAAAATTTGAGGAAAAACTCTAATTCACACATCAAACTAGAAAAATAAGTGATATACATAACAAATTTCCTAATAAAAAATCACAAGTAAACTTAACGCTGAACTATACACATTCTACACATTGACACATAACATGATAAAATACTGCTAATGTGCTACTATTAGCTATACTACTTCAAATAACCTATTTAAAAATAAAAATAAAAATAAAAAATGTGTTACATTTTCAAGAACTGAAACTGCAAAAAAAAAAAGGAAATAAAAATCCAGATAACACTGGAAAAAAAAGACTAGCATGCTCTTCGCTTTTTAATCAACTCCTAATCATAAACCTTCAAAGGAGCGGAAAAACCCTTTTCGGACCTTTCGAGTTTTATTCTGATAATCGTATCGAGTTGCGAATCGCAAATTAGCAGATGAGTTGTGAAACTCTGATGAAGAGATAGGAAGGGCCTCAAGAGTAGAACGAGGAGATTGGTGAGTTGCAGCTTTTGATTTTTCACAATTAGACCTCCTGCCGAAAGTTTCAATTTATCAATGAAAAATAGAAAAACTTCACAGTTTTTTTTAAAAAAAGAAACTAAAACTAAGACCTGAGTACCAATAATTTCGCAATTTTACGAACATACCGATTGCTCTTTGGTGAAGTTGGCAATGACCTACAGATACTTGGCTTCTCTCTGGGATTACATGATACATCCTGGAGAAAATTAACAAAAAGATAAAACAACCTTAAATCAATTTGATAGAGTGAGAAAAGGATCATGGATGTATTACAGGGCCTTCAAGTTTTTGTTCTCGAAAGCAATTTCAAGTTCGGTCTTGTTTGGTGGTTGCAAGCTTTAAGCATATACTGAGATGGATCATTGGAGGTTGAGAAAAGAATTGAATCGAAGCAACTTAAAGCTACTATCTTTTTCACGCCAAACCCCCAAAAAACTCAGGATTTGAAGCTAATAATCCAAATACAAACTCGCTTTTTAAACCCAAAAAAAAAATAAACAACGAAGCTTGAAATCTGACACAAGACCAGGCCTGAACCCCTTTTTGAAGCTGAATCTCAACATAATTACGAAACCAGAATATTTGATTATAATAGTCTCCTTTGGCCTATTTTTAAGCAACCACCACCTTTAGGCCTTGTTTGGTGAAAGAATTTCATGAAAGAAAATATGAGAGAAAAGAAAATTTGATTCTCAAATTCATGTTTTTCAAAGATATTTCCATTTCCTAATTTGAAATTTTTGCCCCGAACAAAGCCTTATATTTGGTCAGATTTGTTTGGAGTGAAATCCCACAAAAAACAAGTGAGCGAGATACTGGGAGATTGACCAAATCAAAGTAAAAAACAGCATTATTTGTCAAAATTAGAATGCAACAAAGAACCACGGTTATTTAAATCAAAGCAAGAATAGATACACAAGTAGTTAAGACTTACAGCTAATTTTAGTTCAGAAAAGTCCAATGCGCAAGAAGAAAAGCCTTGTTGTTCTTGTGTGGTTCGCACAAAAGGGTGTTTTAGTAATTGAGCAGCTAATGGACGATCCGCAGGATTTCTCTTAAAACACCATTTTAGGAAATCTTTTCCTTCTAAAGACAATGATTCTGGGATAACTGGAGATTTGTTCATAACGTGAAACAAAGCCTGATACTGATTGATAACAGTGATAAAAACATTAAAAAAAGAAGAAAAAAAGGAAAGTAAAATTCTGTCTCGACTAAACTACGCATTATGTTCTCTGATTTGTTTAAAACTTTGAATAGCCTCATACCGATTTATGGAAGTATGAGTAAAATAATACAAGCCATCATCTTCAAAAGCGACTTTTGATATATTAAGATATTTCACAAATTTCAAAAGGGCTCGACTTACGTGAATAGCCTTATAAACGAATTAATTTAATAATTGTAATGTGATTTCAAATTTAGGGAGCTCTGTTGGAATGAAACAGTGCAAACATGAACAGATGAATGCTTACCCCAGTACACTCACTCCAAGGAGGTTTTCCATTGAACATCTCAATAACTGTACAACCTAAGCTCCAAATATCAATCGCGTAAGCATGCTCTTGATTGGTATCTTTTCTCATCACAGATTGCAAAAGCTGCCATTACAAAAATAATAAATAAAGTATATAATAGTATAATACTAATAACAAAATAGATATAAACTTTAGCTACCTCTGGAGCCATCCAGTGGGGACTTCCTTTCATGGAGAGATCATAGGCAGCTACGGATAGCTGCATACAGTGGAAGGTTGAGATATTCGGAAAAAATTGAAGTAAATGGAATATAAATAAAATAATAGATTATTCAAAATATCAGGAGCCTAGAAAATAATACCAGTATAAGAAAATGGATATACTACACTCTTATGACATCGAGTTCCTATTTTTAGTCCCTTATGATGAATTTGGACTTAAACTCTGTTTCGCTCAATATTTCTTTATGGGAAGGTGTAACAGAAAAAGACAACTTATTTACAAAGTTATGGATAATGGATTCAAGAATAACATTTTCTTTTCTGTCACATTTTCCACTAGTTTTTTGTTTTTGCACATATTGCAGCCTTAGGATTTGAAGGAATATAGGAATTGAGACGTGATTTAATGTTTGATTATGCGAAAGGGGATATCACCCATAAAAAACCGGCAGACAAAATAAACTGCAAAAACAAGAAAGAAGAACATCGTGGGAGAAATTAAAGAATAAAATAAAGTAATTCCTACATGCTTCGCTAACCCAAAATCAGCAAGCTTGACAGTACCAGAAGCATCAACAAGTAAATTTGCACCTTTAATGTCCCTTCACAAAACAATCAGAGAATACATCACAACCACAATATAAATTACAAGGTACCAAAAAAAACGATACATACTACAAAAATACATGAAGACACCAGGAATAAAGTAAAAAAAGAAGGTTAATTTTCTCGTTTGACAAGTCAAATCACCTATCAGAATCCATTTGCAGAAGTTATCAATAGGCTATAGCACATCTTTGAGACACGACTAGATTATAGTTCCCTTCTTTTCGGATGGCTAATTGTGATCATAAATTTTTAAATATTATAGTTTCCTTCCCACCTTTGTTTCACACTTTTAGAACAAGTTGGTATTAGTAACCTTTTGAAATTTGCTTATTCAATATCAACTGTTCTGTATTTCAAGCCCTTTTTTCCTGAAAACTTCTTTCTAGTTTCCAGATCAATTCGTAAACACATTTTGTTGTGATTCTGGTTCAGAATTAGAAAATGGTTCTGCGACACTAACCACTCAATCCCAGGCTGTTTCTAAACTATTACATTCTTATGTGAATAAATATATCTAAAGTTTTCCCGTTTTACATAAATAAACATATACTCACCTATGGACTGTGTCTGTGCTATGCAAATAAGCCAGTCCTGATAAAATATGACGGGTGAAATTACGAACTACAGATTCTGTCATGGTTCCAAAATGTTCTCGGACATATTTACTTATTGATCCAGGATAAACATACTCCAGGTAAATGCAAAAACGATCTTCCATCTACAATGGTCAATAATTATTGATTTAAAGCACATAACATTCTCAAAAAAGTTACATCAAAGCAATTATACAGAAGCAAATCGTCATGTTAAAAGAAAAAAAAAAAAGGAAAGTCTCAGAATCTTACCAGTTCACAGCTATAGTACCGTACGATATTTTTATGTTCTAAATGCTGTAGAATTTTAATTTCCTGAACCATGATAAGAAATGAAAATTATAAGTACTAACAAACAAAAGAACAGCATCTCCACACTTCTCATGAGCTCTAATAAGAGGTAAATATATATGAAGTCCTCAGCAGAACTTCCTAACAAGTTTTAAATTTCAAATAAAAAAATTCTTTTCACACTTCTCACAAGATATACTATGGAAAAGGGTATAACTCTTAAAGGACTGAAAACATCAAATTTGAGTCTTTAACGGTATTACCACAACAAAATATCAATGGTTTGTGTTCCTTGGTTTTTTCAAGATGATTTCTGGGAAAATGACTATTAAGGGGAAAAGGATATTTATATTGAAACTCGAGTGACTATTAAGTTTTTGAATAGTTTTTTGTGTTTGTTTCCTTAGACTTCAAATTCCATTTTAATCAAGGTTCTCTAATTTAGGGGTTTCAGCTTTTTTCTTCATGAAAACCAGAAGCAACAAACCTTAAGCAAAACAAACATTTTCCTTTAAAATGTCATAAAAACCATAATCAGAAATTCAACTTATTGGGTCCCGTATTATTGTGCCACGATATCAAACCAGTACAGCGCACTTCCTCTTCCGTAAGTTAAATACTCAAATATCAGTGTTTCTATATTATTATACTGTTCCCTGTGGTCGTAGAAATACATCTTAAATGACTTTGATGGGGAAGTAATTACCTGCTCCAATTGCTTTATGCATTCTACAGACTTAGGGTCATCAAGCAAGACATCAACTTCTTTCATAGCGCACATTGCTCCAGTTTCACTATCAGAGAGAGAGAAAAAAACGAGTAGTATAATTTGTCAGCAAAAAATATCAGGAAATTTATCATTAAGTGACATACTCTGGACTTAACTACCATGAAATCGCGACGAAAAACTTATTTCCAGTTTACTGCTACTTTGGATGTGAATGCACTTCAGTAAACATCTTTCCAGTTGGCGTGTTGATTTGATGAATTAATTTCAATTTTGATGAGCATGCGTTTCAATGAACTCAAAACTAAATTTTACTTCTGATGTTTATTCACTTCAATAGACTGAATTTTGAATATGAATACTGAATAGCATGCATTAGCACTAGCACCAATAAATTTGTCACTAGGAATTTCTGCAAACAACATTAACCAGCCAAATATATTTCGGAGCAGTTACATACCTGTTGAATGCCTCATAAACAGTACCATAAGTGCCGTGTCCAATAAGCTTGCCTTTTATCCATTTGCTTTTTGACGATAAAGCCTCAATTTTCTCAAAAGAGTTTGTATTTTTTGGTGATTGTATTGGCTTTGGGCTTGATGGCGGGAGAGGTAATGGGTGACAATCTTGTTTATTATTTTTTGGAAAAACACTTTTTTGTTTCGGGCTATTCAGAGGGGAATAATCAGGGGTATTGAAATGCCTATCACTTTTACTTGAAATATTATCGTTTGAAATTGATGAAAAATTAATTTGAGGATTTGAAGAACATGAAAAAACAAAATCTACGCTGTTAAATCTTTGTGGGTCACGCATAGGACTTGATAAACCACTGGTTGGAGCACTTCTAGCAGGAACATTTAAACGGAAATTTTGAATATTATCTCCATCATCTAGGCTTACAGGGAACCCCCTACGGAAATATGTTGGAGCTTTTTCAGATTTTGTAGTCTTTTCGGTAGGTTGGGGAGAAAGAGAGCTGTAATATGCAAATAAATTACAGATTAAATGCTTATATCATCAGCAATATTAGTCAGCACTGAAAAAATAGGCTGAGTTGGGTTAACATCTGATAATAAACAAATAATACTTAACAGCTCTTTTAAGATTTACAAGGTATTAACATCTCTTTTAAATTTGGTAATTAGAAGAAAGCACCATTCTCTTTTCCTTCTTTTTTTTCGTTTCTCTTCTTTCCACCTATTATTTTCACTTATTTACCCTTCTTGTCTAAAGAACAAAGTTACCCCTGTTACTTTTTCTTCATTTGTTTTGAAATTTTGAGAATTAAGTCTAACTAGCTCTCACATATATAACTACCCTCTTTCAGAACACTAAAGTTGACTAAGTAAGGGAGGAATAGGCTAGCACTCCAAAATTGCTACATTCATATTCCAAGTACTTATATAACAATGGTAAAAACAAACATTTAGACTCACAGAGAAGGAAAAAAAAACACAAGACTAATGTAACTCGGAAGTGGGAAAGCCTCACTTTGTACCGGAACTCGCATTATGATAACCTTAGTTCCATGTGAAAACGTCATCAAATAAGCCTCCTTTTTTATTAATTAGTAATTCTAATAACGAATCTACTAAATCTAGCCTTCTATAAGATAGCATTGTATCCAGTCATTAATTAGTAATTCTAATAACCAATCTATTAAAGTTTTCTATATCAACAATCTAATCACTTTTACCTTTTAACTTCATACGCCTACAAAAGATATTATACTACTCCTTTTTTTTCCAAATAAGCATACACCAGCCATATTTGACTATTTGTTAACCCAAAAACATCAACTTGGTGACTTGCAATTAACAAAGCTTTAAGCATAAGAGGGTAAACATCAAATTAACAATATTTTACAAAATGATGAAACCCACCTTTTATCAGAACCAAAGATGAACCATTTACATAAAAACTGTAATAATACCTTCTATGTTCCTCCCATCAACTTTCGAAAATGAAATCATGATATACTATAAGTCTATAACCAGGGCCAACTTGTAACTAACCCATTTTTAAAGCTTTATAGCATAACTAGTAAACATAAACTAACATAATTTTACAAAATGATGAAAACCTAAATTCTTTAAAAACCCAAAGATGAAGCCTTTTATATCAAAACACTCATATCTTCTAGTACTTTTTATTGTCACACATTAATGCAACTAAACAGTAACTAACCAAAATGTAAATACTATACTAAGTCTTCTTTTCCAAATAAGCAAGCCGGTGTTCTAAAAGGCGAGTCTAGGCCGTAAATTAGGCAGAGCCTAGACGGTAGATGGAGCTTAGAAGCCCTAGAAGATTAAGAGGGATTAAACGGATTAGGCGGTGAATATGCGGAATTAGGCAGGATTAGGTGCTACGAGACCAATTTACACTTATAGTTCGTCTTGCGCCTTTTATAACGCTGAGCATAGCACAACCATATTAGACAACCCCAAACTAAATCCAGATTCAATTAATAACAAAATTCAATTCTGCAAAGCGTATCGATTTTTTACTTACAGTTAAGTGATTAACAAAATTCAAATATTTTCAGCATAAAGACTAATGATACTTAACAAACTAACATAATATAACTTGAAATGATGAAAACTCGCCTTTTGGCAGACCCCAAGGATGAAGCCTTCATGCCCAAGCTCTCATTTTTTAAATCTTCATGATCACATTTACTATGACCACTCTCTCTCCCTCTCTTAAACTCGGGCAGCGGCAGTGGCTGTGGCATTGCGAGGCTCAACCCGAGCCTCTCACTGGTGACGTGGCGCAGCTTGTGCTGACGTGTCAGCCTCCTAGAATTCTGTCTTCTAGGAGAAGTACGAGAAGAGGAGGAGGGAAAAAAGAGTTTTTTCAAACCTGGCATTTTTGTTCAACACATTGTATGCAAAAAAAAACTAAAAAGTTGTACTAGTTCATGAAAATTTATAAACCATTACAAAGTTGGAAAATAAGGGTACAATAACATTGTTGTTGGACACGGCTTTGGGTTTTGTGGAAAACGATGTTTGTAGAGTCAACTTCTAAGAAATTTACAACTTTTTTAATAGAAATCGTTTACTTTTTCATGGTATGTGACACTATTAAGTATAATATTACTTTGTGAATTGTGAGTGGATTAAGCATTAAACTGTGTGGTTTGTGACTTTATGTAATGCTTGCTAACTTGAAACTACGAAACCACTTGTTAACCTGACAATAACTTGTACTCCTTTCCTTCCAAATTAATCGTTAATTACTCAACTATGATCAATATCAAAATTATCTGTATGAAATTTTTTAAAAATTAATCGTATAGTTCAAACATCAAATTTTACTCCTTTCGTTCCTAAGCAAATGTATCGTATGAAAATGCGTGCAACTTTGACTATCAAAATTTTCATATCAGAATTAAGAAAATAAAAAAATTGAAAATTGTATCATATAGCTCTAACAGTTAACTATATGATTAACTTTTAAAAATATTTTTTTCGGCATTCTAGATATGAAAAAATTGTCGGTTAAACTTGCACGTATTTTCGTATGAGACATTTGTTTAGTGACGGAGGGAGTATCATTTAGGTTTGAAAATTTTTATTTCGACAATTTTGATACATGTTATAAGTCGGTCAAAATTGCACGTAATTTCGTAGATGACAATTAATTGAAAACGGATGGAGTACCAAAATTGTCAAAATGAAAATTTTCAAAATTTAATCATATAGTTCAAAAGTTCAATTATATTATTAGATTTTGAAATATTTATTTTCGATAATTTTGATACAAGTTATTGTCTGGTCAAACTTGACACGTGGTTTCGTAGTGGACTATTATTTTAAAACGGAGTGAGTAGATTTTAGCTGCTTAAGAAGTATTCAAACTCTCTTTTTCGATTTTAAATAACTTTTATTGATTTTAAGTTACGACAACACGTAAAAGAGCAGTTAAGTTAACCCTAAATCAATATGTCACATATTTTTGGTGTCGACGCGTACATAACAACATTTCCGAAAATATAAGTACTCTACTCTTGACCATACCTCCCGAGTATGTAGTGTGTCGATTCAAGTGTTAGACTAATTATCGTTTGATCTTTCTCCCAAGAGCGAATACCAAAACCATTAATTTCATCAAAATATATAACAACATACATGTAAAAAAATACACTATCATGACCACCGATGGTCTGCACTTGGCTTCTAATATTGTTTTCTTGATTTGATATTAGTTCTAAGTCTTGTTTGGTTGAATTAATTTAAAGTCTTTGTACCCAATAAGAAGAATCAATTTAAAGTCGTGAGGTGTAACATAAGTTGGGCCGAGATCACAGTGATATGTTGGTCATGTAAAAATGTGATCAGACTATAAATAATTTGACTACAATTAAGACTTTTTCAGTGGTGTAGGTAAAAGATCAAAAAAAAAAAAATTGCATTTTTTAGCAATTTTTTGGGTCATCAATTTGTAAACAGTACAATTTTGTACAACAATAACAGTTTTGCTAAAAGTTCAGTCACTTTTGCAATAGAGTTTACTACAAATATACAATAACCATAATTTGGAAAATAGTATATTTACTTTAAAATGAATTTTTTTTAAATATAAATTGAAGAAATAACGCGTAATGTGAAAGTCAAGTCAATACTCACCCGTACGTGCTTGACTTGATCACTTCCACAAAAAAACTTTATCACTTAAAAGTTATCCATTAATTTTTTATTTTATTTTTGAAATAAGTTATCCATTAATTCTTTGAATGTTATTTTGTTATATATCCTCAACAGCTGGCTTTGTGTTGGAGTTTCAACTACAAAATTTATGAATTTTTGGAATTATAAAGCCAAAGGCAAAATCTTCATTGCTTTGTGATTGATGATGATATAAAAGTCTTTTTTTTTATAGATATTTTTTTAAAATGGGAGTTGAGATAGATAACTCAGAGTCACCATGACTCGAATTATTTATATAGATTATATGAAGTCAAAATAATACAATCGGTTATTTAAAACTCAACTAGATAAAAACATAAATTAGTGAAAAACTATGCATAGTCATTATACATATATATATATACATCTTTAAATATATAATTTTCAAAAAAAATCTCTATATACATAATTTTCAAAAAAAAAATCCCTATATACATCAATATATTTCATCTATCATTTTTTTTTAAGTTTTATATGTTTATTTTTTATTAGTTGAGTTTTAAATGAACGATTGTATTATTTTGACTTCATATCATTTATATAAAGAGTTCGAGTAATGTTAAATCTGAGTTAGCTACCCATATTTCCTAAAATGACGGTGATGCTTCTCTATTACTATTAGTTTTTATATTAATTAATCATTACATATGTTAAATTTCTATCGATTCTCGGTAATTTCCAAAGCGTGAGTCGAGCACTATAAATAAATTGAATATAAGTGGTCATCAAGATGTTCGGCTCGTTAATTGTTGTTAGTGATCTTTCGTAATTAAATGAACAAACGAATATGAACAATTTTTTTAGTTCACGAACATAAACATAACATAACACTACTCGACTCGTTATAGATCATTTATAGCTATAGTACGTCATTCGTACTAACATGCAGTTCAGGGACGGTCTGCTAGTACAGCTTGTCCAAGACTAAAAAAAATCGCTTGGCCCAAATTATGTATTTTTATATAAAAAAAAACAAAAAATAATGAATGACAAAGAGAATTTAACTCATGACTATTAAATATTAAATATTATGTATTGTATTATTAACCAATTCACCACTAACATTTATTACAATATTTATTGAATTAATTTTTCATATTCTAATAATTAGATATTTCGGCTTACGGGGTTGTATTTTAAAAAAAATTGATTTTTTTTTACCAAGCCTCTAACGTTACTGGACTGCCACCTAGACCGCACATATGATGCAGCTCAACGTCTATGTCAAGAACAATTGAACATAAACATTAATATAGCACCACTCCGGTCGTTTCAAATAATTTACACTAATATGCGAGTCGTTGGTGTTGATGGGTTGCGAATAGTCTGAGTGGACCGAACATCTCATACAAACCCAAAATTTATACCATGCTTTTTATATAGATTTTTTTTAAATGGCCAAAACTTTTTTTTTTCAACTAGGCAACCCATAAAAAAAATTAACCGACTTTCTTTTTTTAAAAAATAGAGATTCTATTATATTAAAATGAGTCTTTCAAAATAACATACCACAACTGGTCAGGTAAAATTACGAAAGTAACGTAAGTTACATTATGTGTTGCTAATTTAGCTAAATAATAGGCAAAACCGTTTACCAATCTTAAACACCAAACGAACTCTCAAGCAAAACTAACTCGAATTTGGTTACGTTGCCTAAGTTACCACTAGATCATCTAGCTCAACGACTATGTCATAATTTGCGTCATCGCTAACGTTAAGCTCAAGATTTGTATGAAGACTAGTTTTGTTTCTTATTAGTATGTCAGTATGTGTGTTAAAAGACTTTTTCAAAACTTAAAAACTAAGTCAAGTCCATGCATAATGTTATGACAAGCTATTTGTGTAGTTGGAGTTGGAAGTTTTTATTGAAATTTTAATATTTTTCTTTTATGTCATCATTGTCACCTGCTTTATTTTTTCTAGTAGTTCTAAATCTGTAGCCTACCAGGTCTCGTATTAATTATATTTATTAAATAGTTGCCACATGTGTATGTTACGTGGTAAACGTTATAAAAGTATACCGTGAGTAATGAAAATTAACCGGTACTATTGTCTATTGTTCAAAAAATTACTTATTTGAAAAGAATGTGAAATTGTGTTCGAAGAATTAGGCCTTATTATTATGTGTGACAAACATAGAAAAATTTGTTGGAAAAAAAACCCAAGTGGTTTTTATTTGAGTGAATGCTCTTTTAATTTAGTGGTTACAAAAAATCATCTATTTTCCCTATTTATGTGTCTTTAATTGTAAAATGAGTTACAAAGAAAATATTTTAAAAAATATGGTCTTGGTCCATTTTTTGGGACTTTCTTTTCAGGACAAGTTTCATACATGTCATAATACACACATTCACACACATACATACACATATGCATACATATAGAGAGAGTACCGCACCACCAACGGTCCGACCGTGGCTCGGTGCCGTTTCCGTCGAGTCATATGCGATAAACGTTGTACCTCGGGAACGAAATGCCCCATTTAGCCAGAAGCAGAGGTGGCGGGACAAATATCGTTTAAGGGAAACTGCTTGCAGTTATCTCGTCTCGGACTTTAGTACATTTCGGTATCATTTACATTATTTTATGTTAAATCTTGTAATTGATATTTATATATTTGAGGAAACCATTTTCTGTTTATTTGTCCATTTCTTTTTCGTAGAAATTATTGTATTTATTTACAACGTAGACAACAAAATTTTCGGGTGCGGACCATATAACATATTTACTTTGATGCTTATAAGTAAAAAAAATGCATATATAAGCCTTGACTGACGAACAACGGCCACACCGTAGAATTCGAGGATCCAAGCTTGGCAATTATACCTAAATTGAAGAACCGAAAATCGTGCAGGATTAAAAAATGGAACACTTGGTCCCAAAAATTGTAACCGGACTATAACATATAACTATATAAGTTTACATACAAGTTAGTAAATCTAATTTTATAATGTAAGCGGAGTTTACCGTCAAGCTGGCCCTAATTGTATCATACAAGTCGGTTGCAGATTGGCGCACTCCCAGTAAGAGACGTCGGTTACATATGTTATTTTCTTCGAAGCGCAAATAATTAGAGGCTCTGATATTGATGTAGTTTACAATTGTGAACTAAGCTTTGGTAACTTCCAGAGAGATCCCCGATCGGGGCTATGCTAACCGTAATAGAATTATCCACAACATGAAATAAGTATAAAGCAAGAATAATCTCATCGCAATGATTTCGAAGCAAACAGAAACAACGACGACTTCGGCTATACTAAATGAATTTAGTAAATGACCAAATAACATGGAGTAAAAACGAATAGGTGGTAAAAAAAACACAATGCTACTACATAACCATGATAACGACCATGATCTTGAAGTAATAAACTAAAGCTCCATTCCAATTGTTTAACAATACATATTTATTCCCGATTAGTTGCTTTGCGGGATTCACTTAGATGTTGTTTATATTGCAACAATACAATTGTCGTGTCCTTAGTGTAGAAAAACTTACCATTTCGCTATTTGTTCCGTTTCGTATCGGATACACACATCCGTTTCGCTGTGTTTGTTAGGTTTCGTATGGGACACAACACATGGAAATACATGTTATTTCGAAACATATCACATCTCTCCAAACATTGAAAGACCCTGAGGAGAAGAAACGCGTTCAGAAACTGACATGAATGGTCGTCGCTCTAAATCTATATTTTTTAAATTTGTACTCAACATTAATGTTTTATCTTCAATTAAGCCACGTTCAGTTGCTGCTGCTCAATTTTCTAATTGAAAAAAACACAGTTTAATACATTTTACTAATTTGGTACCCAAATTATAATACAAGTGATCAAACTCATACAGAGACTTAACAACTTTTACCAAATTGTTATTAATTTATATGCTTAATTGGACATGAATGCCTTTATTGGGCGTTAAGTTATCAATTTAGAAAATTAATTAGTTTTGCTAAAATACAATAATTTGGGAATAGATTTAGAATTTTTCCCGCAATATTACAGTAGTAGCAAAAAATGAAATTATAAAACCTATAATAACAAATGGGGAAAATGCATGAATTTACATTTTTTTTTTCATAGAATAAAATGACTTGATGTGTTAAAATAAAAACCTAAAAATAAACCCAGACTCATAGGAGGGGTTTAGAGCATGTTTAACGCATGTAGGTTGCGGTTGGTAGATATGCAGATTTGGTGACAACGAACTTTAGCACACTGTGGTTGCTGTTGTTGTTGCGGTTCATATGGACTCTTTTTCCCCGTATGCGAGTTCTCAGCCCACATCTCACGCTTGTATCTTCCCCTTTTCTTTTTTTATTTCTTCTAAAGGTTAAATAAAATGGGAAACAGGTTAAAAACCTTTAATTAAATTCGATTTTTTTTTTTGTAAATTGATACTTAAATAGTTTTTTTCATTTATAAACCACTTTTAATTTTTTTAAAGAAAATTATTAGCCGTTTATTAGACATAGTTTTATATAAAAAAAATGAATACAATTTTTTTACATAGTTTTATATCTTTATATTTTATTATTTTATATTAATCCAACCTCATAAACCGATAACCAAGTAAACCTGACCAGTCGCTCCACCTAGGGCCGGGCGAAAAATAGGAAAAATCGAACCGAAAAAACCCAAAAAAGACCGAAACCGAAAAACCGAAAAATTTTCGGGTCGGTTTCGGTTTTCAATGAAATCGAACCGAACAAAACCGAAACCGAAAAAGACCGAAAAACAAAAAATAACCGGAAAAAACCGAAACCGGACCGAAAAAACTGGTCCGGTTCGATCCAAAAAATAAAAAGACCGAAACCGAAAAAACCGAATAAAAAAATATGTTCGATTTCGATTTCAATTTTACCAAAAATCGAACCGGATCGGACCGGACCCGACCCAACTCCACTAACCAAAAAAAAAAAATACTAAAGAAACGACTTAAACCAGCACCGTTAAACATGCTATTAAGGTTTTACTAAACTATTTTAACAAACAACAACAAAAAAATGATGAAGAGGGTAATGAATCGATCGATGATCGGAACCCTAACCCACTCCGCCACCACCGTCGAACCTTCTCTCTCCTCGCCGTTCTCCGTCGCTGCCTTCCCCAACAAAAACCTAGAACCCCCGAAAAAACCCAAAACGGTACAGTGGGGCTATGATATTTCCAACTACGCGAGCTTTATCGGTACCGTTACAAGACCGGTAGAGAGATTCGACACGTCTAGAGGTTACGGTGCGACTACCACCCTATTTGTTGACGTTCCCAATCATCCGGACCACTCTTTCAAGTACCCTTTTTTTACTTACTTTTTCACATTTTTCAAAAAACAAAATTATTTGAGTTAGTAGCTGTTTTTTGTTTGTTACATTAGAGCATATATATCGGTGCGGGTTTAAGGTTTTGGTTTAAATAAGGGGAGCGACGTGCTACTTCATTTTTTATGTAAATACTTAAAAAATAATATAAAAACAAAAACACAAATAGTTTTAATACATTTATGTATCTAATATACGTTTGTGTATCTCTTTGTAAAATAAAAACAATATCTACATTTTTTTTGTATTTAAGAAACTGATAAAAGGACTGGATTGCAAGTATATTGAAATTACAAGGACTGGATTTAAAATTACACTTCTAACCTCACATTTTAAGTAATAACTACTCCATCCGTTCCCAATTAATTATCCAATACGAAACTACGTACAGTTTTGACCGGCCAATAACTTTTATAAAAAGTATCGGAATGAAAATTTTCAAAAGTTAATTATATAGTTCAAACATTAAATTATATAATTTAGTTCTGTAACTTTTCATTTTGACAGTTTTGATACATTTTATAAGCTGATCAAAATTGCACGTAATTTCGTAAAAGGACGATTAATTGGGAACGGAGAGAGTATTAACTAGTTTTTGTTTGTAAATTTTTTATGTATTAATGTGTTGCTCTGTGTTCCCGTTTTGTTTGCTTATCTACTACGTTATAGAGAGAAATAATTAATAGGAAGAAAATTTAGGAAGAAAATTTAGCAAGTGTAAACATAAAATGTACCCTAATTCTCTTTTTCAGATACATTTAAATTATAGGGTCAAATTGCTATTTTTATGTATTAATGTTTTGTTCCTGCATTTTGCATGCCAAAGTAAGAAATTACAAACTTTATGTTTCCCTCTGATTAAGTAAACTCAGGGAAATGAAATTATAGGAAGATATAATTGGTTGAGTTATTGGGTATTAGTATTACGAAGACCTATTTTACTCTTTGACTAGGTGCAAGTACAGATTTAACATTTATATTTCAATATAGCAAAAAATAAAAATGTTGCCTATTTGATACGTATTTTCGGAGAATTGCTAGACGTATAAATTGTAGGGTCAATTACATTTTTATATACCAATTTTGTATATGTTCTGTTTTGGTTTTATATACTAACCTTTAGAAATAAGCCATTACTAAATTTATGTTGTTTTTAGTGATGAAGTGAACTTGGTGTTTTAGGGGGGAAAAGGTGGGTATTAGGAAAGACGATTTTTTGTTGTAGAAGTCGTCTTTCTATTAAATTGTTATGTTTTTTTGGGTTAGATAATTTACTAATATTAGGACCAAAGCGAAAATAAATGGCACTTGCCATGTACATGCACTAACCTTCTTACCCACAACCGCTGCCTCAGCCAACCCACAATTAATATACTAACTTTTCATTTTCTGGTGAATCGTAACATTGAGAGACATACAGTTAGAAATATGCATGTATCGTATTAATCTTACTTTTTGCCTTTTTGGCTATCGTAACCTTGTGTGTTTATTTAGAACCGGGTAATTGATTATCAACTGTAACAATCTGTATGTATCGTATTAATCTTACTTCTTGGCTACCCATAGTAGATATTGTTTAAATTAGAGGATGTGTATTATCCATTAAATGTCAGATAGAAGAAATTTGCCTCCAAAGTTACTAGACAAATTGGAACCGCTGGACAATTGGGAACCGGTGATAATATGAAGTATTGAACCAGTGACATGTTTTCCTACATAAGAAATAGTAAGTCGTGGGGAGGATACAAGTAGTTACATCTTTACAATGATGGTTTAATATTTCGGAACAAAACAAGTTTTATAACGTTAACAGTAGCATACAGTTTTTGGCAATGATTGAATAAATATGTTCGAAGTTATTAATTTTCCGAATTAACAATAGTAAGCAAATGTCTCCGAGGGTTCGAGTTGTTTCCTGAAGTTATTAATTTTCTGCAAGAGGCTGTTTCCTGAAATTGTTAGACGCAATGAGTTTCAGTAAGTTTTCTTGGGAAATAAATTCTTAGGTCTGAAGGGGTTTCGGATATTTAGCATCTGTAGTGTTGTACATTTGGCTACGCTCCCCTCTACTGTGTTACCCATTTTTCCCGTGTATACAGGTGGTTAATTCTTATATGTGTATTAGCTTTGCACTACTGTTTTTCTTTTACATCATAGATACGGTACGGCTGACTATCTTACAGCTGTGGTTTCGGCACGCTCTTATAGATGCAATTTAAATGTTCCAATGGATTATTGGTATTTAAATTAGAATTCACTCGTGGTCTGTGGATCATATTGTCGAAATATATAGTTACTTCACTGATTTCAAATCACCAAGCCAACATCAGATTTTTTTGTTCATGTGCACATTGCTACTCATGGACATGAGCAGGACGATAATTTTTTAATTTTTTTTTTGTTATTGAGCAACAGAGAACATTGTCTTGCTAGTTTATATAAAGTAGCCTTGGCGTAACAGTGAAGTTGCTGTCATGTGACCTGGAGGTCGCGGGGTTCGAGTTGTGGAAGCAGCCTCTTGCAGAAATGCGAGGGAAGGCTGTCTACATTAGGCCCAAAGTGGCCCGACCCCTCCCCTCACCCTCTGCATAGCAGGAGCTTTAGCACCGGGTTAGTTAGTCTATTTGTCTTGTGTTAAGGTATAAGCTGAATGGCTCTTTTGATTTTGCCGGGCCTTGTCTAGAACGAACTCGTATCCTTTTCACTGAATGGTTTGGTCCATTTGGATGTTTAAGTAGAAAAGAGTTGGTTATATAAAAACAATACTTATTAGTTGATTTATAGTACTTTAAAGAAAACCACAGCCTAGTTTTCATTGTATGGTATAATCCATTTGGATGTTTAAGTAGAAGACTTGGTTTATAAAAACGATTCTTTGTAGTCCTTTAAAGAAAATCACAGGCCAGTCATCTATTTAGTATTCTTATTGTTAGTCCTCGTAGTAAATCTCTTATTTTTTTGGTTCAGTTTTTGTTGTTGTTTTCTCTCTTGTATATTTGTATCATTTCCATTTTTAATGTCAAAATTGCGATCTTTTAAAGTTCACGTTCATTAACATTATAACTTGGGAGCTTATCTTTAGATGCTTTTTCTCAACAGGATTTATCTGAAGATGTGGAATGAAATGGCAGATATCTCTCTTGAGCATATCAAACTAAAGGACTTTCTTCATGTTACCGGTCGTGTACAATCATATTCAAAAACTGATGCGAATAACGTAGCGCAAACCTTTTACGAGGTTTGAATTCCCTTTTATTTTTTGTTGGTGTTAATTTTCATCCTCTTCAGTTTTGTATCTCCCTTCTATTATTTCCTTGTTTATTATGAGTGTTTACTCTCTGCAGGTAGATGTGAAAGAAATCAATTATGTTGCAAAATGTGAACATAGTCCCACCGGTGAGAAGACTAAACAACTGGGCTTGGGAGGTAATTTGCATTCTCTAGTTGATGAACTGCAATGTTTTGCCCTTCACAACTTTATAATCTAACAAAGCTTTGTCATTGTTTTTTAGCTTCAAACATTTCAATGAGAAAGAGATTATTTTAATTTAGGCCCATCAAAGTTGCTTGTTTTTTTTTGGCCAAAAAAAATTGCTTTCTTAGAAATGTAAGGATGTCCTTGAGTCGATACAGCATCTACTGCTTAATATGTGTTTTGAGAACTCAATTTATAGTTATAGTTTTCATCTTCACACGAGTGATTTTGGTAACAGCTGAAAAAACTTCCAATAGGGTCATGATATATTATACTGTTTCCAAATCGATGCAAATGCTTTTTGAGCCGTTCTAAAAACTAAAAGCAGTTATTTGAACGAAACTTTGATCAACCAGTTAGGAACTACAATTTTGGGGTACTATTCTCTACTTTATAATCAGACAAGTAGAACTGGCTGCAGAAATCTGGAACAGTAAACTGAAAGTTGTAACCGTTTCTAACCAAGACACTAAATGAAATAACAAGAAACAAGAGGGGTAAACTTCTCCTAAGATGAAGTTTCCGGAAAATGCAAAATGGACCCCAAAGTTCGACAATTTAAAGTAAGGTTTCAGAGCTTCAATTGCTTACATCCTGTGTTTTTCTGTACGTGAACCTAATGGGTTCGTTATAGAAACCACATTACCAGTCCCAACTTTTCATTCTGATTAGAGTTTAGGCCCCATTTGGTGCAAGGATTTCCAATGGGTAAATGTAAGGAGTAGAAAATATTCAGAAGAAAAAAAAAAACATAAATCCGAGAAAATACCACATTTCCCACGTGAAATCTTCACACCAAAAGGAGCCTTATTGTTCATGATTTAATATAATGTTTCTTTCTCCAACCTTTTTGACATTCAGGTGAATCTGCATTCGAAAGAAGCGGGGATCGTTTACGGTTATGGCAATTGTTATTTGCCAATCCATCCGAGTGGCTTGATTTCAGAACAAAAAAGGTGAATCCAAAACAGCCTGATTTTACGCACAAAGATACTGGCGAAGCATTGTGGATCTACTATCGCGATCCTCCATGGGTTAAAACACAACTTCAACTGCTTGATTCGAAATCCAAAAAACAAGACAACAAAGAAAATTCTACTTCCAGTTTTTCGTCTTTTATTTAAGACTTGGTGGCTGCATGGATTTGAAGTTGTTACTTACAGGAAAGTTTTATTAGATTCTGCAAGCGTACTGCAAAAATCAAGACTAGAAAACTCTGAAATGCTCAGTTATTTCGGAACACAAATATTTTGGCTCTTGAAAGAATTTGTCACCTGAGTTTAAAATATTTTGGTTCTTGAAAACATTTGTCACATGAATCTTGATTAAGTGAAAAGCTAAAAGTACTTTATTACTGTATATATACTTGATGTGTAGATGGCAGTTCTGAACTAGTAGTAAACCAGTGTTCACTTAACTGAACATTATAATGCATCTCTGGGTCTTATTCGTACAGTCAGGGGTATCAGTAGGTCTTCACACATTCTTGTGGGGAATATCTTCGAAATATCCCAATTATTTGGCCCTTTTTTCCTTTTTAAAGAGTTGGTTAAAGTATTAAAGATCTCTGATAGGTGCGATTATTTCAGAATTAGAGATCTCTCCGCCACTTTAATACCCCACTCCTATCGTAATCTAGCCTGGCCTCTTTATTCAATGAAGTTGGCACTTCGATGATCTGTGGCTTTAAAAATACCCTGGGAAATTATTACACAGTTTCACATAATATGCCAGTATGCCACTATACACCCTTCGACACAAGTTTTGAAAATACAGAGATTATGTGTTTTGTAGTGCTTTTTCTTTAGCAGTGTAAAACTGTCTTAAAAACTTTGACGGCATAGAACTTGATGAATCTTATTCTTTTGTAATGGCAACATGCAAGAAGAGACTATATAAATGATTTCTCCCCGAAACTTGCAGAGTGGCAAAATTGTGTTGACATTGTCATACATTTGAATATCTTATACAGGAATCAACTCAAAACTTGTGCAAATTGCACTAATAACCATGGCCAATTTAACGAAAGTTAAAATTGATTTTTCTCAAGCTTCATCAACCAAAGTGAACTTTACTAAATTGCATACCATCAAAACAATTTCTATAATCTACAACACCAAGTCCACATAACTACCAGAACATGAAATTTATACATGACTAATTTACAGGCATGCATTGCTTACTTATTGAAACCTAGATGGGATTAACTCATTTATTCTAAGAGGGTAACTATAGAACTCTTCGTTTCTGCTATCGCCCTTTCTGTGTTGGAACGGGATCCACCATGGGAGCCCTCTCTCATCCCTTTTCTTGGCCTCTAGTGTGTTATCAAGCACTGTTCCAACGATCATCGCCACCGCAGGTGCAGAGGAAAATATCGTATTTAATATGTCGTTGAACTACAGAAAGAGAGAATAAGAAGTCATTAGCAAATAAAATACGAAAACAGGGCCAGGGCATAACTTGATTACTATAAAATGACGAAAGAAAAGGTTACCCATCCGGCATTCGTTCTAACAGGACCACGACCCATTCCGTCGGTATGCATCGCGAAATATTGCGGTATTGAAATTCCGAGAAATAGAGAAATACCGAATACGTATATATTTCTAAGGGAATTGGTGTTTGCGAATTGAATGAACGAAATTCCCGTTGCAGCTGCCAAAAGTAAATGTAACCTCGTATCAGCACACTTTTGACTAAAAAAGATGTCAACCACGTATCAGCTCTTAAAATACTAGTACTAGTATACAACAAAATATGCTGTAAAAACTCACCAACAATGCCATACAAGACACAATACACGGCAGCAAATATTGGTAAAGGTATGGATGCGAAGAAGGCACCAAACTTACCTGTAATATAGGACAAGTACAGCATTAGTTTCAAGATCAAATAGTGACTTTTTTTAGACAAGAGATGGTAACTAACCGAATATCGAGAAGAAAAGCATGAAAGCCGTTGATACTTGCACCACTCTTCTACTCCCTACATGTGTTAGCCCAAGGAGCCCAACATTTTCACTGCAATATTAAATCAGATATGTTAGGTAAAATAAACGTTTCTTGCCATTTCTACCCTACTTTAATAGTGAAGCAAATTTTACTTCTAAATTTAATAGCTATGTAGATATCACAATCATCTGTAGGCAAACCTTCATATGTACTATAAAATTACACGTACTACCTTTAGTACCAGATATTTTGTTCATGCACCTGATTAAGATATGTGAGTGCCAATTACAGATCCATTATGGTCCGAAAAATATCTTATGCAGTATTGTTGAACCAAATGCCCAAGTATAATCATACTAATTGATACTTCTTTATGATAATTAAAGAAAACATTTTTTGGCAGGATTGTGCACTCATAAAAAGGTCACTAAAAGTCTAAAACAAGCTTCAATTACTTACACAGAAGCAGCGGTACCAACAGCAGATCCAAAAATCCCGTCAAGCAATTGTCCAACTCCCTAATTTCCAAACCACATAAGTAATACTCTCTCATCATACGAGGAATGGTGAATCATACGGAAGAAATGGTTCAAATGAGAAATATTGCTGGGATAGCAAATTAAGAAGACTAGTTGGAACTGGAACATAAATATATATATATATACCCTTTACCTGTAGACCAATGCTTCTGGAGATCACGTGTGATGGCGGTGCCGTAGCTCCCGATAGCCGCGATGCAGCGTAGAATGTTCCAGTGGACTACAATGCAAATATATAAATAATTCCATAAAAAAATCACTACGCCGATTTGTGTCACTCATGCTAAAATAAATTGAGAGGTCTTTTCAAGGCAAAATATTTCAATGATCAATAGTTGGACAAAGGACCTAATGCTAAGAATATTAAGAAGACATCGGAAATGGAGAGGTTTATTAACAGTCTTGATCAGGAACGGAAAAAGAAATAGTTACATGTATACGAAAAACAAACCTCAGCAGCTGAAACAAGTGCGGCTCCCATCATACCAAAGACATGGCTTGCTCTGAATATTGGTGTCCCCCACTGAAATGGGTATGGAACTTTGATCCTAAATCCGAGAGAGAGAAAAAACTTGTTATATTAAGACATCCAGTTACGAAAATCATCTCATTGCTAGAGTAGTTGACGCCAGATTTGTTTGGTTGAAAAAACAACAATTCTCTAAATTTATTGATCATACCATGGAGCAGATGACAAGAGGTGAGACCCATCTGTTCGACAACTCTGTTTAGTTGCCTCTTTAACATGGTTGTAAGCACCAGCTACTGTAAGAATAGCAGCAAAAGCCCAAACAATCCCCACACAAATAAGCAGTGCAAATCTTTCGAGTATGTTTCGGGTTATTGGGTGGATGGGTTTTAAATACTGTAAACAAAAAGTTAAAATAGTCATTTATTTGGATTTTCCTATACAGATGAAAATGTATGTTTTAACTCTTAACAATAACATCGTCTTATATAGTGTTCTTATGCAAAAAAAAAACAATTGTTTCCAGCGAGGCTACATTACCTGGCAAACAACTAGTAGTATCAGTGTGGGTAGGCCAATTTCCACACAGTTTCCAAGCTGTAAAAGAACATATATATGTCTATCAGATGCGATTTTTTTAGAAAAAAAAAACTTAATGCCAGAAATTGAACAATTTTAACAAAAAGTAATTGTACCATCGGGAACCCCTTTCCAAATAGACCAAGACCCACCAGAGAGACAAATGGCACGATAACAATCGGACTGAAAAACCTGAAGAAAATTGAAACCCAAAATTCTGACTATGAAAAAAATATAACATACATATGTTCAATGTAGCAAGTCATAATCTTAACAACTGCATAATGCTAGACTGAAATGGCAAGCTAAAATGTATTCAATGTTGATGCTAAATATCAAGTCATATCACCTGGTAAGATGCCCCCATATCCTACTATATCCGAGCACAATATTGATAAATGATGAAACTATTAAAGCTCCTTGAATAGCTCTCATAGTGTGAAGGAACCTCTGCAACCATCATATTAATAAAGCTCACAAGTTATGCATCCAAGCATATATATTACTCAGATAGCAACCACAAATTTTTTTAGAATGCTCATCATTTGCAAAGGAAAAAACCAAAAAGGTATAATTTAAGGACATTGATATACTAGAAATTTTGAGATTTACAATATAGGGATTGATTTTAGGGCTCTTAGTAAGCTACCAAAGCCTTGGTTTGCTTCGCCTAAGCTATTTTTGAGGCCTACTTATACCATCGGTAGACAAGAATATTAAAGTCCTTTTACATTTAAATGAAGAGAATAAAGGTAGATAAAACTGCAGGAGATTGAACCTGGTGCTGCGATGTGAAACCACTATCTTGAAAATCCCTAACGATTGATGATACAGATATCACATACACAAGCGAAGGACCCATAACTGTTGGAAGTCTAGTCCCTATCCAGGTCTGGAGGAGCGTGTTCAAACCCGACATGAAGAGAATTGATTGGATCACTCGTGCTTTATCACCCTATCCATGTCATTACGTTTTCAATTATGATGAAATAATTTAGATTATTGCATCTTGAAGTAAGACTTTAACAAAAAAATTAGATGGAGAAGAAGGCTCACATTAGACCCACCCATTTGAGGCACAAGAATAGAAGCAACTAGAATCGTACTTCCGAGCATCACAATATAGTGCTGAAAACCCAATAAAACCGTTTGTGCTGTACAAAATTGTAACCATTTAAATTAGAAAAGGTAAAAATAAATAAATAAAATGAAGTATACTAAAATAGCATTGAACATTAAAGTCAACTTTTCAGTAGCATGAATGGACATTGCAACTACATTACAATTCAACTGACGAAAAACACAATGAAGTTCATACTATGCATTAATACATGAATGATCGGATATAATAAAGTTTGTGAATTCCTAGCAATGCTGAAACACACCCCATTCATATACTAAAGTAGTTTTAGCCACTAATGATGTTCAACTATATTAATATTATAATAGTATAAATATTTAACCATCCAGACATACGTAAATACACATGAAAATTAAGTAGTGAATTTGTATAGACTGATTTTTTGTGGCATATATTAGATGGATACTGCAATTACATCATATTTCAATTGGCCAAAATACTTAAACTATACAATGAGGTTCATACTGCATTAAATTATGAATAACTAGATATATGTAAGTGTTGCTTGTTCCTACTTTAAAGCAACGCCACATCATACCTTCTCCAACCTTCCATGGTATTTTAATTATACCATTCAAAATATATGATCGTGAAGGTAAGAGGTGACATCTAATATGATGAGATTTAAAATCGTAAATTATAGGTGTAAAATAAAAAATATATATGGTTGGTTTTAGCTTATTCCACTTCACCGCTGCCTGAACCCTTGTGTTATCTGGAATATCCATAGAGAGAGGAAAAAGAGCAATTTTTTTGTAATAAAATTATTTGCCACCATATCTTCTACTAACAGTCAAGCATAGCAAATTTCCTCAAATGTTCTGAAAAATATAATGTTATATATATATAACTGTCTTTTACGCATGTATGGGTACATAGTGAAGTGGGGCGAATATTTCCCTTGATTCTACAACTTTTGAACTTTTAAGTGAAAAGAGAGGAGAATCTGAGCAAAGGCTTCAACTTAGTTTTTATCCTCAGCTAAACTAAAGTAAAGAATATCCCATGAAAAGGTACTTTATAGCTCATAATCAAGACATCAAAAAAGTCTTTTACTTGTATCAAAAACATGCAGACAGGTACTACTGCATAATCTACACATCCTTGGATAAACAAACTTTCTAAATAATGTTTGGTTGCATCATTTAAGCAAATAACAGCTTATTTGAGGGTAACAAAAGCATCTTGGTTCTTACAGCTTATAAAAACTTGAAGTTTTTTAAGGCCAAATGCATCTTATAAGCAAAAAACTAACAACTTGAGCTTAAAAGCTGTAATGCCTGAAGGTTAAATTCAATCGCTTGTTCCACTGCAGCTTTTAAGCAAAAAAGTTGCCATTTCTGCCAGCTTAGACTTTCCAGCTTATTTAGAAAAGAACAAAAAAAATATTTGCTTAAAAGACGCCAATCAAATAAAGAAAGTGAAAAGGCAAAAAGGGATTAGCTTAAAAACAGAAGGAAGCAAACAAAATATCCCACAAAATACTTCTTTTCTTCTTTATTATTATCAATTATTTTTATTATTTACATATGAAACAAAAGTACAAATCTTACGAAAACTCCACTTATCTAATTTATAGTAGAACCTTATCACTTATCGGTTATTGTTCGAAAGCCCAGAATTTTTAATCAACTCTTGGAAATTAACATAATCAATAATTAATAGATTCACTGAAAAGTGAAAAACAAGAATACTTTTCTTAATTACACAATCATTAAAAAGAAATCACTATAAAAACCCATATCAAATCACTAATTAGAATCAAGTACGAAACAGAGCACAAAGGCACCAATTCCAAATCTTAGGAAAACCCCAATTAGTAACTAGTAATAAATTCACTGAAAACCCAGAAATTTAGCTTACTATTAGAAGTATCATATAAGTAATTAATAAATTCACAGAAAATTCATAAATTACCCACTTAGCTACTATTACTCATAGAAGTCACTGTAATCAATAATTACAATCAGAATCAATTCACTAAAAACCCAGAAAAACTCTCAATTAACTCACAGAATTACAAATAGTTTCACTGAAAACCCATATCCGATCACTAATCAAAACTAAGTACAGAAATAGAGCACTAAGAACACTAATTTTAAATTTAGAAAAACCTCACTTGCTAATCAATCATTTCACTGAATACCCACATACACATATACAAATACACATAGATACACATATACATACATACATATATATATATATATATATATATAAAGAGAGAGAATCCCGTATAAAACTACAAACTCAACCAAGTAGAAATAGAGCACAAAAGCACAAATTTTATAATTTATATTAAAAAAAAAAAAACTTATCTGACTTATACAAATTCACCGAAAACCCAAATACATACTATATACATATACACACATAAATATCCTTGTTTTATAAAACCCGCTTCAGTAAAAAAGCTCAATTCAAAACTCGATAAAAGCTCGATTCACAAGCTTAAAAACTCATTTTTTTCACTGTTTTCAAAAGCACGCTTCGTAGTGAAAAAACTCGATTCAAAGCTTAAAAAAAACTTAAAAAGTTCGCTATTCCGCTTTTTAGGCCTCTAAAAGCTTACACTTTTTACCCTTTCAGCATATATCTTGCAAAAACGCTTTAGCTAACATTTAGCTTTTTTTAAATACTTGTAAATAACTAAATATAAAGCAGAGAAGCACAAATTTAAATCTTATGAAAAAGTGCCCGTAAATAACTAAATATAGAGCAGAGATGCACAAATATAAAACTTATATTAAACTACTTATCAGTAACTAAATTCACCGAAAAGGCGAAAACCCAAATACATGTATACATATACACACACATATATAATTGTTTTAATAGCTCGCTTCGTAGTAAAAAAAAAAAAAAACTCAATTCAAAACTCGATAAAAGTCGGTAAAAGCTCGATTCACATGCTTAAAAAAAAGCTTAAAACTCCTTTTTTTTTCTTTCTGGTTTTAGCTTTTGCAAAAACGATTTAGCTAACATTTCGCCTTTTCAAATACTTATACATACACATATATCATACTATATATATAAGTCAACCCAATATTTTGGCCATTTTTTCCAAAAATGCCTCCACTCTTTTTTACTAATTAATCGTTTACATTTATTCAATTCAAAACATAAAAAAAAAACACACAAAAATCATTATCTTTTCAAAACAATTATAATCATATAACAAACAAAATCGTTTTCCGTGTATTTCGTATAACAAAAACATTATATTACTCACTGTTTCTAATTTAATATATTCATTCCATCAATATACTTTTTAAACTTTTATTTACATATACCACGCGCTGCACACGCAAAGAAGAGCGGGAAACGATTACGAGTATAGTTAGAGAGAGGGACTGACGCCAAGAAGGGTTAGAGTGGATGCAGTAATGGAGCTGAGTTAGCTGTTCAGTCGGTGGATAAACCGGCCCTCTCATCGAACCCAACGGGTGCGGTATCGATACCGGTGCCGCCATCTGAGGAGGAGGACCTACCGGAGCATGCTGGTGCTGCTGGTGGTGGTGGTGGTGGTGGTTTCCGGTCTCTACCATCTCTCTCTCTCTCTCTCTCCTACTTCTCTACTCTCTGGAAATATATATATATATATATATATATATGTTACCGACAATATAAATAAATATAGTTATATATATATTTAGAAAGAAAGAATTTAGAAAGAGATAGAAAAAGAGAGTGATAGACTTTTAAGGTAAGAAAAAGGGTGGAAAGTTTAATGAATTATTTAAGAGTTTTACTTTGGAAACTATTAGCTTCATGTAGTTTACGGAGTACTTGTCACGCCAAACTCATAATTTTAAAAAATAATTTTATTTATAAATGTTTTTAATAATAATTTATATATACGATATTCTGATAACATTTTAAATAAATATGTTTTGTTTAATGAGTCTATGTAATGCTTGGTATATAAGTTGAAACCGATTTACTAATAAATTAACATTACACTATAAAAAAACACCCAAATCATGACGGGATTAGTGACGGAATTTTTTGTTACGAACTTATTAACGACGGTTTTATGATAGTTTAGTTAATTTGCGACAGATTTTTTTGTAGTGTTATAACGTGTTAACAAATTTATAAATTTATTATAGCCAGACAAAATAAAATTATTATTTATTTTGAACAAGTTTAATTTCTCTATTGAAAAAAGCATCATATAATGTAAGATATACTTATAACATACTTTTCAAAAGTGAAATGAATCATGAAAAAAGGTAAAAGGGCTAATGGGAACAAAATAGATGTTTGGTTAAACATTGGGGATATTTATTTCAATTTAGTCGTGTGATCATGTGAGATTAGATCTTTCATCATGAACGTGTTGGTGAATAAATGTAACAATAAAGTAAAGTTGAGATAGTAATATATCTGACACTTAATCAATAGAGTTTGCATTTAAGGTACTGTCCAAAACACCGGAAATAATAATGCATGGGCAAACACGTGTTTGCTTCTTATTTCAAGGACTTGTAATTCCACTTCACCTTCCTAATTCATCCGAAAATTCAAACCTATGATATGGAATATCTTTTTATGAACCCATCTCAAATAATATGAGTAAAAAAAAAATACAGGTAAACAGCGTATCATTCTCAATATTAATTATTATTTTTTTTTATTTTTATTTAATTATTAATTATGAAACTACGTACAATTTTAATCGATTTATAACGTGTATCAAAATTGTCAAAATGATTTTTTTTTAAATCTAATCATAAAATTTAACATTTAAACTATATAATCAACTTTTGAAAATTTTCATTCCGATAATTTTGATACAACTTATTGACCAATCAAAATTACACGTAGTTTCGTAGTAGACAATTAAATAGGGATGGAGTATATTAATCCTTATTTGTGGTCAAATTTTGACATTAACATTTGAATAAAAAAACTTAGAATATAGCAGTACAAGACATGTCACGTAATAAAAATACAACCTACTAGAAACTCAAATAAAAATATACTGGAACTCTAGTTGAGTCTATACTAAATTTAAATATTAATTAAAAATAAGAAAAAATGTTAAATGTAAAAATACAACCCACTAAAAATTCAAATAAAAATATATTAGAAACCTAATTGAGTATATCCTAAATTTAAATATTAATTAAAAAAATGTTAAATCTAGTATTACTAACCATCAAAACCCTTAATGAGGTGGACATGACATGTAATATGGATTGATTTTTTGAGTAATAAAAATATGTAAACTAAAAACATTTTCTATTCGATATTGTTCACATAAATACAATTACAAAATACAAATGGCCTTTTTTTTTCTTTACTCATTTCGTTAAGATTGTTTGTATGATTACTATTAGGTATTTACGTTAATTGCTCGAACTATTTGGAGTAATTCAAATAAAATGTATGAGTTTAGTTAATTGTTAGGGTGGTAAGTACATAGGCTAAAAGGAACTCTAGCTGCCTTTTGAAGATAAAAAAAAAAAACGATCTTTTACCATTTATTATGTTTTCTTTTATCGAAATTAACTTTTCAGCACGTTCGAAATTTTGGAAAAAAAAAACAATTCAACTTTCATCACCGTTAATGGTTATATCTTCACACGGAAGATTTCGTAAGATTTTGCAATCGCAACCAGACAATCCGAAAAGTATCAATTTTGCCAAGTTTCTTTTAAATTAACTCAAAGCGATAATGTTTTCCATTTTTGCAACTAAAGAATGAAAAAAAATAAAAAGCTTAACCAATCTCCAAGCTTTAAATGTTTATATTGAGTGTAAATATATTTTCACTATCTTAGAGTTTATTCTTACACTCTTTGTAAGAAGAGTGATGACAAAATATGTTGTATACAAGTCCAGATAAATACAATTTTAATTTCAAGAACGCGTGTATATTGCTCGTATGTTGTCATGTAGCGTTTTTGTTTTCATTTATCTCGTAACGAAAAATAAATATTAGATTAGTGAACTTAACATTAATAACTAATTTTCATTGTACCAAAAATTTAAAAGCAGAAACAACCAACCTTACAATAGAAAGCTTAAACCTTTCCAACCAATATTGTCTATTACCTTTTGTAACAAAAGGACAATGAGTTGAGTCATTTCAATGTCATTATATTTAAATATTTATTGAAAAATGTCAAGGTTTTCATTATTCTCTTATCACCAACTAATACCCCACCGTTCCAACAAAATAATCTCGTCTTCAGATCACACAATTTTGTTTTATCTTTACTCAATATTTTAATAATTCTATAAATTACAGTTCATCAAAATACTACTACTACTACATAGTATAAAATTTTACATTTTTTTTTAATTTAAACATAACTTTTGTAACAATCATAGGTTTGATCTTCGAGCCGGTCACGTGAAAGCCACATGGCAGGTGGGCCACAACTTTCATAATTATTAGTGTATCATTTATTATTTAATACTAAAGTGTAATTTTAACAGTTTTATAACTTATATAAAAATTATCGAAATAAATTTTTATAAAATATAATAATAAAATTTAACATTTGAACTATATAATCAAATTCTAAAAAAAAATTATTCTGACAATTTTGATACAAGTTGTTAACCAATCAAAATTACAAATAATTTCGTAATAAAAAATTAAATAATAACAGTACTATATTTATAAATAAATGAAGTATATTAAACGAACGAATACTTATCGGGTTTATCGGGTGATGTTAACAGACAACTTGTATACAATTGTTAATCAAATACATATTATACTTTTAAATATATAAAATATAATTTATAAAATAAAATATAAATATTCAACATAATCAAAATATAAAATACTAAAAACTTAAATAAAAATATAGTAGAATCATAATTGAGTATACCCTAAATTTAAATTTAATTAAAAATAATTTTTTATTAAATCTAGTATTACTAATATATTATATATATATATATAAAAATCACACACTTCACGTATATATTTAGTGGGATAAAAATATATTTTTTAATAAAAAAATATTATTATACAAGTAAAAGAGTATGCAATAGTGTGTAATAGAGATTAAAATTTGTATGGATATATTTATTCCATATTTATCCACTTTTTTTTTTATAGTGCAAAAGCAGCAAAAATGGACTTCATACAATCAACCTAAATGATTTAGGCTATAAAAGTTAAACAAATATTTCTGGCCTTTCATCAATTAAACACATGATTATCTTTTGTGTGGACGAAAAAAATGAAGGCTTGTGGGTTGGTGTGAGACTTGACATTATCGAGTATATATAACAGTATGAATGAACAAGTCTTCTTTTCTTGAAATCATACTTGTTATTACAAGTAAATCCAATATTTTTAACCTGTTAAATTTTATTTTATTTTTAAAAAAAAATACTTCTACATCATAATATTGTACTTTCATAAAAAATATAATAATTAATAACATTATTTATCATTATTTAACAACTAAACATTCTTTTAACTTTTATCATCTTATATTATATATATTTTTTTATTCTCTACGTATTTGTATCAAAACTATACTTATTTTCTATATTTTTATTGTCTTACGCGTCACACACGTAACGTTTAGGGCACGATTACCGGTGATTATATATGTATTATTTCTTACCTTTAATTTTTTTTTGATTCTTCAAAAAACTTATATGGAGTAATTAATTATTAAGTTTCTCTCCATACAACATAGCTGTAAATTGTTAAATACAAATCATTTAAAGTAAAATTATTACAAATGAGTTCCATATAAATAAACAACAAACTGGTTGCTAGTCTTATTTGAATACCAAATGGTATATAGATATATAGACAATACTTTGGTATTCAATTTGTTGAAGGATTGTGGGTTGGCGTGAGACTTGCAGCTGGGTTGATGTGAGACTTACAGTTGGGTTGTTATTTTTATTTTTTATTTTTGAAACAAATAACACTTATATTAATTTAAATCATGACAAATATAAGATTTTAGCCGGTCCAAGTAGAAAAGGTAGGCTTAATAAGATGTAGAAAAGTATGCATAATAATCTTACTTCTTATAAGTAAGCTTTTATAAGGTTACTTTGACTAAAAGTATACTTTTCATTTTGTTAGTTAAAAAACTTAAAAAAAGTATAAAGTAACACCACATAAAAGTATACTTTTGAGGTCAACCAAACAAGCAAAACGTTTGATTGTTCAAAAAAACTTATACTTAATTATTAAGTCACTCGAGGCAACATAGCTAAAATTTGTTAACTATATACATCAATTAGATAAACCGAAATACTTTGGTATTCATGTGTCGGGATGCTAAGCCATCAACGGGAACCGAATTTTGGCATACCTAGCTACCTTCATGTAATGTATGGTACGAAGTCGATTCTGCACCATACATAAAAAATTATAGACGTACGTTGATACACCAAATAGAGAACAAAATTCACAATTAATCAACATAGTTCGTTTGAATTTATTTGTACATCCTTATTCTGTTTGGTTTTCCTTTGTACACAATCATCATCGTTCTAATTTTACTGTCCTGTTTTGTTTTTTATTTTGTTTTATTAACAAAATAATGGTCCCGTAAGAAATACATTAGCTGTATTTTAAATTTTGTGTGACATTTTTAATTAATCGGTTATCTATTTAGTGGAGTTTAATAGGGTTTAATATAATTAACTTTGTTATAATTCTGATTTAGTGTGTTGATCTCTAAGTTTTCCTAATTAATGTATTAAATTATTTTTTTCTTCTCAATTTAATACATATTCGTTTCAATTTAAAGGTATTATACCTATAACTAAGATTAGTAAAACTTAAATTACGGCACACTAAATCGGAATTGGAGCAAACTTAACTTGGAGATCAACACGCAAAATCAAAATTGGAGCAAAGTTAATTAGATTAATTAGAAAAATTCGGTACACTAAACCGGAATTGATACCTAATTAAACTCCTCTTTGGTGATACTAAATGTGCCAATTATTTTGTCAATCTTTTTTTTTATTATCAGAAACCCTCATTGAGGTAAACCTGTTTCGCAGGCGTCAGAGTTCGAACCCTGATGATGAGCGTGATATACTCGGATACCAAACATTTGAACCAACGGCTTTTGCTCAATTATTTTGTCAATCTTGCTGGCCTGATTTTTGTTGTCTTCTTTGTTCCAACTTCTAATTCATTCTTAACCAATGATATATATGTGTATGTAAATATATTTCATATTTCCCTGAAATATCACCCAAATCATTATCCTTGTGGAAATTCATTGCGTGATATTTTATTAATTAAACGTTTACTAAATGACTTTCCTTAGAAATTTCCTAGGGAGAGCGACAAGGCTCCATTATGGAAATGTGTACAAATGAAATCTGGATATTTTCTTGATTTTTGATAGAAGATAGGAAAGCAGTTACAACTTATAATAACAACAGTTCTTGTAACCTAAACAGTACCGGGGCGCGGGATCTGTTTTCTCCTCCGTGACACTTTTAATTTTCGCCGAGTGCTCGATATTTACCTTCTTGTACTTATACCAAGACGCAAACATCAAGTAGACCATGAAATTCACAACACTTACTCCGGCCAATAACCATAAAAAATTAATTTAGCTTATCTCGATTCAAATTATTACTAGCCAACCACCCCCTACTGGACTTATTCACAACATCGACCAAAATAGAGCTAAAATAGAAGCCAGATGCTATCGAGCACCATAAAATACCCGTTCCTAACGGTTTCATCCTGGAAGAACTCTCCGCATAAAAAAATTATAATAAGCCAGCTAATGTATACATATCTGCCATACCAAAAATAGCAAATTTAAACTCAAGCCAAAACACACTTATTGGTAGCGGCTCTAACGATTCGACCATATTATTTTCAACTGCAATGGATTTTCTTTTTGCCTTTATCTCAGCAATCCCCGTTGAAAAAGCCGACAACACTAATCCAACTCCATTTGTTTGTAAATGTGTGATACCTGCAGTAGGGATCCCAGTAAATTTCCTTGTTATTGGGATGAAAAATTTATTATAAATTGGTAATATAATACACATAAATATCATGGGAATGACAGGGACCAAGGGGCCGGCCAGGAACTTGAAACCCGAAGAGGTTTCGATCCGTTGTTCTACTTTGTTGGATAGAGAACTTGAAACACGTGTTCAAGAATCTTGTGCTTATTATTATTGGCAACATATGGATTAATATTTTTGTTTCTTCGATTTGTGTCATGGTGACCATACGCCATGGTCTAGGGGTTGTTGATAGTAAATCTTTTGTTCCGGTAACGATTGGGGCTCGGTATATGAATTACATAGCTCGCCTAATAGAGGACTGCGATGGGGTTTATAACAGTTTAGCATCTTGTAGCATCACTAATATTCAACTTAGTAACATATGAATATTACCTATTTTGAATTTTGAATTCTATTAATTGTTGCCTTATACTATGCAAAAACAATAATAATAAAAAAACATCACTCCATGCAGATACAGGAAAGTCCGATCATTACAAATTTACAGCCAAAGACGCCCCAAGTATTTGTCATACCCGAGTTTATTTTATTGTTCGTTCGAAGAGAAACATTGAAAGAGTCGGAAATTAACCTTATAATTGCTTTAGCTTGAATTACTTCATGAAACAGTACTTATTACAGAAACAATTACCAGAAATAACCTAGAAGGGGTGGGATGCCCCATTTTGACATTGCAGCACCTCCTCACATCTGCGTCTGATTACAAGTCCTTCCATACGGAGCTCTTGGCAGACATAGACACTTATCTTTTTTGACTTGTAAATTGTAACGATCCTAATGGTAATGTAGTGTAAGTTACATTATCCCACATCGGTAGTGTAAGCTACCTTTGTGTTGTTTATAACTCTATAGGCACCCTCAATTAGGTAATTGCTTTTTTGAGGTGAGTTATACCTATGGGGTTGTTACATAAAAGAAATGTCAAAATTTTCATCTTTTGCGAACCCACAGTGCAAGTCATTAGACTTTTGAGTTCATAAGTGAGCTGGTAAGTGTGAAAGTTAAGTTTGTTATTGTTCTGATGTTTTCTAATGAAAGATTTTACACGGGAGTTTTGCAAGTAAGTTTAGTGTCTCATCTATTGGATCAACTAAGTAGGGTCTTTGAGCAACTTGATTGATTACAAACAAACTGCGTATTTTAATATAACATTCTAAAAGCTTAAGTCCAGGACTGATAGACTGCAGTGTGAATTGATTATTCATTGATTACTAAAAGGGAAAAAATTAGCGGATCAAATGGCACGTACCGATATCATAAACTATCTCTCTTAATAAGGCCATGTACTTTCTTTTATAGCATACTAGAGGGTAGAGATTACATACGCGAGTGCTAAAAGTGACGTAGGTTTTATGTTAAGACTTCCTTTTTCTTGTTTGTTTCTGCTGTAAACCAATTATAAAACCGTATCCAATCATTCGTTGTCTCTCTAAACTCTAAAGGCTAAGTCATGACATATGCAGTTACGTTTTAAAGAATAAGAAACTCTCGAATACTTTAAGTTAATTAAGGTAGTCTTAATTTTAAATGTATCAGAAATTCAGAAATTTAGAATCAGAAGCCTAAAGGTACCGAGATTTTTCAGTTTTTGCACAGGTTTTTTTTTTTGGAAAACTCCTCAAATTCAATAATTATGGATTGTTTTATTGGAACATGTTAAATTTTAACCATTTACAACCATCTGCTTGAAAGCAGTGTTAAAAATGTAGTCAAAGATGGCCTTAGATTGTCTTTCATAAGGGAAAAGCCTGTATAATTTATTACAAAGACAGATACCATTAGATTTGTTTGTTACCAAGTGAAAACTTTAAAGCGTCAAAAATAAATAGCTTTTAAAATATACATAAAGAATTAACACTGTAAGGTATTTGTTCTAACAAAACCACAGGTTCTAGGTTCTAAAAATCATATTATTTTTGCTTAGAAATTTGACTCTACCAATTAGTAGAAGAAATTGCAGAAACATTATGATGTTCTTCAACTTTCTGCAGGATAGAATCCTGAAATTTAAAATTAGAGTAAAGTTAGTATTCATTTTCTATAAGAACATAAAAACATATTGAAAGCTTTTTACTTATATAAAATATTGAAAGCTTTGCTAGTGCTAGTAGATTACCCAAAATTATTCACCTAGTACTCACAATAATTTCTCTTGGCAACCTTGTGTAACTTCAAAGATTTTTTCCTCAGTGACGAGATAATAAAACAAACATTACTCGTCCGTAACATATTTTTCTACATGTCTGAACCCAAGAAAGAGTTGGTCGGTAGGTTTCAGTTTTCAACCATAAAAAATCAAATAAAACAAACATGCCGTTTGATGCCCTCTTTCTGTTTTTTGTCGTGTGAATGCATATTAGGTAAAGACCGCTCCTATATAAAGAAATATTTATTTAGACTAAAAGCCTGCAGTCTACTACTCTCTTCCAACTGGTCTTCGATTTCTACCTCTCGTATCAGATAGGAGATCAAATATTCTTTCGGAAATGGTAATATTTTTGTTATAATTGGCTTGTGACAAGTATCTGCAAAAATAAAAAGAAATAGCGAAATGGGGCATGTTAAATTTTTGTTTCAGTTGTACTTGGTAGTTATACTACTGCAGCCTTTTTTAGTCGCAGCTTAGTGCTCATTTTCTGTTATTGATGACTGAAAAAATTGGACTGCATTTGTTTGATCACTGGCTGAGCTTTTTCGATATTCAGGCCTGAAAAGGCTGGATAAACCCTGCTTCTTTATCTACCTCAAAAAAATCAAAGCTTATTTGCTGAAAAGCAACCAAACAAGCCATACATATCATCTAACTAGTACAAACATTTCAGGTTTTCTTTCATAATAAAACTACAAGTTTTAGCTGGATAAATTTTAAACTTTTTTCTCATCTAAAAAACATCAAGCATGTTTTTTTAAAAGCTACAACCAAAGAATACCTACATAATTATTATCATCTGTTGTTCTCTAATCTCTAGGGTGCTACTGGAGAAGGCAGAGCGCAGCTTATTAGCCATAGAAATAAGGGAGGAAATAGAGCCGTTCTTTTTATATACGGTAACAGAAATTCCTCAACACAAAACTAAAAAAGAGCCAAATCTTTTTGAAGTTCAAAAATTATATTTATTGATTATTTTTGTCATAACGTATTGCAGTTACTGTGGCGCTCGAGAATATGGCATTTATCGCCAATGTTGTTAGTCTTGTTACGTACTTCTACGGATATATGAATTTCAATTTGACAAAATCAGCGACAACTCTTACAAATTTTACGGGGACATGTTTTTTACTGTCCTTGTTTGGAGGGTTCATATCCGATACATACTTGCCTAGATTCAAGACAACTATCCTGTTTGGAAGCATAGAAGTGCTGGTAAATACGCTAAATCGTCATTATAATACTTTGTCATATACTCATATATATTTTGTTGAGAAAATTGTATGTACATATATATGATGCACATAATCACAGAGTGCTTACAATTGGGTATGGAATAATTTAGTCTTAGAGAAAGCTTTTATCCTTGGCTTTCTTTCCAATTGAAAAACTGTTCAGTATGTAGTCTCGGTTTGTAACTCCAAATAATAAAGAAAATATCGTTTAATTGAATAGAAAAGAACCAGTAACAAGATATCCAGACACAAACTTCAAACTTTCAAGCATTTTTACTTGTTATGTTTTTGTGATGATTTCTTTTTCATATCTATAATATCCGTCGATAGTCATCCAAGTAGACCTTAGGGCCTTGTTTGATTGCGCCTTCTTAGCTCAGCCCTTTTTTTCCCCTTAGAGGTAGAAGTATATCTGTATGATCAGCTAAAATGATGAAGTTTTTCTGGCCTTTTAGGCTGAAAATAGCTAGAAGCATTAGGCTGAAAACTTTTTATCAATTTTATATAGTTATGCTTATGTGCTTATGAGCTGCAAGCAAACAAAGCTTATAGACTTAAAATGATGATAAGTCCCTTACTAGGTTGCTGCTTTAAAGCTCACTTCCTTTTTCTTTTGCCTAGTAACATAGAAATTTCCTGCTGAATGAACATAGTTTTTTTTCTCAACCTCGAAAAAGCCAAAGATATTTAGTTAATAGCTCCAAACAAGGGCTAAGCTACACAAATTGTCATAATTTTAACTGACCCTAATTTATGCTATTTTCAGGGATATGCTATCCTAACGGCACAAGCACATTTTCACCAACTACGTCCATTTCCTTGTATAGATACGTCTTTAAAAAATATAAAACCATGTGAGACGGCTAATACAACAGAAATTGCCGTATTATATACAGGCCTGTATCTAATCGCATTTGGCAATGGTGGCACTAAAGCCTCGATCCCAGCTCTAGGAGCAGACCAATTTGACGAAAACACCCCTGAAGGAGCAAATTTGAGATCAAGCTACTTTAACTGGCTAGTGATGAGTGTTACAGTTGGGGCTGCGTTTGGCGTGACGTTTATAGTGTGGATAAGTACCAACAAAGGGTGGGATTGGTCTTTTGGTATATCTACCATTGCGATTTTAGTGGCTTTTTTGTTTTTGAGTTTTGGAAAATCGCTTTTTCACCACAATGTCCCGAAGGGTAGCCCGATTATACGTGTTTTACAGGTAAGAGTTGCGGTTGTGCAAGCTAGTCTATCTCAAGCGAAAACAAAATGTCTGGTTTTTAATTGCCAACTTAAAAAGTATTAAGAAAATTACAACGTAACCATGAAGAAGGTTGTATGCTTGAGTAGATTGTATGGGTTTTTGGCTGCAGCTTTTACATGAATAAGCTGTTTTTCTGAGACTGGGAAAAGTGTTTTGTCAATCATGTTTAATCTTTTAGCATTTTCAGGGAAACAAAATAATACCTGAAGGCTCAACTTTTACTTTGATCAAGCAAATACAGCCTAGCTTTAAAACAAAAAAGTTGATCTTAAATTCTGCAGACAAAAATGCCTGGTTTCTTTACTGAATTAAGCAAAACCAAATTAACAAGAAAGAATATACATATCGAAAGGCTTGCGTACATTCTGGCTCAGTGTGTTGCTAACACAGTAATATGGATATTTTGAGGCTGAAAAAGATAGATGAATTTTTCACGTATAAGTTTCTAGCTTTTTCTGGCGAGAAATTTAGAAAGCCTTAGTTTTTAGGTTAGTGAACAATACAAAATCTAGCTTTTAAACCGAAAAACTGACCTTAAATGATAAAACCAAAAGGAGAATAGATGTTTGTACGGCCTGCTAATTTTTGTGAATTTTTATTCAGGTTCTTGTGGCTGCCTTCAGGAACAGAAATCTTCCGGTACCAGAAACAACCGAAGACTTATATGAAATTAATAAAAATGTAGCCGGAGCAGGTCATGAAATCATTCGAAGAAGCGATCAACTAAAGTATTAATCCAACCTTACAAACTCTTTAATATGCTTGAATGCTGTTCAAAGCATATTTAATAGTACAAATCCATCGAATTAAATTGGATAATCGTGACTTTACAAGATAGTTAAGTATTATAAGGGATCATTGGTGGGAGCTTAATAATATTTTTGTTCATATATCACTACTCTTATAATATTTTTAATTGTAGGTCACCTTACAATTGATAAAAAAATATATTATTTTCGTAACTTTTTGATATATATATTTTTTTACTTAATAATTCAAACAAACGCTAAAAAATATATTAAAAAAAGCTAAAAAAACAGCTTTTAAGTTATTTTTTTACACTTTGATATTTTTCTCGTATAGATTATAATATATATTTTTAAGTTTAAAAACAACTTTTAATCTCTTTTTTACATTTTAATATGTTTCTCGTATAGATTATAAGTTATTTTTTAAGTTTAAAAACACATTTTAAGCTCTTTATATTGGGTCTCCATTTAAAAAAAAAAACTTGTAAAATGTGACGTATGACTAATATTTATAATAGTCATCTACCAATCTTGCTAATTATATAAACATCTATTTTACAGGTTTTTGGATCGGGCCGCAGTTATTACAGGCAGGAAAGATTTATTATTGACAACCCCAAGCCCTTGGCATATGGTCACCGTAACACAAACGGAAGAAACAAAATTATTGATCCAAATGTTGCCAATTATATTAAGCACGATATTCATGAACACGTGCTTAGCCCAACTTAATACATTTTCTATACAACAAAGCACCACAATGGATAGAAATCTGTTCGGGTTTCAAGTCCCCGGCCCCTCGATCCCAGTCATTCCCATGATATTTATGTCCATTTTGATACCAATATATGATAAATTCTTTGTTCCAATAATGAGGAAATTCACGGGGATCCCGACTGGTATCAGCCATTTACAACGGGTTGGAGTCGGATTAGTTCTATCGGCTTTGTCTATGGCGATTGCTGGGATAGTAGAAACTAAGCGAAAATCTGTTGCCTTTGAAAATCACATGGTCGATTCGCCACAACCTTTGCCTATAACTGTCTTTTGGCTGGGCTTCCAGTTTGCTATTTTTGGAATGGCGGATATGTTCACGTTAGTTGGGTTATTGGAATTCTTTTATGCGGAAAGTTCATTGGGGATGAAATCGCTAGGAACCGGCATTTCATGGTGTTCAGTTGCGTTTGGATTTTATTTTAGTTCGATTTTGGTCGAGGTTGTGAATAAGGTGAGTGGTGGATGGTTGGCTAGTAATAATTTAAATAGAGATAAGCTCAACTGTTTCTATTGGTTATTGGCAGGCTTGAGCGTGGTAAATTTTGGTATTTATTTGATGTGCGCGTCTTGGTATAAATACAAGACGGTAAATATCGAGCACACGGGTAAAAATGAAGATGATTTCGAGGGGAAAATGGACACCAGTAGTGTTTAAAGTCTTTAGACTATATTATCTGCTATTAATGTAACTGACTACCAAACTGAAATCAACAGATTTCTAATTTTTAAGTTTTAAGTGTACATATTTCTGCTATGGAGCGTTGCTACATTTACCAAGGAATTGCAATAATCAAGGCAAAATAATTGTCACGTCCAGAGTATCACGATACCAACTTGCGAGAGTAACCTTAATGGTTTGCGCGATACTTACGGCGTGATTTATATTAATGCCCAATAGTGAATTTAAATGAAAGTAAATATCGTGTTGAAATCTCCTTGCAACAAGAGATGGTCAATTCCAAAGAAAAACGCAAGGGAAGACTCGATACATATATAAGATTAGATTGCATACGCTGAGAGTAAAGATGCATAAATCCGTGAAAGACTCGATACCACAACTGCATAAATCCGTGAAAGACTCGATACCACTACTGCTAGATGCCTAGATACGAAATGACCATTCGTTTCGCTCCACTGAACATTTTAGTCTTTAAATCACTTCCATTAACCAAACCATAGAAATTACTAATTACTCAAATGAACTTGGATGCCAAGGATATACTCGAACAAAACTGGATGTTGATACAACATTTTGAAAAGTTACCTAGAAACTACTATCTAAATGCACTCGGGGTGATTATACTTCTTTCTTGGAGAGTCGCACACCAAAAGTACTATATATTCGAGCGGAATTGGATGCTTTTATTTCACTTTGAAAAGTCGTATTCGAACCTCATCAATATTATTTTAAAATCCAGGTAACAAAGAAATGCAGAATCTGACAACAATTAAACAAAGATTCAATTGAAAACACCAAGGTTAGAAAATCGTTACAATTTTGAAATAGTTACAACTCACAAGAGGATGAAAACTAGCCCATTGCTAGGCCATGGACCTCATCTTCATACAAAGATGGATTTAGATGATCCATCTACAAAATATATTTACAAATTGCATGACACTAGACTAGGCTAGGTCGAATAGTTGCACAGCTTATTTTCGAGCCAAAATGGCATGTCGCCCATTGGTGAAGCAGCATAGCTAAATACAAACCTCTCCATAGGATAGGAGAAGGTTAACTGGTCATGAGAAAACCTTTGCAGCTTCTTTTACTGGTGCTTCATAGATAGTGTTGGAGACTTTCGAGGGAGGCCAATACCGAAGCATAGACCTTCCTACAATGTTCCTGATCGGAAGAGGTCCCCTGAAAAGGATTTAAAAAGTTTGATTTATTTACAAATTTCCAGTAGTATCACGTTTACAAGTTATTGTATTCAAGAACTTTTGGGGGGAAATGAATGCATTATATATTAAAAAGCATAATGAGAGGTGCTTATTAACACTCGGTAATGACACTTGACTCGGGTCACAATAGCTCAAAAGCCAACTCTTTTTAACAAACAAGAAGCGTGTTCAACAGTATTTTACTTCGAAGTCAGTCATGCAAATTAGAGTAAACATTCTATAGAGTTTTAATGGAAGAGAATAAATTTAGCAAAAAATGGACAGAAGTAAAATAAGAATTATTTCGGGAATTACCAATTGTGTGAATCAAAACTATTGTTGCGGTTGTCACCCAGCACAAAAACATAACCATCGGGCACAAGCTGCACAAAGTACATACAAAAATTGTAAGACAATTTTGATACTAAATAAGGCCTTCAAAAACCGAAGTCAGAATAAGTACTAACGAAAGGTGTATGGGTTATAACAGAAGAAACTCACCACTGGTTTCATTTCATAAGCAAGAGGTTCCAAAATGTATTCTTCATCTCGCACAACACCATTTACAATCAAGTTGCCACCTCGTACCTAAAAGTACAAAAGAGCAAACATAAGTAACATAAATTTAAATAAACTGATAACCACTATTCATCGAATGGAGATAATTTACCTCAACACAATCCCCTTCATTTGCAACTACTCTTTTGACAAATTCATCGCCAGAGCTATAGCCAACTTCCTGAATTTACATCAAAACACAATAAATATATTATTACTAGTTTCATATTAGTTAAACAGGTGAATGTGTTGAGTAAAAATACGATGCACACCTGAAGGATTGGAGGGGCCTTGAATATCACGATGTCTGAAACTTCAGGCTTTCTAAAGACATAAGAAACCTGAAACCACAATTCAGCAGCAAACCATTAACCAAATTTTCAAGGGAAAAAAAACTGCATACTCATCATTCAATCTCACAATACATTTGTCTACCTAAGCAAATTGTTGCGAACTACTTGAACAACCACCCATCTCTAAAAAATAAACAAACCATGCAGAGAATTGTCAAAAATGAGAACATTGTAGCCAAGTAAAGAGACAAGAAAGCAAAAATAGCTGCATAGTTTAACTCCATTGCAAGGAGTTCAAAAGAAAGTAATATAAGCTGCATAACTGATTTAACTCTGTTGCAGAAGAAACACACATGTTAAACATATGGCACAAGATCATGCAAGTTGGACCAAACATGAATTGATTCTCGTTCTCTTGCTGGAAGAAATAGCAAGGTTCAAATCTATTAAGAAAATTAATAAATTTCGATCTTCCCAAAACAGACAGAAGTCGTCTTTTACACACATAGCATATCCGATACTCACTCAAGTGCTATACAATTAAAGAAAGCTTCCATCAGTAGTATAAGTTAATCAGAATCCACATCTAGGTTGACTGCCTAAACCTCAACATTTTACTTATCCACACATGAAACTTTGAACATCACCCTAGATCACATGCCATGTATTATCCTATAAAAGATTTTTGAGGGAATGGGAGGACCCCACTATTAACCAACGCCTATATCAGTCCCAGGCTAACTTCAGAACACAAGCAATGTGGAACAGATAACAAATATTACTCCCCTTCAATTGTTGAGCAATTGTAAAGAACAAGTAAGAAGATGTGTTAGATTAGCCATTGCTCACAACCATTAATGTGTTACAGGTAATTACTATAATGTAACAACTTGAGTTTTTACATAATATGGCACCACGTCACTTTACAAGGTACCGGATGACCAAGCTCTTGAGGTCAAGTAATAAACGCTACCCAGGTGAAAAAAACTGAATGTACTTGTCTGGCTAGAAAATTTGAGCCTACTAAAGGAAGTCTTTAAGATAATAAAATCTCACCTAAAACCTTGAGTCGATATGAATATGTGCATAATTTTATTTATCAACTTCAACAGACGCCGAAGGTGTCGACCTAGGCTCCACCAAAGACGACTTAAAAAGCACACAAATGCCATTCTAAATCACATAAGCCATAACCCAATACTATAATAAACCGTATCTTTTAGCCCTTTACTAGATTCTAAAGACACAACAGCACAGTCGATTAACACCAAAATAACCCAAATCACTATCGGCCAAGAGTTAGACAAATGCATAGAACTACAGTACCTCTAGTTCTAAAAGTATGTAATTATACATAATATAACAACAAAAATTTAAATAACCCAAATGATGGGGGGGAAAAGTAATCAAATTCATACATTATCGGCAAGGATACGTTCACCCGAATCGAGAGTAAGGCTCATAGATGCCGATGTATCGACCTAGGCTCCGCCAAAGAGGACTTAAAAACAACACTAATGTCACTCTTAAGTCATATAGGACAAACCTATAATCCACCCTAGCTTCTACACATTCTAAAGCAACAAATACACACAACTGATTAACACCAAACCACCAAACTTACTATCAACCAAAATTAAGACATAAACACATACAATAGTTCTAAAACTAATAGTAGCATCTTACTTACATACTTGCACAACACAATAATGACATAAATCCCAAATCACCCAAAATGCTATAAAAAGGCTTATACTACTTTCACTAATAGGAGCAACATTCTAAAGCCACAAATACACCCAACAGATTAAAACCTAATCACCCAAGAATTAAGACATAAACATATACTATAAACAGTTCTAAAACTAGTAGTAGCTTCTTACTTACATACTTGCATAACACAAACATCAATCCCAAATAACCCAAATGCTATAAAGGTTTTTATTACTTTTACTGATAGGAGCAACATATAAAACGACACAACACAATGAGCCACGAATCAAGACATAAATAAAGAGCTAGCTTTTAATAGTTCCAAAACTAGTCGTAGCAACTTAGTTAAATAAAGACTTAACACAATAACAACAAAAAATCCAAAATAACCAATAAGATAAAAACTAAAAAAGGTGTTAAATTTATACCTTTTCGGCAAGAATACGATCACCCGCATCGAGAGTAGGGCACATAGAGGCCGAGGGAATCGACCTCGGCTCCGCCAACGACGACTTAAAGAGCACGCTAACCGTCAACGCCGTAAAAACCGCCCTCGCATCCTCCGATCGCCCCTTCAGAAACCTCGACACCCAACTCCCAGCCTTCCCAATCGCCACGTCATCATAACAATCATCAAAATCGTTAGAATTATATTCAACCGTCCCTCCCCTATCCACCTCTCTACAATCCCTCTCTAGAACCGGGACGATCGAGGAGGACATGAAGGGAGAAACGCCAAACACGCCCATCAAAGAGGGGGAAACGATCGTCGAGCACTTGATGAGAGAGACCAAGAAGCTCGCCGGAGAGTCACCGCAGAAGGTTCGCCGGCCACCGACTCGAGAGGAGGCGGTGGCGGCTAGGTTTCCGGCAACATAGCCGGAGTAGGTGACGGTGAACCGAATCGCCATTGATATAAACGATAAAAGCTTGGCAAACGTTAGATAAATTGGGAAAATAGAGAAAAAACCTAATTGGAGTAAGATGACATCTTTGATTGAATAATCTGTGAGTTTGTTAGAGATTAGAAAGATTTTAAAGAACTAATTTGGTTTAAATAATCTGTAAATTGTAAGTAATTAAGTAATTAATGTATGTGTGTATAAAGAGAGGAATAGAGGTGAAATAATAATATATAAGGGCTAATTGGGGTGAATAAAAAGTGAATTAGGGAGAGGGATTAGTGAATTGAAATGGGTAATTAAGCGATTGAGACAAAAAAAAGAGATTTGAGGGGAAATTGGAACCCTAATTAGAGCTCCTGGAGGAGAGAGAGAGAGAGAGAGAGAGAGAGATTGCTCTGCAAGAAATGAAATGAGATGGAAATTAAGTGGGTTTTGGTATTTTACTATTTATTTTAGGCTACTTGGTCATGTTTGCCGTCAATTTTATTTTGTTTTTTTTATATATATTTTTTAGTTTTTTTTTATTTTAAAATGTCGTTTATGTTTGATATCACTATTTTTTTTATCTTTTAAAAATCTATATTTTTTAATAATATAACTAGAAAATGTAAAAGCAAAAAAGCCACACATTATAGAGATTTTGATAGTTTTTTTGTCATAATTTTCAGAATTTAAATGAATATTTGATCGTATCTCGGCTAAAATTTTATTCTTATGTTTGATGTGTTAATTGTTATTTTTCGATAAAATAGTATGAAATTTATCAAAACAAATATCAAACATCAAAATGTTGAAAGTTATTTTTTAAAATTTTTACCAAACACTCATCAAATGTTTTTGGAAAGAAAGTTTTTTTCCTCACCGATTTTTTACAAAAAAAAAAACAGACGTAAGCTTTGGGTTTTACAATTTATATTGAGATTGTTTGCAAATAATCCCTATAAGTTTTGGGTTTTACAATTTAAGCCAAAGGAAATGCAAACCAATCCCCCTGATTAGTGTTATGTTAAATTGTTTTGCGAAATGAGTTGAGTAATAAAATGTTGTAGGATAAAGCTACAATTTTATCATTATATATGGCAACTGATTTGAGTATGTTTTCATGTGTTGGATTTAATTAGCATATGAATTAGGTTGTTAGTATTTTAAACTAATTTTAAAAATATCATAATCAGAAAATTGTTATAAAATTATATACGCATCAGTTTACTTATCCATTAACTTAAATATACATGAACTCAAATATCTGTCAAATATAAGAAATCAAGATGTTAGGTTATAATTAAAATAATAATTTATTTCTCCTACTTTTCTCTTATTCTCTCTCCTTTATTTATATTTTTCACATATAAATTAATAAAATAACAAAAAGAAGAGTGTTATAGTTGTGAGAGATAAATTTATAAAAAATATAATAATTTGTATAAATCAAAATGTTTACTTATAACTTGTAAAAGTGTATTTTTTTACTTTAAATACGAGAAAACTTATAAGCTATTTAACGTGGTTGATCTAATAAATTAATCTGAATTAAAAAAAATTAATAAAAATATATTAAAATATAATAATATTTAGTTATAATAATAAGAGCTAGTAATAATACATGATTGACGAGGTTTGGTCTATGTAAGTGGTGGGACACATAAGTAGTTGGGGAAGTTAAAATGTGGTCAAATGAATATTTTTTATGGGATAATTGGATTATATTTAACAAAATTGTAGTAACCAGGAAACTCTTGTAACCAATCAACGACTGCTCTTCACAATCGGAATTCTCGTTCCCATTATTTTACGTATAAATATTCAAATGTTTTCATATATTTCTTTCATGTTTCTTGTTTTCGTTTCCCGTCTTTTACAGTTCTTTTTTTCACGTTAGCAACTATAATTAAAACAATATGAGTTCAAATGTTTAATACTCCGTATTATGTACTCCAATACTTTTGAAAAATTGATTAGTAAGTTTATTTATAATTAGACTAGCTTACTGAAAGGAAAAAATGCTCCCAGCAATTTCGTGTTGTTTATCAAAAGTTTGATGGACTTCGAAAACGGCGTTTTTACATTATCAAATTTAGAAAAGTATATTCGAGAAAACATATATCTACTTCATTTGAGTCAAATCTGTCTTCCAAAAATCTTGACGACTTAAGGTAACTAGAAGCAAAGAGAAGCGAGAGACTAAGACGAATATGAGGAACCCGGGGCCATGCATGTCTTTCATGTTCAAAGTCAACGAATGGTGTCGCCAATCACAGGTTCAGAGAAAGGGAGGGTCAGAGATGGAAACGAGATGGGATCGAGCAGAGGGGGTATGGAGACCTCGACAGTTATGTCATCGAACGTGGCGATTCCATCTTGAGAAGATAAAAAAATGCTTTGCGTGATCTTACTTTCATCCGCTCTAACGCATGTGTCCTCTTAACTAAATCAAATCAGTGAACATAAGAGTGTTAAACTATACTTGAACTGCCCTTTTCATTTTTTATCTCTAATGATCAAAATTATACTTGGCATGTTGGCTATTTACCTGTTAAACAGTTTTCACTTAATCTCGAGAATAAAAAAGATCACAAAGAAGAATTAAAAGATAAAAACATGGGGGCATTGTTTACACATGAGAGATTGGTGACTATTTTATTTCTTTTGCGCAAACACCAAAATTCGGCAAGGACGGAGACTCGTTTCAAAGAGGCGTTTGACCACATCATTTAAAAGATCTCGGAGTGTTGTATAAATTAAATTGAAGATAAGCGGAATAATTCTACAAAAAACTGTGTTATCTATGACCGGTACCCCTCATCAATATGTTTATATTCGGCTTTAATCAAGTCAAATAAATAATTTTTTTTATATTTTTAGGCACTCTTAGTAACTTTGTATTTTTATATTATTCCGTCCGTTATTTGCAATAATAACGATCTTCTACTTAAAAAAAACATATTTTTTCTTGGACGAATTTCAATGAGGGCTGATGAAAGTAATTATTTTACCTTTATCAGGTTCTAATTTAGTAAACTTACATTTAAATTGGTTCAAACCAAATTGAAATATCAATCAATTAAATTGAAACATCATACTCGAGAACTTTAATTAGAATTTCTTGTAGCAGAAGTGACGAAAGCGCTTGCATCACCTACAGTTATATGGGAATATTAAAGTTTGATTATTTGGTATCTTAATTAATTAAGTAGCATTTAAGTAGCCAACAATGTTAACTACCAATGACCTTACAACAAGTCATAAGTGTGATAGACTTGATTGTAATAATTAAAAATTTCATTATAATGTTAACGACCAATGACCTTACAACAATGTTAACCACCATTAAGTTTCATCAAACGTGTTGAATGTAGTTTATTTTATTTTATTTTGTGCACTAGCGGACTAATATATATAATCAATCAACTTATTTGTAGTTTCTGGGTTGGACTGATATTTGTATTTTAACTGGACTTTGGGTTGATTAAGTGTCAAATTAAGCTTGTCTTATGGATTAATGGGATATGGAACTTGGTTAATGATGGCTTTAATTAGTACCCTCAATTTTTATAAGCCCGTCGAATAATAATAGTGTAATTGGTTTTTTATTGACTATCAACAAGTTATCAATTTCGCAAGTAATAAACTAATGCACCGCCAGGATTCGAACCCTGTCGCTTGCGAAGCTTCGCAGGTTTTACCTCCAAACGAGGGATGAAAAATAAAAACTAATGCACTGCATGATATACATTTTCTTGCAAGGCGTATACGGCTTGATGTTGTAACTTGTAATTATAACCTAGAACGAAAAATGCAGTGCAAAATAAAGAAGACGGTCTTTCCAACATATAGACTTGTCGCTCAACAGAAAAGCAAATGTTGATCACTATGAAAACTGGAAAAAATACTTGCAACTATGTAGTGCGAAAACGAAGAAGACGGTCTTCCGACATGCAACTATGTAAGCTGGGATAAACACCACAAATTTCACAAAAATAAAATAAAAACACGATCTCTCTTTGAATGAAAGCTCAAAAAATTCCTTTGCTGATTATTTCAAGTACGTATTACTACTATAATTGCATTGAATCAGTGAAATTTGATCACCAATATTCGTTAAATACAAGAGAAAGTTATAAGGACTAGTTAAATTAAGGAGAGGTGATATACTAACCAAAACTAATTTAAGGCCACCCTACGCCACCCTATGGAATTAAATATGTAATTAACTTAAACCTATTCTTGTGCAATTTAGATTAGCTCGTACTAAGACTATAGTCGTTGAACATCATGCCCGTGGCTCGTATAGAATTTTAGGCAGTTGTCCCCATCAAACTAACCTTTAAATTTTACACATGCATAATTGACAAAATATACTCATTTTCGCGAAAAGGGTAGAATAGTTTGTAAGGAATCTACCATCTCTAAGCCATTTGATGCGTCCGATTCCGTGTATGTGCTCTATTTTCATTTGGTAATGTTTCTGCAGGCTTTCAAGTGTTTGTAGTTGTGATGATAGAGTTCAACTTCAATAGAACAATCTGAGCCAAGACTAGGGGTGGGCAAAAAATCCACAAACCCGCCCCGTAACCCAATCCGTGCGGATTGGGGCGGATTGGGGCGGGTTGGGTGTCAAAAAAAGTTAAATCCGCCCCGCCCCAATCCGTAAAAAAATTCGTGGGTTGGGTTAGGGTTAGGGTTTCCAAACCGCGGGTTAATCCACCTCAACCCGTTTCAATCTGCATATATATATATATATATAAAATTTCTCAAGATCTTTTTTAATAAGAGTTTATATATTATAATATTATTGATTTAAGAAAAATTATATATATAGACAAAAAATCTTTGGATTGTCCAAACTTAAGCTTAATGATTCGATTGATATATTGTCTTATAAATTCAATGTATTATCTCGTACTTACAAAAAGAAGGAATTTTTAATCTGGGTCTAGGTAGTATGGGTGGTTAATTTATTTTTAAAAACTTTATTTGTAATTGAAATATAGCCAAATATGAAGTTATATAAAGTTATTACGAAATCTGTAGCTATTGAACTTGTGGATTCAATTAGCTATTGAACTTTATTTTGATTATGTTGATGAATAACAATTTGTTTTGTTTTGTTTTGTTTTGTTTTGTTTTAGCTTTGTTACTTGTTTCGAACATTCTAAACGTATTTTGGTTGGCTTTTAGTTTATATTTCTATTTGATTTTTTTTTTTAATATTTAGGTAAATTATGCGAAATAATGAAAAATTAATGACTAAAATGAAAATTCAAGAAACAACCCGCACCCAATCCGCCCCGCTTGATAATGGGTTGGGTTGGGTTGGGTTGAGGTTTTAATTATAATGGGTTGGGTTGGGTTGGGTTGGGATTTGAATTCCACTAATCCGCCCCAATCCGTCCCGCCATTTATTTTACGGGGCGGGTTAGGATTGAGACCAATCCGCCCCAATCCGCCCCGTGCCCACCCCTAGCCAAGACTACTGAAAATAAATTTGGTAGTTTTGTTTTGAGGGAGCTAATGCCTTGTTTGGTTGGAGCTTTATAAGCTCAGTATACTTATCTTCAAGACAGGACTGTACTATTTACTTATCTCGAAAGTTCTTTATCAATTTCGAAAAAACCAGCTTTATTTCCTTAAAAATGTATAACTACACAAAATACTTTCTACTGGCAATAATTTCCAGAATTTTCTGTCAGGATAAGAATGACTGAATAAGGGGAGCACTCTGGAAAATAGTGCCATACTGTAATCAAAAGTCACAGAGAAAAGACTAAATTTGATGTAATAAAAATAAACTCGAAACAAATTTAACCGGTAAGATCAAGCACTATGTTATAAACCCTATTTGAATCAATTGCATATGATTACAAGGAATAAAACCATTTTAAAAATATTCCTTGATAAAGCCATAACTTTGTTCGGTCGCGTTAGGCTTTTCAACGAAGATAAAAATGACAAATCGTCGTGAATAAATGATACTTCCTGATCTTTATTATTGCTCGGATTATTATCCTTGTTCGGACTACTACACTTGTTCGGATTCGTATTCCGATTTTACAATTATGCTCGATATAACTATTTAATCTCTCGTCTTGATCTTTCTCCTCTTTTATTCGGTGCTCGGCTGTCTTTTCTCGGTTTGTTTCTCGATGTGATATGCTTTGGTTAGTTTCTCCCTTTTCTTAACTTCTCTCTATATTTTTTGGATAGATTTTCTGGTCCTTTTCTAGGAGGGGTAGTGGGCTATTTATAGGCAACTGCGCCTTCTAGGATAGTGACAAATGTCTTCATCCCAGGGATTTCTCAGACAAGGGTCCCCATTTGATTGGGCTTGGGCTTTGGGTAGTAGCACCTCAATTCCTATAACCAATATGAGATGACCCATTAAGCGTTGGATACCCATTTATAAAGTGAGTTGATTATGACCCGAAAAATATTCGGGTCTGATTTTTATGTTCTATCAAGTGCTCCCTGACTTCCTCGGCGTGGTTTCCATGTCGGGGGAGTCATGTTCGGTTTGTCGAGAACGTTACTTCGGTCTTATTTTTCCCAATGCTTCATCGAGAAACGCAATAGACTCGTGACGGTTCCCAGGGGGGCACATTTAATGTTTCCTATCCTAGTATCTTTTTTCGAGGAAAACTCCTATAAAGGGGTGTGCTCCCTCCATAATTAGGCATTTTACTACTAATTTGCCCTTGACATAATGGCTTCTTCTGGTTCTACTGGTGAGAGCTCCTTTAATTATATTTCATATTTAGAAACGGAAATCAAGAAATCTCGTACCGCGAATAAGAAACTCGTGGCCAAGGTTTCAAACTACAAGAAAAGGTTGTCTGACATGGATTCTGATCATCATGTGACGATGGCCGATCGGGATTGGGCCTATGAGCACATAAAGAAGCTCGAGGCTAATCTGGCTAAGCAGAAGGCGGCTAAAAGGGCCTATAAGCTTGCCTTCAAGGAGTTGCACGCTCGGTCCAAACCGAGTTCGGATGACGATGAAGAAGGCTCTTCCTCGAAATAATTAGTCTTTTGTAATTTCTGTCGTAATTTCTCTTGGATGGGGAGTCTTCTCCTCAGTTGTAATCGAAGTTTTTGGAATTAATAAAATATTTCCTTTTCCTTGTTCTTGTCTGTCTATCTTCTTGATGTCTTTTTGGATGACTTTAATTGGATTTGGAACTGTGGTTAATTTGCCTTTAATGCTCTTGGGAAGTTCAAGAGGCTGTATTTATTCGAGATGACCTTTGATCTACTCCTTGTTTCTTCTTATAAAAGGGGACTGTCCCAGTATCTTTTATGCAGTTCATTCTTTATTAACGAGCAAATGGCTTCTCCTCTTGAAAAGTATGGTGACAACCTTCCTGAATACGTTTCCCGTCTGGAAGAGAAAGTTCAGAAGGTGCGTTATCTCGAGAAGAGGGTTGCCCGGCTGTCAGTGGAAGCTCGTCGGGCCGCCGAACTAGACGAGCGATTGGATGCCCTAGAGAAGGAGCACCAGAGGTCTTTGCTTGACAGTATCCGTGCTCGTGCCCGGATCAAAGAGCTCGAGGCCTCCAGAGATAGGCAGCTCGCTTCCAAGAGGGCTTACAAGTTGGCCCTTAAGGAAGTGTATGCTCGGTCGAAAAGGAAGCCGAATGATGAAGCGGGCCCTTCTATGAAATGATTTTATTGTTTTCATTGTATTTCCTCTTTGTGCTTCTTCTGTAACGAAGTATCAACCAATCAATAAAGATTTCTTTTTCTTGTTTATATCTGAATTACTTTCCCAATGCGATTTATTTTGACTGCGCACGCTTGTGGCCTCATTAATGCTTTTCTTGGGTCTTGCGTTTGATCTTATCCATTGGACCTTCTTACTCTTTACATCTAGGGACTAATAGGATTTCTTGAGCCTTGTGCATAGAAAATCCTATCCACCAGAGTTTTCTTGAGCCTTGCGCAAAAGATCTGGGATATTTATTCGATCCGCTGTCCTTCCCAAAAATGACGCGTGTTTTGTTGCCATTATTACTTACCCCCTTTAAATATTGGTAAGAATCCAAGCGTTTCTTGAACAGGTGTGGCTTTTAATTACTCACGCTCTTTAGAATCTTTTGGGAATCCAAACGTTTTTCTTGAACAGTCACCTCTTTTGAGTGCCATCGCTTCTGAATACCCATTGGCGAATGGTTGCGACTCTCAATCCCAGCCCTCATACAGTTGATCTATAAATACCTGCTTACAGCATGGTTTCATCCACACTTCTCAACATATTATTTTCCTCCATATATAGACCCTCATCTTATAATTTCCCTAAGATGTCTGGTCCTTTCACCCAATCAGCATTAGCTTTGCAAGTGGAGGCCTTTGAAGCCTCCTATAACCATGTACAAAGGCTGTTGAGGGATGCCGAGGAGGAGTTGAAGGTGATGCGTTATCACCATACCGAGATGGTTCGGGAATTAACTTGGCTAAGATCCGAACTGGATTATTGCCGACGTGCTCGTCAGGCTCTAGTCGAAGAGAATGAGATGCTAAGGGGGAACCCGACACTGAGGGACAGGGATGTCTCTGCCGGGCCCTCTCATCGATACCGATCGACTTCCCCCTAACCTTCCCCCTTCTTTTTTTTGTTTTTCCCTGCTCTTTCCCCTTCTTTTCCTATCTCTTCTTTTTTCTTCTTTTGTATTTTCTCCGTTTCCATCATTTTTTCCTCTTCCTCTTTCGTGTTTTCTTTTTATACTCTGTTTTCTCGTATTTTTTATTCTTTTCTTTTTCCGTTTCTTTTTTGTTTCATTGACTTCCTTCTTATTTGTCGGTCTCCTTCGTCTCTTTATCTTCTTCTCATCTGTTTTTCTTCTGTGCCTCCTCTTTCTTTTTCTTCATCTTCTCTCCCATCGCTCTTTTTCTTTTTCTTCTTTTTTGCACCACTACGATGTTACAATCAGCCCTGTGATCCTAAGGGTTTTGTGTTACATCTAGGGTTTTTGTCATTTTTCTTTTTGACTCTTCTTTCTTATCCCTTCTTCTTTATGTTCCTCCTCTTCGCTTCTTTCTTCCCTTTTTGTTTTCTTTTTATGCTTCTTTCCTTCGTTTCTTGCACTCTTCTTCTTTTCCTCTTCTTGCTTTTCCTTTCTCTTTCTTCTTACTTTTTCTTTTTGGCGTCTCCTGTTCACTTGGTCAGCTGGCATAGTTGATCCTTTGCCTGATCTTCTGTACTAGCTCTTCTTGGATGTAATAGATTTTTTCGGATGTAATAGGTTTTTATCTCGGATGTAATTGACCACGATGTAATATTGTCTTTTGATGTAATGAACAATGATGTATTCCATCTTCATTAATGAAAAGTATTTTTGCCCTTTTCTTTTTGCCTTTCTTTTTATATTGTACCTGTGGTTTGTTGTTTGTCTGGAATCTAGATCTTTGAATATCTCGTCTTTATTTCTTCTGCACTGTAGTCTCAGATGTCAATAGATGTCCCCATCACTGTCAAACATATGTGCAGGCTCCCTAGTAGGTCAGGAAATGCACATGCCCCCCACCAGCATGTCAGGAAATATGCAATTTCCCAAGCAAGGTCATAAAATATCATACCCTTCGTTCTATAAGTACCCTCTTTTCTTGGGTAGTTTATCAGGCGCTTTCTGCTTCTCTCTTCCTTAGCCCTTTATTTTCTTCCATACTAAACAATTTCCCAGAATGTCTGGACCTGTGGTGAGATATCATGCTCAGATGAAGGGCTTGGATACTGAGGTATCTCGGGTCCGCAGTCGGATGGCAAGGCTTGAGAAAGAGTATGGCGCTTTGGCCTTGAGCTTGTTCGGCTCTTATCCCGAAGAGACAGTGAAGTGGACCGAGATTTCGGCACTGAGTCGCCAGCTCGATCACTTGTTGCTGCAGAGAAACCATCTGGCCAACTCCTGGTATGATGCCGAGGAAATTTGGGACCATTCTCAAGATGAGTTTGACAACTCTCCTCAAGGCCTAGCTAACATAATGGTAAAGAATGCTCGGCTCGTGGAACGCGTCAGGGTTCTTACTACGGAAAACAACAGGCTCTCCTCGGAGAATGACGATTTGGTCGCCATGAACGATTCCTATCAAGCTCGGTTGAATTGTTCTGCTCGTTTTGCTTTCTCTCGGTCTGGCAGTTCGGTTTTTCCACCCATTGATCCTTAGATTGGGCTGGTTTTTCTTATGCATTTCCCCTTTTGCCATTTGTGTTTTACCTTCTGTATTTGATGAATCAGTTGTATCTTTTCGTATCTCGTGCCTGTCTTGTGAACCATTGTAACGCTTCGTATTTTGTGCCTTCTGATTCTCTATAAATGCTCCCTATTGCGTGTATCTCATTATCAATTTCTACCTCTTCTTGTTTTATAATTTGCTTTTGCGTGAGATGGCTCCCATCACTAGGTCTGCCTCCAAAAAGAAAGCCCTTATGGAAGAGGAGCCTACCTTTTTGCTACCCCGTCCCCCTGGCTTTGGGGAGGAGGATTTGACTCCTCTTCAACTAAAAGAAATTGAGATGTCATGGCTGAAACATGATCTCATGTGTGCTCGGACTGAAGCGAGGAGGTTTAAACAATATTGGGACGAGGAGGGCACTGCTCGTTTCAAGGCCGAGCAAAAATGCGAGTCTCAGTCTTACGCCTTGAAACAGGCTGAGATGGCGATTTCTCGTTTGATTAGGGAGAAGGAGCGTCTGGAGGAACTTTTGGCGAAGAGGGATGTTGCTATGGGGGATAGTTCGAAAAAGTAGGATGTGTGTATTTTCTTTTTCTGTTGTATTGTTTGTGTTTCCCCCTTTGTGGATGAATAAAACTTGCCTTGCATTTGATTCTGTCCTATTTTATTTCCTGCTTGCTTCTCTCTTTTTTCTCTGAGCATACATCGAACAATATGCCCGGTTATCCCCCCGGAGAGCGTTGTTAGACTTGATGCTCCCTGCCATCAAGCTAGAAACGGTCTTCGTGCACCTTGTTCGGTATGCCATTTGGGTAAGAAATGGTTGGGAGTCGAGGAACTTTATCGGGGGACATTCTTGGTGTGATAAAATTGGTAGCGTATGTGGGAAGCTTTTCGTGGTAGGGTCCACTGGCCGTTTATTTAGGTGTAATGATGGAACTGCCTTGGGTAGTGGGATATGCGCTGACGTGGCGAAATCTGGAGCGTTGAAATATTAAAAAGAGCAGCGGTTGTTGACTTTTGTATGGTTGGAAAAAAAAAAGGGAAACCTCTGGTACACGAAAGGACGGTTATTATTTTATTCCTTTTGTGACTCCACTCCTTTTTATTGTGCCAAGTAGTCCTGTTTATTTTTATCACAGAATTCGCTGAAGAAAATATCTCTCTCTCTAAAGCATATTCTTCCCGCCAAAAAGGAAAAGAGTTCGGCCGCTTGATCTAGGGTTTCGTGGTTTTGTTGGAAGACTTGCTGCTGTTCGCGCTTGCTTGCTCATAATGATAACTGTAAGTGATTTTCCGTTCTCCCCCTTTCCCTCTTTTAAGAGTTGTATTTGATTTGTCGTTGCGGTCATAGGTGTGTCGTTGGTATATGGTTCAGGTTAGCTATATATGTCTGATGATTCTGATATAATGTGCATGGGGGGGGGGGTGGTGGCTCTGGTGTGTGTATTTGGTTAGTATATTGATGGACTGTTGATGATCGTTGTATAGGAAATTTTGACCCAAAGCGTGGCCCAAGTTGGCACATTCGTGGAGAAGGATTTTAAAGAACTCGCCGGAATACCCGACAACGTACATATTCGGCTTCCTATTTCGGACGAGGAGGTGCTGGGATTTGTTCCTGCCGGCGAGGTAGCTGTGCGTTCATCGGCATTCTTTACTGGGGGTCTTCGACTACCTTTTACAAATTGGGTGGCCTCGTTCTTTGAGGCTGTCCAAATTGCTCCGGCCCAACTAGCCCTAAATGGTTACCGTACTCTGAATGGTATCCAAAGGCTATCGGAGTTGTCCGGAATACCGATTGAACTGAAGGACGTCTTTGGAGTCTATAGTTTGAGCTTTGAGCGTCGCAGCTCGTATTTGAAGACTCTGCGTGCCTTTTGCCGGCTCGTTATCGGTTTGCCGGATACCAACAAAGAGCGCAATCTCGGTATTGTTATTGCGTCTGGTGAATGGGCTTGTCCGGGACACCAGATTCCTGGACCGGCTACCACTGCTCCCACTATGCCAGATCTCGGCGCTCCCAATGTAGAGGCTTTATTAGCTCTTTGGAAATGGTGGGGGCCTGGACCTACGCCGGATCCTGCGAGTCGTACGGCTCCCATGTTGCTCGGTTACCCTATGGGGTCGGTGACCAGGGGGAATCCTGCACCCTAAATCCCGAAAGAGCCCGAGGAGGAATTTTTAAAGGTGGTCCAGGCTCGATGTGCTACGCGGCTTGGGAAAAGAGCCGTTCGTTCTAAGCGTCGCGCAGCTGACCCTGTTGTTGAAGCAACGAAGAGGGCTAGGGGAACTGATACTTCGGTTACCGAGGAAGATGCTGACGTTGGCTCTGGCGAGGGGTTGTTTGCCGCTGCGCAAGGGGATGCCGCCGAGGATGCCTCTGCTCCGGGCAAGGTATGTGTATATGTAGTATGATTTTCTTGTCGTTTGGTTGTTTGTCATTTGGTTCGCTAGTGCTTTGCTTTATTAGTCGTCTTGTTTCAGCTACTGACTTCTCAATTGGTTACCCTCGCTCTTGCCCGGTCTATGGGTATTATTGTATTTCAGGGGTCGGTCGACGATGTATTCGGATATATGAACCTCTTGACGAATATGGGAGAGGGTACGATGACTTTGCCGGTTATCTCGCCTATCCCCACCGAGGGTCCGATAGAGTTGTCCGTGTGCTCGCCCCTCCGTAATGAGGAAGTGATCGGGCATAGGGCCCCTGAGATTGAGCAGTTGGAGGAGGACGTGGGGGTGGAGATGGAAGGCGGCGAAGAGAATGCCGGGGATGATGTGATGGGTGTCGAGGGTGAGACTCTCGACGGATCCGAGAAGGGGTTGGTGGACGGGGTTGCAATGACCCGGTACATTGACCGATGTAGGGGTGAACTGCTGGATCAACCGAGAACGCTGAAGATGGGGTATACGGCTCTGAAACCCCTTGTGTTTAAGAATGCAGAAAAGCTATCTGCCCAACCTACGATGTCAGTTATAGAGCAGACCCACGCAGATGCGCTGAGGGTATGTGGGGCTCGTATTGCACTATATAGGTTTGGTACTTGTATTTTATGTGGAAACTAATGTGTTGAAGTGCAGATTGCTGTGAGTGCCGTGGCGCTACGGGATCAACTGGGAGCTCTAGGGGCTGAGAAAGAGAAGTTGGTGGCCGAGAAGGATAATCTTGTGGCTGAGAAGGAGAAATTGGTCGCCGAGAAGAAAACCCTGGGCGAGAATTATGACAAACTGTCGGTGGACTTCCTGCACCTGACCGAGGAGGTCGAGAAATTGAGGGTGGAAAAAGAGAGCATGGCCGCTAAGTACGGCGAAGTAGAGGAGGAGAACTTGCTCCTGGCTGAGGACGTGGAAGCCGAGAAGGCTAAGGTGTCTGCCCTGAAAACGGCACAGGCGGAGGAGCGGAAAAAGTTAGCGATGATGGCCAACTTTTCTGTATACTGCGCTCATGTGCGGGCGCTCAATTTCGTGAATGTTCCTCTGTCGGATAGGGCGTGGTCGGAGTTGGTGTATCCGTGTCCGCATGGTGCACCGCCGAAACCCTTGGACTGGGCGAATCTTCGTGAAGAAGAGCTTCCGCGGCTACCGGGGCAGACCATTTCGACAGCGCTGCGTCCGCATTCTATGTCGACCGCGTCCACTCCTCGACCGGATTCTACTGTTGTTCCCCCACCAACATCTCCTCAGGTGGAACCTTGACTATCTTTCTGGCATTGTAATTTTTTTTTATTTATTTATTTTTTTTTTTTTTGGTGGTATCTAGAAACAGATTCTTTTGGGGAAGTGATAATATAGGTGTTGTGGTTTCTTTCTGTTGGGCTTGCTTGGGTTAATTTCTTTTGATGGTCGTCATATTTTGAAGGATATGAAAACAAAATATTGTCAGGTACCAAATAACCCCCTTGCCATGGTGGTCTGGACCTCGCCTAGTCGTAGTGTAGGTGACGTAATGGAGGATTTGGAAAGGTCTAACGCGTCCCTTACCGCGAAATTGACTTGTGCCTATCAGGAAATCGAGGGTCTGAATATTCATATTTCCAACCTGGCGATCCGGTTACGTGATCTGGGAGAGAAATTTAGTAAAAAGACTGCCCATTATACGGCAAATAAGGGTAAAGCAAAGGAACTTCTCAGTGCCCTACGACGTTCTCGTGATGAAGCCCGAAGTCGTGTGACGAGCTTGAGCTTGGTCCTTGGGGCTGTTTTCGAGGACGCGGATCTGCTGCTATCCTTCGCCAAAGCGTATTGGGCCCGAGCTCGCGCCTTAGAGGTGCTGGAGCATATAAAAGGAATGAGTGGTGTGTCCCGGGCGGAGCGCATGGTGGATGCGGAGGCCGGGGTGACTGAAACCACTGTTGCCTTGAACCGAATCGAGGCGGTCATTCGTGAGCGTTTGGGGACGCAAATTAATTCATTGCGAGATATTCATTTTGCCGATGTAGTAGAGACTTCGGCGTCTGTTGAGGGGTTGTCGGATTAATAAAATAGCTTGTTTTGTCGTTTTCTTTGTATCTTGTTTTGTCGTTTTCTTTGTATCTTGTTTTGTCGTTTTCTTTGTATCTTGTTTTGTTGTTTTTTTTTGTTTTTTTTTTTTTATTCATCTCTTCTCGTTCTTCTCCCCCCCTCTTTTTTTTTTATAGGCACATGCTACTACGTCGCACCAGGCTGGTTCTCCATGCCTAGTTAACCCGGGGTTAGGACCTACTGGTGCTGCCCGGGCCGAGGTCTCATCTGGTGCGGCTAGTGAGGTGCCTGACAGGTGGCCCTACATTGTTTTGATGAGCAAAAATGTCGAATTGACTGACCAATGTGCTCGACTGCGGACCAAGCTGAAAACCCAGGCGGCCTCTTTTCGGGAATACGTTCGCCGTGCCGAGCATGCTGTTGAGGTTCAGGAGCGTCGTTTGGATCGATACTGGCGTGCAAAGGGCGAGTACTTCGGCAAATTAAAGTTGCTTGTGACCAAGGCCAACGTTTTGGTGAAGTATTTCCGTTTGTCCCGCGCCAGGTACGATGCTTCCGCAGCTGTGATTGAAGCTCGCCGTGACCTTTCTTTTGACGATGATCGCCGTAAAGCGGCCTCGGATGCTCACGAGTCCGCCAAAGAAGCCGAGTTCAACGCGCGGCTTCAGACGCTGACCTGTGTTGGGGCTCATACGACCAATTTTGATGCCCTCATTTCTGAGGAGCGTTTTGATGGTGATGAGTCTGATGGGTACACAACGACGGATGACGAAGAGATTGAGCTTGGTCATTTACCGTCGTGCTCCTCCTGCAGTAGTTCTTCTTAAATGAATCTGTTTAGTGTCGTTGATCTTCTTGTTGCCTCCGTAATGCGGGCGAGGATTATATATGTGATTTCTTGATTCCTGTTTTGTACCTTTCCATTGCCGTATTGCTATTTAATTGATCGGATCGATTTTTCCTTGCCAAATCATTTGTTATTTCGTTATTCCTGTTTTGGAGATGCTTTTTGTTGATATTTTGTTGTTTAGATTGATTCTCCTTCATTGTTTTAGCCAATTTATATTACATCGCCGTCGTAAAGTGGATCTGAATAATTCCTTGCATTGTACCTGCATATAAATTTCATAGTATTCCTAGGCGTTCCTTCGGTAACACGCCATGTTGGGAATTTCATAGTATTCCTAGGCACTTCGGCCATGTTGGGAATTTCATAGTATGCCTAGACGTTCATTTGGTAACACGCCATTTACGGACTTTCATAGTATTCCTAGGCACTTCGGCCATGTTGGGAATTTCATAATATGCCTAGACGTTCATTTGGTAACACGCCATTTACGGACTTTCATAGTATTCCTAGGCACTTCGGCCATGTTGGGAATTTCATAGTATGCCTAGACGTTCATTTGGTAACACGCCATTTACGGACTTTCATAGTATTCCTAGGCACTTCGGCCATGTTGGGAATTTCATAGTATGCCTAGACGTTCATTTGGTAACACGCCATTTACGGACTTTCATAGTATTCCTAGGCACTTCGGCCATGTTGGGAATTTCATAATATGCCTAGACGTTCATTTGGTAACACGCCATTTACGGACTTTCATAGTATTCCTAGGCACTTCGGCCATGTTGGGAATTTCATAGTATGCCTAGACGTTCATTTGGTAACACGCCATTTACGGACTTTCATAGTATTCCTAGGCACTTCGGCCATGTTGGGAATTTCATAATATGCCTAGACGTTCATTTGGTAACACGCCATTTACGGACTTTCATAGTATTCCTAGGCACTTCGGCCATGTTGGGAATTTCATAGTATGCCTAGACGTTCATTTGGTAACACGCCATTTACGGACTTTCATAGTATTCCTAGGCACTTCGGCCATGTTGGGAATTTCATAGTATGCCTAGACGTTCATTTGGTAACACGCCATTTACGGACTTTCATAGTATTCCTAGGCACTTCGGCCATGTTGGGAATTTCATAGTATCCCTAGACGTTCCTTCGGTAACACGCCATTTACGGGATTTCATAGTATTAGTAGACAGCATAGTAATATATTTTATTCATTCAAAAGAAGAAAGATAATGCCATTAAGCAAGAAGGGTAAGGTAGCACCTGTACTTGTATTCGGAGGATTGCCTATACGTAGTACTTCTTTAAGTTAGCCACATTCCAAGAATTCTTTTCCCCTCGGCTGTTGGCGAACAGGACGCTTTTGATTTTGTAAGAGACTGGACTTGTTTGCTTGACGATTTCGTATGGGCCTTCCCAGGTAGGGCTTAGTTTGCCATGTATTTCGTTGCGGGTATAGACCGTCACTCGTCGCAGCACCAGTTCTCCTACCATGAATTCTTTAGACCCTTTTACTCTCTTGTCATAGGTTTGCTTTACGCTTTGTTGGTATTTAGCTAAGGTAAGGCCGCTATCTCTCGTTTCTCGTCTATCATGTCGAGCTCTTCTCTCATTCTTTGTTCATTATTTCCATGCTCGACCAACGTTGTTCGGAGCGTAGGTAGCCCGATCTCTGTCGGTATGATGGCCTCAACACCGTATGCTAAGCTAAACGGGGTTTCCTTGGTGCCCGTCTTGGGTGTAGTTCGGCATGACCATAAAACGTTGAGTAGCCGCTCGGGCCACCTCCCCTTTGCTTGTTCAAGGGTGGTCTTGATGCCGTCTAATATTGTTCGGTTTGACACTTCGGCTTGCCCGTTCCCTTGTGGGTATGTCGGCGTCGAATAGAATTTTCGGATACCGAGTTCCTCGTACCACAGCTGTAAATTGGCATCTTTGAACTGGGTTCCGTTGTCGGCGACTATTGCGTACGGTATACCGAACCTGGTTATGATGTATTCCCAAATGAATTGTTTGACGTTGCTGGCTTTGATTTCTCGGAGGGGTTTTGCTTCGACCCATTTGGTGAAATAATCAGTCGCAACGATTAGATATTCCACATTCCCAGGTGCTCTTGGGAGTTTACCGACCAAGTCGATTGCCCATTGAGCGAACGGCCATGGTGCTGATACCGGGGTCATCATAGATGATGGGAGCCGTGGTATCTTGGCGAATCGTTGGCATTTGTCGCATCGTTGGACGTATGCATCGGCGTCTCGCTTGATATAGGGCCACCAATATCCTTGGGTCACTGCCTTGTTTGCAAGGGATCGCCCTTTGATATGTGCTCCGCAGGATCCTTCGTGGATTTCCTCCAAGACCGGCAGTTGTAGCTCGGTCGGGACGCACAGTAAATGTGGTCCCCGGTAACTGGATTTGTATAGTTTATCATCCTCGGATAGCCAGAATCGAGGAGATTTTCTTGTAATCTTCAGCGCTTTTATCTTATCGACCGGAAGCGTTCCACTTCGCAGATAATGGGTCATGTCCTCCATCCAACCTAGTTCGTATTGTATCGATGTCACCCGGTTTACCCTTTTCGTTATGCTCGGGGTCGGCTGTAGTTCCACTGTGATCGACCGGGAGTCGGTCAATGTTAATGTCGAGGCTAGGGTGGCCAATGCATCAGCATGTGAATTCTCGGCTCGATTGATTCTTACTAACTCACACTGTTCGAAGGTGGCCATCAAGCTTTGGACTTTTTCTTGGTAGAGGATCATTCTATCATCTTTCGCTTGGTACTCGCCGATGGCTTGATTGACGATGAGCATGGAGTCTGAGCTTGCAATTAAGTGGGAGCATCCAAGGGATCGGGCAATAAGCATGCCATTTATCATGGCCTCGTATTCTGCCTCATTGTTGGTAGCTCGGAAGCCCAGTTTTATGCTTTTTTCGATGATTGCTCCCTCTCTAGATTTTAGGACGATCCCTGCTCCTGATCCGTCCTTGGTGGCTGATCCGTCGACATGTATCTGCCAGTGTGATTGGGGAGAGAGTGCCAAGGGCTCGTCATAGCCTTCGGTGAATTCTGCGACGAAATCGGCCAGGACTTGTCCCTTTATGGAATGGCGGGGCGCGAATTCAATATGAAATTGGGATAGCTCGACCCCCCAGGCGGCAACTCGGCCGCTAATGTCCGTCCGTCGAAGTGACTCTTTAATATGAAACTTTGTATATACCCGGACCTGATGAGCTATGAAATAGTGTGGCAACTTCCTGGTTGCGACGACCAATGCCAGGCATAGCTTTTCCAAGGGTAGATAACGTGTTTCGGCTTCGACCAGAGTCTTGCTGACGAAGTAGATCGGAAATTGTTCGCGACCTTCTTCTCTTAGGATGACCGCGCTCACAGCTGTGGCGGAGACTGCTAGGTAGCATGCCAGAATGTCTCCTCTGTTCGGCCTTACTAGCAGTGGCAATGTCCTCAAGTACTCTTTGAGATTGTTGAATGAAGCTTCACATTCCGGATCCCAGACGAATTTTTTATCCTTCTTGAGTGATTCGAAAAATGGCCGTCCCTTATCTGCAGATCGGCTAATGAACCTGCTCAGCGCGGCCATCATTCCCGTGAGTTCTTGTACCTGTTTCTTATTCTTGGGCGCTGCTAGGTTTCGTAGAGCCGTTATTTGATCGGGATTAGCCTCTATTCCTCGTCGGCTAACCATATGTCCCAAGAATTTCCCTTTGCTGACGCCAAATGCACACTTGCTCGCATTGAGTTTCAGTTTGTGCTCGCCTAGCGTTCGGAAAACGTCCCTGATATCTTGAAGGTGGGACGTGGCTCTTTCGCTTTTTACGACCATGTCGTCTATGTATACCTCCATTGTTTTCCCTATATGATCTCGACATACCCGTGTTATCATCCTTTGGTATGTTGCCCCCGCATTGCGTAGGCCGAACGGCATTACCGTGTAGCAATAATTTCCCAAAGGCGATATAAATGATGTCTTTTCTTGATCTTCGCGGGCGAGGGGAATTTGATGGTATCCTGAGTACGCATCGAGGAAGGTCATCCGTTCCGCTCCCGCTGTTGCGTCCACCAGTTGATCGATCCTTGGAAGGGGAAAGTGGTCCCTCGGGCAGGCTTTATTGAGGTTGGTGAAGTCTATACAGACTCTTTCCTTCCCGTTCTTCTTAGGGACGAAGACCGGGTTGGACAACCATTTGGGATAGTAAACCTCCCTTATGGCTCCAGCCTCCAATAGTTTTTGTACTTCAGCGACTATAGCTGCTCTGTGCTGTACAGAGACTTTTCTGCTTCTCTGTGCTATTGGCTTGTACTCGGCGTTTACACTTAGGTGGTGGCATGCTGTAGTGGGGTCTAGGCCCGGCATGTCTTTAGGACTCCAGGCGAATTTATCAATGTTGCTGAAAAGGAACGCTTCTAACTCCTCGGATTCCTGTTTTGGAAGGTTATCGCCGATGAGGAAATAGTGCTCCTCGTCCATATCCGGGATATACACCTTCCTAAGTGTCTCTCCTACTTGTTCTTCGACAACCCTTTCGGCCTTGGATATTTGGCTGATCAGCTTCTTTGTGCTGGTGGGTTGTTCCACAGTGCTTCGTTGTTGTTGGAGAGTCGCAGTGATGTCCTCGCAGCGTCTTGAATCTTCTTGACATCCTCTGGCTGTCTCGATCGCCCCCCTATCATTCGGGTATTTGACCTTTTGGTGATAGGTCGAGGGTATGGCCTTCATGGCATGTAGCCAAGGTCGACCCAATATTGCGTTGTGCCCGGAGTGGTCGTCGACCACTAAGAAATCCACGGGAACCGACATGGACCCTGTTGTGACACTGAGGACGATCTTACCCAAAGGTTTGGTCGTTTCGGAGATGAATCCGATCAGTGTGACATCGGTAGGCTGAAGATCTTGCAGCTTGAGTTCCATCTTGTCGAAGAGCTCTTTGTACATGATATCACAAGAGGCTCCTTGGTCGACAAGTACCCTGCTGACTGTGTCTAGGCCGATTTGAACGCGGAGGTTTATGGCGTCTCCGTGGGGGTATATCACCCCTTCTTCGTCAAGATCCGAAAAAGAAATGGGCGGATGACGTCGTGGTGTGCATTGTCGTTTTGAGGTCGACGCCTGTGATGTCTTGGCTACTTGGCTAAAGTGGGCCAGCTGCCGTTGTCGTGATCGTTCCCCGCCTGGGCCCTTGGGTCGTGACATATGAACGACATTGATCGTTTTGCCTTGCCGGTTGTCAGATCCCTCGATGGCCAGTTGTTTGCCTTTATTCCCAGCTCCTTTGATGAACTTGGCTAGGTATCCTGCATCGCCCCACTGGTTCATTCTCCATCGTAGGTTACGGCAATGCTCAGTGAGATGGCCGTGATCCTCGTGATACGCGCAGAAGAGCTTGGAATCTCTCTGATTGGGGGGAGAGATGATCGGTTGTGGTCGGGAATACCAACTTTCCCTGCATATATCCTTGAGGATATCTTCAGCAGACAGGTTGAAAGTGTATCGCAGCTCGACCGGTCCGACAGTGCCTCGGTGTTCCCTCTCTTGGGGCCGCACCTGTTGAAATGGCTTGGGTGGCATCGGGTAGGCGAGCTGGAGCGGTTTATGTTCGTTGGTCGGTGTTGGGTATGCGATCTGGAGCGGTTTAGGCTCTAGTGCTCGTGGTCGCTCTCCCCTGCTATGGACCTCGGGCTCTTTGCCCTTTCTGGTCGGTTGGAATGCTTCTCCCTGGTTATTTCTAACTCTTTTGCGACCCACCTGTGCCTCACGGACCGACTCTCTTCTTGGTAGAGTTCGGTTTAGGAAACGCAGTTCGTCGTTTTTATCGGTGAGGTGGGTACAATAGGCTAGCAGGGAATCAGTGGTCGGGAAGTTTTTGCCTATGAACTTCCTTCTCGCCCAATAGCCATTAGGGATGGAGTTGATAAAGTTCTGGATGGCTATATTATTGGCATATCGTGGAATCTGGTTTGCTACGTCGATGAAACGTATGCAGTAATCGTTGAGCCTTTCATTTGGCATCATCGTCATTTTAAGAAGGGTTTCGATACTAACCTTCTTTTTTCGATGAGCAGCGTACCGGGTGGAGTACGCTCTTAGCAGTTCTGCCCAGTTTCTAATGGAACCCCGTGGTAAGTTATGATACCATGACGAAGCCTCTTGACCCAAGCTGTTTTTGAAAAATTTGCACATCAGTGCATGGTCATCACTCCACAGTTCCATCTTCGTCTTGTAGTGCCTCAGATGGTCGATAGGGCAACTCTTCCCGTCATAGAGCCTGAACTCGGGGATGACGAATCCCATAGGATTGCGGTACCGTGTGATCTGTTCAGCACACGGGGTTTCTTGGCATACGTTCCAAGCCTGTTGGAACGCGTCATCCGTGACTTGGTAGGGGGGAGGGTATCCTTCCTGATGTGGTGGTGGGCCATATCCCTCCCCGATCCTGTATTCGGGATATCTATCGTCCTTCGTGTTTGTGTGGACACGTTCCATATGTGTGTTCGGATGGACGATAGTTATTGGGACATTGCCCCCTTGGTGGGGGACTCTTGTATCGGTTCGCCGACCCGCTGCCTCCAAGGCGGCTCTGTAGGCAGAATCTTCCCCTTCATGGCGTGGGTCTTTGTTGGGTTGGATAACTGGCAATGCGATGCCGGCCGCTGTCATGGCCGTCATGCATGCCGCCAGCTGAGCTTGTAGCTGTGTGTAGTTCCTTTCATCGGCTAAGGGAACGACATGTTGTACCTCCACCGTGGGTGGTGTAATCACCCTCGGAGAATTAGTCGGCAGTCGTGGCGACTGTCCGAGTACACGATCCTCGGGCATGCCAAACTGATGAGCCTCGTCCGTTTGTAAACGGGCACCAGAGTTGACCGAGGTCGTAGGCAAAGGGACTCTAGGGCTTGGCCCTGCTTGGGACCCGGTTAAGCGTCTTCGTGCACGCCTTAATACGGGCACGTCTTGTTCGTCCTCCGAGGACGAAATGTGTTCGTCGACAATCCCTTCGATGAAATGTCGAGGTGGTTCGATCGGCTGTTCTTGGTTTGCGTAGGAGGTTGTTGGTTGGTTTCCGGATTGGATAGCTTCATATCTGTCGCGGATAGCGAGTAGATCGTCGAGGTCTTGTTGGCTAATTTGCGTGTTTTGGTTATTGGTTTCTACTATCTCGGGATGGGTTTCCTCTACATTGGTAACCATTGTCGCTCGTCTGGCAGAGTATTGGTATTCGAATTCTAAACTAGTTGGGAACTAGATGATTCCCGGAGACGGCGCCATTTGATAAAGCCATAACTTTGGTCGGTCGCGTTAGGCTTTTCAACGAAGATAAAAATGACAAATCGTCGTGAATAAATGATACTTCCTGATCTTTATTATTGCTCGGATTATTATCCTTGTTCGGACTACTACACTTGTTCGGATTCGTATTCCGATTTTACAATTATGCTCGATATAACTATTTAATCTCTCGTCTTGATCTTTCTCCTCTTTTATTCGGTGCTCGGCTGTCTTTTCTCGGTTTGTTTCTCGATGTGATATGCTTTGGTTAGTTTCTCCCTTTTCTTAACTTCTCTCTATATTTTTTGGATAGATTTTCTGGTCCTTTTCTAGGAGGGGTAGTGGGCTATTTATAGGCAACTGCGCCTTCTAGGATAGTGACAAATGTCTTCATCCCAGGGATTTCTCAGACAAGGGTCCCCATTTGATTGGGCTTGGGCTTTGGGTAGTAGCACCTCAATTCCTATAACCAATATGAGATGACCCATTAAGCGTTGGATACCCATTTATAAAGTGAGTTGATTATGACCCGAAAAATATTCGGGTCTGATTTTTATGTTCTATCATTCCTCAAATATAATAAACCAAGTGTTCCTCATAGTTTTTTATAATACTTTTTGGTGAGTCTAGTTAGTCTTGTATAATTACAAGATAAGTCGTAATATTTAAATAATATAAATAAATATGAAGTACTTTAGAAGATAACAGAAAAATTATAAGGAAGTTGATATTTTGTAAATGGAAAAATTGAAATGCAAAACTCACAGAAATGTTAATTTTATCCTGAAAAATATTAAGAGGCACAAGTAGTGCTTTTGCTCTGACCATTGAAATGAAAACTAATGGAGTATAATATGCTTTCTTCCATTTAGATCAAAGCCACTATCCATCAAATAAACATCAGACAACAACATTACAAAACACCACTTTAAAATTCAACCCTGTCAATTTCTCAAGTTACATGATAGCTTCTTCGTTATGTGATTACATATTTTGTTCCAAGACAACATCACCTGAAAACTATCACATATTTGGATACAATTTAGCAAAAAATCTATCTGTAAGCATCTAAATTAACATAGTTCAAACAAAACACAAGGCAAAAAATCCCTTCCCATTTTCCCTTCATTAAAAATCTAAAGAACACTACTTATAAGTACTACTACTTGAATCTCTCTGTGATAAGCAATTAACACAAAAAACTGTAACTTGAAATAGGGCATTTAGTGCAGATCATATTACGCTATATCTCTACTCGAGTTTACGAGAAACAACCTAAACTGCGCCTGTTTGGTTGCAAATATTTAGCAAATACTACGTCGGACCTAAAGCTTGAAAAAAAAAGTAGCGATTACCCTATTACCGTACCTAATTGTAACTAAATCAACAGTCTTTCGGACCCCACCCGAGACTTGAAATAGCAAGGTCAGGCCAACCAAACGAGTACTCCCCTCGCCACGTGTCACCCAAACCTGATCCACCTTCCCCGAAACACATGTCTCCGTAACCCGAACCATTTCCAAACGGGTCAAAACCATTTTCACTCCCTTTACCCATCTCATTTAAATCCACTTCAGTTAGAAAAGCATTACTAACAGTCTCAGCCTTCTTTTCTATGTGTACAGGTTTGGCCTCGGTGGTTTTACGTGGGCGTTTTTTACGTGATCCACCTCCGACTGGGACGTTGCGTAGGGTGCCGCCACGTGTCCAGTACCTACCGCAATATAATTATACTTAACATTAGTCTTTGTTTGTTAGTCATCCTGTTCAGAGTTTTTAGACTAAGTGAATGTTTGGCAACAAGTCAACAACTTTTATCTTGCCTTTTTTAGCTTTTTGCTTGAAAAAAGCTAAGGGTGTTTGGTTTATTAGCTTCTAGAAAGCTGTTGTAGTTTTTAGGTAAAAAAAGCTCGAAAATTTGTCAAAAATAGAAATTCTCAAATAAATATATGTTTGTATATTTACATTTCACCTATAAGTAAAATAAATTTAAATTACCAAATAAGTTAGAAATCAGTTATAAGCAAAAAAAAAAAGTTTTGACAAAAAAAAAAACTGATGTTAAACGCACGCCAAATTAAAAGGCTACATGCTAGAATACAAAAGCTAAAGAAAAAGTCAATGAATAAAACCAAAAATGAAACGAATGATAACAATGCTGAACTAAATGAAACCCAAATAGTATAAAGTTTAAAAGGCAATTTGGTGGTTTAAAAGTTAAGGGACTAAATGCAATAACTTAATAACACTCAGAATTCATTCTATTAACGTTTGGCTACTGATTTTTTTATTTTAAAATTGTGCGTGTTTTTGGTCCGTCAGATAATTTTAGCTTTAAAAAATCTATATTAAAAAAATATGGATTTAAAGAAAGATACAAAAAATGAGGTTAATTTGTTGTTTCAAAGTTAAGGGTCTAAGTGCAAGAACTTAAAATCTCAGAAGGTGTAACACACAAATATCATTCCAATTAACCACACTAATGTTCAAAATGACAAGCACAAGGGGACTTATATTAGATTGTTTAAATTGCTTATCTGTTTTAAAAAGCAAAAATCGTTTTATTTGTTTTAAAAATTCTCAATTAACACATTTTACGCAAGATTATTTTAAATACAGATTTTTTAAATACAAAATCGAGGTTAATATACAATAAAACCAAAAAAATAAAACAAACGATAACGATAATGAACTGTATAAAATCCAAAAATAAGGTTAATTAGGTGGTTTAATTAAAGTTAAGGGTCTAAATGCCATAACTTAATAACTCAGGTGCTGTATAACACACATAAATCATTTTAATTAGCCACTTATATTCAAAACCAGACGCACTAGAATATAGTATTTGGTAAATATTACTTAGTATTAGAAATTAATTAAGAAGCAATTAATTACCTACGGCATGATTTGGACGTGACTAATTTGTTATCTGGATTTACAGTGATTTTTAAGAAATAAAAAAAGAGGTTAATTTGTCTGTTCAAAATTAAGGGTCTAAAATCTATTAACCATTAGTTTCTATCTATGTTTGGAACACTAATGGTTAATAGAGTGATTTTTGTATTAACACACATCTAAGTACTAAAGGACTAAAAACTGTATGTAACTAAAACATCTAAGTATTTGGTAAATATTAAGGGAAAGTTATTATTTAGGACATAAATTTCGGACTTAATTATCAAAAACCTGAATTTGTTGGTTTTTGTTTAAGAATTGGTACATAACTATATAAGGGACATAAACAAGGAGTCAAGATAAGAGCATTTGTACCTTATTTAGAATAGATTTTAACCCTTAGTTTTTGATAATTAAATCTAAAAATAAACATTTTTCCAAATGTTAATAATACTGATTTATATTAATAAAACTGAGTAGAGTAAAATTATTACATATGAGTTTGAGATAAACGGACAACAAACTGCGACAGGACTTGCAGGCTAAAAACACTAAAAGTCTAAAAAAACAAATATGGATCTCCAGAGGAATTTTGAAACAGATTTTTTAAATCCGATTTTGTACTATAAATGTCAAACATGTTACACAAAAATAATTCTATGAACCACTAATGTTCAAAATAAGAATTCATAAGCACAAAGGACTAAAAACTGTAAATATAAAAAAACATAGGATTATTTGGGTAAATATTAATATTAGTAAAATTTAATTATAAGAAGCAATTGCCTACGGCAAGATTTGCAGTAGTGACGTGGCTAATTTGGTACTACTTATCTGATTTTCAGTGAATTTTAAGAAGAACAAAAAAATAAGGTTAATTAGTTGGCTTAAAGTTAATTGTCAAAACTCTAAATGCAATAAACCTAATAACTCAAAAGCTGTAACACAAAAAAATCACTCTATTAATTAACCACTAATGTTCCAAATCAAAACTAAGCACAAAAGACTACAAATTTTAAGTAACAAAAACATCTAGTACTACTAGTACTATTTAGTAAATCTTAAGATAAATCAGTACATATTTAATCATCATAAACCCGATCTTTTTTGTGGTTTTCGTTTAATATTTAATACTACCTATCAACGTAGACTCAGAGAAAAAAAAACAAATACTCCAGTAAAAAAAAAAAAAAGCATAATTGAGCATTTGTACCTAATTTTTAAATAGATTTTAACCACTAGTTTTTGATAATCAAGTCTAAAAATAAGTACTAAATGAACATTTTTCCAAATATTAATAATAGAAATTTAAGAACCAATTACCTACCACATGACTTGCAGGCTAAAAACACTTTAAAAAATCTATATAAAAAAAAAAAACAAATATGGATTTTTGAAACAGATTTTTTTAAATTTGATTTTGTACTAATATTGTTACATTAATATGATAATTAATAAATGAATATATTAATTAATTAATTTACCTACGGCAAGACTTGCAGTAGTGACGAGGCTGAGAGAGGTTGTAGTTGTTATAGTAACAGAATTTCGTGTCGCCGGAGTTACACCGTGGGCATGCTAGTGTTTCTGGCTGCGCCGGTGTTACTCCGCCGTGATGGTGGTGGTGTATAGGTGGTGTCACGCCTGAGTATTCTGACGTCATTTTAAGTAGAGTAGTGACTATTATTATGTGTTATGTAAATAAAGATATAGGGAGCGAGATGAGTGGGATTTTGGAAGTGGTTTTTTTATGATTTTATATTGGGAAGTTAACCCTGGTTTAGGTACGGTAGATATCGAACCCTGATGGTAAGCATGATATAATATCTGTTTTTTGGGGATTCTATCTGTCTTGCTTCGTTATTAGTTATGTTCACTACAAAATAATGTTTGATTTAGTGAGAGTCAAAAACTGTCACAAGTCTGTCACTAATTTAAAAAGTTGTCACAAATCTATCGTAGATTAACTAAACTGTCACAAAATCGTCACAAAACCGTCGCTAATAAACTCGTAACAAAAAATACCGTCACTAATCCCGAGTGGTTTTTTTTTTAATATAAATCCACAATTATTAATTAGTATGTAAAAATATACTCTATTCGTTACTATTTAATTGTCCATTATGAAACTACGTGCAATTTCGATTGGTTAATAACTTATATCAAAGTTGTCGGAATGAAGTTGATCATATAGTTAAAATGTTAAATTTTATGATTAGATTTATAAAAAAAAAATTCATTTTAACAATTTTGATACAAGTTCTTGGCCGGTCAAAATTGAACATATTTTCATAGTTGACAATTATAAATAAGAACGGAATGAGTAATTAATTTTTAAAAACATGGATTGTTAAGTATTGTTTAATTTGATAAATATAATGTAGCATAATAAATAAATAATAAAAATAATGAGCATCATGTAACTTAAACTAATCTTCATGTAGCATGTGTACTTATGTTTAAAAGTGTTTAAAAGTGTGTGTTTTATTTAATTAAGTATCAATAGTATGTACATTTTCATCATTTTTACAAATCGAAACTGAAAATGTTTTGGTCTGGTTTAGTGTTTTATCTTTGGATGGGACACTGAATCAGACCGACGTGCGTTCCAACCGGTTTCAGTATTCCTATGGGTTTTCAGGTTTAAGGTACGAGTTTTGCATTATAGCTCGGTTGGGACTCTTAACATACATTTCCGTCCGCTTTTATTTTTAAAATTTAATTATAACTACTAATAAATTATTAATTTTAGATTATCAATATGTTAATGTATTGCTTTCGACTTCAATTTTAACACTTTTATAAAAATAGGTTTAATAAAAAAGTTTAAATGGTCTTAGCACTGATAAATATATGATTATGATTATTTTGTCATGTCTATTGTTACTATTATTATTATTAAGCTAGTGTGTTGTTTTTCGGGTTTTCGGTCTTTAATTGATGCGGTTCGCTCACACATAAAAGTATAAAACCATAACCGAAGTGATTTGTATATATTCGGTTTCGGTATGATTCGGTCATGTGGTTATTTTCAATAAACCAAACCAAATCAGCTCGATTGAGTCGGTTCGGATATCTTATTTTTTTGCGGTTGCATATTTTGTGGTGTGTTTTTGAAAACTATCTATTTTCTTTCCCACTTTATAATGTTAATGAGGAGTATTATTTTACTTTGGGAAAATTTGCTAAAATGTTACCGAACTTATCTGCTTTTAGCAATTTGGTAACCAACCTAACACACTTTCTAATTCGGTACCCAACCTATACGTTTTTACTCCAATTTTATGCCTAAAATAACACACTTTCTAATTTGGTATCCAACACATACGTTTTCACTTCAATTAAGGGACTTAGCCAACCTTCGATAATCGGTTTTCAACTCATACTAAATTTCTTTTACTATTGAATAAATATTTGAAAGGTTCAATAAAAAAATTTATAATGAAATCACTACTTAGTAAGCTTGAGTTAATAAGATTGAAATGATCAAATGTGCATTGAGTCACTTAATTGGAATAAAAATATATATGCTGGTTAACAAATTAGAAAGTGTTTCAGTTTGGATATCAAATCGATAAAAACTAATTAGTTTATGTACTATTTTAGTATTTTTCGCTTTTAATTTGTGTTGTTTGTTATGGTCTTGTGAAGATATCTTTTTGGGAACTATTTTGAAAGTTTCATCATGCTATACTACTAAGTATTAAGTATTAAGGTTCCGTTTGTTATCAGTTTTTTCAGTTAAAAAATTGTTTTCAAAAATCAGTAGAAAAAAAACTTTCTTTCCAAAATATACACGAGTGTTTGATAAAAACTTAAAAAAGGTAACTTTCAACATATTAGCTAATAACTTTTTGTTTTTTCAATCAAAATAACTCAATGAGACATTTTTTTGATAAATTTTCATAATATTATATTTAAACGAGCAAGTAACACGTCAAATATACGAATAAAATTTTAGTTGATATAAGATCCATATTTATTTAAATTCTTAAAATAGTTGCGAGAAATCTATTAAAATGTTCAAAATATGTGGATTTTTTGCTTTTAGTTTTTCTAAATATATTGCTCAAAAATATAGATTTTTTAAAAAAATAAAAATAGAAGTGATACCAAAAGTATTTGATTTTTTAAAATAAAAAAGGTTTGATGTAAAATATGCACTAACTTAAAATTAAAATTGTACTGTAGTTTTGTAATGAGGTCATCGTGACTTCTTCTGCAGTTATGGGATTCGAGCTAGTTGTATTCCAATGAAACGGTGGAAGGTTGGTTTACCGATTATTGGAATAGTGTCTTTATACGGCTCCAAATTAAACTGATTTTTAGTTGTCTTTGTAAACCAATTTCAAAAGTGCTATTTTCTTAGGAAACTAATTTTAGAGATATTGAATAATTCTTCTACTTATAATAAATACCGACAACTCGTATTATTTAGGAAACTCACCTGTTATCATTGCTCCATAAGAAATTTAAAGTTGAACCGTGTATTTTTCATCCAAACCAGATCTTAATAATGGGCTTTCGGTGCTAGTAAAAAAGATCGGAGAAAATAGACTCTTAATTAGTGTATTCACGAATAAAGTAAGAATTTATCGAGCCATAAACTTTTAATCATAAGTTTTAGCAGATACAATTAGTGTTTTGAAGGCCGAAAGTCGTCATAAAAAATCAGTGTTAACACTGCCAATTTTATTTTTATAAAATTAAGCATATCTACGGATTTAATATTCTTACCGAGTTGACCAAACATATATGTGTATAAGAGTATAATGATTATATATAAATACCTACACATATATGTATATATCATATTCAAAATTGAAGGTCCAACGAGATAAGAAGCCCAAAGTATTTGTTTGTTAAATTGGGGTCTCTAACCGTTACCGTTACTTCTTAATAACTTTTGATAAAAAAAATAACGATGTCCATTTTTGCAACGAAAAACTTAAATATACTTAGCTAGCTCAAATCCCTTTTTGTTTCTTCACTCGGTTTTATCATACTTTATGTATTTTTAGAAACTTCAACCTTATTATTAAAACGAGGAAAAATATACAGACAACCATTTCAATATTTAAATAAACTTAAATTCATCGAGTGATCACGGTATAATTCGCCAAGTAACGCGTTGGCACGATTCTTAATTAGACGTAGATTCATTTCGATTTCTACTACTGTTCTTAGGAATGTTTGTTTTCCATTTATGAAACAAACAATATAAAGTTGAAGAACTCAAAACAACGCCAAATAACTTAATTATACACTTGTTTAATTGATCAAAATGTGCTTAACTTTGTAAGGAAGCAATTTTATTGTTTATTCTATCCACAAAAAGTGCTTTTATTAATCAAAACGTGTTTAACGGCGTTAATGTCAAACAATTTAAACAAACTAGAACTTTTAGTCAAAAAAGGGTCATGTTGGTGTCGTATATATAATACTATAGAATATAGTATGACGTTAGTCTCGTGATGCCTATATAATAGTGTACGACTAAATACTGCTATTATTTGTCTGCTTCTTTCCAATTGTTTAAATAAACCAGTAATAAAACAGAGAGCTTATCGTAATGGACAAATCTGAAGTGAAAAAAATATTTTCCCAAAGTGACCTACATCATCACTATAGTTTTTCGTTTAGCATGTGGTGAATTGTTACTCTAAGTTAATGTTTTAAAATACGTAAGTCGGGATTTAGGCATAAGTTGGTCGATTAACTGCTAATTTCGTCCAATTACAGTCTAATTCGCATAATTTTTTAAGTTTTTAGGTTATGACTAACGCCTAGGCTCTGTCTCATTTCTGGCTAAACGGACACTGTTTTTGTCCCGTATATAGTAGAGTAATTTAAAAGTATATAGATAACACTAACAGAATAACAGTAAATGATGAACTAATTTATATATCTATAATTCGCACAATTTGTCCCGTACGTGTTATTAGTGCTCTTTAGTGAATGAAAAGTGAAAACGTCAACTTAATACTTCTCCCTCCCGTTTCTAATTAATTATATTCTACGAAATTACGTGCAATTTTGATCTGCTTATAACATGTATCAAAATTATCGAAATGAAAATTTTCAAAAGTAAATCATATAATTTAATGTTTAAATTATATAATTAACTTTTAAAAAAATTCATTACGATAATTTTGATACAAGTTATTGATCGGTCAAAATTGTATGTAATTTTATACTCCCTCCGTTTCCAATAAATTGTACTCTACGAAATTACTTGCAATTTTGACCGGCTTATAACATGTATCAAAATTGTCGAAAGGATAAATTTTAAAATTAAATCATATAATTTAATATTTGAATTATATGATTAACTTTTAAAAAATTTCATTCCGATAATTTTGATACAATTTATTGACTATTTAAAATTATAGATAATTTCATAATGAATAATTAATTAGTAAAAAAGGAAGTAAATAATAATTAATCAGTAACGTACCATAGTAATGTACAATATTTTGTTGATGTAACACAAACCTGTTTTTGAATTTGCAACAAAGATATTTATCACGTTTCATCAAATAAAGTCCAAGTATGACGTGTGCAATGAGACAAGTGTGGCGTGAGAAAGTAACAAGAAAATTTGGTGGAAAACAGAGAAATAAAGTTTGAAAACAAAATAGAGGATTTGTTTCAGTTTCGACAAGATTATTGATGTCGGTAGGCGTGAGATGCAATTATTAAATTATCTGGGTTGTATGCAGACTGTATGTGCCTGATACAGACGACGGTTGTATTAGTAGAGAAGGTATAAGTCACGCCACGTAATAAAAACTCAATCTAACTAGGTTTCCAATATATTTATTTGAATTTTTAGTAGGTTTAATTTTTAATACGTGGCGTAATTTGTACCATTAGTGTCTGTATTAATAAAAAACGGATAAAACATAAGCCTTATTATATTTTCCATTTTGTATCCTCAAACCAATTCATATTGAGTTTAGATTTATGTACACATTATATAAATTAGTAGGGGCCGGTTTTGTTTGTTGGGAGTTGTATTTAATATAAAATTATTTCTTTAATTTTTCTATTGTTGTGATACATTGTATGTGGTTGTCCATATTCATGTATATGTTACATACATTGTGTATAACCTTTAATTTTATGATTTATGGCTTTCTAGCTTCTCGCATATACATGTATCTTGTTCCACCCCTCCACTATATAAATGGGTTGAACTTTTCATAGTTATGCACATATTCATACTTGAATAATAAGACGACTTTACTCTCTCTCCATACCATGTCGATACTTTGCTAATAGTTGTCACACAACACGTTATCGGCACTTTGCTTAAAGACAGAGTCAAGAAATCGCTAGATAGTTTCATTAGAAGGGAGTATACGGATCTATTTCTTCCTCGAAGAGTTAGAAAGATGGTTTATTGGGTTGTTAGATCACATATCGATCATCCTTTCGCATTTCCGAATTAAGGTACATAATTTCTACTTGTAATAAAATGTAGAAATTGCATGATTAATCAAGAATAGAACCGGAAATCTCATGTTTAAGATTTATATCACATGATGGATGTTTTTTTTGATGAAAAATTGCTATTGGAACCCATGTATGTCACTTATTAAACGAGTTATAACTTGTATAGTTAGACATAATAAACTGTCGGACGTAAACTGTCACTTTTAGAACATTGAAGGACTAATCTGTAACTAACTGAAACATTAGGGTCTCTCTGTAAAGCTCCTGAAACTATAGGACCAGAGCTGTAATTACCCTTAAAATGCAAATAGTTTCCTGTATTTACACTCGTAGTCCCTGTAGTTACTCCTTATATACAGAATAGTATATATGTACGAGTTTACCCAATGCTTTAGTCCGAAAATACTTATTTACATGCAAATAATCTAAGATTTAATTGCTACAACTTCTAAAATTTGTAGAAATCTTATAGAAAATACCTCTTGTATGATAACATTAATTTCTTGTGTGACATTAACTAATTTAACCTCTTAGCATGCCACCATTTATTGCCTATGAATTGATATAACATATGCGATGTATTAATTACCCATAAAAAATGGCAAAAGTCACATTTTAGTGTTGGATTGAATAATAACTCATGTGGTTTAATATTACTACTCCATGTTAGGACTAATTTACATGAGTATGGCATGCCTTTATATTACGATATCGTTGAATGCTATTTTATCTTGTCACATAAAAGCCCGTAGACATTTATATGTTACGTGAGCTTATAAATTGTCTCGAATTTGAACATTTTACAAGGTATCTCTTTTGAGTAGAAATTTTTCTCAAGCTTAAACATTTAGATATAGCTTTTGAGTTGAAAATTTATGAAATCCGGTATATGTATTCACATTTAAATTGGAATAATTATGAATCTTTCCCAAATAGGCTCACCTATTTGGATACGATGTCTAGGAAAGAGAAAGGCGGAAGTCGCCCTCCTAATGAGGTCGGTTTTTAAGTGGCCGTGTTCAAGTAGAGCTACCGAAAGGGGTTGAGTAAATAATAAGTTTCCCGAGTGTGTTTATATAGGTGTTTTTTTTGCCGAATTGGTGTCTCAGTATCGACCTGTCGTTCGATCAATGAGAACCTATTCACAAAAGCAAAACTTGTGTTTTTCGAACCTGCCGTTTTGAAACAAAGTTTCTGCTTATAAAAACCATAATCGACATATAAACCTGTCGTTTTATATGATAATTAATCTAGAACTCTCAACACATGTTGGATGCCATCTATGATGAGGAAAATTGCAAAACATACTTACAAAATGATTGTTTAGACGATGATGTTATTTCATCACCACAGTTCGTCACCCTGATGTGTGCAAATGTGATGCCATATTTTTTTTGGATACCATCTTTGATGAGTAAAACACGAGCTTGTTGTTACTCATAAGATGAAGGCTAAGGCGTTGATTTTATTCCGCCGCCACATTTGAGACGTGATGACGTCTATGGTGAACAAATATCTGAAATTGACATATTGGAGCAATCCTTCACCAAAATACTAGCTTGGAAATTGTATTCCTTAAGCAGTATCGTGAATTTATATTCACCATGTTCCTTTATCACCCATCTGTTATTGGATAAGAAAATTACCCAGGTGAGTAGTTTTAATCCTATTGGGTCAATGGCGAATTGTTTGCCTGATATTAATGCTCTTCGTGTACATTTTTTTCCACGAATCGAGAACCGAGACAAATGTTATTTGTCTCGAGCTGTCGTGATCCGATTAATCGCCTAGCCAAGCGAGATTTTAGACAATCATCAAAATCGAAAACCTGTGGCTCCAAGACAGTAATTGAAAGGAATGATATGGCCCGTTGTCACAAAGCAAGAGATAATGCTCAAGGAGCCAACTCTATGCTATAAAGACAAAGTTCATGCACGGTTACTCCTTAAATAGTTCACAACTATTATAAAGGTGGAAAAACCGATGCTAATGTGGTTAAAGTTAACTGAAAGGAAATTCTTGAGACCCCCGGTTTTGTGGCTCAAATGAGTTTGATACCTTTTTTTATTGATTTTGATAAATCATTGAGACATTTTTCGCTCATCTGGATTATGTTTTTCCATTTGGATTATGATTTTTCCATTTGGACATACTTTTGAATTATGGTTTGCATGTTTACGAAATTTCTTGAAATAATTTAAAGTGTTTTTGAGTAAATTCCTTTGACAAATGTGACCAAACTTTAAATTATGAAATTTTAGGCAATACTTGTATGGTAGTTGATTTTTTTGGAAATAGTGGGTAACAATGTACCACATAATTTCACCAACTATTTGCCTAAAAGAGTACTCAGTGACAACGATTCTGGACCTGTCGTTCCAAATCAAAATCTTTGGTAAAACCAAATTGATTTGTCAAATATGAGATCTTATACTCATGTAGGTCCTGCCGTATCTTGTTGAGTTATAAAATATTCGAGAAAACCAGTGTTATCTGGTAATAGCTCATGAAAGAATTAAAATTTCTTTACATAGCCTCCATTCAATACGATCAAAAGCGTATTTTAGAGGAGTTGAAATGTCTTTCAAGTGGTTTCTACCACAATTTTTAAAAGCATTTAAAGTTAATTTATCATTTCGCCTGTTGTCGAAATGATAAATGATTTAGATGCTAAGACATGATTGTCTATACTATCATTCGCCTGTCGTCGATTGATTAGAGCATTTTGATATTGTGGCATTGACCGGATGAGATATTCCCGGGTCAAAAGACGATGCTTGATTTATAATCGCATCGCATTTGGATTCTCTCTAAGAATATATTTTGTGATTAATCCGAAATTCATGCGATTAATGCTCACTTTGAAAGACTAGTATGTGTAAAGATCACGAAATGAACTCGTAGAATTCTTGTAAAGAATTGAAGGAGTTATAGTGGACTTATCCAACCATAAGACGAACCAGAAATATAAATGGTTATGGTTGATGCATCGACAATATGGTCACATTTTAATGTTGTCCACATAAATGCAGCATTTTCCAAACTTTTAGCCCTATTATTAAGTTGATGGCTCATGATCCGGATTATCCTGAAAATTCTAGTCGACTTGATAATTCCGAAGAGTAAGAATCGAAATTTCGATTTGAATTACTTGACTTTGAAAATTGAAATTGAACATCCTGTCGACTATGTTCATATCCAAATGGACTCACGAAAAGTTTGATGATGCGACTGCAAATGGTTGCACGCACTTCTTGGTCTTGCGCACCAAAATTTATATTTCCGTATGGGGTCATGCTATTTTGCTGCATTGGTCCGTCTGAGGCCCATAATCACTCAAAACACTAAATGCGCACCAGTTGGTTACTGGTTATGAGCCAGACGCCTCATATGAACGCGTGCTTGAGTGCTTAATATTTTGATTGAGCCGCTATAGCGTTCAAAATATGGACCTCTGAAGGAGACATAAGTCGATTATGAATCTCCTGCCTATCATTTGATAGAGTAACCTTGGCAATCGATCTCTTTACCGCATGATATGCGAAAGTGGCATCGCTAAGACTGTTCTCCCCGTCGTTAGGGGGAGATTTGCACGTTACCGTTGATAAGGAACGACGTGAAGTAACGTGGCATAACCCACTCGGTCTTAGCTTGATCCCAAAATTACACTTAGTGATAAGTAAGTGCATAGACTCCCTCAAGTCTAACTAAATAACAAACGCATTTAATGACTTTATGAAATGTCACGAGATCATTTATACCTGCTGCAAAATGCTTGCAAGGATAGACGTCCTTGTCGGACGCCATGTTCCAGTCGTAACACGTTGCTTTGGCCGAACCCGCCAAGCAAAGGACGCTGCCGTCGACCGTCAGTCTGTCATCCTTCCCAAGATACGAGAAAGTTGACCGGTTCTTAATTCGTTCAGCCCCAGAGGTGCTGAACTGAAACTCGTTTGTCGCACGAGATTATAAAGGATCAAGGAGATGTGTGATTTCCTCCTCATCCTAAGAATCTCGAAATATCTGTCGATCATGATATCTTAGACGATATTGAAGCGAAACGAGACTGTCATTGATTACTTGTTCATATATTCGGTGACGACTGATAATATGAGCAAATTATGACAGAGAACCATGTACCGTTGCCTGAAGTCAACGTAGAATAGACTGGACTAATGAAAACTTGCAATCCAAGTAGACTCCTTAGTGAAAGTGTGTTCGGACCTGTAGCTCCAACACCACCAATGTTAAACGAGTTCGTTTATTTGGTTATTCGTAAGAAAAAGTGATGAGAATAATGAGATTGTAGAATGCTCGCCTAGTAGCGCAATGCTTCTCTCACATCTTGGAATTGATTACGAGATGGTTGATTTCATCGTAATGGACATTATAACGGTCCCCTACTTTATCAGTTTAGTAGTTTTCCAAAAACTGATTATACAGCATGTGATTGTGGTCACTGTTTTATCTCTATGAGAATTTAGACAAAGAGATATAGATGAAGGTCCCTGTGTGACTTCATAATGCTTGAATCAAGTAGTTCCTGACCACGGAACACGATCTCAATTAAATGAGACGTTCACTATATGGATTAATATAATCCGAGCAGATGTGGTATACCCGCCTAAGTGAGTACTTGATTAGCTTGGGATACTTGAACAAGTATTATGCCCTTGCGTGTTTTATTACGCGATCCATTTTTGGATTTGCCTTCGAGATGAAGGATTTTGGGAAGACACGGTAGTAACTCGGCCTGATGATCGAGTCCCATAAAGATTGAATCTAAGTCCATGATTCAGACTACACCCAGAAGGTGTTTTGACGCTTAGTAAGTCGTCAAATTCTCCCATGATCGTTCGATCACTAGCCATTGATATAGACCCATTCCGTCCCTGGAGTGACGTTGAAGAGATATCGAACCATGATGTTCATATCCGAGTACAATAAGCGCACCAATGTAGTTGGTCTAATGTGCTAAGACGAACATCTCGTCTACTGTAAATTATATAGCTCGACATAGCATCGCGCTAACATGCTGCCATGACAATGGCCTTAAAGACATTTTTTCATTACCTTAAAGGTTACTTATCAGATCTGCATAAGGGACGTTCCCAATCTTGTTATGTCTTTACCATCGGGAACACGACGATATCTTGAAGGTCTCGTAAATAGACCATAGTGGCTACTTCGACGAACCACTCTAAGCTACTTGCGCTCTACGAGGTGACTAGAGAGTGTGTATGGCTTCGAGCGGTTATTGGCCATATTAGAAGTACATGTGATCTTACTTACGATCCTGATGAACCAGTTGTCATTTATGAGGACAACACCGCTGTTATTGATCAAGTGAAACATGGTTACATCAAAAGTGATGCCACTAAGCATATCTTGTCAAAGTTGTTCTTTATACATGAACAACAAACTCTTCAAAGTATTGAAGTGAAGCATATTGGATCCGAGAACAATCATGCAGACTTGTTCACCAAGTCACTGCCAAAATATTCGTTCCCAAAACATGTTAGAGCGATCAGACTTAGGAAGCTCTCCAAGCTTTCCTAAACGACATGTTTCCATGCACCCTGTTGTGTGCAAGTGAGGGGGAGCATCCTGACGTATGCTTATCACCCTGTTGTGAGTATCCTCACATATGGTTAGCATCCTAGTGCGTGCAAGTGAGAAAGAGCATCCTGACGTATGATTAGTTCTCACTAGTTATTATTTCCGCACCCAGTTGTGTGCATGTGAGGGGGAGCATGAATGGTTGCATGTGTACTCTTTTTGTCCTTAGTTCAAGGGTTTGTCCCACTGGGTTTACCTTGATAAGGTTTTTAGCGAGACACATTTCTAATCCCGTTCTCACTTATGATTGCCGAAATCAGGGGGGAGTATCCAGTTGTATACTTCTAACCATCGTGCACTCTTTTGTCCTTCGATTAGAGTTTTGTCCCACAGGGTTTTCTCTAACAAGGTTTTAATGATGCACACTGTGTATAGTTATTTCTCCCGTTTTTACTGACAGTTATACACTCTTTTGTCCTTCGACCAAGTTTTTTCCCACTGGGTTTTCTTGGCAAGGTTTTGATGAGGCACATATTTTCTAGTCAGTTCATTCACGCACTCAATGGCGTTTCGGCCCACTTCATTCGGCAACACCTTTTTTTTTCCTATGATCCGGTTTTTGTCCCACATCGGGTTTTCCGGGCTTGAGGTTTTATGTGTTTGCAATAGCGAATGCGACTCAACAACTCATCAGAGTCTATGAAGACGAGGAGCTTGCAGTATGTTTGGACACCCAAGGGGGAGTGTTGTGATACATTGTATGTGGTTGTCCATATTCATGTATAGGTTACATACATTGTGTATAACATTTAAGTTTATGACTTATGACTTTCTAGCATCTCGCATATACATGTATCTTGTTCCACCCCTCCACTATATAAATGTGTTGAACTCTTCATAGTTATACACATATTCATACCTGAATAAGACGACTTTACTCTCTCTCCATACTATGTCGATACTTTGCTAATAGTTGTCACACAACACCTATTACGTTAAAAACTAAATTATAATATGAAATTCTTTTCTTATTGTATTTTTTGTCTTTGGGAGCCGATGTCCAATCCACTGGCAATGAGGCAAGACTTGTATAGGCCTAGCCTGAAAATATACTACGAGTACTTTATAAAAGTGAAAAAGTGAGTTACCTAACTCAGAGTCAAATATCACACTTCCGTACTGTATTATCATCTTTGAGATTTGGGCAAAATTTTATAGTAAAACGTAGTTCTATCAAAGATCAATGTACCCAATTTTGTGAAAATAATTACAAAAATACTCCATCCGTGTCACATTATAAGTTTTATACGAAACCTTTTATACAAAATCACGTGCAAATTTAACTGTCAAATAACTCGTATTCAAATTGTAGATTGTTTTAAAAAACAATCTATCATATAATTTAACATTTAAACTATGTAGAATTTTTTCAAAAGTTTAGTTTCGACAATTTGGTTACATGTTAAAAGATGGCCAAAGTTGCATTTTGTTTTGCATATGACTTAAAAAGTGGGACGGAGGAGAACCCGACTAACTTTAACTTTTTCCCTTCAGACATTGTTTTGAAACAGATAACAAAATTCTAAACACACACAAAAAAAACTAACAGTCTACAACGTAAATAGAAAATGATGTAATTAGACTTGACGAACAGAATACATGTCGTAGTTGGTTCTTTTGCTTAATAAGTACGATCACGTCCTACCCGTTCCGGTGATTTGGTGAATTGTGTTAGCTAAGAAGTTACATTATTCATCACGTTATCTGCTAAATTTATAATCTGACCGTCTTGGGAAATTTACTTTGACAGCTTAGACTAAACCTCACATTTAGAGATAACAATATTTAGTGTCAGATTTTATTTTCTCTTGTAACTGTAACATCACATTTATAGAGATTTCGCACCGTTTATCTTACACTTTTTCTCATATTTAACTTAATTAACATCACTTTTATATTTTTAAGTTAACGGTTTAACTTTATACATTTTTCAGCTTACCTATCAAATTTATTATCATAACTAAATATTACTATATTTTAACATATTTCTATCATTTTTTTAAACCCAAATTAATTTACTAAAACAATCACATTAAATAACTTACAAGTTTTTTCGTATTTAAAGTAAAAAAATACACTTTTACAACTTAGAAGTAAACGTTTTGGTTTATACAAATTATCAGCATTTTTATCAATTTCTCTATTAAAATTATACAATTCATCTTTTTGTTATTTTATTAATTTATATGTGAAAAATACAAATAAATGAGAGAGAATAAGAGAAAAGTAAGAGAGATAAATTATTATTTTAATTATAAATGAACATTTTGATTCATTGTATTTAAGTGATATTTGAGTTTATGTAAATTTAATATAATTGATATAAAAACGGATACATGTATAATTTTAGAATGAGTTCGTGTTTCCCTCCATTTTATATTCTATATTGATACTATCACGGATCGTCAATTACTATGAACTTTTTTGAAACTGATGATTTGTTTAAATGTAAAGAAAAATGCTACAGTATTTTATGTGTTTTACAAATTTAATTTTCAATGTAAAATACTTGTAAAAAAAACTATTCATATTAAAAATGTACTTAATGGAACAAATGTAGCACGTATACTTAATTTTATTTTATTTGAGTAGTCAGTATCGTTCCGGTACGACATTTTAAATACCATTGACTTTTCTTTTATTTGACCATTTCGGTACGATTTGTAATTTATAAACTGAATCATATATATATATATATACAAATATTTTTTTTTAATGACGTAACATGATCGTACCGTTTTGTCATATCGGTACAATACTCGTACATGTACCCATGTAACCGTGCAACGTAGGATGGAACCAAAACTCAGTATTTTCTTACCTTAATAAATTTGCCGAAAGTTCTAATATTAATATTTTGTTTTATTTTACTAATGAGCACCACAAAAAAATGGATTACTTTTTAAATTCCATTAGTATTTAATAAATGAAAGCTACATTCATTCAAAAAGATTGATTGTCACTACCAATTTATGTCAAATATAATATAAAAATAGATCCTTATAGTTAAAGGTAAAGGGACCAATTCAACATCTAAAATTAAATTAAAGTTATTGTGTAAGAGTGTAAGATAAAACTAACACAAACTAACTAGACAAATATAGATATCTTAAACGTTAAGCGTTGCTAAATATTTTAAATAAATTTACATTTTTCAGGATGTGACACAAGAGGATATAAAAAATTATTTTAACAGCCACCGCCACAAGCCCGTTTAACTAGTGACAGAGTCTGAGGTTCTCTGTTTTTTTCATGCTTATTTCATTATTTGTTTGTTTCATTCTGTACTCTTTCTTGACAGGTCTATCACTTGCTACAATAAAATTAAAGCAACATAATAGAGTTGCCTATACTGTTCGGATCCATTTTTCTGACTTAAATAAGGCTGGTTCTATCTGTTTCGGTTAGATTTTTGGTAAAAACGAAATCAAAATCAAGAAGATTTTTCGGTTCGTTATTTTTCGGTTTCGCTAATTTATTTTTTGGATCGAATCGGACCGGTTTTTTTCGGTCCGATTTCGGGGTTTTTCGGTCTTTTTCGGAATTTTTTGGTTTTTTTCGGTTTTTCGGTTTTATTATAAACCGAAACCGACCCGAAAAAGTTTCGGTTTTTCCGGATTTTCGCCCGGCCTTACTAATTACTGTTAGTCCACTGTTATTTATGGTATGTCACATACTAAAAAGTTAACACATATTAATGAACCCAATAATATCTATATAAAATTAATTCAAAATTAAAAGTAAAAAATATTATTGGTTGACACACCATAAATAATAGTGCATTTTGGAATGAACACCGAACGACTAACATTATCATGAATCTAGTCCACTATTATTTAGGATGTGTCGCATACTAAAAACATAACAGCGATAAATGAAGGCAAAAATATCTATCCTAAATTTAATTCAAAATTAAAACTAAAAAATGAAAAAAATCTAACACATGTTAATGAACCCAAACATATTTACCCTAAAGTTAATTTAAAATTAAAATTAAAACTAAAAAATATTATTGGTTGACACATCTTAAATAATAGTGCATCGGTTTCATATAATTGTTTTTCCATATGTTAAAATAATATAAAAAAAATTACAAACTTTTTATTGTTACTCGGATGAAATTGCATTATCTACTTGTTTAAAAGAACATGGCAAACTGCCCTGGAAAATTCAAGGAAGAAAAAGACCGATAAACTAAAAATAAAATCGAAAAATAACCGAAAAAACCAAAATCGGACCGAAAAAACCCGGTCCGGTTCGATCCACAAAATAAAAAAACTGAAACCAAAAAAATTAAACCAAAAGATCTACCTGGTTTCGATTTCGGTTTCGATTATAAAAAAACCGAACCGAATCGGATCGAATCCAGCCCTACCAATTATAGCAGACTACCTTGAATTTTTTGAATCCATCCAAAACCAATCCATAATATTCTCCCAGATATAACTACTATTTTTTGAATTTTATTATTTATTTTTTCTATTTAAAAAATATTAGATTTATTATAACTTTTTCATATCTCCAAAATTACTTGATATTCATTTATTTATATTATTTAAATATTAAGTCATATCTTGAGTAATTATATAACACCAACTAGACCAAACAAAAAATATTATAAAAAATTATGAGCAACACTTTTTGTTTTTTATATTTGAGGAATATTTTAATTACATGTAAAGTTTGAGGATTAATAAGGGAAATGGATTTATGATGTTTTTTTGTTAAAAAAAATGGTTTCGAATAACATTTCTATATTGATTGCTCTAAAACAGTAAATTACCCGGAAAATTCCTCATTATCTTAACAAAGGCCATGTTTTTTACGTGTTTACTCAAATATTGTGTTTGGTAGCATTATTGGAAGGTGGGGATTAAATTAAAGGATTATGATAAATGGAGACCGATCTTGAATTTTCCTTTTGAAAAATAAACGAATCCCTCCGTTCCCTACGTGTAATTTTGACTGCCTTATAACTTATATTAAAATTGTCGAAATAATTTTTTTTTAAATTTAATCATAAAATTTAATATTTTCTCTATTTTTTCCCCAAAAAATACAAATTTTAAGAATTGTTTGGTTACATCTTTTGTTAGGTAAGATCGTAGTAGATGATGTCTCATGGGTCTCACAAACTGTGTTTCACTATGTTTTTATGTTCGGACTATATATTCGAGTCAGACTCTAATTGCTATACACATGAATGTATTTGAAAAGTCACATGAGAATGATATTTATAGTCACAGGATTACAAGCGTAAGAGTATTTTCTAATCCCGACATAATCGCAGACTCCTATCCAGACTTATTATCCTGGTTCTATAAGTCTCACAACCAAGACTTATTATCCTGGTTCTATAAGTCTCACAACCAAACGACGTTAGTGTTTCAACATATCCAAAATTATTAGAAAAAAAAATAGCTTTAGAATATGAGTAGACCATTCAAATACTCTTCACCAAGACATTCGAAGTCTTATAATATGAGTAGACCATTCAAATGCTCTGGAAGGAAGAAACCAAGTTTACACATCCATTCAGTACACAGGAATGAATGTTAATAATTGTAAAAAAAAATGAGCATACAAAGAAGCTGGTCAGTTTATGCAATTAATATGCTATATAGTACAAAATTGGAAATGTTACCTTTTTGAAACTTGAAGACAATAATCTGAAATCAGAGATTGTAAATGCTCACGTTTACATCATGACTACTTGATAGATGCCTATAGTGAACTTGGTATCCTGAATGACATTATCACATCGACTAAGTGGACGAAACCATCGTCGGGTTTGCGAAGATAAACACAGATGCGTTTATAAAGTTGCCTAATACTAAACCAGGAGAAAGCCTTGTAGTACGCGATAATTCGGGTGGCGTGATTGATATTTGATGCAGAGTTTTTGTGGGTGCATCTCCTCGATCTTATCACTGAGTCGTTTACACTTCGTTTGGCTTATCAAAAAGCAAAAGAAATGAGTTGGTCTCATTGTATGTTCGAATCCGATAATAAGGATCTGATAAGTTGTGTGTCTAACTTTCTCACGACGGGTATATCAGAGATAATGACCATAATTGAAGATATCATTAATATCCGAGGTGATAGCGATTGGATTTTCGTTTGGTTGCCTAGAGCGTCTAACAAACCGGCTAATTAACTCGTCGTTTTTACTAGTGAAAGTGGTATTCATACGTTTTTATAAATTTGGTCTGACCAACTGTGGTCGTTGATCGACTCTAATTTATCATAACTTTTATTTATAAATATATCTCTTTAAAAAAAAAAAAAAAGGCCCCTCACAATAAGGGAGCACTCATACTCCTAGTTTCTAGGCCATATGATTGTTTTTTTTTTTTTTTTATAGAATGAAAGGATGTGATTAATTAGGATATAACTAAAATAAAAATACAAGAAATAAAAGGGGGCCATATCTCTATATACATACAAAAAAAATAATATTTATAACACAATAAAACCCAAATAAAAATATAGAACCCTAGTTGTGACTACACTTAATTTAAATATTTATATATAAGTTTAAGGGGATGATATATGTATACCATAAAAAACACCCAAATTGACACTTTTTTTTGTAAAAACGCTCCAAATCAATATTTGATTAATGCAAATCTCCACGGTTTCACGACGGGAACACAAATATGAGTCTTGTTTTTTTTTTTTTTTCTGAAATGTATAATGACATGTTTTGAATTTTTAAATTTTACCATAATTTCGAAAACATGTCATTATACATTTCGGAAAAAAAACAAGACGCATATTTGTGTTCCCGTCGTGAAACCGGGGAGATTTGCATTAGCCAAATTTTGATTTGGAGCGTTTTTACAAAAAAAGTGTCCAAATTGATGTCTAAGTTGATGTTCATATAACATTTTCCTAAGTTTAAATTTATAAAAACCAAAAAAATAATTAGAACCCTAATTATGACTAAGCTAAATTTAAATATTAATTAAAATAAAAATAAATGATTGTAATAAATTTTTCAAGGAGCAAGAAGGGGCCACTACAAAATAATGTTTGATTTAATGAGAGCCAAAAACTATCACAAGTCTGTCGCTAATTTAAAAAGATGTCATAAATCCGTCGCAAATTGACTAAACTGTCACAAAACCGTCACAAAAACCGTCGCTAATAAGCTCGTACAAAAAATACCGTCACTAATTCGGTTGCTATTTAGTTTTTTTTTTTTTTTTTTTTTGTAGTGGACGAGACTATGGTCGGTATTTGCACTAGATAAAGGAAAGGAGTGGGAGACATTTAAGGAGCAAAAGTGTTTTTATCAAGTATTTTTTCCTTTTATATTGTCAATTATTACAAAACTTTGATAATTACAAACCGTTCAACAGTAGATTGTTAAACATCAAATCTGATTAGTATTATGAAGACAGACATTGGAAAAAGATTTAGATTTTTAGAAGATCATGCTTGTTCAACATTTCCATGTTTTTAACTTTTGTTGGGGGTTAAATTAGTAAAATGACTCATTTTATCCTAATAAATCACTTATCAAGCAAAAATTCATTTGCCAACTTATCTGTCCAGGTGTTAAAGTTAATGGCAAGTTCATACTGTAACGCGACTTCGTGACCATTTGATGAAATAAGATTACATACACACTAGACATGAACTCGCATTAATATCTTAAACAAACTTCACTATAATACATATTTGATTACCAAATTAGCAAAAAACTCACAGCAAACAGAGTGATTTAACATTACACTGTGGAACTAGAGACCTTGCTAATTCCATAGGAAATCTGTGAAAATTACTTAATCCAACTAACTTAAGAGAGGGCTCAAGTGCTTCGTTCGAAGTTCGAAGCTCAAAGCAAGAGAAAACATTTTTGGATTTGGCTTTTTTACTTTTTTCTTTTCAAAGTTTTCTCGGCTTAATATATGCAAGCATGGCATCTAGTTTGCGAGTGGTGAGTCCAAGAGTATTAACATTAGCTTCTTCTCCATCTTTTAGCCTCCACTCGAAATCTTGTACCAATCTTGCGATTGAGGTACACGCAATTAGCATAGCTTGAAGAGAACCCGCACACACTCTCTTTCCCCCTCCAAAAGCCATTGTCTTGAATAAATCGTTTTGATCATATTTTTTGTTGAGAAATCGCTCGGGGTTCCATTCCTCGGGATTGTCCCACATTTTCTCGTCCATGTTACAACCGAAGATATTTATAGCAATCTATGCCAAAAAAGAAATTATCATGACACCTAAGAATATGATAGATAGGCGCATAACGTCATTCGTGTATCCGACACTAAATGTGATATTGAATTCTCTAAATCAAGATCTCTTACAATGAAAAGAGAAGTTATTATTCAATCCTGTGTCTCATAAATATATAAACTAGAAAAGTTGATATTTAAAATCTTGACAGAAGAGTTTTTTATAGAAATAATTTACTAGGAAGATCAATGTTTAGATGTTGCTTCAACCAGGATTAAGCAAAACAGGATTGCTTAAATTTTTGAAAGCTCGAAACTGTTAAGCTCTAAATGCTTGCACATTCCAGTGTAATTTTCATGATAAACATAAAGGTTAATGCGAGCAAAAGAGTAATAACCCCCAAAACATTAAGGAAAAAAACCAATTTACCTCACTACCAGAAGGGACATGATATCCTTCTAACTCGGTATCTTCATGGACATATCTTAGAGGAACTACTGGTACCGGACTGTGTTTTCTTAAAGTTTCATGAAAAACCGCCAATAGGTAAGGAAGCTTGCACAGATTTTCCTCGGTAATGTTTTCGGGCCCAGAAACACTTTGGATTTCTTGGTATATCCTTTCCTGTAAAATTGGAATAGAAAAGAAAATAGCACTTTAGAAAACAGCTCATTTGATTAATTCTAGTATTGTTTGTCAACTGACATTTCTGTTTTGTTTTGTTTTCTTTTGTTTCGTTTCTCTACATTTTCACTTTTCCTGGATTATATACCTTAACGTTCGAAGACTAAGAATTTATAAAAATGCAGGCAAGAAGGTGACTAGTCGAGTGAATATTGTCATACTGCAATTACCTGGCGCTTAGGATCTTTAGAAAGTTCATACATGGCCCATTCTGTGGTGATCAATGTAGTATCAGATGTTTCAATAATCACCTCCCAGAGCAACATAGCCTTTTGTTTATCCGAGAGAGTTTTCTCTTCAGATGTCAAATAATCCAGATAACAGTTCACTCCCTAAAACGAAAAATATCATCCAAGTTAGTCCATATACTTCTATAACTGAAATATAAGTAGTAATTGAGGTCCATCATAGTTTCGTATGCTAGAGTCATTTCACTAGATTCCAACTTTGTTTACAAACCTACAATATTTAGCAATTAATACACTAAGATTAAATTCTTAGGGGATTTGGACGAATACTGTACCAACTAGAAAAAGAAAAGTATAGGTTGAGTGAGGACTAATCAGTCACAACCACCAAATAGTTTAGGCAATAGTCAATTATGTTTTTACAATTTTATCACGTTGTTTACCAATGTTGGGCCTTAGTCTAATGATTTTTCTCCTTCAGGTGTAAAAAAGCGAGGAAACAAATGGTATATTGGGGTTCAGATCAAAAGGTTTTGTTAGGTTGGGGCACAAAAGGGAAAAAAGAACATGTTAAATTGGCGTACAAAACTATAACAGCCGTATATATTGTTTTCAGCAAAGCTAAGGTTACTACCTCGCCTTTAGCTAGTCGTTTACTTTGCTCTTCTACGAGAGCTTTCATTACTGCTTGCCTACGTATATCCATCCTATCAATTTTATTTTCGAGACTTTTATTTGGGACCCATTGTAGATACGGAAAAAAATCTCTCCAGTCCACGTCAATCGCCCCTTCCATGGGGTCATGTACTAAAATTTTGAATATTTCGTGTCTTGAAAAGGTGGTGTCTAGCTCCTCGACATATATGGAACTAACATCTTTGCCAATTGCCTGCCATAATTTCCAATTTTCATTAAAACTATATGCATATATAGCCAATAAGTTGTGCGGAAAACTGGATAAGACATGGGTAAAATAGCTGATAGGCAATAAATTCATGCATATTCGTGCTTTTTGAAATTTGGTATAAAATTCCAGTTGTAAAAACTATGCTTATATCAGTCCATAAGCAAAACAGAGGTGAGCATAGTCATACATCTGGATTTTTGCTCGAGATGTGAACATGTCAAAAGCACGATATTTGTGTAGTGTTCCCAAGTATCCACCATCTAAGAGATGTTCTTGTTACTTAAATGATAGTGAACATCTTTTTGAGCTTTTAAACATGTACAAAATCATTAGTATGAGTGAATAGTGATTGATCAAGTAATTTGCAAGCATGAAATTACCTAACTAAACTTTTGTCCAAATACTAGCGCAGAGAAATGGTTTTTAATACACCTATATCACTACAAAAAAAATGTCAGCTTACCATCAGAGCATTTGTTGCTAAACTGATGGTAAAATGAGTGTCGCTAAATTTAGCAACAGTTTAACAATGTTTTTTGGGCAAATAGAACTTTAAGATCTGTGAATGAAAAGAGAAGTTATTATTCAATCCCCTACACATTAGCATTGCAAAATTCATATGTGAAACATAATATAGATCTGTGAATTAATTATCAAACGAACTTTAACCAACCAAACGAAATTAAACTACCAAGTTCATGCCGCACGGCGGTTCTATTTATCCAAACTGTAGCATGAACTTGGTAGTTTAATTTCGTTTGATTGGTTAAAGTTCGTTTGATAATTAATTCATAGGTTCTATATTATGTTTCAAATTTGAATTTTGCAATGCTAATGTGTAGGGGGAATAAACTATTAAACTCCAAGTATTTGTCAAATCCAATGACAAAATGAGAGATTGTTAGAACTCAATGTGACTTGCTAAATTTACTTAATTTATTGTCGTATTAGATTATGCCCAAATACTTGTGTATTATACTTGCAGTAAAAATTACTGATATTGCTGGTTACAACTGGCAGTTGCAACCTGCTTAGGCAGATTCTGTAGAAATATGTGATTCCTACATTTAGTTGATTTGCCAAATATTTTATTAATGCAGTTGATATTCTCATAATTCTATACAGGTATGTTATATGTTTTGAGAATATTTGTGTATTAAAAAAAGGTAATTATCTTTCCAAATTATGTGAGATTTGTTTTTAAAAAGATATTATCTTATGAAAAAATTTGTTCTATTTCTTAAATTTTGCTAAATAAAATCTCTTATTTATCACAAATTCAGTCTTATACGAATGATTAGTTATTTGTTTGGTGAGTATAAATTTGAATCATGTTTGGATATATATTGTTCCATATATAAAACTATCAAAAATATTGTTACGTGTGAATCTTTTTGAATATATATATTATCTCCTAAATATATGTTACCTTCTGCTAACAGATTTGATTAAATTTGTTTGTGCCAACTAAATCTCTTTTTTACAAGCAAGAATATGCGGAATTCTTGAAGATTGAAGATAAGGGCATGCGAAGATTTGACAGAATTTTATTCTTATAAATAGTCTCATAATTGCTTGTAAAAAGTTGTGTGTTCTAAACTTATAAAAAACTCAACTTAAAGAGAATACACGTGAGCAAAAAATATGAGAGTAACAATGACAGGATGTTATTGTTTATAAGTAGTATTTATTTAGTAATAGCAAAATAGTGATAGGCAGAAAAGTATAGAGGGGGTCTCAGAGTTTTCATAAGTCTTATGTCCTATTTTGTACGCTTGAAATAATACTACAAACTGAGTGACTGTTCCGCAAACGTAGCCCTGAAATTAGGGGTGAATTTCGTTACAAACGTCTTGTGCTATTTTGTTTTTAAAGTTATAGACGTTCTTTGTTCATCAGATTAACTTGGTTGCAACCACAATTATAACTGCAGTTGTAACAATCAGTTTTACATCAACCAGAACTGCGGATAGAAATTTTATTGGGTTTTGCTTAAAAATGGAACAACATATGGTTATAACTTAACAGCCGAAATTATCTGTTTCTTTGGCCTAAAAAAGCTATAAGCTCTGAGCTGGACGAAATCAGTTACCCAGCTTCCTCCTTAACCTAAGTAAAATCAAGCTTATTTGCTCTAAACTCCAACCAAACAAGCTCATCATAAGTTATCCATATAAGTTAAAGTACACAAGGGCATGGGAAAACATCAATATAAATTATGACAGAATTTATTTTACCTGTTTCATTGCCATCCCAAAAAGTTCTGATTCATAAATGTCCCTCAGTGCAACAGCTTCAGTAGGATTATTCTTCACATGATTACTTAACTGACTAATTGTGTTTGCTATCAAGGTGTCCCTGTTGGCACGGTGTCGTTTCTAAAATAATTTGAGTGCATTAAAATTAGAAAACAAAAAACGAAAAATAATAAACTAAATTCTTGGAGACACTCTAACCTGAGCACTCGGTCCTAAAATACTTGTAAGTACGTGTCGTTTAACAGTCTTGTGGAAATCATCGTAATCGCTTGTAGCGACCATACATTTATCAGCGGTGAGGATCCTTAGTGCTTTAGTTAGCTTCCTTGTAGAGATTGATGAGAATCTTGTGACCATGGCCTAATATAAAACCAAGATAAAGGAAAAAATCAACATTCTAGTATTTTTGTGTGTATCAAATTGGTAGGAACCAAACATATTACTGATATCTCTGTAAGAAATTTAAATAGAAAGATTGTTAGGCAAAATTGTTCACTATGTCGTTACACGAAACCAAACATACTCCAATTATCGTCACCGAAAATATTTGATACACTTTTTCCCTTGACATTTATGTTAAACTTCAAAGCGATCAAGTGGAATGTAACACATATTTTATCATATTGGGATAGTTTTAGTGAATCAGCAGTGTTGTCCTAATTCCTAAATGAGTGATAATGTTCAATCCAGAACCAGCTTTAATTATCATTTGATCCTTAATGAAATATGATAATGGAAATAAAGAACCTTATGTTAGAAGATCCCTCTCTTTCGTGGACATAAAGTCAACTTTTAAATAAGATCTTTGAGATATTGTTCTCCAGAATATTAATCTAATAGTATGTCACGTTTTATAAGATTTTTAAATATAGGTTTTTTTTTTGTTTTTTTTTTTTAACAGTTACTAGCTAGTTAGTGATTCATTTTTATCAATTGGGGGCCTCTTTCTTCTACGAACATGCTATTAATGTGAAAATTTTGGAACTTGAAAGGACGATAAGTGTCGAAATAGAAAGATAGTGTATAAGATTAACCTCTTTTGCGACTTGAGTACTATTAAGAACAACAATTTTGGAAGAGCCAGCTTTGATGGAATATATAGGGCCATGTTTTTTAGCCCACATTGTGAATGTTTTGTGAGGCTTTTTCTCTGTCATTTGCAACAAATTACCCAATATCGGCACTCCCGGAACCTCTGTGCGCATCACCGGACAATTATTAATTTAAATTAATGTGAATGATCTTTTTACTAAATTAAGTATATTTGCTAATCAAAAAGAGCTCCACTATAGTTATATTAATGCAATAACAGCACCGATGCAGTCGTGTAGGTTCACTATCAGCAGTAGGGATTGTAAATATAATCGATATGTACAGATGGCAAAATTTACGTGTTTTTAACTTTAATTGGATAGTGGTATGTGTATGCAAATCTTATAATTTTGGTCCCAGTAAACATTACTCCCTCCATTTCTTATCAATTGTCACTATAAAACTACGTGCAATTTTGATCGGTTAAGAATTTGTATTAAAAATATCAATTTGGAAAAAATAATTTTGTTGTGGGTCTCTAAATAATCGGTCTTCAAATCTCTAATTTCTTGTAGTCCCAGAAGGAAATAAATAACATATATCTAGTTCTGCTAAAAAATTAAACGGATATATATATATAACCAATCTAAGCCTTAAATTACACCAGGGGAAAAATTCTATCAGAATATCCGGAACACAAATATTCTTGAATCATGAAAAAGTGATCAAATTCATGTTTTCAATTACCAGGTAAAGGTGGGAGCTTAGAGCCCCTATTTGGATGATCTTGAAGGTAGCCTTTCATCAACCAAAGTGAGATACCGCCAAGCGCCGCCACCACCGGACCACCCACCGCCACCGCGGTAACAACCGGAATTGCTTGTAAATCCATAATACCATCCATCAAAGCCATTTGTTTCTTATGTTTTGATTTCTGTCAACTTTGAATATCAAGAAAACACTTGCTTAATATATATAGCGGCATTTAATGTGACGGTGGATATTTTGATTGGACCTTGCCGGACTATAAAATGCCAAGATCCTTGGGAACTGATTCCAAGAAAGATACAAAATATATACGACGAAAATAAGTAGAATTATTGTTGTTACGGTTTCTAGATTGAGTTGTCTTTCAAAAAAATACTAAGTTTTTTGAGAGGATTAAAAAACAAGAACACGTATTTGTTGTTATGTGATTTTTTTGATAAGAGAAAAAGATGCTGGTTTTTGATTTTGAAGGGGCCGGCTAAAACGTCGTTATTTGAGTGCATTCTTGATGATTAAGTCACTGTAGCTTAGAGTGGCATTTACAGGTTGTTTGTCACTATCATTTTGTATTCTATTTGTCAATAATTGTCATGATAGCTGATAGGTGTGCTTTTTTTTTTTTTTTTAATTCCTGTAAAACTTCGCAGACGACAGGATTCGAACCCTGACGGTGAGCATGGTATACTCGGGTAACAACCACGTAAATATATATAACTATATAAGAAGAGCAGTTTCTTGTTGGATAATTTTATTGTATTTGTAAGGCATGATTGTTTATGTATAAGCTTAAGAATATTTAGTAGTATATTTTACTTAAACTATTTATACTTACAATTTGATAGTTTCATGTATTAGTTAAATGATATTAGATTCAATATAAGTACTTGGCGTTACTTTGTGTAATAAACAGGAAATATATGATAATTAGAGCAGTTAAAGAGAAAAAGAAATCAGAATCTTTTTGAAATTTTACTTGCATTTTATTTTGGAATGACAAGCTCTGTTGTTATATACATTACATTGACGTGTTTTTATGTTTTTAAATAATTTTATTTTTAAATTTATTGGAATAATTCTCTTGCGTTTACTCTGTCTGATAAATGTGCAAACCAAACTTTGTTGGTGATTTGCAAAGTGTTTCAAGACACCTCTGCTTTGGTAAGTCTAAAATTTTAAAATTTTTGGTTATCCGCATTCGTTATGTTTTCTGAATATGATAAGAGGTGAGAGTTGTATTAGAAAGATTTTCAAAACAGAGTTTAAGTTATATATTTGTTTTTTATCGTTTTGGTTTAGTTGGTTGTAATTTTTGTTCTACCTACTTTTGTATTATTAATAAAAGGTGGACTGTGATTATTATAAAAAAAAAAAAAAAAAAGAAGATTTAACGCATATATAATTGTCATAGACGTATAATGTCACATTGGCACGCGGAAACAGTCAAGGGACCCTTTCCATTTTAACTTTTTTTCTTCTGTTCAGTATGAGTAAAATTTTCAAAAATTGGTGTTACAATTATTACTCGTATTATTATGAAATAAAACTTACGTGTGGATAAATTGCACCATACATAGCACTTAACCAACTGACCAAATAAAGATGGATTTAGCCAGGTGAGCATACATTTTGAACATATGTAAATTTCCAACCGGTTTTGTGTTACTTGTTGACGCATTGTTATTGGATTCTTGTGACTTTTAACCTTTATCAGCTTGATTGTTGATACATATCCGAACTACACTTAGATTAGCCTTTTCTTCAAAGATAAAAGAGAAGAAGTGGGCACTATCATTACACTAAAAGTAAGGTTGGCTACAACCTCTACTATCCACATGACCCGACCCGGATTAGATGTAAATGTTACCCCTTGTGATGAGGTATATATAATTTTCAATCACTGGATTGTGCCAATCTTGACAGAAATTAAGTGTTTCCGGGTACTCCCAAAATACGAGGAGAGAATCGATCTGTTTAGCCTCTCTTGAAACCTGAAAGGTTAATCTCAGGTTGGAGCTCGTAGTATTTGTTTACCGTAAGAACATGACATAATATTCGTCCATAGTCATTGGCCTTTAGATTTCTTTGTGCATTGCGCTCAGAGATGAGCCCATATTTATATTGATGGTATGTTTTAAAGGTTTTGGTTCGTCATCTATAAGTATGCATGACAAGAAGTGTGGAAATAGTGTGGTTATCATTACCCATAATACATCCACTTCATGTGTCAATTATAATCAACCGCGCATGCATATATATTGTGCTTAAACTGTTATGGATTATTAATAAAATAATTTAATTTAGAAGCGGTAAATATACAAACAAGTTAATTGCAAATTTACAATCGACACATGCACAAGACAGCATATTTGTACATTTTGATAAAGTTAGAAACGTGTCGATTATAAAAAAAAATAACACTCGCGACAATATATGGTTATTAAATATTTTGTTTTGCAGTTTGCTCGTTTGGTATGATGCTGGATATATATCCCTAAAATGACCAGATTTAATAATTTATGATTATTTTTCATGGTGTGTAAAATATTAAGTTTTAAGTTTCTTGGTCTGGAGTGCAAATATTTCCAAGCTGGCCTGTAAGAATGTGTGGAAATCTAATAGAAAAAGCTTTTACTATAGTTTTCTAAATTCAAAAGCTTATATATTAATTACACACCCATATGTGCACTCTGAAATGCGGATTTTCCCAAGTTGGTATGTAAGCATGTAGCAGTAAAAACAAATCTTTTACAAATTTTCTAAATTCAAAAGCTTATATATAAATGGGAAAAGTTATGTCCCCGGGCACATGTTAGATATTATAAATTGTGATACAATTTATTTTATGTACCTTGATATTATGGAAATACATTGATTTAATATTAATTGCATTAATTATATTCTTATAACATATGGTGCATTAAATATAATTTTTTTAATTAATATTATGTTACATCAAATAAAACATATTAAAATTATTAACATTTTTTTTAATTTTTTTAATTAATATTTAGTTTTAGGATAATCTCAATTAGGGTTTTATAATATTATATTTGAGTTTTTGTTGTGTTGTAACGTTCCGTCAAATAAAATATATTAAAATTATTAATTTTTTAAAATATTTTTAACTAATACTTAACTTTATGATATTCTCAACTATGGTTCTATAATATTATATTTGAATTTTTTTATTTTATTATAAATTTATTTTTAATTTTCAAATCATAATTACACCAATATTTGTTAAATTTCAGAATCTATTAATAACAATTATAATTGTTTTATACATATTGTTACATTAAATGCTATTACTATGTATATACTTGTACCTTAACATGTTAGCAGAACCGTATATAAATTATACACCCATATATATTTGCAGCTGTGCACAAAAGAATTTGGTTTAAATATTTTTCATAATTTTAACGTGCCTGACCAAAAAATAATAGCGTAATTAAGCTTTATACCTAAAGGTTAAAGTTATGTCGTTCCAAATTTCCCCTGTATACACCATCTTTCCACTTTCAAGGTATAATTTCTTTCTCGAGACACAGTTAGTAACCTAATTTGATTTAATGTTAAAAATTAATACCAAACATTATTTCGTAGTTATATATCAACATATCCCGTATCCGTATGACACAGTCTGAAAAAACTAAATTATTATGATTTCAACCATTTTAAAATAAATTTAAACAAATATGGCCGGCTTTGTTGATACTCATATACATAGTCGCAGGTAGTTTAAACAAAACCATGTGATACGGAAACCCAAATCGGCACCGCGACAAGAATAAATAAAAATATATTGATTTTCTTTTTTCAGATTACACATAAAATAATTGAAATAATGGGTAATGAGAAACGTGTTATTTATTTAAAGGAGAAACGAGGTTCTCCTATATACGTCCGTACTTTATATTAATTGTACATCGATCACAGACTCCTTCCGTTCAAATCGGGGTTCGAAATCAAACTACTACTATATTTGTTTGCAAGTGAGGGATATTTAAATAGCGTTAGAATTAATTTTACAACTTCAACTTAATTTATCACGAAGTTTTGTGTTTTTTGTTAAATTGCAACCGTTGCAGAATCACACTTTTTTTTGGAAAAGTACTAATATACGTACTAACGCAATATTGTTATACCACTAATCAATATGGGAGAAATATTTAGGAACAGTCGGGGCCTACACCCTCACATTAATTTATTTATTTTTATGAAAAACATATTTTTCTTATGTATTTTGATTAATTAGCTCAACACAAGTTATCATTATGAGCAATAGTTCATTTCACCAAAAGAAAAAAAAAAAGAGTTATTTAGATTGTTAAATGAGACTTTGACATAAAAAGACCTTGAAATTGGGATTAGTTGTTGTTTCTATTAAGCTCACTAATTAGCTTTTCTTCTTCTTCTTTTAAGCTAAGTTACATTTGGATGAGAAGCTTATATTTATTAGCTTTTATGAGCCAAAGAAATTAAATTATGCCAAGTTTCCATAGCTTTAGAACTTATTAAATGTCTGTCATATAATTTTTATCTAAAATTTTCAACTCTCTTTTTTCCTTACCCAAGAGTGAGAATGTGATAATAAAATTTCAAAAACAGACTTTTCTTTTAAAAAAAATAGCACTTTTTTTCTAAAATAGTATCAAACCAAACCTTTGTAAATGTTTCTCTAAGTGAAATTTCACCCAAATAAATAAAAAAACTTGAAGTAATTAAAATAAATAAATAAGTGGGAATAAGTCTGTATAAATTACCTTGAAATTAGGATTAGTGGTTTCCATGGTAATTGAAGAAATGGGTGAATCTCAAATTACACTAATCACTGATTAGTTTTTGTTATTTTCCTAATTAATAATGAACCATATAGCTGAACTATTCCCTCCTGTATTTTTAAATGACTTTTCAGGAATTTATAGTTTTCTATATAGACGTTGATAAACATTTATATAAATAATTTAATGAGAATTTTATTTAATATCTGGGGATGTAGCTCAAATGGTAGAGCGCTCGCTTTGCATGCGAGAGGCACGGGGTTCGATCCCCCGCATCTCCATTATATTTTTAATCTTTTTTATTTATTTATCTATTAATTTTTTATTTTATTTTTGTTTCTTATGACCTGCAACTGCCGTTTCAGCTAAGTGCTTTTACTTTTTATCCGATTAAAAATAAGAAAAACAATATTATGTGTGTGTTTTTTTTATAGAAACAAAGCAATAATATTATGTGTTTTTTTCAAAAAAGAAACGAAACAATAATATTATATGTTGGGTGAGCGAAAGATAATACTAAAACTTATCGCATGTAGAAATGAAAGTATTACTTTACAGGATTAGATATTGTTTTTTTGGTAAAAGTATACTTATTTCAATTATTACATACACTAGTACTTGATTTATACTCTTTATTTTAATCATTTACTTAAGTAACTTGCATCAGTTATGTATCCTCATTGAGAATTTTAGCTTTAGGGATTGGTTCATGAATTGTTAGAATTAGATGGTTAATAAGTATTTCTTACCTTATTATGGTATGAGTGATGCACAAGGTTACTAAAATTTATATTTTCTCATAAATTTATTTTCAATTTCATCTTTCTTAAAACACACACACAAACTATAATGTGACACTGTAAACAAACTGTTAGGTTCATTTTTCCAGTATATATATCTTCTTTCTCAATATCCTTGCTTTGTGTTATATGCCAATTGTTTCCGTTTTAAGGTTCTTAAGACTAGCAAAACATTTTGCGAATAAACGCTTGTCATCGTGTGTCCCCTTAACAGTTGAAGCTGTTTTTGCTGAGTAATTGGTGAGCACACTTGTATTCTCAAACTCTGTTGATAAGCATTTTACAGATTCGAGGGTAATTTGGTGGATGAAGACGGACTCGATTATATCAATATAAAAACAAAATTGAGAAGTTTAAGGCCCGTTTTATCAATCTGTATATGCTCCTCGGAATGGCATGTCATAGTTTTTTGATCCGTTCTCATTTATGAAATGCATTTGCAGAGACTAATCTAAAACACATGCTCGTTCGAAATACTTCGACTATCCTAAACTTTGAAATGAGAGGTGCGACGTGGTACTGGTTGTTATATACCACTAGGAAATAAATGTTAAAGGGAAATCCGACTAAAATGCTAACCGGATATGTCCATTAACGAAACTGCAATTAAACCAACTCCCCATTTTAAAAAACTACTTTTTTCCCTTTTTTCTTTGTAAAACGAAATACCATATTGTTCATTCCTAGTAAATCTTAAGACAACTATTTTTTTATTTAGCAATCATTTAATTATTTTGGTTCACACGCGTCGCATGAACTCGACAACTACTATAAATAAAAGCATATTGTTGTAGTATATATACTCAATTCTAACTTCTAGCACACAACAAAATGGTCTTTCTATCTGTGAGAGTGTTGGGGGGACACATTTCGAAATTAAATTTCAAATTTTTTGGTAATTTATATGTAGTATTTTTTTTTCATTTTGTTAATCAATTATGATCCTTGAAACCTCAAAGTATTTAAGATTTTGGATATAATTGGTTGTTTGTTAACCAACCCATGTTCCAATTTGCTTCCCTTTATGTAAAATTTTTCCATTTTTCTCTTTTTAATTTTTCATATCTTCCTTTTTTTTACTTCCGTTATGTTACCTTTTTTCTTCTGTTGTTAAATTTTCCCATTTTCTGTTGTTAAATTTTCATTTATTTTTATTTTTCCATTTAAGTTGAACATGACCAATTTTGAAGTGCCACTACAAAATAATGTTTGATTTAGTGAGAGTCAAAAACTGTCACAAACCTGTCGCAAATTTAAAAAGCTGTCACAAATCTGTCGCAAATTGATTAAACTGTCACAAAACCGTCACAAAAACCGTCGCTAATAAGCTCGTAACAAAAAATACCGTCACTATTTGGATATTTTTTTGTATGTGGGAGAGCATTTACATCAATATATCTATCAATATCTTCATTTTTTGGGGAAAAAAATTACATTTTTAGGATTTTGATGATACACTTATATTTTGTGTTATATTCAACCTATGTAATTGATAATAATAAAATAGTATTAATTGCAATAAAATATTGTGCAAGTGACAATGAAAAAGTAAGTGACAAGAAAGGGTTGTAATAAAATAATAATGTCTTGTCCAAAATAAGTGTACTTATTCGAAAACATTAATATTTAATGATTTGAAACAATTTCATTTAAATTTCAATAAAAAATTATCAAAATCCAATTTTTTTTTTTTTAAAAAGCTAAATTTTAGTTAATATATGTAAAAAAAAATTGATATGATTTAACAAAAAAAAGGATATTTCAAAAAATTAAAATAAAAATAAACACTTATTTTGATACGTACCAAAAATAAAACATTACACTTATTAGTGAGTAATACTTTGCCCATATTTATCCCGAGATACACATGTTTTTGAAAATAATGTTTATTGGTGACATCAAATAGTAATAAAAAGGTAAAAAAAAAATAGTAATAAAAAAGCATTCGACCGCATCAATGGCTGTAAACAATATAAGTCAATAAAAACTGAGAATAAGTAACGCGATAGATTAATATTATTTAATAACATAAGTTACTACTGCAAGATATACTTATCCACCTCAAAAAAAGTCATATTTACAACATTTTTCCAACAAGGATGTGTATATATAGTGAGGCCATTAAATCAAACTTGCAAATCTCCCCATCAACGATGAACGTTCGATAAGATTCATTAAGAAAGTTGATTTTCCTATTTCATCAAAAAGAATATATACACATTTAAGTAAGTAAATTTGGGTTTTGTCCAAAATGCTTACAAATTTATTTAAGCAACATTAGATAGAACTCAAATCTATGGCTGTAAATTTGCATCACAACGTATCAATCAATCGCAACTAGTATCTATACCGTAGCACTTGTACCGTACTTACGGTACTATCATACATATGATACGATATTACCGTACCACTAAATTTAATGGTATGTTAATGGTAATCGATTTTCGATATCATGATATTATAACATTTGTACCATATTACCATTTATATATAAAATACTTACATTCAAATATAATTATTAATATTTTTTAACATTTAATATACAAAATAAGTTGCACAAAGTAGAATCATGTTTATAATCTTGTTCAACTATTCATAAATGAAGTGTTATACTTAAACTTTTTTGCTAATGAGATATTTTTCATAACATTGTGTGTTGTTTTTCAAAGTTTGGTAATGTCTAAACATGATTAGATACGATTGGACATGGTTATATATCATTAAATAGTATTAGAGATACAAAATTTGACAGGATTGGACATGATTAGATAAAATCAAATAAAATTAAACATACAATATTGAACACGATAATATCACACATATTTTTTGTATAAAAAATATATTTTTTTAATTTTTGGTTTTTTTAATTTTGGTTTTTAATTTTTAAATAATTTTTTTGGATTTTTTTTAATGACATATGTAGCTATTTATAAATATGTTCACAAAATATGTATTTTTTTGTAAAACAGTCATTAAGTTCAAAACAGCTAGTTTTTTTTATAAATAAGTTTTTAAATATGTATTAAATTATTATTTTTCCAAAAGTATGTGGTAGTCTAACAAAAAGGCATATATATGCAGAAAACTAATTTCTCTAATAAAACCAATACACATAAATCACCTTTTGTTTCTTTTGCAGTCAATTAAGTCATGATGAATCATGTTCACATATGTAATTCTAATTTATTATATATCTTTTTACACTTCAATTCAACTTGAAGATTAATAATTATTTGGAGACCCCGCATGTTTTCTTATCGGATATCGTTTCAAGGGCTAACAAAAGTGAGCAAGTTTAGATGGAGGTGAATAAATGAAGTTTTGTATTAATTATTTTTTCTTTATTTTTTTACTTGCAAATTTCTGTAACATAACAATTTATTTATTATTTTCAAAGAAAAAAACAATATTTTTGACTTGTTCAAAGAATCAAAATGGTACAGCAATAAAACTATATATACAATTTTAAGTACTAAAAAAAACACCTAATGGATAGTCTAGCTAGTAAAGCTGTAAAACAATACAATAGCAGCATATTAGAACTCTTTGTTATGATAACAAATAAATTATCAATCTTTGCAACCATGATGAAGGCTATTTCCTTTGGGAGATTGAAGTAATTTTGGAGGACATTTCGCAAAAGACGAAGATTGGAGCTTCATTTGGGAGCCGAGGTCTGCGAATGCTCTAGCAAAGTGATTGGCTATTTTTGTTAGAAATTCTGCTCATAGCTCTTGTATACGGCGTGACCAACTGTGGTCGTTTATTGCCCTTGACTTGGTTTAATACAAGTTCATGTTTTAAAAAAAAATGACAAAAATGAAGGCTGATTAAACATGTGTTTACGGGTTCTTAATCCAGCTTAAAAATATTTATGTATATCTACAACACAATCAATAGGACAATCTTTAATTTTACTATATCCACGTCTTCAAAACCTTTATACTATAATGAAGAATCATCTCAGAACAAAACGGCTGTTCTCTACAAATATATTTAGGACACAAATGCAAAATGTTGTCGCCATAATATAATCGGGGTCGGTTAATTATACACCTTTTGATCGTATATGTCCATCTGAGATATCTTTCCGGTAACTCTACTGATCACATCATCACAACTAAGAGCATTTTAGAGATAGGCTACAAGTTTTTATTCCTTTTCATACTTCCCCTTTTGTTGCATGCATGATAAAGAAAAGGATCAATAATAAATATCAAATTTAAAATGTGTATTCTACATGAAATAAAAATAATAGTAATAAAAGTATGGTACAACCGTACAATGGTGGTGGAAGATTAGGTAAAAAAATGCTCTTATTGTTCTCGACTCCCAGTGCACAGATACAATTGGAGCTCTTTTCACCAAACCACTTTAAATTGTTTCCTTTTTCTCTCATTAAATTTTGAACAAACTTTACCAACTAGCCCAATGTTGTCCTGTATCGTTGTAACTTAGTCTAATCCAATTTGTAAACGTACTTATATGCATTTATTTCAGTATATATAGCCCAATAATGTGTATTATGTAAAAATGCATTTATTTCAATTTCAAGATCATAATCATTCATTCATTTAACCAAAATTTAATTTCTCAAAAGATCGGTATTGTCAATTGTGGTTGGAGACTTAAATCTAAGCTACACTGTACCAATGATGGGAAATGTGGATTGGGCCGATTTATAGATAAAATATCAGTAAGTAATGCCCTAACATTTGTTACATTCCTCATATTTGTTGTCGTTTTTCCGTTGTTCTCAATTGTTTCTTTTTTTAGCACTACGTACTGCATATTGTTATATTAATTTTAGACAAACCGTTCACAGAGAAATTAGGTTCGCCTCGTCGACTGGCTAATTCATGATTTTGTCTTCAAACGAACTTATACCGATCATGAACAAGGATTCGGCACTAAACGAACCGAACATCAAAAGACCTTCTGCTCAGTACACAATAAAATGCCAATGAACTAACAAACAAAGTTGTGGAACAATTAAAAAGCTCCATATATATATAATTTGAAAATTTATAGCTAGCTCCCTCGTCATTATAAACGGCGTCAATCCTGGTGATTACTTTTCTTTCTTTTTTGTCTTCTTTAATGCAGGGATCTCTACGTGGGTTGAATATATGTAAATACATAATTTTAAATACTAAGCCACACATGTCTATGGGACCTAATCTCACGATTAACCAGGTGAGAAACTTATATTCTCTCGATTATATAAACTTTGATACACATGCATGTAAGAGTTAAAATAAAGGACACGTACGTAACTATTCGAGGTCTAAATTATGTCAAATAATATTACACTCATGGATAACACTTTTTCTAGGCATTATTTGATGTACAAACTCCATTGGTAATTTTATGTACAAACCATTGATTAAAAGAACAATTGAAAGTTAATTTAGTGACACACATCTTATTATTTAATTTTCATATTGACAGTTATTATTAGATTGAAATGGTCAGATAAGTTCTTCCATAATCAAATGTACTTTTATTCCAGAAGTAAAGAATGTTCAGTCATGGTTAAGAATCATAAGATGCATGATGAGAAAATATTATTGGTTACATTAATCTCACCCCAAGAAATGCGTAAAGAATACATATATCTGGTAATATTAAACAGAATGATGGTGCTCCATAATTAAGGATCAAACATACAATTCATCATTTATTAATTTGGTCAAATCTTGCATTAATTATATAGAACCCAAATCTCATGGTGAGCATGATTCTTAAGCGTAATCCACACTCTTCGATTACTAAAACAATTTTACATTCTTCATTGGCTTTGACCAAAACACAGAAGGTAAAAGAACAAACGATTCATTTTTTTAGGTTTTATATATTTATGAAATTGATTAAATAGTTGCATTGTTTTTTCTTTAAAAATAAATAGTCTCCACTATACTTATTGTTGTAGTCTTGTGTAGAAGTAGAAAAGTTTTCATTTCCCGAAGAATCTAGAGCGGATCAGGCGCTGACCATAACTCTAGAAAATTAAAAACAAATGATTAAAATATTAAACCTTTCCACTCTCTTGTTCTTCCTATACATCATTCCATAAATAATTCATTACATTATATATATATATATATATATATATATATATATCACTGCAACAATTATTTTTAATAGAAAAATCACACACTATTTAATTTGAAATAAATGAAAAAACTAGTATAAATTAATCAGTGAAATTAAAAAAAATTGTTTAAAACAGTTTTATGTCTACATACAATATACTCCATCCGTCCCTTTTTAAGTGTCCACTATTCTTTATTAGTCTGTCCCAAAATAAGTGTAATTTGCTAATTAAAAAGTAACAAACTTACTATTTTACCCTTTAAATAATATTAAAATAAAAAAGAAAACATAAAAAAAATATATAATAATTGTGACAGACTTACCATTCATTATATATTCTATCAGCATAAATGAATTTAATTATAATTTTAATAAGGCAATATAGCTAGTTTATATATCAAATGTTTAACTCTTAAAAAGTCTCAATTTTCAATAATGACACTTAAAAAGAGACGGATGAAGTATTATAAAAGTCTATAAGAATGAAAAATAAGTTGTAAAAATTTAAAATTTAGACAAAAATTAGCAAGAAAACAGAAAAATAGAGGGAAGCAGCGTAGGTGACTCTGAGTCAGAGTGACTCAGAGTCCACAACCATTGGATATTGCTACAGTACATTTCATATTTTAACTGTAGTAATATCTAATGGTTATGGATTCTGAGTCAGCTTGACTCAGAGTCACTTACGCTGCATCCAAAAGAGAGAGAGAAGGGACAGAGATCCGGACTCGTTGGGAGTTGAGCAAATACAAAAATTAAGAGGAGAGAATTAGTTGTTGGTATAAAGTATAAACAATACTATATATAGTACAGTATAGTTAATAAGTTAATATAATTACTTGGAAATGTAAAAGGGGCAGATTGATAGCTGGATTGGGAGGGGATAAGAACAAGAGAAAAGAACAAACTAAAATAAAAGAATTTTTAGTGGCATTAAACAAGGTCACGTCTGCATCTCACGTGATCATTTGAAGAGAATATTTCCCAAGTTGACGCCGACTATTATGCTTATTTTAAACTCACTCTTTTATTTGTTTTATTACCTCGTTCCGTTCTTAATTAATTGTTTGTTACGAAACTACGTGCAATTTTTACCTGTCAATAACTTATATTAAAATTGTCGGAATAAAAACTTTTAAAAGTTAATCATATAGTTCAAACATTAAATTATATAATTTAGTTTTCAAATTTTTCATTTCGACAATTTTGATACATGTTATAAACCGGTCAAAATTGCACGTAATTTCATAGAAGACAATTAATTGGGAACGGAGGAAGTATCATACGTTTTGTTCTTGTAACTAGGGCGGGGTTCGATCCGCTTCGATTCGGTTTTTGGTGAAACTGAAACCAAACAGATTTTTCGGTTCGCTTTTTTTCGGTTTCGCTCTTTTTATTTTTTGGACAGAACCGGATAAGGTTTTTTCCGGTCCGGCTTCGGGGTTTTTTTGATTTTTCGGTTTTATTTTTGATTTTTCGGGCTTTTTCGGTCTTTTTCGGTCCGGTTTTATTGTAAACCGAAACCGACCCGAAAAAGTTTCGGTTTTTCGGTTTCGATCTTTTTCGGTTCGGTTCAGTTTTTTCAGGTTTTCTCCACCAGCTCTACTTGTAACTCAGACTTACACCATGAATATTGTGGGTTGGTAACTCAAAATCGATTGATACCCAAATGGAATACTGTTAGCATCTTTGTGCTAACGTTCGTTTGGTTAGCGAATTGACACTTCAAAGGAACGTTTGTGGGCACCGTTGGCTAATGATTGGCGTGTAAGAGCGTCAAGAGTTACGGGTTTGATATGGTTCAAACGACGGGCAGAATCAAGGAGAAACACCAAAGGCATTTGGCTGGTTTCGGGACGGTTTTGCAAAGCAATTTGGCAATGTTTGCCAAGGGATTTGACAACGGATTTTGGTGCGTTCGTTGGGCTGTTCAATAAGGAGACTTTTGAGTATAAGTGGCTAGAATTTGGTTGAGTGTTGGACAGCCAAAACAGTAGCAAAACACAGCAGCTGTTCAGAATGCGTTTTGGCGGGAACGGTTACTTTTGGGACAGCATTTCGTGGGCTGACTGTTGAGGGTTTTTAGGGACACTTGGTACACCACTTTGACAGCATAATACACTCAAATAACTGTCATGGGCAGTTGTCAAGCATGGGGCTTGGCAGTTTCTTTAAAAACAGTTTGTAAACTGCCCATGTATGTGTTATAAATACATGACAGAATAACATTTCGTTTATAGAGTTTATGATAGAGTGTTGGCTGAAGAAACACTTGTAAACATATGTAATCGGGTTCCTAATATTAACGGAATTATATTGGGTTGGCTGCGGCCGTAAATTGCGCGTGTGTGTTCATTTACGTTTGCTTGCGTTTACATATATTACTTGTCTTAAAATATGTCCAGATTAGAGCAGTTACGTTGCCTCGAAACGGACTGCAATTGAGTGACTAAACACGAGAGTTTGTGAGGCAAACACGAGTGTTGCGAGTTTGTTGGTTGGCTGATCGTTTGTGGCAGCGGCTAAGTTCATAAGCGAGCCATTACGTGACTGTTTTTGTTGAGCGAAAAAACAGTCCCGTGACAAATACCATTATGAACATTTGAGGAGAATTTAATTAGTCTGTTTAAGTATGGTAAAAGGTGATGCCAATTTATTAGATTAACCAAGAGTTGGAATTTAGTGTGTAATATTACAAAATTTACTTTATGAAACTTGTGTCAATGGTTCATTCGTTCATATCAACTTCTTATAAGAAGGCGAAGGGTCTTCTTCGGTTACGTGTAGCGGCGAGCGAACATGGTTTGGAAATGAAAGATTATTTAAAAGAGTTATATATAATAAAATCGTCAAGCCTATCACAAAATTAAATCGTGAATAGAACAGTGAAAACAAATACACAGTTACAATGAATAGAACAGTGAAAACAAAATACACAATCTTGTAATGTAATTTCTTATAATCGTTTTGTTCGAGTATTGTACCTCTTCACTTATCAATACACGGTTCGTTTAATTTTTTTAAAAAATACACAATATTTATATGTAATGATAAAGACATGAAGTTACAGTGTTACACTCATATATAGGAAATTAATATAGACTGTCGCTGCAAGTTATGATTCATATTTGATACTATTATGTAACAAACCACTTGATAATATAGGAGTTTGGGTAAGTTATGCAACTTCGAAGAACAAATGAATTTAATTGAAAGACTGCAAAGTAAGTCCCATATCACACACGGGATATATTTGATAGAAAAACAGTTTGCACAGCAGAAAAAACGTGTCCAGATTCTTAGGTTTAATATGTACGTATATTATCAATTAAATCTTGTTTTACCGTATAACTTTAGATCATACCGAATAACAGAAGGGAACAGATGACGGTTGTGATGGAACAGATTCGCCTTAACTCTTATAACTTATTCCTGAACTAACACATTGCTTCTTGAAAGATGATGGGCTCTTTCTCTCTCTAGGCAATCTCGAAATATAGTTATGAAAAACTTCTTCTGGGAAGAAAAGGGGCGTGCTATATAAGGATAAAGTAGGGACTTGTAGACTGATTAGGATAGAGCTCCTTAAAAAGATTTCGTGCTATCATATCTCCTTAAAAACCGAGATATACACAATCCATTTAAATCGTGATTTATTCCACTAAAGACGACGACGGATCTCTCTACCATAATCCGAATATCCAATTCGTTCCAATTGCCAAGTATGTTCATTATATCACCACGTAAAAATTAATCAGATATTCATTTATTAAATTAAATCACTGACTGATTTCTTATTTAATAAACGTATTATCCCTAAGCATGTCCGCTTAACTTATTTGTCGTATCGGATTATAAATCCACATGCAGTGTTTACACGAATAAAACTTATAAGATTCCTTAAGTGAGTATCATCAATCACTTATGGGACGTGAATTTCTTTTATTACTAATAAACACTGATACGAATAATGCTGTCATCCAACTTATTAATTTTATTGACTCGTGACGAATCTCACCATGTATGAATCAAAATGACAAACACATCCATATATGTCTAAATAGAAATATATGAATTAAGAGCATAAACAATAACCATAACCACGAGTTATAAAATTATTTTGTCTAGCCAGTCACCAAATGATTATTTTGTAACAGTGCTGTTTAAAACACACAAAGTGTACTAGTAAATAGAGTTGGAATTTATCCGTTCAATGTAGTAGTCAAAACAGACCTACTAAAACCACGTACTACAACTCTACTGATGGTGTGTCCATTTCCATCTAAAGTTGTAAACATATAACTTATATTCTATTAGAACCGACAGTCTAATTTTCCGTGTGTAAGTTGTACTCTACACACTAGACCATCTATTAAATATGATAATAGACACTTATTTAGTCATTTAAGCAATTGCTCATATTATTCTCATTAAATAGATTAATTCAAAATATTGTCAAATATAAATTTAAAAACAAGCATGTATTTTAATATATTTATAACAATATTTACTACTATTTACAAATGGAAACTAAACGGTTATTGTAAATTCTACTCGCACACAACGAATATTTGGACACGAGAGGGAATATTGGTGTCTATACATGCAATTTTTTCCCTTTATTGACAAATTATTCTAACATAATTAGTTCTCCTATATTTTGGATTAAGTTTAATCCTCACATACTTATGCTAATTAGATTTAAATGTTTTGTTCTGATATTCTTTTTGGTTGAGTACACCAATGGGTCCAAGCAAGTTTAATTGGAAAATAAACAGAATGTTTTTTATTTTTGGGAAAAGTGGGCACTTTCTTGAAACTCTTTTGCAATCTACAAGCATGGCGCGAAACTAAGTGCAGATTATAAGGGGCACGACGCCCATAATTTCAAAATTAATGAATTTTTTGAATTTTATCATGTTTTTATTCTAAGTTTGTTAAAATAATAAAATAGGACCGTGATGATGTATTTTTCACTTAACATTAATTTTTATACAAATTTGACACCCACCATTTATGGTTTCTGACTTTGCCCTCATACGATGCACTTTATCCAACTTTAGTCGCAAAAAGTTTATTTTAAACAATAGCAACTCCATTCCCTTGTCGGAGCCCTATCTAGTTATTGTGTTAGGACTCGAAGCTTAGGAACGGATTATCATTAGTAGCATTTTGTAGTATTCAAGCGAGGTAATAAAATATATCCGCTAAAAGATTAACATAAAGATTAACGATCGAAGGATCCAATTAGAGACAAGTGTAAGAAAATTAAACCATGGAGGACAAAAAGTGTCAAAGATAAAATGTGATGGCCAAATATTTTTCTAGTTAAACTATTAGCACGAATAGTGTGGTATTTCAATATTGTTTGATGTAAAATAAAAAATAAATTTTTCCCTGTCTCGTTCTAAGTTGCTCAATCAACTAAACGGCAGCTTATCAACAAAGAGTAGATTTTAAAAGTTGCAACTAAACAAGCTTGTTCAGTTTAGTGTTTGGCGTGATTATTTCTTTAATATGTTTTTCAACTTTTGCTGTTGAAAAGAAAAGATCAATGTTGTCTTCTGTTGTGCATTATTTTTAAAGTTTAGTTAATTTTTATTTTTTAAGCAGATCAGGGTGAGTTAGGGTATATTTCCCCTATGTACATAATATTTAAATTCTATATATGTCGACCATATTCAATTGGAACTTGAGAGGTCTAGCTAGAGCTGAGTCGTGCCAGGGACTATTTTAAGTGGTAATGATTAAAAAAATATGCAATTTGATATGAAAGTTTGTACTTACCTTTGTTGGTAACCACTTATTATGTTTTTCTTGCAATTTATTACGTTCTCAGCTAAATTCTCCCTAGTTTTATATGTATGGCAATATTCATTTGTTCATAATACCGTTCAATATGAGTGTGCATATGTTTTTGGTGTTTAAATTATTCTTGATAATTACGTGCAACATTTGTGCCTTTTGTTCCTAATGCCGTTCAGGTCGAATGATTTCATCTTGTTCCGATCTTTTCCATTAAAAGTATTATGGGCGGCTACGTACGTTAACTTTATCTTTTTAATTAAAACAGTGTGTGATTAATTAATTACATTAAAGTAAATGTTAGTTTAAAATGTATTGATACTATTAATAGAACAAATAGAACAATAGGGGTAATTGATAAGTAATTAAAAAAAAAAGTTACTCTGCCAAAAGAAGATAAAACTATAGACTTGTTACTAAAGGTATATTTTTCGTTAATACAAAATTCCATTCCTACATAATGTAACAACAACGTAATGACAGGGCAGAAGTTAAGTCATAGTCATTATTTTTTTTAAATATATTTTAAAATGTATTATGAGTTGAAAATATTGATTTGTCACCCCTAATAGATAAAAATCTCTCTTAACGCCATTTTCTATATAAATATTAGAAAATATTCATTTTCTCCCCTTGATAACGCCACGATTTTTACGATTCTAGGGGAATGTTTTGTAGAATATTTGAACTGAATAATTTACATTGATATTATGTATAAGCTTTACAAATGGTTAGATCCTCCAAAATATAAAAGTTGAAGTATATTCCACGTAAGCATAGTAAGACACCAAGAATAGGTGTATTGAACAGGGATATTTGGGCCTGCTATACATTCCATTTTCATGAAAAATAAAGTAGGAATATTCCACATCAAGAAAGCATGGAAAAATAAATTAAAATTTGATAAGACTAAAAGGAGCAAAAGAATTTATTTAGGTCAATATAAATCGCAATCAGTCAGTCACGTATAGGAACTAACGTCGAAGAAAAAGACTTAATTAATTCCTACTACAATATTCGAATTAACAGTTAACTCCAGATACTATATTTGAGGGTTTCCAACAATTCCCTGCAGAATTTGTAATAAATTCCTGCACCCTCCTATACTTCCATCTCTATCTGAATTTCTTTTTTTAATTAAATTATTTTTCCTAATAGACATTTCAAATCTCTTGGATAAACTTTTATAAAGTTACAAAGGACAAACCATTTTAGACTTGCAAAACAAGACGATTCCAGCAACCAGTTTGGGACTTTTGTTACTAGGGAAATTAAAAAAAAAAAAAGTGTAAACATGTTGTTCACGTGTAAGATCGACCAACACTCAGTTCGTAACGGAGAAAACCAAGCAGATTACTACCCGAAACGTATAATTCATTCAATTTTAAAGACTCAACATGATTAAAATATGACAAAACCTACTTAACTACACTACCCTGCTAGCAATCAGAGTGTTATTCGGGCCTTATATAAGTAAATACGGAAAATGAAGGGGGAGGGGAAACTTACTATCTATACAATCGTGTAGCCAAGAAAATTAGTTCAACGATAGTTTCCGAATTTCCTCCACTCCCGACATGGCCGGCCTGAAGAGCTCATTGATCATGGACATGCAGTATGGAAATTAATTTTTAGTAGGAAATAATTTTACATTATTTTTATTTACCTTCAAAAAAAAAAAAACACATGAAAATAAAATAAAGTTAGGCAATGCTTAAATTATTTTATTTTACATTATTATATTGTTATAATTATCCTTTTCTTATTTTTATTCTAGGTTTTAGCTGAGTCTTCAGTAGGCAAGTTGTTTAATTAGTTTTAGTCGTTTTTTTAATTCTTGACTTGCTCTGGATATCTTGATATCTCGTAGTTTTATTCTTTTTGGTAATCATATCTTGTAGCTTTGTATTCGCTTGTTGTGTTTTTTATTTTGTGCCACAAGACCTTCCTTTTGTTTGTCGGTGGTAATATATGCTTATTCTACAAAAAAATAATAATAGATAAATGCAAGTTTACATTTATCGTGAAAATTTAATTATTTGAATCTATATATTTGTATTCTCAAAAGTTTCCAAGTTTGTTCTTCTTAAACTAACAATTTGTAGATACTTAAAAACTAGACTCTGCATTGATGGCTTCTTATATATAATCACTATACTAATTTTTTAATTTTTTACTATTATTGAAACTCTAAATGGTAGTAGTTTTTTGTTACATTTTTACTTATTTATTCCCTTGAAAATATCGGTCCTCCCTCCCCCCCCACCTTGTCTCTCCTTCTGAACCATCATAAATGCTATTTTCCCTTCCCCTTTTCACTAACTTTCCCTTCAAACCTTCATCCCAAGGAAAACTCTGTTTTCTCCCCTCTTTTCCAGCATTAATTTGCTGACCATAGCCCTCTCTATCTATACCTTTCTTTTTCAAACCCTAGCTACACCTATATCCTATCCTACACACACACACACACACACACACACACACACTATATACACATTTCCTTGGTGAAAAAAATCATTCACTACTCATTGCATAATCACACCACTTTTGCGGCTCTCCTTCATTCATTCCTTCAAGAAAATAAAAAGAAATGAAAAACTCAGATTTTCCTAACTTGTCACTTCAAATGGGTCTGGGCCTAGGATTGGGCCTGGGCCTGGGCCTTGATAATAGGTCGGTTGCAATGAAGCCCTCGTTCTCTAATGGCTCAACGGCTGAGTCGGCTAGCAGTGGGAGTGATCTGAGCTTAGGGTTTGATAGAGTGGCGGTGGCTAATATGAGTCATGTTTATAGTAATAATCATAATCAGTATATTCATCATAATAACTATCAGCCCCAAATCTACGGACGAGATTTCAAGAGGAGTTCGAGAGGGGTGATCAACGGTGTGGGAGTGAGGAGAAGCGTTAGGGCGCCGAGGATGAGGTGGACTTCCACTTTACATGCTCACTTTGTTCACGCGGTTCAACTCCTGGGTGGTCATGAGAGTAAGTTTATACAAACTATTCTCAATCTTTTTTTTTCTTTTTTTTTTTGAAAACATACCACTCTTATTTTGGTGTTCAAATTAGTGAAGTGATTTTGATTGTGTTTCAGTTGCAAAGCTTATTTTTAGTGGACTTAAATGAGAAAAGTATAACATGTTGGTGTAATTAGTAACAAAAAGAATGTCAAATTAAAGAGTTCCATCTCTCACAAAACATTGTGAAAAAAAGATTGTTCTCTAGTATGTTCCAAGTTTAGTGATTGATTTCTTTTTTCCTGAAGTTATCACATTTTGGGACCAGATTTAATTATTTTTTCACAAAATAATATTTGTTTGTATATACTTATTTTGGCACATACAGTGGCGGAGTTAAGATCGCTATATGGAGGGCTGGATTTTAAAAAATTAATATGAAAGGCTAAATTGCTATCTTTTGTTAAAAATAATAATTTTAGACTATAAAAAATTGTTTTGGTTGCACCCCTTCCGGGCTAAGTTACATACAAAACAATAATGCTAGTATACCTCCTAGATTATGATGGTGTATTGGTACATTTTCTTTAATAAATCCCCTTTTTCTAGTATTTCCCAGCTTTCTGTTATTTCACTTCACTTTATGTCAAGAAGTTGAAGAACTTTTACAATGTATGTTGCAAATATATCTTGAAAGAATTAAATATATCTTGAAACCGACTATCTAGAGAAGTACTGTTGATGTTATAATTTTTGAATCAGAACACACAGTTAATGTTTACTTTTGTTTTGTTTTCTTTCTTATGTAACAGGAGCAACACCGAAATCTGTTTTAGAGTTGATGAACGTGAAGGATCTAACCTTAGCTCATGTGAAGAGTCATTTACAGGTGGGTTAATTATGAAATATTTTGTCAAAAAAGAACTATTCAGTCAATCTTGTGATACCTTTCTCTACTTTGGACCTTTTTTTCTTCAACTTTTAGGTATCATTGTGATGTACTATGAAACTTCTTTGGTGTGATTATTAGTTTGTATAGTGGGGAATAGGGTACATGAGGAGTACAGACAAAATGACATCTATAAAAGTAAGAAATCTTAGAAATTTGGACTAATTCTTAAAAACTTTCTTGTGGGTATTCATGCAGATGTATAGAACAGTGAAGGGCACTGACAAGAGTACAGGTATATAACCTTATTCCCTTACAATTATGAGTTTCTAAAGTAAATAAATAAAACTACATTTGTCCATATACATTGCTAGCTACTCCAGTATTTTGATTTATCATTAGATGGTTACTATCAATTCCGGGCATACTTTGTAAATCAGTGGCTTAAGCCTCAAGTTGATCAGACTACATATTTTTACTGATTTAACGAAAAAAATAGGTCCGCCTCTGGTTGTGGTTTAGCGTAAGTGCGTAACTATAACGAGTAGAGTCACAATACACAATGTCTGGTGTCAAACTTATAAATCGATATTGTGACAACGAGAAACACCATGCTGTTATGAATAATGCAAAATCGATATTTAGCTCATGAGAAATCCGACCTTTAAGAAAAGAAACTTGTGATTAAGGGAATTGAAGAAAAGTATAAAATACTAATTATAGACATGGTAACTCATAATCTTCATCTCTCATAGAACATTTATTTCACTACAAGCCCGACGATGTTATCCTTTCGGGTCAACTTTTTTTTATATCTTTATGTTATTCGTTGAATAACGCAGTTTTTTTAGTGATCAGGTTAATTTTTTTTTTCTTAAAGAAAGGCTGTCAAGAAATTTTCACACAGGCAACTTAAGGATTATTATTTGAACCATATCTTATGAAGTAGTACTGCATATTATTTTGATTGATATGAAGAGATAAGATGGGTGAAAATGTAGCTAGGAAATTACTCCTCTATATGATTGCATTTCAATTATCTTACTGGAGTATGTGATAAAGCAAGATATATATACAATTATGTGTATGCAATAATAATAGATCAAGGACAGACAGAGAAGAGTTTGGACCAAAAGACTGAAATAAATGAAGAAGAGCCAGATAATTTGTCTTGTGGAAAAGCTGAACTAAACACACCTTATTCTCCCCACTCATCACCACCATCCCCACCACCACCAACACTACTGTTGCAATTGCCCCAAAACCAAATGTGAGTTATTATTTACATATATGCATATATGATATACATATCTCATCTCTGATGGATTTCTAAGCTCATATTCTTAGAGACTACTCTAATTCTTTGACTATATAAGAAGTAAATTTATGTAGTTTCTAACTTAATTAAGACTTCATGTATGCATATATTTTTTACCATTGTGACTTTTTTTTCCCGGTAAGTTGTTAATAAACTTTATGTGAAGCCATTTAATGAATACACATGCACACAAACTCAAATGTCATAGTACTAATATATAAATGGAGACTCGAAGTTGTTGTTTTAGTGATCAAATACATTTTGGCTTGTTTAGCGTCAAGTTTTAATAGTACAAGATATCTTATATGAGAATAAGAAAATAACAACTTCATTCAACATAAATTATTAATTTTTTAAGGTTAACAAAATCACTTCAGTTTACAAAGAAGAATAACATAGAACTCCAAATTTTTGGTTTAAAGGTAATAATATTCCTCCAACATATATAAAAATATTCCCATTTTTTGGTGTATAATGTTTGGTATCAAGGTGGTGTCTTTTTCCCAAGCCAAAATGTGGTGTTTTAACAATGTGGAATTTCAAGGACATAGAAAATGAAGACTTGAGCCTAGGGTTTCTTTGTCCTATAGGAAATGATGATCTCAAGGTATTATAGAAGTGATAGCTCAGATCTCAAGAGGGTATTAATAGAAGGTTTAATATGAAGTTATATCATAGTTTTAATTCATTTTTAAAACTTGGCTACATTCTGTTTGACCTCATTCATGGACGGCTATTTTTGTTGCACATTTCAAGGAAAAACTTGCTAGGGTTGCAATCACCATGTTTTACTACATCTTTTTTCTTGCCTAGTCAAGGTCCATATTTTTATTAGGCTAATTTTATTAATTGAACAAGATTAGCCATGTTTTATTTTCCGTTTCTAGGGAAGGACAATTTTATATTCGAAAATATTTTGTTAATCTAACAAATTTATTGTGGTACTGTATATATAACCTCTCCATGGACCATGGAGGAGGGTGAAATATATTTTTTATGACTCCATATGAAAATATGAATGGAAAGACGTGAAATTTGGCACTACTTATGAAATAAAAAAATTATATAGAAATAAGAAGAAGAAGAAATCGTAAAGGCTTAATTATGAAGAGCCCAAAAGACTAATACTCGTCATTTTGGATTAAACGGGACAAATCTTGATGACCGTTCTTGGACTTAATTAGCCTAAGCTAGCTCTCAAAATACTTCTAAAAATGCCGCTTTGTGTAGAATATCATAGCGTTTTAATTTAAATCTTCTTGAATTTTGTTGTGATAATTTGTATACAACAGGGTTTCATCGTCATCATCAATAGAAACAAAAGATTGGAGCCACTCAATTCAAGGAAATGCATCAAGTTATTATCATCTACAGGCTAAAATCACCAAGGTATGGTTGATTTTTTTTTTTGATTTTTTCCCCCTAAATTGAAGCAAACATTCTATAAACATTCCGAACTAAAAAACATTAATGTAATTGTAATTTTGATTTATGTAGGTGGATGGTAATGAGGAAGCACTCCATGTGGTTGATATAAATGAGAATAGTGCGAAGTCATCAAATTCTCTTGTCAATTTGGATCTAGAATTTAGTCTTCGCAGGCCTAGTTGGTTGTTGGACTATGCTGAGTCCACTACTGATTTAACTCTACTTAAGTGTTAAAAACAACATTAGTTTAATCAAATTTATGTTTAATGTTTTCCTAAGGAACATATGGAATGTTCATTAAATTTTGTCTTAGACATGAAATCAAAGCCTATGGAAGATGGTTTTATAGACTTTGTTAAAGCTAGCATTATATCTTAACATCAGTTGTCATTTTCCAAATTTTTATCATGCAAATTAATACAGTACTTGAATGTAAAAAATTAATACTTGCAAAGATAGGATGCCAAATCCCATATAATCACTTTATACACACTCTTGGAGGCTAGCTATTCCTTTTCTGGTATTGAATTTGTGAGGTATTTTGGCACTTTTGGAGAATTTTCAATGTAAGTAATTTTTTAAAACAAATTTTAATTGTCTTCTTATATTCGTATGAGATTGTCTTTGGAGACCAATTTTTTTTTAAAATTATGTGCCTAAAAGTTAGAATTGGTGACAAAAAAATTATTTTTGTGTCTAAAATATTATTTTTGTCCCGAAAAGTTAACATTTGAAAATAAAATTTGATTGTTTATAAAAATATTGTTTTTAATTATTAAGTTTGTTATAGTGTCCACTGGTGTTGGAAAGGTGGGTTTGAAGAAGATGAAAAACCTTTGATATAAATAAAAATAAAAACAGTTGGAACAACATATCAGTTGACAACCAATAAATACAATTGGTTACAACTGATAGTCGAGCTCACATTACACATTTTGTGAACAAAGTAAAATAAAAGTGGTTGCTCGATCGGCTTGGAAATTTTCAAGTTTCCAGCTAAGAAAGTTCATATTTTAATTGCTAAATCAATTTATTTTTTGAGAGTTCTAGCCAGATATTAAATTACAATTAGGTGAGTAACGTGAGTTGTTAGTAATAAATGTGCTTCAACTGCTATCGTAATCGTAACAAAAAAAAAAATTATATATAAAAAAAAGAGTAATAGTAACATAAAGAAACTAACACCCGTTTTTTTATCAAAAATACTTTATCCTAGGTAGCAACCTAGCTAGCCCATTTATTTTCCCTAAAATTAAAGAGTCTTGGTTTAGTGGGTCAGCCTAAAGTTAAGAACAAGATGATATTAATACCGTAAAAATTAATAGCCTAACTTTTTCGATTAGTTTATTCGGTAGTTTATAAGTCTGATTTTGGGTTTTTTGTTGTTAGTTTTAAAATTCTTTCTCTTCTTGTTTTTCTGAGTTTTTTGTTGTCATAAAACATCAGTTTTTGATCACCTTGATCTGTTTGAAGAGACATAAGGTTATGGGGTATAAAAAGAAAAGTGCTGTTTTTTGAGTTCAAATTAATTTTTAAAATAAGGATGTGAAAATTGATTTTGAACTAACTTTTTTCCCATAACTTTTTGGTTTTAGGTTTATTGTAACCATCAAGTTATATTAGTGCGTTTACTATTATCGGATTTGATTTCAATTATTGCTACCATGGGGGCACTTGTCTCATGTAAAATGAACGTTTTATGTCTTTAATAAAATTTCTTTATTAAAAAAAATACCGTAAGAATTAAGAAGTGAACTTTTAACAGCCTAAAGTTTATCCTTTCGATTTTGTTTTCGAAACGCTAATGTCGTAATGTGAACCAAGTTTCAGGTCCTTGTTTTCTTTTGAGGCATCTTTAGCTTCTCCAATATTTTTTTTTACAGCAGTTGATATCTCTTCACTGCACCGATAATTTTTTCAAATTTTTTTATCCCGGAAGTGTAAAAGTGAAGTTCTGAAATTACACGCTTTGACATTTCCGGATGATTTTACAGTAAAAACTTTCGATGCAGCCAACAAGCATTGCACTTTGTTGTAAGGAACTAAGGATATGTATCTTCTGATTAAAGTAGTAATTATTGGGTAAAGTATTGGTCTAAAACACACTGTTATGTTCAGAAACTCTTAGATATCTATTGCTAACTCCAAACTCAAGATACACACAACCAAACCGAAATGAGATTCTTATTGTTTCAAAGAAACCTGTCGTATTTTCTCGATTGTGTATATTAACCTAATTACATTAAATAAATGTGTAGTAAATTTTCGTCTAAATTATCAGGAAAAAGTGACCTCCTAAGTATCAATTTTTTTTTTAAAACAAAGGGACAGTACCCCTAGATTTTAGTTCACAAAATTGGGACCAGACCCAGCATTACAACCATTCATATGGACATAGAAACAAATCAGCTTATAAGCTGCTTTTACCAAAGCCAAGCACAGAAAAGAAAGATGAAAAAATACAAAGCTTTCCAAACAAACCACACTACAGTTAGCGAAAAGAAAAAAGCAAAATAACTTGGACTCATAAGCTGCTTAAGCATCCTCACTTTTATCTTCTTCTAAATATAATAACGCCTTCACCGTGAAGGCCTTATTATCATAATTTGTCTGCTACAACATTTTGCTTCCTCCAAACATGAATTAAATCATTTACTAGGAAATCAAATAATAAACAAATATCTTCTCATATATTTAAAAATATAATTGGTACATTTTCTTTTTTCTTGTACCAATTTACTAAAGTCTTATATACTATTTCCACAATCACTTCTCCCATTTCCGGTTGGTAACAAATTTGTAAACCAATTCGCAACGCGTATAACTCAGCTTCAATAGCAGATTTTCATTTTAAGCTTCCACAAAAAGCTACTACCATAGCGACACTGTCATTTCTTAGAATTCCACCATAATTATAAAAAAAAAATTCAACTGCATGCGGTACTTTTACATACAAATTTTTAAAAATGTATATTCTATAAAACATGTTAGAACAATTTACAAATTAAAAACAAAGAGTAAGATCGTTGTTAAAAACAGTCCAAAACTCATAACAAAAATCTAGCAAAGGTTGTATGTATAAACTGTTTAGACAACCAAATTAGATTTTATCCGTACATATATTAGTGCATATAAAGAAGTAATACTATTTCATAAGTACCTGTCATTACAATTTGCTTTGTGCAAATAAGAAACTAGTACTCCGATTTAGGTACATCTTTATTACTCAAATCAATGAGGGCTAAGAATTAATGTCCTACCAAATCCATCGCGATCTTGTTTCGGGTTTATGTACTATCAAGGTCTACAAAATGTAACATTCCGAGTAAAAATATGCAAACATTCGGATGAATATATCATATAACAATAATCAGATACAATGAAGATCCGGTAAATTAGTATTTGGCCGATGGCATGGAACTCCAGCTATCCGATCCTTGCATGATCGCCATTTGATGAATGTCTGGCGCAAGTTCAGCCACACTCCACACTTTAACCGACTTATCGAGGCTCCCACTGTACACCACCCACCGTCGATCTTCTTGAGACGACTGGTTATCTTCCTCAACAGCCAAGCATTTGACGGGGCCCGTGTGTCCCGTCAATACGGATAGACACGTATGCATCGTCCCTTCCCGTCTCCATACGCAGATGGTCTTATCTGCTGATCCACTGAACACAAGGTTGCCTGCGGATGTGAGGCAAAGGACCGCCAGCTTGTGACCCTTGAGGATCCCACCATGAGCTAACTGTTGCAAAAGTAGTATAAAGTTTTGTAAATTCCTACTGTTTTTTTTCAAGAAAATGTAACTTATACTACATAAAAAGCTATAATTTCTTTTGTTTGCAAAATGAAACGCGCATTATTGCATTATCATGCTTCGATGTCATACAGCTTATTTGGCTGCACCTCTAAAAACAAGTAAAGGTAACTTATTTAAGTCTGTGATTAAAAGAAATGGTATAAAACCTTAAAGGCTTAAACTTCTGAAACATTTCAAACAATACGACAAAAAATCTCAGTTTTGTAAGTTGCCAACCTAATAAATTGCAGCCTATGAGCAAAAGGAAACAAATTGATTAGGCTAATTAAATTTAAGACTGAACTTGACAAGTTCACTGTTGAGTTAATTATATCATTGTCATATGATATTTCCTTTGCCTTTTAGCGGAATGAGGTTCTTGTTTGGATGCAACTTCTAAAATACTCCTTCGACATGAATCTTTTATATATGTACTAATTATTGATTGCCAAAATACAAATCAAAACTATACCAAGTATATATATATATAATAGATTTATGAGTTCTCTCTACAAATTAATATAAGAGGCGTCTCATTCTTTAAATTCGGCTTTGATATTTTGTTAAGAAAGTATAAAAATAGATACAAGGCAGCAAAAACTTGAAATACGTTCAGTTCTAGTGTACTATACTATAATTGGGTTTCAAGTTTAAAGCCAACATATTTTCATTCACATCTCACTAAATTAGGAGTGTACTACGTTACAGTTCATTTATCTGTCTTCCAAAATATAATCCAGTTACATGTATAAATTATTGTTTTAAAAACCGTGCCCCAAGGCCCGTAGGAAAAAAAAACTTGATTGAAAGCATAAAAAGCTCGCATTTCCCTTTTTAGGCCGCCATGCGTAGCTCTAGAAAAAACACTTTAGCTGAGGTTTCGTTTTTGAAACACTAATTTACTAAATTTGTAAGTATAAGAAAAGAGTATGTTATTTGGAAAAATAACGATACTATAAAAAAAATTATATACGAAATACCGACTTGCTTCTCTCGCTCCCAAAAATTAACCATCCCATCGGACGACCCGCAATAGACCACCGACCCCGTGGCACTCACCGCCAGAGACGTAACGGCGCTCTCTTGTTTCAATAACGTATCAAGTAAGGTATGTTTTGTCACCTTCCCGTTTATTTCTCTCTTCCACACTTTTACTGTCCCATCAGCTGATCCGGTAAACACCATCCCTTCAACCGTCGCCACAATCGAATTCACCGCATCATCATGTGCCTTAACATTCTCAAGACATCTCGAGCTCTCGATCCTCCACACCTTGTATTAAGAAAAAAAACAACTTTATTAAAACTTTAGTACGAGCCAATCTCGAGACATGAGTTATTGCAATCAGTGGTAGAGCTTAGCTCCATTCTTCCGGTAAAATGTGTTAAAAAGTGCTCTAGTATTGAGTTTTAAAGCGCAAAATATTAACTAATTAATGCGTTTTCGCAAAAGACTCACTAAAGTGCATGCTTTTTCATAACTAAAAGTCATAAGAACTGACGGAATTTTTTATTTTTCATGCGAAGCTTTTTTATCCCCAAATGAGAAAATACGATTGTTCTCACTTGCACTTTTCAAAACGTAGAGTAAAATACACAGAACGATAACAGTTTGCTTGAATATTCATCTTTGTCAATATCAGCTAGAGGTTTTCAAATTGTCAATAAACTCAATACTTATTTTCTCCCCTTGAGTTATTGCAGCCACTAAGGTGAAGTATTTGATTGTTGAATAAAAACCAAAACATGCGATAAAAGATCTCCAAAAGGAAAAATAAAAGATCATTCATCTCAATGCTCTTTGCAACTCTTTTTCCTTCAATTTCTTATTTCTAACAAATAGTTCATAGTCGTTTTAATTTCTACCTTGTTAGTCCGACCACGCACATAACGGGAGTTTTAACGCCGATTTTGTCCTTTACCTTTTCCAAGACCAATATGAATTTAATGGCAAGACAACCAAACAAAGTTTCTTGACAAAAAAAGTACAAATGTCTACTCTTATTTAAACTAAACTCCTAATTGGAAGAGGCCGGGGAAAAGATATATATATATATATATATATATATATATATATATATATATATATATATATATATATATATACAACTCTTATTGAATTTTGTCTTTTTTTGGTATTAACACTAGCTAAACATAAGTAAAATTATAACAGCATAAATAGGTGCTAGCTATACTAGTCCACAACCCATGGATAGACAGAATCATACCTTGAAAGTTCTATCCCAAGAAGCCGAATACAAAAGCCCGTGCTCTCGGTTCATGCTCAAGCAAGAGATAGCGTCGCTATGCTTAATCCATATAGCGGTCTTGTTTCTCTTAACCTCAATATAATTCTTTGGCTTGATTGAGCATTTAAAGATGTCCATAAATGTCGGCAGCGTGCCAGAACGTTTATAGACGCTCGCATTTTTGGAATTTACCTTCCAGATGCGAATCTTACCATCTTGGTGACCCGTAAATATCTTTTCCCCAGAGATTATAATGGCTTTAACCAACCCGCTATTCGACTTGAAAGCCGAAAACTCCTTCATGCTTTTCCAAACACGTATGTTCTTGCTATCAGATCCCGTGTATAGTAAATCTTTTGAAGCGGCGAGGGAGTAAATGTGTCCCTCTTCACGTACAAGGGACCCTATGAGTCCGTTTTGTGGGAGGGCGTTAGGGTCCGCTTGGTCCTCGGAATAGGACCATTGGGAGTTTGTGAAAGCGGTCGTTTGGTTCCATGGTGACATCATCATGGGAGACCCCTCGAGGCTCATTCGGCTAGGGGTCTCGAAGTTCGAGAAACTACTAGTCCGTGGCCCGTCCGCGTCATCATTGGGCAACGATGACGCGAACAGGTCAGGGTCCGAGTGGTGGTTCGTGTTGCTTGTTCCGTTGAACATGTTTTTTTTTTTTTTTTTTTGGGTACAATTATTTTAATTATTTTTAAATCTTTTGTTAGGGATGTTGGTTTTGTTTGTTTAGGTAACGACTAGAGTGGCGTAGAGTAAAGGGCGGGAAAGTGAGAATGGGTGGATAGGATTGTAACACGTGTAAGATGGATTGGATCGTGGGGTCAGGAGAGATTTGAGGGTGTATGTACGTGTTGGTTTTTATGGTTTTTTTGTTAGTCTTAATTAGTTAAGAAATGGATTGGTCGTTGGACATGAATGGCAGGTAATTTTTTGTGTTCTTTTTCTGGGGATATTGTGAGATGTCACAAGATAATAATGATACATTTTATTTTTAATAAATAAATTGGGAGATGTCACAAGATAACGATACATTTTAATTTTTTAAAGCTATATAAACAAGCCCCATTGATATGGTTATATAATCCTACCTCTCCCCATGCATGTATGCTTCAAAAGATCAAATTTTAACCGATAACACTACAATAAAAAAAAAAAGTTTATTTTACCGATAGTTTACGTTTTGAAAACTGTTGGTAGACTGAGTGTAGCTAAATTTTAATAACAGTTTAGCAACATAATTAGTTGCTATTCTGTTACTAAAATTTAACGACATTCAGCTTATGTACAGTTTTCAAAAGGTAAACTGGTGATAAATAAATTTTTTTCTTGTAGTGCAATACTAATGAACCAGACTATAAATCCAACCTTCCTACTCGACCAAATAAAAAAATAAGCCATTTTATTGTGTTAAATCTACAACAGTCTCTTAGGATGTTACGATAACTGTTTTGACTTCTTAAAATGTAAATCCAACCTTTTTTATGTGGTGCAGTAAATTTTCTTTTTAATTTTTATCAATTTTCTTCCTTTTTCCAATCTTTTTCTCTCAACTGCCACGAAATGTTGACACTAGATAGACACATGATTTGAAAAATAAGGCTAAGGATTTGAGACCTAAAAATTTAAGATTCAACATAATATATAAGTGTTTTATGAAAAAACGGGTAAGAAGTCTGTTTAATCTTGTCTGGATCAATAACATCACTGAATTTTAACGGTAACAAGAAGCTAGGAAAGAATAGGTTTAACTTTGAGATATTACAAAATTTATGCTCAATTAATATCATTAATTTCAGTGAACTACACCGTACCTTTTTCCACAATATGCCTTCTTTGAGATCGTCGATTTTAAGTGTTCCCATGTTTGCGGTCACTTAACCAAGATTCAACAAACTCGAAAAGTTTGAAATTGATATAGATACGGTTTCTAATTAATTTGTTAAAATGACTGATAGTAGTATTTTAAGAATAAATATGAGAGATTGGAGTTGTACATTTTTTTGTTAATTAATAACATACTTCCTCACTATTCACATATCTTTCAATATCTTTAATAGGCCACTTGAATTCTTTTACACGGCAGTCGTCAACATTCAAGAAAACTAACAGGCTTCAGAAAACATTAAGTATATTTAAATATTATCAGATGAGTATCGTAGCAAATTTGGTCATTTAAGTTTTTAAAAATTTGTAATATTAAATCATGTAATTTTTCTCCTCATTTTACTGTTTTGCAGGTCATTTTATGTGTAACTTAGTTTGTTTACGTGTATTTCATCGTACTTCTAAATTCTGGCCAGCATTGAGGCCTTATCTATGCACTGAATATTTCATTTTAATAAACTTAGACTTGTTTAAAAAAAAGTCTTTTGTATAAAGTCACTCCAAATAGATTTTCTAACTAACATACGTGTATGATAAATACATAAACTAAACAAAAAAATGCTTAAAATGGACCAATGAATATTTATATCATTTTAAATTTGAACATGTTACATATAGTATTTTGCAAAAGTCAAATCCATTGGGTAGATTGCTAAAATTCAGAGAACTTGGGGATTATTTGCAAATTACCCTTGCTCATATGGGTTATTTGCATTTTATCTTACATTGGGGTATAAATTAGGAGTACTATAAGATAAAAGTCGAGTTATTTATAAAATTGCCACGTACAATACCACTAATTTGTAGCCACGTACAATTAATAATGTGGGTACAATACCACATGCTCATTTGTAGCCACGTTTACACTTTTGTCATTGTTAACGATGAATAAAGCATTGGCACTAAATTATTTCATTCTAAAAATACCTAGTTATTCCATGATAGAGGTAAAATTAAAATGATGAGATGCTATTTGCTTTGTTGCTTGTGGCAAACTGTTAATGTTGGTTAAGAATGTATTTGTGAGCCTTTTATAGGACTCTTTTGTCTTTGATGTCGAGCTTTGTAAATGTACATCATATGGTGCTCAGTATCCATGTGCTTTGCAATGGTTTATGTCGCTAGGTTCACATCACAGTTCACTAAAGAAAATTAATTGGTTCCTCAAGTATATTGAAATAAAATGGACGTAAAAAAAAATCGGACGCAACAAAATTGGACTCTCAGTCTCTTTCGTGTCCAGATGGTTTCGCATCTAAACACATTATTCATATGGATTATCGAACATCCGGAGTTTATTCCAACTAAATAACGTACTTTTTTAATAAACTCTAGGGTGCTATCGCCTCCTATTATAAGCAAAACAACGAGGCACTCATACTAATAATTTTCTTGAAATTGATGTTCATGTATAAGAATGGTCTCCTTTTATGTTCATAGTATCAAAAAAAAAATCAATGTTTCATGTTCAACCATTTTCTGAAAATGATTGTTAATTAATTAGTGGTTAAATAAATCAATGACTGGTATGGACATTTGAGCTGTAGCTCTTTCAACTTGCTTTAACTTGTTGCTTTTACAAATAGTGTTTAGAGCAGTTTTTGCCTTGACTTTACATAGGTCATACAAGCATTTTTGTAGCTTGAAATGGTTTAAAAGTTGTAGTTAGTTTGGTTTCCGGTTTCAATTATTATTGGTTCCGGTCCTTTGCTTAAATCTAAAATAAAAAATAAAATAAAACTTAAATGATTGGTATTAAGTTTCATTTTCGTGGGAAAATATTTTCTCACTAATGTGTTGGGTTAGTGTAGATTTATTACATGGCTATAGTAAACAAAACCAGGTTGCAAGTGGTTTGGCAAATAAGAGCTAATTTCACGTTTTCAAAATAATGGATCTATCTAAAATGGCTCATGATATAACTGTTTATGTTTGGTTAAAAATGCATTTGGGAGCCTTTTATAGGACTCTTTTGTCTTTGATGTCGAGCTTGGTAAATGTACATCATATGGTACTCATAATCCATGTGATTTACAATGGTTCATGTAGGTTCACTAAAGAAAATTAATTGGCTTCTCAAGTATATTGAAACAAAATGGTCGTCAATTTTTTTTTAAAGCAACAAAATTGTCTCTCAGTTTCTCTCTTTTGTCCAGATGGTCATCGCATCTAAACAAATTTGTATGGATTATTGAACATCCGGAGTTTATTCCGACTAAATAACGTACTTTTTTTAATAGACGCTAAACTGGTATCGTCGTCTCCTGTTTTGAGCAAAACCTAGAGGCACCCATTACCCATACTAATAATTTTCTAGAAATTACTGCTCATAAGAATATTGGTCTCCTTTTATGTCAGAGTATGAAAATTTTCAATGTTCATGTTAAATCTGATTCTTAAATGATTGTTAATTAGTGGTTAATTAAATCAATGACTGGTATTAAGTTTCATTTTCGTTAGTGTATGGATTTATATTACATGGCTATAGTGAACAAAACCAGGTTGCAAATGGTTTGGCAAATGAAAGCTAATTTCACTGCTTTCAGAATAATGGATCTCTTTAAAATGGCTCATGATATATACTGCGTATTGGCATGATCAACATGAAACTCATTGCTTAATTTAGAGCGTGTAATTTTTAGCCTTTAAATTTCCTATATATATGTTCAAGATGCTAAGCTGAAGCAAAGAGTTGGTTTGCATTTCAAAGATATTATTGTGGGCTATTAATGTTAATTGAATGGTTATTAATTAGGCATATGATGAACTCTTTCATAAGCTTTTCATTTTTAAAGTGAAAATAATCTCTGGTATTTGAGCATGCAGTAATGTTTTGTGTACTAAACTTGTAGTGTTTTCGGAATTTGCGGGGCTTAATGGTAGCAGTTGATAATATATAGCCTCCTTGGGATAGTTTGAATAGCTACAATTTGGGGCTTTTTTGTTGAGCATTATGATTGTCAAAATGCACTAGTTTTGATCACTTTCATTTTGGTGTTTAATGGGGAGAGAAAAGGGTAGTAGGTACGAGAAGAAATGAAGTGCATTTGAGCTCATTTTACTCTTAAATTTGATGTTTTAATTGTGATTTGCTTACTTCTTTTTTTCTTCACCCCCAGTGTGTAGAGCTAATAGCTTTAAATTTCATGTAATTAAATTTGCTTAGGCTAATTTATTCGCTTAATATCACTAATTGAGTAAAGTTTACGACTTATTGGCACCTTTAATGCCTGTTCAAGCATCAGATTCGATAATATCTTACCGAAAGCATGCTTCTTTTTATGAGATTACATTAAAAAAAAATTGATCTTTGCAATTAAATATTTAAACCCAAAACCAACCGAATAAAACCACCGACCAAGTGCAACACTTCACGGTCTTCACCTCCATTGACCATTTCCCGAAGGGAATAAAATATACAGTACTCCGTCCCGAAATAAGTATTCTGTATTATTTTTTGGGATCTGAAACGTATCAAAATAAGTGTCCGTTTTACTTTTTTTTAGTAAATTTAATCTTTTTTATTTTAAAAAAAATAACTTTTTATTAGTTTAAACATAACAAAATTATACTCAAAATCTCACATTTTAATTAAAAAATAGTTTTTGTTTGAATTTTTTTATTTTTTAATGTTTTTTGTCGAGTTTTTATCGAAATTGCTTTAAATCCTTAAATAACACGGTTTTAAAAGCAGGACACTTATTTTGAGACGGAGACAGTATTATATAAACCGTAAAGCCTCGAAAAAAGAACCAACTGTCTTTATGCTTAACATAACGTATAGATTTAAATTATTATTTTTGATTTTGAACGTAGTAGCAGGATAATATTAATCTATATTTGTATTTCCTTGGTAATGTACTAATCTCTATATATAGTTATACTGTTAATGACACCCTACCACTTCATTACAACTTAGTAACTAGTAATTATCTAGCTAGAATGTCATCTTCCAAAATTACCACGAAACCTCGAGATCACCCTAAACTTCCCGAGAGAATCAAAATCACTAACACCGCACAAGAAGAAGTAGCAGATGATGATCAGGATGACAGCGTACTTGAAAATCCGAGTGTTGGTGAACCAATGATAAGTAGCCACTTGTATTTAAAGCCAGCTCACTCTACCGGAACTCTAGACAGAGAGGTGATTCTCCGAAGGATCCGCCATCGGAAGCAAGTCAACAGGGTCAGAACCATAGTGAAAACTCTCCTTAGCTCCCCCTTCTCCGGTAATAAGGCCGCTAGTTCCGAGAAAAAGTGGCTTGATGATGCTTTTGCCGCACCGTAGCAATAACTAGACGTACTATTTTAGAATATGCACGTAGGTGCTAGGGTTATGTGCTCGTTCCTTTTCGTAGGTCTTTTAATATTGAAGTCTCTAATGTATGCACTATGATTATCAAAAACTACTCTGTGATCTATTGAATAATAAGGACTTACGTTTATTGAAATCATAACTAGTACATAAACTTATGTGGTCATCTTTACAGTTTCTTAAATCAGCTATATTGGTGTGATCATTTATTGTAATTATGCTTTCCTGTTTCGCCTTAATTTTAGAATTTAGGTTGAAACTATAAAAATCCGTTACTGGTGGAGTAATTGGGTAGTCTTGGTGTTGTAACAAGTAGATGAACGTGGTCCCTTTGGTACGTCTTGAAGACGGTATATAGAAATATTGATCATTTCTTGTAATTATGCTTTCCGGTTTCGCCTTATTTTTAGAATTTTGGCTTGAAACTATAGAAATCCGTTATTGGAGTAATTGAGTAGTCTTCGTATTGTAAGCGGTAGATGAACGTAGTCCCTTTTGTAGGTTTTAAATCGGTATATAGAAATATTTGATCATTTCTTGTAATTATGCTTTCCGGGTTAAATACCAATAGTGTACCATTTGAGATAATTAAACTTTGAAGATCATATTATTAGTCATGTCATCAAATGAAGATGGAAACTATTCATAATTTCATACGGTGCCCAACGGTAATTCGATATGAACAATAAAACTAGTACTCTTCCGATCAGTTTGGGTAGGCGAAAAACAGCAAGCGATAATGGGAATGTGAGACGTTAATTTATTACAAAGTATTTTTCTAATGAAAATGTGGGAAGTGAGAAACGAGAAGTCGGAATAAGAAAACGCGATACGTAAAAAAAAGAAAAGAGTTCCATGTAACAACGGTTCCTTGAATTGCCTATGCACAAAATACAACTTGCAAAAAAGCAAATAATTGAATTCAATTTCAAAAAGAAGCCCGCTTAAACGATGTTATGGTTATTTTTGCCCCCAACGGCGACCTCCCCACTTCAATATCCAACGAATCGTAACGTCGGAATAACTCCACAACCAACAACCTCGACATCATTACCACAAAATCCTTCCCAGCACATTGCTTATTCTCCAGCGTCGGGTTTTCGCTTTCTCTCCCGTTTGACCACAAAACGTACTGTAACAACTTCTCCCCCTCCTCACCAATGAACCGGTCCGGTAAAAACTCCTCAGCTTTATCAAATATTTTCGGGTCCTTTGTCGCAAAGGGTTGGAACCCGAACAACATCTCCCCCTTGCTAATCTCAAAAGTTGCATCGTGTGATTCGATAATTAAATCTTTTTTAGCCTTGCCATATTGTAAGGGTACAGGTGGTTCGATGCGTAGAGCTTCGTATACCACTGATTTCACTAGCGGCATTTTCTCCATTGCCGCCATAGTCACCTGTTAGAGAATAATATAAAACATTGATAAGTTGTCAACCGAGAAGTTCAAACTTTTTTAGTAGATACAGTAACTTAACTTGGTATAGTAGTATGTGCTATGTCATGTGTTCGAATCTTCACAATTATTTCACCACTTAATGAAAAAATCTTAACACAAAAGAAACAAGTAAAATTACAAAATTAACGCTAAAGCTCGAGGCGGGCCTTCTTCAAATTTGGTGGGCTTAAATTGAATCTCAAAATGTGAATGTCCGTAAAATATTTTAAAAGATTAAATAGCGTTCACTACTACTACAAGATTGGGATTTTAACAGAAATTGTAACTTAACATACCTTTCCGCCGCTTTCTTTCACTGCCGTACGTATCTCCTCGGCTAGACGTGTATGTAACTTAGCACCAGCCCGGCCGATCCATTTCATCATATTCGGGAAAAAGATTTTCATCCCACCAAACGAGTTGAAACAAGTGGCGAAAATGAGGTTGTGACAAGCTTCGTCGTTCGATATCCCTAATTTATCAGCCTCTTCAAACATGCTACTTGACGAGCTATAGAAAAAATCGTAAAGTCGCTGGTAATCCTTTTTCACTAGAGCAGGGGGAAGAGGAAAAGTGTGGATTAGGATCTCTTCAATTAGCTTTGGTAATCCAAGGGTTAGTAAGGGGCCTACTTGGAACAATTGCCATTTACTGATTAATTTTGGTCCGTCAGATCCGAGCTTGGTATAAGCTGGATTTGCTCCATAGAGTGAGCGAGTTAGAAAATTAAAAGCTGCTTGATCATTGGTTTCGCCAAAATCCGCTTTACCTGTTAGTCATATCAGGTAACATACCAAATTAATCATTGGAACCTGGTGTGACTACAATGTCAACAGCAATTGAAAAAACTCTCATAACTCGGAATAACATTTTTTAGCGAACTCAACTCCTGGTTCGATAAATTCAAGCCAAAGCTGTGACTAAAAGGTGAACTCCAACCAATAAACCAAGTTGATATATACTCCAGATCTATGGCCTCCAGATAGCAGTCCAATTCAAATTGACGCAAAATGTCCAAAATCTAAATTCTCAATTACAACTTGATGATATGAATAAGAATAACTAAGACAAATATGTAAAAATGTCAAAGTATAGCATCAACTAGAATCCAGGTTGATGTTGGTGATTGAATGTTGAATTGGCCGTAATCAATACTATTATGCGTTCATATCCAGCCAATGTTGAAATCAAGGTTATTTTCAAGGTAAAACTAATCAACTACTCCCTCCGTTCCCATTTAATTGTCCACTACGAAACTAAGTGCAATTTTGACCGGCCAAGAACTTATATCAAAATTGTCGGAATAAAAAATTTCAAAAATTGATCATATAGTTCAAATGTTAAATTTTATGATTAGATTTAAAAAAAAAATCATTTTGACAATTTTGATACAAGTTATAAACCGGTCAAAATTGCACGTAGTTTCGTAGTAGACAATTAAATGGGAACGGAGGGAGTCAGGGACGGCCGAGTACTTTTGGTTGCCCAAGGCCCTCCTCAAAATGTTGAACATTGTTTAAAAAAAAGCGATTATTAGTAAAAAAATCTCGATTCAAAGTTTAAAAAGCTCGTTTTTCGCTTTTAATGCTTTTAACACAGCTCTTACAGAATTTTTTTTTCTAAGTTTTCGCCTTTTAAAAGACTGATATTGAATGACAATAAAAAACATTTAACCATTAAACCTTGACGACGAAATTGTCAACTCTAGGCTTATATTAGAAATCACTCTGATATTGAATAACAATTCTCATTTAATAAATATGCAAGCTAGAGCTCATAGACAGAACCAGAAACTTTAAAGGGCAGAACTGAAATGATACTTTTGGTAAATAAGGGGCCTAAATGCTAATTTTGAAGATTTTACTCAAAATAAATTGAAAAAAAATATATAATTTCATCAATTTTTATTTGATTGTTTAGACCACTCTGATTTGATTAAACTAACACAATAATTGACAATGTATATGAACTAGATTAATTTCATGAGAAATCTTTCTAAATTTTTATTTAGTACTACTTGGTGTTAAATAGCAACATTTTATTTTACTCTTGATCAGCTGAATAATTGAATTTTCAACTCTAGATATAGATCCAAAAAATTGCCAACTTAATTTAGCTCTGATCAAGTTATAATCCTGTGAACTAGAAAACATTTTTCCTGAAAATACAATTTATGATACCTTTGTCAGATAATTCGGCCTCTAATGTCTCGAATAGCTCCCCATAACACGCCTCGAACTCCGGTATAATGAACTCCCTCCGCGATTTCAACAAAGTAAAAACAAGTTGTTTCAGCTTCGCGTGCTTCGGCTCAGACGGATCAAGATACGATAAAATTCTGTACCCGCCAGTAAGTTCCGTAGACGCCATGTAAGTCCCTGTAAAAAGATCTTTTTTTTCCACTTTACTCGTATCGAAAAGAACCGGAAAGCTTTTACCGTCCAGTAAAACAACGACGTTCGGGTTGGGTGAAATAAATGGACCAGGTGGCATGTTGGTACGAAACACGGTGGATTTGTATTTTCTGGCACGAGACTTGAAAAACTCGTCTCGACCTTGGTTGTAAAAGTAATCAAGACGGTCTTTCAAGGGACCGATTATTGGGAGGCCGTAATCACCGGGTATTTTTTGTACATTTTGTGAATTTGAGGTGGCTTTTGTGATAGAACTTGAAAGAATTGGCCTTGTTTGAGAAAATTGAAAGTGTATAGTAGAGGAGTAAAAAAGGGAATTTAAGGCCATTTTTCTTTTATCAAAGTGAGAGAAAAAATTATAAGGTTTTTTCTTTTTTTGAATGTGAAAATGTGATGTGGTAATGTGTTGGTGGACAATTTAAATATGATTTGGGATTTTTTGTAATGCAATTATGCATGTGTGAATAAATAATTTATAATTTTATAATGACACTGAGATAGTATTGACAATTGAGTAGTGGAACTAAGTGGGGTCATAACATTATTTGTTTGATATTAATCACACTAATGCTCCTCATAGTTTTAACGTTTCTAGTCGGCCTGGATTTATATTATGAATAAAATTATAAACATAAACAATGGTCCGTTTGTTAACAAATTCGTTACTTGATTTTTGGATTTTTTTTGTTTTAATATTAATAAAACTGAGTATGGTAAAATTATTACATATGAGTTTAAGATAAACGGATAACAAACTGCGCTGCTAGTCTTTTTTGAATATCAAATCATAACATTCTAAAGACATATTCAGTCGAAACTACAGTCAACACATTTCTGTTCATAACTTTCTGCACTCTCCTGATAATTTCAACAGACACAGTAGCTAAAAATTCAAATGTATCAAACGCAAAAGGTATGAAACCGTGGTGATTGTCTTGACATGTCTTCTCATGTTTCTCTACCTTCGCTGTCGTTGTAGTAGTAACTGCGTGACCCATGGTAAATTATTAAATATCAAACCCCACCGAGTGAGAAAATCTATGGGTGTTTGGACAATAAAATTACTTAACTTTTAAAAAACTGAAAATATATTTTTTTTTTAGTTTTTAATGGATTTTTGAAACAATTTTTTAAAGCTGCTTTTCGATAGTAAAATCTTTTGCGTAATCTATCAGTAATAGTTTTAGAAAATTGGAACCAGTCGCAAACGGTAGTAATTCATGTTCTAGTCTAACCAAAATGTAAACGATGGATCCTTGAAAGTTGAAAACGTGACGAACTTATTCACGATTTTTAAAAATAGTTGGTTATTGTCACGTTATTGTTTTCTTAATATTAAGAAACTTAATTTTACTAAATTTAGAAAAATAACTTTATTGTTTTAAAAGACTAATTTATAGGAGATCAATGTAATGTGTGGAGCTAGATATGATTTTTCCTTATAGACCCAAAAAAAAAATTGTTGAAAGGTATTAGAACTCTAACGTAGCAAGGTTGATTATGTTTGCGACTCTACATAAAAATTAAATGGTGTGACCTACTCGAAGAGGGTTGGATAGCGAACCAAAATTAGTATAATTGGTGCCAAATGTGTCAAATTCAGGATTATGAATTTAAAAGTATTGCAATTAAAAGTATAGGTACGTTAGATTAGTTTGTGATCTGTTTGATGGTGTAGGTGATGATTATGCTCTTGTCACTTTCTTGCTTTCCATAATAATAAATTAATAATACATATTTTTTGATACATATTTATACAAATTTGACTGAAGTGCATGTGATCAATGTGCAACGAGATTGGATCAAAAAACTCAAGCGAATTTTTGTAAAATAATGTGTCAAAAAATCCCTATATATATATCATCATCATTAAAATAATATCTTAGTTTCTTCATTTCCATCGAAAAAAAGCCAAAAACAGCTTGGTAACAATATGAATAATTATACAAAACTAGAAGAAATTCTTTAAATATGGCTTGTGTTATTGAGCAATTTCAAGGTGGCCTCCTGTGTTAAGATGAAATTAAAGTGGAAGACTTGGTCAATTATACAATAAATAAAAAATGACTGTTAAACTCACCAACTTATTTGTTTCCTTAGTTTTTTTTTAAAAAAAATCAGCTTATATCATAAAAGAAATATAAGTCCGTATAAGTAAAAGTAAATACACACATGGGCGGTTGTGACTACACTGACATGCCTACTTTGGACAAAATAGAGAAAACGACATGTATAATTCCATCTCATTTATTAAAACATATTTTTTTTAAAAAATTAACATGCATCATAAACCCTTTAAATTCATTAAATTTAACAAAACATAAAATTTATCTCACGAGTAATGCATATGATTCTCTAGATTAGTATTACCTCCGTTCCTAAGCAAATGTCTCATATGAAAATACGTAAAATTTTGACCGATAATTTTTTCATATTTAAATTGCCGAAAAAAATTATTTCAAAAGTTAATCACGTAGTTTATGCTTAGATGAAATTTTTAATTTTTTAATTTCGGTAAGTTTGATATGAAAATTTTGATGAACAAAGTTGCACGTATTTTCGTAAGGGATATTTGTTTAGCGCCGTATGGAATATAATAAGTAATAAATTATGATGGGCTTCACATTTTTATGGTTGTAATATTGTTAGTATTATTAAAAGATAATAAATAAAAAATGTAAGTTTATTATAATGAAATTAATAAGAAAACTGGAATTTGTATAAATGTAAACGGTTACTTAAAAGGTATAAAATGTGTTAGATCTGAGGAAAGGATGGCCCACATTTAGACCCCACCCGTGCTACATTTATTATTATTTCAAGCATTTATTTGTTTTCTAAATTAAAATCAAATTGTAAAACATATTAAAAATTTAAATAAAAATATAAAATCTTAAGAGTATTATTTTAAAATTAAATATTAATCATTAATCGTATCGAATGTTTGATTAATTAATATTTAAGTTTAGGACATAACTCATAAAGTTTCATATTTTTATTTGAATTTTTAGTGTGTTTTATAATTTATTTTTAATTTATCAAATCTTAATTTATTAAAAATATAAAAATTAAATTAGTTATTGAAAAAGACCAAATAAGCATACATAGTTTTTGTTAACTCTTGTCCCTTGGATTGGATTATTTTTTTATCCAATGGATCAAAGGATAGTTTAATCTAATAAATTTAGAGCAGTAAAAACGGATGGTAAAGTACGTACAATATTTATACGGATTAATTAGAAACTGTTTAAGATGATGTGATGTTCTAACTAGATTAATAATTAAACGATAATAAGACGATAGTCACTACATTAATTGTGTTGTTTTTTTATATCTTAAGCTAGTTCCTACTTTGTCCTATAAACTTTTAGTTATACATTTTATAAACACTATAAAATAATGTTTGATTTAGTAAGAGTCAAAAGTTGGAACTACATATATGCACACTACCGTAGTGAGTCTCAGAAGCTGGTTAAGTTTATGAAACGGGAGCTGATTTTCTATTAAAAAAAAAAATATATATATATATATATATATATATATATATATATATATATATCTTATATAAAGTTATTTTACGGAATAGGAGAAACTGAAACATTAAAAATTAAATATTTTGATCAAAATATATAGAAAAAATTAATTTTTTCATTAATACCTAGAATAAACAAACTGGTTCCACTGAGACTATAATAACTAGACACTATACTAGTTTGCCATCTAATTTCTAAGGCTATTTTGATAAGATATTTATTACAGTATATAAAATCGTAGCCGTCTATTTAAATCAAGTTAGTATGTTTAATTAACCTTTGAACTGGTTCTCATCACACTATAAAAAAAATAAAATTAGATCGCATACGGAAATAATGATAGATTTTATTTTTCAACGCTCTAATTAAAGACGGAATGACGACGGATTTTAATTTTACTAAAATATATTATCATTTAGTGATACAGGTGTAATAGATTTGACGGTCGGGTGATTGAATTTATTTTTTTATAATGTCACTTATCATGACTAAGTTTTCCATATTTTGTTTCCACTACGGCCCAAAAAATAATGTGGTCATATTCACGTGTTATGTTACGGCACATTTGAGTAACCAAACCAAAAATAGCATAAAACTTCTACTTCTTCATACCTGACTAATCTAGGTGGAAAATAGTATCACCGACATACTTTAGTTGCCATTTTTATGTTCAATTTCTTGATTTTGTGTGTGGAATGTGTCTGGTTTTGAATAGTCTTTAGTCCATGTCATAGTTACACTTTTCTACATTTTTTTTTTTAATCCAGCCACCACATATAAAGAAATAGATTATCCAGTCTATTACCGATGTATTAATTATACACAAGATATTGTAAGTTGGGTATAAATAATATGGTTAAAGAATCCATCAATGGTTCACTATAATATGGTATACTCAAATCGATGTGATGGAAAAGCCATCACCGGCATCGCTATATGGTACAGCTCCTTAACCTATGTTGGTTCTTCGCTGCCAAACTCGGCCCATTTGACATGACCATAATCTGAGCTCGCTCTCCCCCATCCATTGGGAGTGGGTAGGGCCGGTCTTGAAGGTATGTAGATGGTCGGAGTGGACTAGGCGGAAAATAATTTTCCGAAATAAATAAAATGTATACCATGTTTTTTCGAGTTTTTTTTAAATAGGCAAAAAGAAAACAAAAATCAATAAGGCAACCACAAAAAAATAAAATTGGGCCGACTCTGGGAGTGGGGCACCAAGGAAAGTCTACGGATGTCCGACAAAGTCTACAGTAAGTCATCGGAGATCCGTCGAATTGCATACCTATTATGCGAAAATCGATAGCTATTTGTGAAAGTACATACTAATCCTCGTCGTCGATCACAAGACGAGATGTTCAAACAAACTGGATGAGGTCATTAGAAGCCTAGTGAAGTGTATATCCATTTATGGAAGTGTTTATCTTTCATCCCGAAAAGCATGACTAATTTTTAACTTCGTCGAAAAACTTGGTCAGGGTTACAAATCTTTAACAAGCTAGTCCGAGGTCCCGTATGGGTATGGTATGGATTTTGATAAATGGGGTGTGCTGGTGTAGATATAAATGAATTTAGGATGATGATAGATAAAATAACACTTTTTAAAAGTAAATGTTTTGTCCAACACTTTGGTAATATAAATTGATTTCTCATACCTTTATTTTTATTTTATTTTAAGTAACTAATCCAATTTATTAACAAAATAAAGGATTCATCAATGAGACAAAACCTTATGGTGATTATTAACACACAAAATCGATGAAACAACAGAAACAATTCAAACTCTCAATTACAATTGAATCCGACAACTGTAAAAGGAGAAAAAATGCTAATAAAAGCTATATCAAGAAAGCAAGGATATTAAGGAAAATGAGTTCAAAATCTCTTATTTCTCCTTATACCCTATAACCATATAACTCCCATTATATCACCAAGATCAAAATGATCTAAAGTGAGCTATTTTAACAACCATAATCCTCAAATTTCAATTTCTTTCGACACGGCTTAAACTAGCAACAAAACCCCAATTAGCAGCCTTTAAGAAACAAAAAAGTACAAGAGAATTAATGTAACAAAGAGGCTTAAATCTATTTCAAATCTTGACAAATTCAGCAACATGTCCTTTTTGCTTGTAAGACATGTCGTAGTGCACCATGTACTAAGTGTACCTCGTATCTTTATTTTGTGAGGAGGCGATATAAGAATTTAAAGGTAACTACTCTCTCTTTAACATCATACTTTAGCTCCATTAGATTCCTAAATCCAAAACATATCTCAAAATCCCAACCCCATATCATCATCGAACATACAACCTACCTCTGAAAGGTCGTCGTTGTTTGTTAATTCATTTACAAGCAAAATGCGGTACACTTTCTTCTACATGAGTTTCATCAACTTTCTACGTCGGTCAGCGCCCGCCTCGTGTTCGAAGAGTGATCCGACGTCATGACCTTCATGTCTTCTAATTAGGGTCGGGTCAACTTGTTAATTATATAAACTGGAGTTATATACATAAACTGATGCTAATTTCTAAGTCCCCTAAGAATCGGTCAATTTTATTTGTAAGAGCCGTCACAACTACAATTATCAAAATTGAAGCAGGAAACAAAAGTCAAAAAAAGAAATGTGAACAAAATTATACTCATTCCGTTTCAAATTGTTTATCCATCAAATCTGCATGTAGTTTGTGATGAACAAATAATTTGGAATGAAAATGTAAAATTTACACATGCAAAACAAAAGGCAGGAAGCGATAAATGAAAACTTGATTTTTGAGAGTGGAAATGAGTCTTGTGTAGCTATGGTCATGACCCATTTAGTCTTGGGATTTGATGGACAAAAAATTTGAAACAAATATGTAAAATTTACACATGAAATAAAATGAGAAACGAAAATCGGGAAGCGAGAAATGAAAACTTGATTTTTGAGAGAAGAAACACGTCTCGTGTAGTTATGGTCACAACATGACCCATTTAGTCTTGACCTTTGATCAACAAACAATTTGAAACGAATATGTAAAATTTACACATGAAATAAATCAAGAAAGGAAAAGCGAAGCGAGAAATGGAAACTTGATTTTTGAGAGTGGAAACGAGTCTCGTGAAACTATGGTCACAACATGACCCATTTAGTCTTGGGCTTTGATGGATAAAAAAATTATAAAATTTACACATGAAATAAAACGAGAAACGAAAATCAGGAAGCGAGAAATGGAAACTTGATTTTTGAGAGTGGAAAAGAGTCTCGTGTAGTTATGGTCACAACATGACCCATTTAGTCTTGTGCTTTGATGGACAAACAATTTGGAACAAAGATGTAAAATTTACATGTGAAATAAAACGAGAAACGAAAACCGGAAAGAAAGAAATGGAAACTTGATTTTTGAGAGAGGAAACGAGTCTCGTGTAATTATGGTCACAACATAACCCATTTAGTTTTGATCTTTGATGGACAAACAATTTGAAACAAAAATGTAAAATTTACACATGAAATAAAACGATAAAGGAAAAGGGGGAAGCGAGAAATGGAAACTTGATTTTTGAGAGTGGAAACGAGTCTCGTGTAACTATGGTCACAACATGACCCATTTAGTCTTGGGTTTTGATGGACAAAAAATGTATAAATTTTACATGTGAAATAAAACGAGAAACGAAAAGCGGGAAGCGAGAAATGGAAATTTGATTTTTGAGAGTGGAAAAGAGTCTCGTGTAGTTATGGTCACAACATGACCCATTTAGTCTTGTGCTTTGATGGACAAACAATTTGGAACGAAGATGTAAAATTTACATGTGAAATAAAACGAGAAACGAAAATCGGAAAGAAAGAAATGGAAACTTGATTTTTGAGAGAGGAAACGAGTCTCGTGTAATTATGGTCACAACATAACCCATTTAGTCTTGACCTTTGATGGACAAACAATTTGAAATGAAGATGTAAAATTTACACATGAAATAAAACGATAAAGGAAAAGCGGGAAGCGAGAAATGGAAACTTGATTTTTGAAAGTGGAAACGAGTCTCGTGTAACTATGGTCACAACATGACTCATTTAGTCTTGGACTTTGATGGACAAAAAATGTATAAAATTTACATGTGAAATAAAACGAGAAACGAAAAGCGGGAAGCGAGAAATGAAAACTTGATTTTTGAGAGTGGAAAAGAGTCTCGTGTAGTTATGGTCACAACATGACCCATTTAGTCTTGTGTTTTGATGGACAAACAATTTGAAATGAAGATGTAAAATTTACATGTGAAATAAAACGATAAACGAAAATCGAAAAGAAAGAAATGGAAACTTGATTTTTGAGAGAGGAAACGAGTCTCGTGTAATTATGGTGACATTTGATGGACAAACAATTTGAAACGAAGATGTAAAATTTATACATGAAATAAAACGAAAAACGAAAATCGGAAAGCGAGAAATGAAAACTTTATTTTTGAGAGTGGAAACGAGTCTCATATAGTTATGGTCACAACATGACCATTTAGTCTTGGAATTTGATGGACAAACAATTTGGAACGAAGATGTAAAACATGAAATAAAACGAGAATCGAAAAGCGGGAGAAATGGAAACTTGATTTTTGAGAGAGGAAACGAGTCTCGTGTAGCTATGATCACAACATGACCCATTTAGTCTTGGACTTTGATGGACAAACAATTATGTAAAATTTATACGTGAAATAAAGTAAGAAACGAAAAGCGGAAAACGAGAAATGAAACGTGTAACTATGGTCACAACATAACCCATTTAGTCTTGGGCTGAATAGTAACTATGGCCCCATAAGAATAGTAGTAGTATATAAAAATAAACAAAAATGTTATATATATATATATGTATATCAACGGCCAAGATCTAATCTAACACCATATCAAAACCCTAATTTAAGAGCCGCATATATATAAACTTATTAATTCTCCCATTTTCTACAAAAAAAAAAAAAAAAACTCTCTCTCTGTAGAATCCTACATTTGCAAGTAAGTATAGATACATATATGTGTATATTTTGTGTAGTTTTTTTTTTTTGTTATGAACGATTTTACATGTGTTAATCATTGAAAATGATATTGGAATTATATTATATTTCTATATTTTGCTATTTATATGCAAGTTTTGTGATCAGTTATGTAAAAATGATATTGAATTTTAGTAATTTATTTACATCTTTATATATATATATATATATATATATATATATATATTTGTTTGTTTGCAATAGGCAATTTAATACAGGACATTGGATTTTATTATAGGAAATGATATTAGAGCTTATTTTAAAGTGTATTTGGGCTTAATTATGGGAAATGATATTAAATTTTAGTCATTTATTTACATTATGGGTTTTGTCATAGAAAAATATACAATGTTTTTACAATTTAGAATTGGCCATTGTGTTTTTATTTTAGACTTGTTTGTAATATGATTTAGGATTTATTATTAAAAATGATATTGAAATACTCGTTTACGTCTTTATATTATACGCACATTTGTTGTTCAAGTTATAATAAGCCCTTTTTGTCTACAATTTAGGATTAGTCATAGGAAATTATATAATTCATTTACAAGCCAATAGGAAATTATTTACAATGACCCATTTTTTTTTGGGATTTTGGATTATTTATAGAAACTCTTCACTATTTATATGTCTTTGTAATGTACAAGTTGTAATGAGCCTATTTACACATTATTTGGGATTTATTTACAATGCGACATTTTACATATTGTTAAGGATTGATTCTGGGTGATAATATTGATATATATTGTAATAATGATGTTTAGGGGAAAATGAAGGTTGTGGCAGCTTATTTGTTGGCTGTTTTGGGTGGAAACGAAAGCCCTACCGCTAAAGATTTGAAGGGTGTTCTTGCTTCAGGTAATTATAATGCATTTCAGTTTATCGTTATCTTTTTTATTGACGTTTATATATACCCTCACACACATATATACATGTGTATGTATGTGATGAAGTCTGAAGGACAGTGATTCAGCTGATGTTATTGTCGTTGTGAATATTGAACTGTGGTATGGTATGCATGTTGTGTGTTAATACGTGGTTTCTGTTATGTATGCGCTATGCAAACTATAAGCTTGAAACTTGATTGAGGATATTGCGAAGTAATTTTTCATGGTTTATGTGTGTTATGGAATGTATGATCTTGAATCTTTAGTGGAGAATATCGGTTTAGTCTGGAAATGAACGTTTTATCAGTGTACATGGGCTTAATAAACTAAAATAAGAAAAGAATACTCCCTCTGTCCCTAATCTCTCCGTCCCTAATCTTATGTCCACTTTCATTATGATATACCTCACTTGTATTCAACAAAGTGGGCATAAGATTAGGGACGGAGGAGGGAGTATCAAAGAACTAGATAGTTCTGTAGTTTAAAGAATCTACTTTAAGGAAAAACCCAAGGTGTCCTACAAGACATAGTTTTAACGCTTAAAAGTCTTGTTTTAAGACCATCAGAATTGTGGAAATAGTTTTAGTAATTCGAAAATTGAGTCTCTATGGAAGTTGACATTAGTATACGAGTGTTAATTGCTCACTTCTTTTTGATAATGAACGAAATTTGTAATAAATTATGACTTCTTAGAAAAGTCCAAGATTTATCATACCTTCTTTTCTATTGGCGTTGTCATGTGTCTCTGGTATTGTGTGTTTGTTTTCTTAGATATTATTGGTTTTGATATGAGGTTGCACAGTGCTATTTGGGATTTCTGGAATGATTGTTTTTCATTTAGTTTACAATATTTAAAGTGTAGGTGACACTAGGTGTAGATTTGTTATGATTACCACTTGGACAGTCGGTCTTTTATATGAACTTGACTTCTATTGTTGGGTTATAAATAACCTGTCATGAGACTTTGGAAATGATATTTGGCGTTATTTCCTTTTAACAAGTGTATGTTATGTCTATTTGTTATTTGATTGCCTCAACACTTTTTGGATATAACTTGAAACATGAATTTTCTTTTGGTTTTCAGCTGACAAGTAGATAAAAGCTAGTAGTAACCTGAACATTATTCCAAATTATTATTATGTGGCATGACTCCCTTCACTTCATTATAGATTTTTCTTTTGCTGAGGTCACATTATATTCAAGTACATGAGAATAATGTTAGTATATGTTGCATTGCCTGAACACTTCATTCTTAACTTAGTGGCATATTTTCTTCTGGCTCTGTTATCACTGTTTTTTGATGTACCTTGCTATCTTCTTCAGCTGGAATTTATAGAAAAGGAATAAATTTTTTTCCTTTTCCCCGTATGCAGTTGGTGTTGAGGCCGATGATGACAAGATTGAGCTTCTCTTGAAGGAACTTAAGGGAAAAGACATAACTGAATTGATTGCTTCTGGAAGGGAGAAGTTAGCTTCAGTTCCTGCTGGCGGTGGTGGTGGTGTTGCCGTATCTGCTGTGGCTGTTAGCGGTGGTGGTGGAGCTGCACCTGCTGCTGAGAAGAAAGAGGAGAAAGTAGAAGAGAAGGAAGAATCCGATGACGTAAGTTTTTATATTTATTTTATAGTCTGCTTATATATTTTCTCAAGTTTTTTCTCTCAGCACAATATCTGCAGCATTGTCTGATAACTGAGGTCTATGAAGTGGATCAGCTTTGTTTTCAGTTTTGTTAGCCAAACACTCTAGCTTTTCTTACCATTAGCATTTTCCTGAAAATTCTTGCTTAATTACAGTACACAGCCACTTTCTATCTAAGATAATTTAATGGATATAAATGCTGTTGATTTAATCGTATTACTGTAGTAACTTAGAAGCAACCTTTGGGGAAGAGTGAAAATTTGTTAAATGTTTTAGTTCCCTAATAACTGAAACCTTAAGAAGCTGCCATCTTATTCCTCCTGGTTTTTGAAAGCTAAAAATTTGTAAATATAGTTTTGCCGTAGATCTTAATGTTGCTAATCGAGAGTTGATTAATTTTAACTTTTTTTGTTTCCTCAATTTTCTCAACAAAGCTGCTGATATACGTGAACTTAATTATTTTTTAGAGTAGCTTTAGCCTTTATGTGCTTCTCTTATACTGTGTTTTGTGATTTCTATTGCAGGATATGGGTTTCAGTCTTTTTGACTAAATATCTAAAACTGCAGACTCACAGAGTTTTGGTCCTCAAGTTACAACCCGGATAGTTTTTTGATATATTTTGTTGCAATTTCAAACCTTAAATTTTGTTAGAAGATTGTTGTGTTATGAACTTGGGATTTAGTTTGTCAAGACGGAGTTATCAATTATGTGATCTCTATTTTGGATTAATGTCTTGATTTTGCATTATGGGGTGATTATTTGTGAATGATTTTGTTTTTTTTCCCAAAAAAATTAGGGATTAATCACCGATGAAGGGTTGCTTCCCTTCTAGACGTTAGCAACGAAATCTGTTTTCAAAAACTAATGATATTCTTCAAAGAATATCATTCAATTCCTATCTCCATGTTTCAAGAGAGAACGAAAAAGTAATAGTTAAAACCTCTACTCCGTCCAGATACCTACTGGATTCAAGTTTCAAAATCCTTGTCTACTTTTGTTGCATGGATGCCATGTCATCACTTAGTTCAGAGCCATTTCATTGCAAGTGTTTTAGCTACCATATATAGCCGACGTATTTATGTGGATGAAAGCGAGTAAAAGGTACATCGTGTAAATCCTTGAGTAGCAGGACCAACTTTTCACTTACTATTATAGCTCAAACGAGCAACTTTTCACCAACTAATAGCACAAGGTTGTCACTGAGAAGCTTTAGTAAAGATTTCAAACCGGACACACCAAATCAACTCGTAAACCTCTCAATTTATTTTTCCTATATAATCAAATTTTATAGCAAAAATTGCCAAGCCCATCAACTTTGTCAAAATTTCAGTTAGAAATCGTTCAATTCCATGGAGAGGGAGTGCATCAGGTCAGTAAATTTCTTCTTAGCGAGATAATGTTATTGCATGAGTTGGTTGAATCAGTACTTTGACAAGGGATTGTATCGTATATTACCTATTGGGAAAAAAGAATCCTCGAGTTACCTCATGGGAAATAAAATTCCAATGTAATAATACGTATTTGTAATTTTACCTATATTTTAGTTTACTCTATGCATACCCCTATTAAGGAATATGCAGGAAGTAGTAGATACTATTGAGACGACCCGTAGGCCTTGGTTGTAACATTCGCACCATTCAAACTTCCTCAATCTGAGTCTTCACTCCCTCCATAGCAAGATCTAACAAGGTTCATATTAAGACCCAATGCAATATCTGTAGCTATGGTGGATATATTATAGGACATTCTAGGTTGATTACTACTGGATATGTCCAAAAAGAAGTTTATTACTAGTAAGCAAGACGTATTTATATGAAAGGAAGCGAGGAAAAGGCAGATCCTTGTAAAAAGCTCAGGTAGCAGTAGTAGTTTTTGATTTATTATCAGCCCAAATGACGGACGCAACAAGTTCTCGTAAAACTACATCTGCTTAAGAAATTCACTCAACTAAAATCCAATCCAAGAAGAGCACGCAGAGAAGAACCTTATGAATGGTTATAATTTAATATTGAGCCACCGTATACAGATAAAAATATACAGTATATCCTTGAGTTGTACAAATGAATAAAGGAGAAGAACGATGCAACAATATACACTATGCAACAATATACACCAACTTCAAATTACAAAGCAGACAACGCTACCAATACACACACATAAGAGAATACATGATGAGACTCGAGGTCTATCTGATGTAGCATTTCAAGTGTCTAAAACCTCTATAAAAATCAAATCGGGATAACTTAACAGAAGCAAAATAAGGAACAACTTTACATCATGGGGCTTTAGCTTTTTACAGGTACAGATTTCTTTACATGGATGCCAAGAGGTCTCCCATTTCGGCTACAGACGGGATGGTTTCTGAGGGATATATCTTGACAACAAGCTGTGCAAAACTTTCATACTTGTCCAAAAATTCTTTCTGTTAAGAAGTACCAATAAAAGTTAAAACTTGGTAAAAATTATCAAATATGTTCTCAACCTCTATAGCTCGTTTAAATACAGAGTTTACTTGATGCTGATAAAAAAGTTGGATTCAACGAGTTTAAAACTTCTAGCACTTCACCTTATTTTATAGAGAACAAAAGGCTATCTTAAAAGTTACAAATAGACAGGAGTGTAACTTAAAAAACCAAGTATACAACTTAACTAGACAGTGATGTATGGCAAATTCAAACTCTCAATACAAATGATTATCAATATTACTGCTAACCTATGTACTTGTCCTCACAGTTCCTAAACTTCTATTTCTTTACCCAGTTACATTACAAATGAGAAACTTGAATCAAGGGAAGAGAAGAACACAGAAAGGCATAAAATTCACACTTTCGTGATTGTTAACAGAGTCCAATTTATAGATTTAGCAACATCAGGTTCAGATATTTGGTAATGAAAGTGTAGCATGGAATTGTTTTTTCAGTTTCTACTTATTGGAAGATTACCGCTCATGATCATGTCATGGTTGAGGGACAGATTACAAGATGTTTCCAAGATTCAACGCTCACTTCAATTTTATTTTATTTTCCAACATATTGAATTCAAACCTAGTTGAGAAAAGGTTTCGTTGACAATACAGCCACTCTCTGTCTTTCTATTGGTCTTTACACCAAAACAGAAGACATTATCACCCTTGCACAATTAGGTATGAATTCAATCTTGATATTAAACCTACAAACAGTGTGAACATGTAATCAGATGACTATTATACCTTGCATTTGTCCCATAGAGAAGGCAACAACTCCTCTGAGGTTAAGTTCTTTTGCAATCTTTTATACATTGAACTGATGGACTTATCAACCTGTATAATACAGACCTAAGCATAAGCAGAGAATCTTTACATTCCAGTTGGTAAAGATCAAAACTATAACTGCAATGGGATTGTTTCTTTGCGTGATTATTTGGAACAATCAATTCAATAATTTTCATATACAAAATAGAAACCCTGAACAATGACTTACCCCGGATAAACTGGATTTCACCACCTTTCTGAGGTCCATTTTCGATAACCCAAGCTGGAATGGGATCTGAAAATAGCAAGTAAGTTATGCATGACACGAAAATCATAAGGTAAAGCCACGCGTATTACTCTTCCAACCCAAGTATTTATAACCCAGTTTCGTAGCCTGACACAATCTTACAGACGACTCTAAAAATCAATAAATGGTATGCATATATGTGGTAAAGCGTCGTACACAACCAGTAGCACTAACCTCCTCAGACGTGATGGTGTACATTAAATCCTCGATTCTTTTGGCGAACTGGAAAAGGCGTTCAAATTGCTGTGAAAATAACGAGTCAACTTAGCAAACTCAAAAACATTTTATTGACTGAGCACAAGTACATATCATTTAAACAAGAACCTGAACATGCACTTACATAATAAATGATCACACTTATATGCCGGGTACAAGCTAGTTCATAACTTTCACTAGCCTGGTGATAAAATTTTGCTAAAGTTTGAACGACATTGGCCAGATCATACAAGCTGCATTGCAGAAAGTCAGTATATCAGATGTAACTTGTAAGATAGTAATAACTCGACCACAAGAGATGTAAGTATGCATGCTGCTTATACCTATTCTCAAATGCTGGAAAGTAGTTGAACGTAAAATAACTCCAATATTTAATTACCTATTTTGAAATGCAGCATAGTTTTCTAAAAGCAAAATATCAGCATATTTTGGGTCTTGAGCTGCGACTTTTTCCAAAGTAACGAACATAATGGTAACCTGTAAACATAAATATAAATATCTAAAGAAATGAACACTAATCATAGTTACATATTAAATCAGAACAAATAAATATAATTTTCCTAAAATACTACTTACGAACTTAGTGTATGCTTGGTCAACCAAATCTCTTGAATTTCCTTGAATGTAATGCTCCATGCGGGTAGCAAGAGTAGCAAATCTATCCAAAACAAATTAATCAATAATGGATGAAATGTGATCACAGTAACAACCGTCAAAACAGATAGACATGAAGTAAATAGTAAAACTAAAGATCACTGAGGGACGATAGCGGGGAAATTCGAATTGCACTTTAACTGGTCAAATTCCAGAACGTAAAATCCAAGTGAAAAGTTACTGATGTAATCATAAATTCATAATAGCTACTGAAGAATTTGCTTTTAAAAGACTAAGAAAAATATGATTAGTCATGTAAAACCAAAGGTATTTTCTACACTTGTCACCAAAGAGCTGTAAAGAAAGTTAAGGGGCTACAGAGACACAATATGCATCCACCTAAAACAGGTAACATTTGACCTTTTGCTATACGTTACACCGACTAAAAGCAGGAGAGACTACTATCAATAGGCATAGGAGGATTTCAAATTCCAACTTTATATGTGTAGAATATAAACATATTTCGTTAAATGAAAGCCAGATATAGATGATATAGATGAAAACGGTTAGGAGATCAAGTTCACCTCGGGATATAGGACAAGACACCAATTTGACGAACATTTCGCTCATTTCTTTCAATTTGGTGACAAGCTTCATCAACAAACTGTAAAACAGTGCAAGTCTCATTGTGTGCAGCTCAATAACACTGACCAAACAAAAGTCATATATATGCCTTGTTCGGTTGCAGCTTTTAAGCTCAGATATTTTGCTTATTTACTATTTATCTGGGCGGAATGTGGCTGACCTGCTTAGAAACTGAGGTTCTTTGGCTTTTTGGCCTGAAAAAAGCTACGAGTTTCAAGTTTGATGAACCTAGATTTTCTCACAACCTTAAAAAAATCAGCTCATTTGTCTAGAAGCTGCAACCAAGCAAGCCCTGTATTCAGACTAAGAGCATGCATTTCTTTTCTACTGTTAAAAGTGCTAAAAAGAAAAATAAACTCACCTTGCCAAATTGCATTGATATTCTAGATTCAAGATCATCTAGCAATATTCGTACAAAGCCTGCGGCATCAGCTTTCTGACCAGAGATATAGCGCTCCGTAATCCCATGCATAGATATGCAACGCAAAGGATCAATTTTGTATGCCCAGTCTACTACAGCATAAAAATCTTCCTGAAAATGTCACATTAGATGTTAAGAACAGAGGTTTCTACGCTAATTTGAGATCATCCGATGTGAGTGAGTTACATTTAAGAAGCCTAGTATGCTACAGTAGGTAATACGCAACAGTAAAGTATAAAGAAGTCATTTAAACAGAGTTAAGATATGCACTACATCTCTCAGATCAATCTGCACCTATTACAAGAAAAGACCTTGACAAAAGTTAATTAGATCTGATCCTAGTTTAGGTGTAGTGGGAGCTACTGTAGCCTACTGACCAGGGAATAAACGATTACATAACAAAAAGGTGTATATAATATACACACACATTAGCCGTCACGCACAAGCATTGTGTGCGATTTGAGAAAGTTATTTGCAGAAGTATTCAACAATTTGTGGAGACATCAATTTATGAAATAAATAGTAAGAGAAATTGAACCTCAATGATGAAAAGGAGTAAATATTCAGAGGGAGTAAATTCGATAGTGAGAAGTTATTTAGAAAGACGGGTAGTGGGGTGGTCTACTGTGTGGGCTATTTGGTTTAAATCGAATTATCTATATTGCCACAAGTAAGGGCTTTAAATTAAATACTATCATGGGTAATTTAGGTAATCTACAATTAGAGGCTTCCAAGACAGTAACCGCTAAAAGACTTCACATATTCAAATGGAGAAGGGTAGAAGCAAGCCATTAAGTTGTTCATCTATTTCATGATGACTTGTCTTGGAGAAATTTGTTATCAAGTAACAATATTGAACAAGCAAATTGACTCAAACATTATGGACGACGGTCAAATTGCACATTTAAATCATGTTTAGTGCAGACATTACTTGTATTCCGTCAAGCAATTCCTGAAGGGATTCATTTAGAGCATCTAGTTCTCCCATATTCCCCCCTACAAATTAAACAACCAATGATCAAAACATTCAAGAGACAGAAAGATACAGTTATCTTTTCATATCCTAGTACCTCTGATACTTTTTGTTCTTTAAATTGAGTTTAACGGATAGCTTTGTAATTTACCAGCTTTATTGTCGTCTTCGTCGATATCCATGATACCCAGATCGTCATCATTATCATTAGATCCACTTTTATTAGCTCCTCCAGGTGGTACAAGTGCAGGTACTTCAAAGCACATAAAATGAGCGAAGAAAGAACTCTGCATTTAGAATAATAACATATTAAAGTTCAAACAGAAAACAAGTCATTTTAGTGTGGTTATGTTTGTTTGACCAAAAGAAAGATGAACTTGATTGAAGGATGTCCAAAATGGCTCTTATATTCTTTCTCTCTGGATTGGAAGAACTGTAATCTTTTAGGGTGGTGAAATACAACAACAAAATATCATACTTATACATCAAATTTCGATCCCCATAGTTTCAATTGCAACACTATTGTCCACATACTCTTCATGGAATTTCTGTTTGGTCCTCGTATTTTGCAATGGAAATGCTTACTTAAGACAGTGTACACAAGTGGTCCCCATGTGTAACACTCAAAAGGACCATTGGGTGTGACTGACTAAGCAATACAGTTGTAATTGAAATTATGGAGACCATTGGTGCAACTTTTTTAACATGACGACCAATAATGTTGCAACTGAAACTACTGGGACCAAACCAAAATTTCTCTCCAAGTATGGGGACCACTGCAGTAATTCGCTCGTAATTTGAGTTTTTCCCTAAATATTTGGAAATGTGAGTTCTAGAGAAATATTACTCCACTCGTTCCTTAATATTGGTCAGCAATTCCACTTGGAAATGTAACTTTTTTTCAATTTAACATGTTTACTCTTTGACCTTAGTAAAAAAAAGGCCGAACCCGCTGCTAAAGCTCCCGCTATGCGATCCGAGGAGGAGTCGGGCCACTTTAGGCCTAATGTAGACAGCCTTTGGCTGCTTCCACAACTCAACCCCGTGACCTCCAGGTCACATGGCAACAACTTTACCGTTGCGTGAAGGCTCGCCCACCTTAAACAATTCAATATAAGATTCCATCCAAGGGGAAAATTTGTAAATGCACGAAAAACAATGTAATCACTGATTTTCCCACATTTAATATCGGAGGGAAACATTAGTACTTTACTTGTTTCAATAGTTTTTTGTTAAATATCTATCTGAGTGTACATCAGTGTTTCAAAAGGCGGCCTAGGCGGTGATAAGACGCTAGGTGGGGACTAGGCGCCTAGGCATTAGGCGGACCTAGGCAGGAAAAAATCGGTCTAGACAGGAAAAAGGCGGCCAATTAGGCGCCGGCCGGACCCTTTCCGCCTAGATCCCACCTAGCGCCTTTGAAACCTTGGTGTACATTGTCAAAAACGATGAACAAAGTTAGCGATAAATATATAAAGAAAATACGGAGTCAGAGTTTCAACATTTGAACAAAAGGTTTGGTCAAGAACCTCATCTACAAGGAGTGGGATGAAAATGGTAAGCATTTTAGCATATGCTTCTGAAACTGTAGAGGTATCTGTATTGTTTGCATTTTGATTGGAACCCGTGGAACCTTCCAGCCACACAGTTGGGTTTCTAGACGCTTTTGTGCTGGCACGAAGCTCATTTGCAAATTCACGAGCCTGTAAATCTAAAACCCATTAATTAAAAGATAAAAAGAATGATTTTTCCCCTCAAATTACAACTTAGACACTAATCCACACAAAACCCAACAATCGGTATACCAACCCATCTAAATTCAGAAGTGTTTGAAAGTTTAAATTAAAAGTTGAAATACTAATTGTCAAATTTCATGCAAACTGGGTCCTAGTAAGCCAACACATTTTAACAATCGGTGCATAACATTTGTTTTTAAGTTAATATGTAGCCGGTGTACTAATAATTGTTCCATTACATATACTGACCAATAAACCCTAGACGTGAAAACTTATGACCAATAAGACAATTTTCACACAGTAAATGCCAACACAAAAGAAGGTTACATTTTATACCTCTCGACGTAGTAACAGGTTAAGCGAGCTACAATAAGCTTTTCTTAACGAACCCAAGCAATTCTTGTCGAGGCTCTAGAATAAACAAAAACACGAAAGCGTCCAGATAAGAACAAACATCAAATTAAGAAGATTAAGAATAGTTATGAATTTTATGAATGTGTAATATTACCTTTAAGTGTTGCAAAAGACGAGCATACGTTCTGCATTTGTAGCGAAGATCAGCATGGTCGGGCCTTTTTAATTGTCCCCTCTTTTAAAATCCAATAAGGAAATTAGGATTGTCACGGTAAATAAATAATCAATTTCAAGATTAAAACAATGTCAAGTGTACCTGAGAGAAGTAACTTTTATCACTTATCATGAAATCCACCAAACTAGCAAAGTAATTCTTTAAAAAATCGGATGCTCTCCGAACAAAAGTAGACTTTAGTTTTTCAAATTCCGCCCGCCTCTCTTTAACCTGTTACAAAAATTGTATACCAATTCAAACATGCATAGAACAGCAACTTTCTTGAAATAAAGCTTGATTTACAAATAGCAATAAGGAGTTTGCATACATGTATATAACATGCATACGTGAGTAAACTTCAACAACAAAGTCGGTTTAATTAAGAAATTCAAAATCTCCGTCCTAGAGATATATATCTACATACACACATCTATTTATTTGTTTACATATATGCTTATGTAAGTTTAAAGAATGCATGTATACACAAATATACGTTCAAAAGATGTTCTGGAAAGATTTATGTTAATTATAAGCATCCCCAAACACATCATCTCGGGTATCACTGAAAAAAGATAAATAAATACATACAGCTCGCAAATTTGTTTAATCTAAGAATATGAAATAGATAAATACATACAACACACGAGTTTGCATAGAACAAAAAACATAGATGAATTACACTTGCTTCCCAAACAGCAATAAAAAAAAGTTCACATTAAAAGTAAGAAAAAATTAATAACAAAATGGGCAAAACTAAGAGATTCAGATCCAGTCCTCCGCAAAGATATCTCCCATTTAAAAACATTCTTAGAAACAATCTCAGCTATCACAGGAAAGGGAGAGATAAATACATAGAGGTTGTGGGTTTGCATAATCGAAGAAATTCAAATAGACAAATACATATAACTCGCACATTTGCATAGAATAGTTATACTCAATAATATCAACAAATTTTCCAAGCAGCTATAAAGGAGCTCACATGATAAATGAGTAAACTTCAATTACAAAATGGGTGAAACTACGAAACCATAATCTCTATTCTGCAAGAGTAATGCTACGTTCACTCCTTTTAAACTCCAAAATTAAATCAAACTCGTTAACACTTGGAAGTGTAATAAGAGTGTAAGAGGAGTGAAAATAACTTTACTTATCCTGCAAATATATGTTCATACATCCACATAAGTATCTGTGTGCACATCTAAGAGATACTCCAGTAAGATTCCTTCTAAATAAAAAGTTTTCCAGACACAAAATTTAGGTATTAAAGAAAAAAGGAGAGATGAAGTACATACAGCTCTCAAGTTTGCAAAGCTACTGTCCAGGTTAGGAACTTCTAGACCCCTTAATGCACGAGTTAACCATTCACATGCTTCAACGTTTTGAAGCATTCTTGCCTCATCGAAAGAACCTTCTGTAAGACATGCCGCATGCTGCAAGATATAAAAAGGTTTCAAGTATTAAATAGATAAAACCCTAATCCAACGACTTCAAGAGAATATGCTGAATCACCTCAGAAGGTACACGTAATCTTTCAAGAAGTTTATCAAGTTCCTCAATCAGTGCTTTGTTGTTTACAGATTGCATTTCCAACTTGTTATTCCGCGTTTCTATCTGCGAATCACAGACACAAGCTGCAAGCTACATAACATAAACTCAATAGAGTTCCAACAGTAGCACCAAAACCACAATATGATCAAGGAATTAGAAAGAGTACTTTCTATAATTATATAAATGACAATTCTTACGGTGAAAAACAGCGGCAAATTTCCATTAAAGAAGAAGAAATACATAAGATTGGCTAGTAGATAGGAAGCAATGTAAAGATGGAAACTCCAAAAAAAAGGGAATATGGTATGGGTACGATATGGGTACAGGGTACTAGTATCGTATATGCATTTCAAAATACCATCGATTTTTTTATTAAAATATTGTGAAACATATGTGGTATGCCACATAAATTTGCTTTCTTTTTTTCGAAACGAAAAAAATCTAAAATGTAAGAAAGTGGCTATGATACATGTATCTGTTTTCTTTCTTGTCAGATTTTTTTCATAAAAGATATAATAAAACTTACACAGATATAAAAGAAGTATAATTTGTTTACTATTGTTGCGTCCTAACCATTACACTATCCTAATCAAAACTGTTCATGACGGTATTATTTCGGATATGATACCTGTTTCCACACCCGTTTAACATAGGTGGCACGGTGGAAGTAAGAGAATTTTTTTGATAACAGGTGATAGTTAAATAGCCTGATACAGTTTTGCAAATTTATTACATGCATGCTGTATAAGATACAGAAGCCAAATTCAATCTCAACAACCAAAATTTATTCATTAAGGAATATATAGTGATATACCGACTCAATATCCTCTCTCATGTGCCTTAGTTTCATATTGAAAATTCCCAACCATTCGTCCATATCTTCAACACAATTTGTAGCCGACTCAAGCCCATTTAACACCTGCAAATTGAACATATCAAAGCAAAACTCATAATTTGGAGAACTCAAAAAAACATAAGAAGGTAAAATGATATTCTAATGTGACCGCCACAATAAGTTGATTTAAAATAAGAATACACGTGATACCTTCAAGTACTCTAAAAAGGGTGAAGCGGTTTAAACATTTGATGCGAAATTTTCAATTTTGAAAATGCATGCCAGATAATTACTGAAAAATTCTGAATCCAATGTTTTAAGTCTCTGAGTTCAAGCCTACAATATTAAATAGTCTCGTATGTTTGCTACTCAAGTACAAAAGCATACTATTTATTAAAAGTGTAAAATTATACTTTTAAATATGACTTAAAATCAATTTAAATGTGTTTGGTAGAATTGAAGAAACTGTACTTATTTGTATTGCTAGTGGTGGAAGGCACTGTAGTTGACTGCAATACGAAGTAGGCGAGGAGCATACTTTTCTGAAAACTCAAAAAGTATGAATCAAGCTGCCTTTATTTGATGCACCAAACAACACATTCAACTTTTTTAAGTAAAAATTATACTTCTGATGGTCAACCAAACGAATAAATGGTTTGTTTGCCACCTCATAGTATCACAGCTTCTGCTACAAGGACCTGGTTTACTTTTGTATTTGAAGCTTAACCCACCAAAAAACAACGGTGGCAAGAACTTGCTCATTGAGTGACGTACAAATGGTGAATGAAAATGAAACTTAAAAAACATAGGAAATACATTAAGTTCTAGATTTTATAAAGATTACCTTATCAATTAAATGCTCGCTCTCCAAAATGGCATGCACATTTGCAGCTTCCAGAGCTTGAAGCTCTCGCTTAAGGCGCTCAGAGAATGCCTCTGCTTCACCAATACCCATCACATATCTGTGCACACCACTCCAAGCTTATTTATCCGGCACATTAAAGTGGATGCTATTTATAGTTATTATGGTTAGTTCCTAGGAATGCATAGTTTATTCTTGACAAAATATCACTTCAACACCCAAACTATCAACTTAACAATTAGTGTTGTAGTGCACCATATGATAAAAATCAAGGTTTCAAAAGGCGCTAGGCGGGGATGAGGCGGAGAGGTGCCGCCTAGCCGCCTGACCGTCTAGGCGGGAAAATGACTTTTGAACGTTTTTACATGTTTTCTTGGATTCTCATGCAGCATACATGTTGTAAATAGTATTATCATGTTAAATCAAGATTTTAAAGTCTATTAGCTTAACGATATACCATAGCAAAGCAATACATATTATGATAATAATGTTCAAGCAGTTTAACATAAGCAAAAGATGTCATGAAATGTCTATTTTAACCTATTTTAACATACATGTTGCTCTATATATATTTATTCTAACCTATTCTAACCTATTTAAACCTATTTTAACCTTTTGACCCATCAGAATTTGGGTAGGCCCAATTTAAAAACTATTTTAAAACGTCTAGCAAAAGTCGGGGCGGCCAGGCAAACACTAATAAAAATTCACAATTTAAAGACCTTTTACATGAAATGAAACAAGTAGTACCTCGGCACTACAATTTCAACTTACTAGCACTAAAATAGTGGTAATTGCTCGATTGCACTGATGTGCTAAGCCTCAATCAACAAATGTTAGAACAATTAGTACACCAACATTAACATTTTAACTTTTAAGCACTGGCAAATTCTGATAGGTTGGCTTTACCTTGTTGTTGGGACCTATACTTTGAATTTTGATTGGTCCAGTTAGATTTAGCTTAGACTGGCATCTAAATTATGAATAAATTTAGGTATATACAAACTGCAAAAACTGAAAGGTTGGTGTACTAGTTAAATGATCTTGTATGGACTGTTATATAGATTACAAATTTTGATAGGCTTTTAGACTAATTGCTCAATTTGGTGTATAGCGATGCCTAAATCGTGAATTTTAATAAGTTGGTATCCTAACTGTTAGAAGCTGATCAGTTTGTAAATTAAATTGATACTTTCCCCAGATAGTTATTACGATTAGTTTCCTAGAAGTTCATTATATTTATTATAGATTTAGAAAGGATTAACTAAAGTAGTTTTCCAGGTAAGGATAAAGTTTACATACGTGTCTAATAAAGCCTCCATATCTTCCTCCTCGGCTTGAGAAACTAATTCTTTTTCAACGGTCACCTTCATGTCATTTTCAGCAACACTTGTTTCAACAGGTCCATCTTGAAGATTCCTCTGATTGGTCACCATGGGAGTGTTGTTCTACATAGGAGAAAAAGTGAGTAACAATGAAATAACTAAAGAACAAGGTAAAACAATGTCCAGTACAAAGATACAAGTCAAATCATGTAGCTAGACTTTTCACTTTTCAAAATAGGCTATAGCTACTGTAATTATCAATTATGTAGTGCCAATGTAAACTACCAACAGATTTATAGGTTGGAAACTGGATCATGGTTAATATAGAGAACTATGAAAAGTTCAGAAAGATGCATATACCTCTCTTCAGTTTTCTGCTTCCTATTGTTACCACTTACGACATGGTTATGACCTTAGATTATGCACAAGTACTATTGTTCACTTTTGTTGGACTTACAAAAGTTGAGTTTAATATGCTTTATGAGACAAAAAACTGGCCATTATGATTAAAGAAAAAAAGAGAGCAAACAATATCACAGCAATAAGAACAAGATAAAAAAACTTAAATTGGGTGAAATATTCAATTACCTTTGCCCAAAGAGCCATTTCCACAACATCTATACCAACTACTTTTGGAAGACGACCTAAAACATCTCTACATATATTTAAGATAGAAAGTAGGAGTCGGTTCCTGCAACACAAACGGAATGGCAGATACCTCACTGAATAAAACAATATTGCGCATAGATAAGAAAATATTATCAAAAAGATAAAACACCAAAAAGGTTTTCTATACCGGTCATCAATATTGCGCATTGTCCACTGAGGAGGTGCAACACTTTGGCTTCTAAGATTATCAAATCCCTACAGGAACCTCAAATGAAAAGGGAAAAAAATGAAGGAACAATAGGTAAGAAGCAAGTATATCATCAATTTCCCCGAATTAGAAAAACTGCAAAACATACTTGACGCAGAATAAGAGAATCCAAAAAAGAAATATTACCAGCATAAAAGTGCATCCACTAGGGTCGTTAGTAACAACCTCCACCTTCGAAAAATGCTTAAGCTTGTACAACTTAGCTGGCTACATAGAATTGAGTTCCATGCCAAAATAAGAAAGAAGGGAAATCAAATAGTTGTAGGGAATATACAAATCATGTATACAAAAGCTATAAATTGCATTAAAAAAAAGGCGTAAAACAACAAAAAAGATGATGAGATACTACCTCAAGAACACCCCCATTAGAATACTTTAAGACACGTAGAAAAGCTTTAGTCCGCTGCCCTTTCGATTTGGCTGCATAAAACATGGAAAGTCGCAGGAAAGGTAAAAGAAAGGCAGTAGCAGTAATATTCATTTGACCGTTTCTAAAACAGTGAAAATAACATTAATTTGGATCATGTGCATTCTGTAATGCAGAGTATACTAATCGAGTTAATGGAAGCTAAATTCTTCACCTTATGCATACATAGTAACATGAGTGCAATGACATCAAAAGCTTTAAGGATTTGTCACTTACGTAAGAACCGAGCTGACGGAAGGAAACATGTTTGATCTCATTCATAACAAAATAATAAATTGCAGAAACACAAATACATATGGAATATCAGGGTTATAAATGTGAGCAAAGCCTGGTTACGGGGGGTTTGCGGGAAACAATATTTTCACTTTTATTTATATAATTTTGGGATTCTAACATTGTAAGGTTATTGTAGACATGTTTTCCAAGCTAAAGTAAGCATGTAAAGCTTCAACTCTTTATCTTATTCGACCATGACCCAACAGATACACTCACAATATTTTCAATAACCTAAAATGAGAACAAATGTGTGTTCCACAAATCTATGTCAATTGCAACACATATTTGTTAGCCCATTCTTTAATGGTTCACTTATCAATCATTCATTTGACATGTTTCACTTCAATCTTCGATTCATAGGCCTGTTACTTGATACATAATTGAGCCGTTGGAACCTAAAGTCATTTCCCTTGTCGGTACAAAATCGCAAAGACACGGACAAAACCGAGACTCTAAGCTTAAATCACTTCCCTTATTCATACAAAATAGCAACAAAATGTTCAAAGAGTTTCAACAATTTTAGCTAAAGTAATTTCTCGTAGTCATACAAAATTTCAAGAAACAGTCAAAGGACATGGACAATCGTAAAAAAAGTAATTTCCCTAAAATTACCACAACATAGGGAGTAAAAGAATTTGGAGGATCCAGCCCAAGTCATTTCTTTATTCATACAAAATTGGAATAAACTAGTAACAGAACTTGGACAATCTCAGCTAAATCAATTTCCCTTATTCATACAAAATTGCAAATAAAATAGAAAAACAACTCATATAATCTTAGCTAAAGTCGCTTTCCTAATTCCTACAAAATCAGACCAAATAGTAAAAACTTGGACAATCTTAGCTAAAATCATTTCCATTATTCATACAACATTTCAACAAAACAGTAAAAGACTTGGACAATCTTAACAATTTAAAATTGATGATCACAAATGCAGAATATGAATATATAAATTATGCCTATACATACATAAATATATGCATATATATATATATATATATATATATATATATATAAAGAGAGAGAGTCTTCTCACATATACATGTAAATTATTATAAAAACTGATTCAATTAAATAACTAAACTGCACAATCGGCATAATTTGGATAAACACACATACATGTGTGTGTGTGTGTGTGTGCACTTTAGGCAGAGAGAATATCGTAAAATTTCAAGTAATCATAGCTAGTTCAATCTTATCCTCTAATAAGCACAATACATATATACTAATATGTACACACACAAATAACACAAATAACACGGAAATCATAGGTGAATTCAATCTATCTCCAATTCAGTAACAAGTACGAACTCACGGTTCAATCATAAGATTAAACAGCAAAATACACACACACACGCACATATATATAAGCACAAACAGCACGACAACTTAAGAAATATATAGCTAAGCTCAATCTATCGTCAATTCAGTAACAAATACCAACTCACGGTTCAATCATAAAATTAAACAGCAAAATACACACACACACACATAGATACACACACACACACAAATATATATATATATATAAGCACAAACAACACGACAACTTACGAAATATATAGCTAAGCTCAATCTATCGCCAATTCAGTAAAAACTAGCAACCGACGGTCCAATCATAAGACCTAACAGCACAATACACGCAATATTAGATATCTCAATCTATCTCCAATTCCGTAACAATTAGAACCCGACTTTTCAATCAAAAGACTAAATAACACATATATATATATATAGAGAGAGAGAGAGTAGTAACTAGAGATAGCGAGTACGCGAGCCTTGGCCATATTAGAACCGCGTGCAAGCATATTAGATTTGCCCCAAATACCACGGGACTTAGCAACTCTTATCGAAAGCGTTATCGTCTCCTTCGTCCCTTCTATCGCCGCCTCACAAGCTCTCCTCAACTCACCGTCCTCCGCACTCGATTTCGCCATTTTATTATATCTATATATCTCTATATCCCTATATAAATATCTATATTCTATGTATCTATCTATCTATCTGTGTTCTGTATCTGTTTCTCTCTCTATATATATATTATGGAAGAGAGAGGAGGTGGGAATATTCATTCACGCGGAAATTAGTCTTTTTTTTTTTTTTTTTTTTTTTTTACCAATTTAGTACCTTATGTTTTATCGGATCCATAAAATTGTATTTACGTTCTCTCATATATCATACTAACGGATCTGTCCACCCGATATGTGTGAATTCAAAAAAAAATATGTAAGCCGTTATAGTAGAATTTTTGACGAAAGGAGGAACAATTATGAATTTGATGATTTGTGAGAATATGAAATTAATAATTAGACGACAGTTATTTTTCTTTTAATTCTTCTGTAAAAGGTGTCTACTGCTATTTTGTAATTTTGTAAATTAACAAGACTCTTTTATAAATAATTGTTTCAAGGCTTCATAAGCCCTCTTCAGATAAAGTAATAGTATAGGTATTAAGTGCAATTACGTCAACGTACATCAAAAATAGATCTGTAAATGTGAGTGAAATATAGCAAGTGTAATTTCGTCGATTTATACTGTCAGACTTTTAATTAGACAAAAATTGATTAAAAATTGGTAAAATTTAAATGTTTAGTAGCAAATTTACATAAGTTAGTAGTACATGGAATATCAATAACCCTCTAACCGCAACTACTAAATGTCGTCGGGATGCAATGAACCATGCATGCTTTGGGAATGCAATGCGTAGTACAAGCTGTTACGCACCAACCACACGAATGACAACAAAAAGATACTGTAATATTTCTTTCTAGGAAATTAGAAACAATATTGAACTGTTCAGATTTACTAAAATGCCTCAGTTAAATCTAAGTTAGTTTGAAAGCAATCTTATTTATATTGAGATTTTCAATTAAACTTTTTAATGGTAGCCAGTAGCCACGGCTTTCTAATGTGTCAACAGAACTAACTAAATAGACACAACACCAAGTTGGTAAAGATCCATCGATGTCAGTTTTAACTGTAATCTAAACACTGCCCATTTTTCAGCAAGACACGAAAGCGTGTGATGATAAATCCCCATTCATACACATAAATTACATTTTCAAAAATTTCACTGGTATTAAGGAGTAATTTCTAATAGGACCACTACTATCAAATTAATCGACTATCGAAGCCTTATACACCCTCTCAAAAAGAATTAACAGATCGCTTTATAAACAAATAAACTATACAAATAAGCACAAAACAATCGACTTTGCTGAGCAAACTAGAGCTGTTTCATCAGAGGCTTTGCCTTGCGTACATGGCCCATGCTATTGACGAGATCTTTACGTGTACAAACAGGAAACATATTAATACTCTTCAACACTTTCAACCGCCATAATACGTATGGGAAGCTAAGCTGATCCCTAGAAGTGAAACGAACAACTTCGTTGAACCATAAGCACATAAACAGATCGGTCACTGGCGTATGCTCTCTGACAATAACGGAAGCTTCGGATAAAGCTGCAAAAATAACATTTAGTATATTTATATGCTTCAAACAGTGTGAAGGGCCAAAATTAATTGCAGTATTGTACACTAACATATCTCCTCAAGTATCAATTTTGAATTTTGTATACCAACCTACAAATTAGCAATTACGCCCAATTTAACATTATTTTCCAGGTAACCTATAACAATATTTCCCATACTTCAGATTAAGTTTCCATTTGATTCATACAGTTTCAATTACGACACTACAGGTCCTCACGATTTAGGTAAAACTTCTATTTGGTTCCCATAAGTTCAATTGCCACACAGTTAGTCTCCATACTTCGAGTAATACTAATTTCTCCACATTTGAAATAGGTCAGACAAGTTACACTTTGGTCCTCATAAACAATGTATAGTATTTTGTTTTTCATAGATATTTTGATACTTCCTACACCAACTTGTGATTTTAGCTATTTGGTAAACCAACTGTACTAAATCGTAAAAAAATGTTCACGTTTGTGTACTTGCTAACTTTTATACATTGGTGTACAAAATTGAAATCTTAAACAGTAATAAGTTGGTGTGCAAAACTATTATTTTACCCGAGCATTCTGAACAATTCACTCAAATCACTCTACATTTATAAACGTATACAGGTCTGAGTGAAAATCATGCTCATCAGTCGCTCGATAAGGAAAATTATTATATACTGTTTTATCCAATTCCTCTTTAGACGTAGAGAGGATTCTAGAGAGGATTTGCAACTACAGTATACATATTTTAATTTTATTTCTCTCTGTAAGTTTTGAGTCCCCAAATTGACGATCTTAGATCTATCTCCCAATCTCATCTCTCGGTCGTATCCATCGATCCTCCCTCCGATCAATCACCTGTGTTAATCTCTGCTCATCTTAGAGTTTACTAAAAACTTAAACGTGATGTTTTCTTAGTTAGTAAAAGTTATCTTTTAGATTGAACTATGTAAACACAAAAGAGAGTTACTTCTCAAGGTTTGTTTGGCAACCTCCTCTGACCTCTCTGTCAAATTCTTTTCTTATGGTTTCTTCTAAGATTTGTTAGCTGCGGTACAGACCAACTCTCAAGAAAGGGTAGGGAAAAGAAACAAAAAATATATATAAAGAATATTTTAGTTAAAAAGTATATGCAACTGTTGTGCAAACACTCTCAAATATATCAATATTAGGCTTATTAAGCTATATAGAGTTTTAAAAAAAAAAACTATATAAAGTTTAAAAAATAAAAAAAACTATATAGAGTTTTTAAAAAAAAAACTATATAGACTTGTAGATATAGAGGGAGATAACTAAAACTGTTGAGAATGGTCTAAGTGAACTAACCTTTCTTTCCATTGAACCTTTTATCCTCGGGAAGGCCATCTACTCTATATTGAGTTAGTTGTACTTCAACTTCTTCCGGTGTGGCTTTGTTTTTCTTGACAACAGCTTTTGCCTCGTCATACACACTACTTCTAGCTCCATGTTCTGAAATGGCAAAAACGGAATTTGAACGCCAAAGAAGGGCTTCTATAACACCCAAAGGGTCTCTTCTGAATTGAGATTTTGAGTCTACCCAAATTGAATATCGTGAATTTGGAAATAGACGATGACTAAGCATCTGTAACAAACATGACATAGAACAAAGAGAATTATAAGGTTCATGTATAACAAATTCTTCGAGTCTAACAATTCTAAACTAAGCATCTGTAACAGCATCAAATTAAAGAAATACATGGTTAGAAGGTTCCTGCATAGTGAACTGCTGAAGTCTAGTTTTTCTTCAACTCTTTACAAGTTGAAGCTTTTATGCTATTTAATGACTGATGTAGACAAGTTCATATGTTTCAGATACAGTCCATACTTTGTAAAGAAATAAATGATGATTGAACCTGTTAGGCTTACAAAAAGCAAGTCTAATATCTGTGTTTATATCTTTAAATTGGTTAAACGCAAATCTGTTTGGACTTGAAATATATGTAGCACAAGACACCATAGTTATTTTAAAAATCAAGGTCTAAAATCATCTAAAGAAAAATAAATCATATGAAGGATAACACCCATGAGTCTATATGCTTCACTTTCGCTACCTTCGGAATTTTACCATTCAACCTTTGGTCTCGAAAAGGGAGATTCCTAATAATAACAATTCGCCATTTCCCAATATAGTGGTTCTCACCAATTCTACGCCCCTCCGCTTCTTGTGCAGCTAGCGTGATTTCATCCCAAAATGCAACGTAGCAAACCTGCACCCATTCATATATACAAATATACATGTAACATAAATTGCTCGTTTCCAAAAACATATATAGCTGTAGGTTGAAAAGGAAGCATTAAGACCATAAGTAATAATATATATACTATTTCAGGGGAAATTAACCTTTTTGATTGATGCCTGTGACATGCCTATGGGTTGATATAAATTATCTCCACCACCAAAAGCACAAGTAGACACTGCAACTTCACAGTTATGCAGGTAATTTTTGTCCTCATCCGATATCTTATAACCTCCGTTCTCACTGTAAAAACCACAATGTACTGTGGCTGTTTCATTCACCTGAAATAAGAAATTGTCAGTTCGTAATACCAAAAATAACCTTACTAACTTTACGATAAAGGAGATAAAAAACAAAAGGCTCACTTCAGCAGACTTGGTCTCACTGCAACATAGGAGAGTTATCCCATGTTACGTACTGATTACAAATTATAGTTCTGTAAGCTAACATGTGACATTAGATTTTGAAGGTAATAAAAAAACAAAAGTAAGGCTCATATTAGCAGATGTAATGTCGATGCAACATAAGAGAGTTATCCAATGTTAGAAAGTGATTACAAATTATAGTTCTGTAAGCTAAAGGTATCATTAGAGTTCAATTTTGAACAATAAGCAATTAGTAACCCAACCCAAATTCAGACACTACATAGAGAAAAAACCAGAAATTTGGGACTGAAATAGAAAAAAAAACTTGACTGAAAAAGGGTACAAAACAAAAAAAACAAAATAGTGAATAAAATAATTAGGCTTCATAACTACGCAGTACCCCAATGTAGGATTGTTTACATGTGAGTGCACAAAGTTTACTACCTTGTCAAGAAATGTTAGTGTACTAATTGCTATATTTTTGGTAGGTTGGTGTACCGTATTGAAAGCTGATGACATGTTAGTGTACAAAACAGTAAATAACCCTATACGATAAAAGCAAAAGTGCCACATAAAACAATATAACCTAACTGCAAGAAAAAGATAACAAGTATCCCCAAGTTGCGTTTCAATTAAAAACTGTTAAGTAAATCTCAAGGTGTAGTTGAATACCTTAAAGCTCGTTTCTCTCTGCTCTAGAGTCTGGTATCCTGTAAATGAGTTAAAACGCATGGCCTCCATATGCTCTTGAGATAAAGAAAATGTCTGATCTATGAAAGATGGATCATCTTCTGATATGTATACCACTTTTTTAACAGGACCAGTGGTTCCTTTATCTGTCGGAAGATCTAATTGCTCAAGTTCTTCATCAGGCAGGAGCTTCAAACAACCTAATAAAAAACAAAAAAGTTGTTTTATGGATGTAACAGCGTTCAACAACATGGTTAATTAAAAGAAGGCACAACAAATAAATATTAGAAAAGATTGGCACCCTATGAGTTAAACATTCCGGAATATAATAAGCAGTTCATGTATCGAGGAGAAGTCTGTAATTTTTTTTTTATCAACCGTTCATTTGCAGACCTTGTTTATTTACATTTATTTGGAACTCTCAACCTCATTAAAAATGATGCATCAAAGGGAATGTTCTGTTAAATAACTTAAATCACACTAGGGTTTCTTTTTACTGCCATCCTTTATTTGTACCTTAAATGCACATACTTAAATTTAGGTTCAAATTTGACAGAGATTTGGCTTATAATATTAGCATTTATTAGTTTATATGCGACACATTAGACATAGTTCATGGCACTGGCTGACAGCACTAGAATCAGACGAATACATGGTTCGCTGTATGGACAAGCTCATTTACTCACATTAAACTAAGAAAAATTTCAATGTCGCCGCCTTCAATGAGATTTTGGCTTCCTGCGGTAAGTGTGCATAGCTAGTCTATACAACTGAGCTTTTCGTCTTTTCCGACCCAAATATTCTAGAGGCTCTAAGCTGGCTAAACCCAAATTATGTGCCTAAGACCTACCAGCAAACAAACCTCTAAGTTAACTAGGTAACAATAATAACTAAACAACACAACAGAGACGAAATAAAAATCACAACCAGAACAACACACTTATGCTCTCTAACACCATTCGCCACCTGACTAGTGGAATTCACTTTATTCAAGTCCCGCTATGACAATGTCTTTGAGCTTCTCTCTGAAACATCGGAAAAAGAGGGTCTATTAAGCCAACAGGCTCATCTTATAACCTGAGCTCTTCTGGTTTCTGGCCCGGAAATCTAGAATTTTAAAGACGTATATACCCATCTTATTTCTTTCACATGAATAAATCCAGATTATTTGCATAATGTATGCAACCAAACAAACCCTTGAGCTGATTTGGTCACACAGACAATCAACAACAGTACCTAAACAATTCAATGCAGAATCATAGTAACATAACTCTCTAACATCACTAGGGTTTTTATCATGAAAAAAAACACCATTAGAACAGCATCCAAGTTATTGTCTTCGGAGCTTAACTGTATCCACGGGAATATACCGAGAAATCGTCATTTTTGGCATCTATACAAAATAATGCTTAATTCAAGAATAGAAAAATGCAGAATCAGAACAACCTACGTTCTCTAACACCAGTAATCATCTTAGTAGTAAAATCCATCAGATTCAAATTCCCCTCCGATTTTCATCTTCAACCTTTTACGGTTTTACCCAATACGATAACCGGAGTATTCAGTCTCCAGCCGATGCTACAACACTAACAAAACTAAAGCTAAAAACCTACCTCCTAACATGTCCTCGGGTTTCTTGCCATCAGAATTTAAGCTCAGCTAGTTTATTTTTCTTAAAAGCTGGACTGGCATTAAAATCACATTAATACCTCTGTTTTAAGCTGAATAAACACAACTTTTTCGCTTCAACCTAAAAAACCTCAGCTTCTTTGCTCAAAATCCTAAACCAAACAAATCCCTAAGCTAACTAAGTCACATAAACAACCAAATAACTTAACAAAGACAATTCAATGAAAACATTATACTATTTCAGGAGCGTTTCGCGTATTTCACGTTTCCTATTAAATTTTAGCTTGCGATTATCGTATGGTTCCCCGACTTGATACCACTACTACTACTACTAAAAAAATAAATTAATAACATATATAATAATAAAATGTACATACGCTCTCGAACACCACCAAACATCTTAGTAGTCGGATCCGTCCGATCCAAATTCCCCTGCGGTCTCGTTTTCAACCCTTTATTTCCCGATTCAATGACCGGTTTCCTTCCGATACTTGCGGCCTCAAAAACTAGTAAAACGATAGCGGGAATAAACAGAATCAACGGCCACCACCTTCGTATCTTTCGTAAGATTATCCGAGTCAGCTCGGTTTTGGGTCGCCGGCGCTTTCGCCGGATTCGGGGCTTTGTTCGGCCGGATATTTCGTCGGAGTCGGAATCGGAGACGGTGATTGTTGTGAACATGGCGGTGCTGACGTGGCGGAGATTTAGAGAGAGAGAGAGACGGTGTGAGTTTAGTTATTAATTATTTAATTTAATGAAGTTTGGGATTTAATGAAATTTTATTATCTGTCTTTTGTGACATGGACATTGTATTTTTTAGCAGATTTAATCCTTACGATTTACAATTTCAATCCATGAGTTATATACTATTTTGGACCGGATTTTTTTTATTGGAAATAACCCGTTATTTATAAATTTTATTTGAGACACAATTTTTTAGAGTATTAATTGATGATGCATTTAGCATTTAAAATTTAGCAAAACTTTTGTGGATACGCTATGACACAAGTAAATGAACTTGTTCGCCGGAGTCAGAGTCGGAATTGGAGAGGGTGGTCGAGACGGTGTTGTTTGTGAACATGGCGGTGGTGATGTGGCGGAGATTGGAAAGGGAGAGGGGAGAGAGAGAGAGACGGGACGTGGTTTAGTTATTATTAGTGGAACGATATTAAAGTTTGGGATTTAATGGGGTTTTGTAATCTATCTTTAGTTCATAGGCTTTACAAATTGGAAAACTAATCATTTACTATTTTTTTAGTCTTAATTATCAATAACCCATGGTTAAAAACTAATTTGAAATTATACGCTCATAACGCTGCTTCTTTTTATTTTTTATTTTAACGTTGATGTTAATTGTTGCTATTTATGTACCAAATGGTAAACGAAACCACAAAGGATTTTTGATAATGAAGTCCGAAAGTTTGTATTAAACATTAACTTTTTCTAATAAATTTTAGTCAATTATGACACAATTAGTAATTGATGATACATTTAGCGTTTGAAATTTAGCAAAATGTTTGTGGATGCTATGTATGCTATAAGTAAATAAACTTCGATTTGCCATATTGAATAAGGGTAGTCCAATAGCAGAGCGACTAACATGTGCTGCTTATATTACAACTTAGCCAATGTCCTTTCCTATTAGTTTATGGTGTTAGTATATTCCGCTCATGATCAAGTTTTATTACTTCCACCTTCAAAATGAGCACAGATGGAGCTACATGAAGGTTAATGTTAGCATCGTATTCGGATCTTCAGTCGATTAATTCGTGGAAGACTAATATTAAGATGATGTTGTAATGTTGTTTGTGAACATGACTTTTATTGTGACGACCGAGATTTCCAGGAAGAAAATTCTGTGGTGCGGTATTGTGCGTCAGTCCCACATAGCTCAGATATGAGAGTACTCGTGTGGTATATGAGCTTAAAGATCCATTTCCTATCAACATGGCCTTTTAAAGCCGTGCGGCACAATAACAAGAACGGAACTCCATAGTTAAACGTGCTTAATTTGGAGTAGTACCAGGATGGGTGACCCCCCTGGGAAGTTGTGTCAAAGCGGACAATATTGTTGATACGGGCGTGGCGGTTCGGTCCGTAGGGCCGGGTCGTTACAGATGGTATCAGAGCCTCTATCTGGCCGGAAATGTGGGGACTAGCACGTATGTGTGGACCCCCTGAAGGACGACGTGTCCGACGAGTACGTCGTGCCTAAAGGGAGGGTGATTGTGACGACCCAGATTTTCAGGAAGGAAATTCTGTGGTGCGGTGTTGTGCGTCAGTCCCACGTAGCTCAGATATGAGAGTACTCGTGTGGTATATGAGTTTAAAGATCCATTTACTAAGGCCTTTTAAAGCCGTGCGACACAATAACAAGGACGGAACTCCATAGTTAAGCGTGCTTAGCTTGGAGTAGTACTAGGATGGGTGACCCCCCTGGGAAGTTGTGCCAAAGCGGACAATATTGTTGATACGGGCATGACGGTTCGGTCCGTAGGGTCGGGTCGTTACATTTATGGTGGTCGTGGTGGTGATGTGGACAACTCTTAGAAGAGTAATGAACTGAATTCTTGTATTATTTTCCTTGAAAGAGCCCAAAATTAATGAACTAATTCTTTTTTGTACATCATCAAAGTGCACATTCATGTATATTTGATTGATCTTGATCATTTTTCAACCTTACATGTGATTATATAAGTTGGAGAGTTTTAATAGCTATTTCCAAAATAAATAATAAGAGCATAAAGTAAAATTTAGTTGGACCAAATTCAGTAATTCATAACAATATATATCCCGTAATAAAAACTACAAGAATATATGCCATAAGTTGTGATTTTAGTTAGACCGAGATACCACACAAAATTTCGTGAAAATTGCAATTACAATTTTGATTTAAATAGTATAAATTTCGTGAAAATTGCAATTACATGTAAATTATCATCGATAAAAACACTCGCTTATTAACTACCATTTACCACTTACCAGAAGTTACGCCTTAAAAAAAGTGATAAATAATGCTTAATCTTCAAATATCTTTATAATCATTGGTTTGTAATCGTTCCACCCCATTTCGTCACCCGAGTTTCGGCTTCAGCGGCCTGCATTAAACATCCCGATAACATTTCAAATAGTAAAACAAAAAAGAAGAAGATTTCTACGAAATAACAAAGAGTAAATATAAAGAGGGTAGAGGGTAAATGTAATACGTACTTCTTTAACCCAATTTCTCCTCGAAGTAACCACTATTAAAATGATCGTCTGCAAGACTACACCTGAAAGCATCCCACTCCATATTCCCTACAAATTGAAGGACCGTAAATAATTATCGTTAACCGCATTTTGAAGCCCACTTGTTATGCGAATTAGATAAAAATGGATTACCTTAGTTGGGATTATTCTCGGAAAATGTTACTGATACATGTCGTTGGTATACTGTATACTATTTCAGTTGTATACATCAACATATTTTGTTGACAAGCCTCGAACTAGCGAATTTAACGAGGGGACAAAATAGTTAAAAAGAAAAAAAAAACTATTTTTTTGTCTTACCGTGACCCCGAAACCAAATGTGAATCCAAATAGTAGGCCAGCTGGCAATCCAAGAACATAGTAGCATCCGATATTTATGTATGCTACAAGAGCTTGCCATCCAGCTCCGATGGCAACACCTTTAAACTCATAAAAAATGAAATTAACAAAGAAAATTTAAGTAGTTAACCAAATGAATTCGGAAATGAAAGCTTTATTGCATACGTGGTTATAGTTACCGGATAAAACTGGTTGGAGACTGTCTAACATGACAGTCGCTGCAAGCAGAAATGCGAGTCTAGTTGTTTCTTTAGATACTGGTTCGCTGTTTGTGAAGAGGTAAGGGAAATAATCTCTTGTGGCTAACACAATAGCAGTGCAAACAACTCCGATTGATATAGATGTTAAAGATACCACAATAACCGACAGTTTGGCTAATTTTGCATTTCCAGCTCCTAGTTCATTTGACACCCTCACACTGAGAAAAAAGGGAAAACTGTCAAAATGTATAATGATTAAATTGTAATTTTTCTTGCCAGAATCTGGTAATTCAAATTAATTATAATTTCTGATCAATTATTTAAAGATATGGAAGAACATCTTACCTTATGGCAGCGTTAAAACCGATGGAGATCATCGCAACCCAACCATTAATATTCATACTGCAAAAGTTTTTGAAGAAGTTTAAGAATATTTAGCGAAATATTTTTTTATGTTGAATGGGTTAATGTGTTGGAAGGAAACTTAAATCAAAATCTAATAACAAAAAGGAAGCAAAAAATGGTCGTGAAATATAAATTTAACTTCAGTACATATGGGACTTGATGAAATTAACTGCTTAATAAACTTCCTGGAACTTTGTTGAGAATTTTTGTCAATTGTCAAATATTCATGAATGCAAACCAGCGGGAGTCGAGAAAAAGAAGAAGCATCATACCATATAGAAAGAGCATCAACTGGTACCAGAGGATTCTCCAGACGGCCCGTAATCACCACGATTATCACTATGTACCAATATTCCAAGCTGTATCATATTAATTCACCCATTAAAACTAAAGTATACGTCACAAAGCAATTAACTTCGAAATGTAAAAGTTTATTTGATAAAAAAACGCACCATAACATTACTGCAGAAGCCAAAGAGAGTTTAACGAAGGGCCACAAGTCCGTTAAAGCAAGCCAAGAGAATCCACTCCATACTCCATCCGATTTTGTAACGAATATATATACAAGCTGAGCAATTACAATCATCCACCACGACATATTTAAAGTAATGGCCGCCCCAATTAAGCCATAATCGAGTTTCAATATTAGCAACCAGCTGAAAAAGGCGTGTAGCACTAGCACTACAGCTGCAATCCACATCATCACCAAGACTTTTCTCTGTGCTTGTAGGAATTTCTGTATCGGAAAATTTAACGCGTATGCAAATAGTTGTGGAATCAGGTATATTGCAAATTCTCCTGCAATATTAAGTTTGAGTTGACTGGTAGCAAGTGTAACAAATATTCACCTGATCCTAACATTTTAAGATATAGTTTGGTTTCCAATTCACCATTTTACCGCTATGCGTTATCCTTTTATTCTTCTTACATTGTCCTTGAGATAATGAATGAAGTTTGTAATACTTAAAATAAAGGACAATTAACCAGAAGCAACCACACTGATACGACAAAGTAAATTTTCCAAGAAATTAATAAAAAGAGTAATCCATGTTTTAGAATTAGCCACCAAGAATCTAGAAAATGGCTTGTTTACTTGTTCTTTTTCCTGATTTTGTTCACATATCCTCTACTGATCTACATTAGACAAATATAATAGTCTCCGAGTGTAATTTATAAGCATGTACTCCATACATATAAGTTGACCATCTAGGGCGTTTGATTCGCTGCGCCAAGGTAATTATGTACTAGATTGCTACTTGGCGACCCGGGCTAACATTATTGTAATTATTGAATTCATATTTGGATATTTAAACAGTGCTAATGGAAATAGTTACATGGATCATAAGTTCATAGAACATCCGAGGGTAAAAAAAAATTAACATACAACTATATTGGACTCACATTTTCTAGCGTAGTCATCCGAAGCATTATAGTATCCAAGTTCCATTCTTCTTATTTTATAATTTTCAGTTTTTAATATTCCGGTAGATATATGACATATGAGAGCAGAAGAAGAGACTGGTATGACCTGCAGCTCGAGATATCTCAGCTGTCTCTCCGAAGATTTCGAGAATTGGAGGAGAAAAAACATAAATTGGGAGCAAAACTAACGCGGTTGCAAGCAATATAACCCATGATCTTTGCATATACACCCCAAGCATTCTGAGTTGCCCTGCCCCGTACGCTTGCCCACATAAAGTTTCCAACGCGCTCCCCATTCCTAACTGTAATTAATCATTACACAATTAGCAAAATTAGTGCATAAATACTATATATGTAGCATTCTGAGTACACATTACATGATATCACATGAGGAACAAATAGTGACATATTCGGTATTTCTCTACACCCATTCATATTGACAAAAAACAATGGATAGACAGAATTTGACCATGTAATAAACACAAAGTTTACAAATATAGCATTTGACCCCACATATTAATATAAATTACAATTCTGGTTCCGCCACCCTACATATAATGGTACTATTAATTTGATAATTTTGCAAATCAAAGAGTATACAAGCGGGTTATCGTCATGGATTAGTGTATATAAGATATGGTCATTTATATAATACTTGTACATCACTCAACGTCCTCTATCAAATATTTGCTTAAAAGCTTCATCATCGTTATCAAACTAAGACTTTATTCCAAAAATTTGGGGTCACCCATATGAAACCATATCATAAATTATAAGATTTCACAATAATAAATTTTCCTCCCCATAAGTTTCTATCCAATGTTAGTCATTCATCGATTTGTTATACACCCATGATACTTTTGACTCACTTGCATCCAAAATTTTAACGGCATGCCTCTACCTTAGTTTTGTTTTCCTTCACTAATATTTTCAGTCTTTCTAACACTTGCATCAATAGGTATGCTTATCACGTGTCCAAACCATCTCAATCGACATTTTTTTTTTTTTTTATAGTCAATCGGGGTCACACTTATAAACCTAAACATGATATCATCATTAATAATATTAACTTTTATATTCTTACCGCACATTCATCTCAACTATATTGATACTACAAGATGGTGGAACGGTGTTTCCAATACAAATTTTTATGTATAAGTTGCCCTAACTTAATATAAATTCGTCATTCGAAATAATGACAACTTGTTTTTGTAATCCATGTGTAATATGCCAGTATGTTAATTACAGAAGGATTGAGCTGAGAATGTTAGTTAAGAACCGACTTGATCAGTGGCGGAGGCAGGATCAGTAGATGGTGGACTGAATTTTAAAATTTTAACATTAAGAGAACTAAATTGCTATTTTTATTAAAATAAAATAAAATTTGCCATGTAAAAAATTGGGGGTGTAGCCCCTGCCGACCCACACCTATTTCCTCCCCTAAAGCTGATTAATTCAAAAAATAAGGGTTATAGATTTGATCAACAAAATTTGAAAACAAAACACAGTTTAAATCTAATTTTAGAAAAAATTTATCGTATATTACAGCATCCATAATAGTTTTGTTAATTTTTTAATGTTAAATAGTGACGCATCATTGTTTAAAAAGATGTTAAATGACATATATGCATCTTAAATTTAGTAACCATGTTAGTTTCACATTAACAATGTTATCAATTTTTAATTAACAATTTCTCTTTTGTTGTAATACACTATTAGCTATGTATTTAGGGAGACAGAAGTAGAGAGAGGGAAGAACAGTATCGTCTTTATTAATGAATGAATATGAATGGAATATAAAGTACAAGACCCCTAGCCCTCTTTATATAGATAGAGGGGTAGGGTTACAAGACCTGCATGGGCCAAAAAATTATAAGCCCAACAGTCCAATAATCTTACAACACTCCCCCTTTGGACGTCTTGAATTCTTCGTCTTCATGCAGTCGATCTGAGTCGAGTTCATTCGCAGTGCTAAACACATAAAAACCTTAGGGCCGGAAAACCCAGTGTGGGACAAAACCGGTACCTAGGAGAAATTGTGTAGCCGAATGATATAGGCCGAAATATCATGTAAGTAACTAACCACAAAACAGCGTGCCTCATCAAAACCTTGCCAGAGCAAACCCAATGGGAAAATCTCTGATCGAAGGAAAAAGAGTGCAACAGTGGTAGTAGTAGGAGATCAACCACAAAACAGGTGCCTCATCAAAACCTTCCTAGAGTAAACCCAGTGGGAAAAAATCTCTAGTCGAAGGACAAAAGAGTACACAGTGGTAATAAGTATACAACAGGATACTCCCCCTAATTTCGGCAATCTTAAGTGAGATAAGATGGGAACGTGTCTCGCTAAAAACCTTGCCAAGGAAAACCCAGTGGGAAAAAACCTTGGTCTAAGGACAAAAAGAGTATACGAGCATGCGACTGGATGCTCCCACTCACTTGCACACGACAGGGTGCGAGGATTTCGACTAAATAGTAATTAGTGCAATAAGCATTCACCTGGATGCTCCCCCTCACTTGCACACGACTGGGTGCAAAGATTTCATATTCCAGGAAATAGTACGAGCATTCGACTGGATGCCTCATTTACTTGCACATGACTGTATGCAAGAAAATATAACGTGGAATAAAACGAGCATTCGACAGGATGCTCTTAAACTTCATATGTGAAGATTTCTTTCGACGATAAATGCTAAATAGCATAATGTAGTCATGTCTCTCTTGATCGATAACAACAAGTTGTCTTCTATGACAAGTGTTTTATCTGTATCGTGAGACAGAGCATATGTAATTCAAATATGGCTAATACTAGCTCGAAACCATATACACTCTCAAGTCGTCTCATAGAGCACGAGCAAATCATAGTGATTCGTTTGGAGTCATTCCAAGACCTCCAAGATATCGCCTTATTCCTAATGACAAAGACATACCATGTTAGGAATATCCCTTATGCGGGTCTGATAAGTAACCGGCATCGGTATAACCGAAAAAGGGTTGCGTTAATTCGAGTACCGAAGGGGGTAGGTACACTCGATGACGCAAATGGGATAAACTAGCCCACTTCCAAAATTACCATAAGGTAAGGGAATGTGTCTTTAGTGCCATTTCGATGGCAGCGTGTTAGCGCGATGTTGTGTCGAGCTATACCATTCACAACAGACGAGATGTTCGTCCTAGCACATTAGACCAAGTACAATGATGCGCTTATTGTACTTAGATATGAACATTATGGTTCAATATCTCTTCATCGTCTCATCAGGGACGGACTGGGTCTATATCAATGTCTAGTGATCGAACGATCATGGGAGAATCTGACGACTTAGCGTCATGATGACTAAAACGTCATAACACCTTCTGGGTGTAGTCTGAATCATGGACTTAGATTCAATATTTACGGGACTCAATCATCAGGTTGAGTCACTACCGTGTCTTCACAAAATCCTTCATCTCGAAGGCAAATCCAAAAATGGATCGCGTAATAAAACACGCATCTCGAAGGCAAATCCAAAAATGGATCGCGTAATAAAACACGCAAGGGCATAATACTTGTTCAAGTATCCCAAGCTAATCAAGTACTCACTTAGGCGGTATACCACATCCGCTCGGATTATATTAATCCATATATTGAACGTCTCAGTCAATTGAGATCGTGTTCCGTGGTCAGAAACTACTTGATTTAAGCACATGAAGTCACACAGGGACCTTCATCTATATATATCTCTTTGTCTAAATCCCCATAGAGATAAAACCGTGACCACATTCATGGCTGCATACTCAGTTTTTCGGAAACTACTAAACTGGTAAAGTAGGGGACTGTTATAATGTCCATTACGAGGAAATCAACCATCTCGTAATCAATTCCAAGGTGTGAGAGAAGCCTTGCGCTACTAGGCGAGCATTCTACAATCTCATTATTCTCATCACTTTTCCTTACGAATAACCAAATAAACGAACTCGTTTAACATTGGTGGTGTTGGAACTACAGGTCCGAACACACTTTCGCTAAGGAGTCTACTTGGATTGCAAGTTTCCATTAGTACAGTCTATTCTACGTTGACTTCAGGCAACGATACATGGTTCTCTGTCATAATTTGTTCATATTATCAGTCGTCACCGAATATATGAACAAGTAATCAATGACAGTCTCGTTTCGCTTCAATATCGTCTAAGATATCATGATCGACAGATATTTCGAGATTCTTAGGATGAGGAGGAAATCACACATCTCCTTGATCCTTTATAATCTCGTGCAACAAACGAGTTTCAGTTCACCACCTCTGGGGCTGAACGAATTAATAACCGGTCAACTTCCTCATATCTTGGGAAGGACGACAGACTGACAGCCGACGACAGCGTCCTTTGCTTGGCGGGTTCGGCCAAAGCAACGTGTTACGACAGGAACACGGCGTCCGACAGGGACGTCTATCCTTGCAAGCATTTTGCAGCAGGTATAAATGATCTCGTGACATCTCATAAAGTCATTAAATGCATCTGGCATTTAGTTAGACTTGAGGGAGTCTATGCACTTACTTATCACTAAATGCAGTTTTGGGATCAAGCTAAGACTGAGTGGGTTATGCCACGTTACTTCACGTCGTTCCTTATCAACGGTAACGTGCAAATCTCCCCCTAACGACGGGGAGAACAGTCTTAGCGATGTCACTTTCGCATATCATGCGGTAAAGAGATCGCTTGCCAAGGTTACTCTATCAAATGATAGGCAGGAGATTCATAATCGACTTATGTCCCCTTCAGAGGTCCATATTTTGAATGCTAGAACGGCTCAATCAAAATATTAATTAATCACTCTAAACACGCGTTAATATGAGACTTTTGGCTCATAACCAGTAACCAGCTGGTACGCATATGGTGTTTGAGTGTCTATGGGCCTCATAACGGACCAATGCAGCAAAATAGCATAACCCCACACGGAAATATAAATCTTGGTGCGCAAGACCAAGAAATGCGTGCAATCATTTGCAGTCGCATCATCAAACTTTCCGTGAGTCCATTTGGGTCTGAACATAATCGACAGGATGTTCAATTTGAATTTCCAAACTCAAGTAATTCAAATCGAAATTTCGATTTTTTACTCTTCGGAATTATCAAGTCAACTAGACTTTTCAGGATAATCCGAATCACGAGCCATCAACTTAATGATAGGGCTAGAAGTTTAGGAAATGCTGCATTTCTGTGGACAACAATAATCATGTGACCTTATTGTCGATGCATCAACCATAACCATTTATATTTATGGTCCGTCTTATGGTTGGATAAGTCCACAATAACTCCTTCAATTCTTTACAAGAATTCTACAAGTTCATTTCATGATCTTTACACATATTAGTCTTTCAAAGTGAGCATTAGTGGCATGAATTTCGGATTAATTACGAAATATATTCTCAGAGAGAATCCAAATGCGATGCGATTATAAATCAAGCATCGTCTTTTGACCCAGGAATATCTCATCCGGTCAATGCCACAATATCAAAATGCTCTTATCAATCGACGACGGGCGAATGATAGTACAGACAATCATGTCTTAGCATTTAAATCATTCATCATTTCGACGACAGGCGAAATGATAAGGTAATTTTAAATGCTTTAAAGAATGTGGTAGCAACCACTTGAAAGACATTTCAACTCCTCTAAAATACGATTTTGGTCGTATTGAATGGAGGCTATGTAAAGAAATTTTAATTCTTTCATGAACTATTACCAGATAACACTGGTTTTCTCGAATATTTTATAACTCAACAAGGTACGGCAGGACCTACATGAGTATAAGACCTCATATTTGACAAATCAATTTGGTTTTACCAAAGATTTCGATTTTGGAACGACAGGTCCAGAATCGTTGTCACTGAGTACTCTTTTAGGCAAATAGTTGGTGAAATTATGTGGTACACTGTTACCCACTATTTCCAAAAAAATCAACTACCCCACAAGTATTGCCTAAAATTTTTAAAGTTTGGTCACATTTGTCAAAGGAATTTGCTCAAAACACTTTAAATTATTTCGAGAAATTTCGTAAACAGGCAAACCATAATCCAAAAGTATGGTCCAAATGGAAAAATAATAATCCAAATGGAAAACATAATCCAAATGAGCGAAAAAATGGCTCAATGATTTATCAAAATCAATAAAGAAAGGTATCAAACTCATTTGAGCCACAAAATCGGGGGTCTCAAAAATTTCCTTTCAGTTAGCTTTAACCACATTAGCATCGGTTTTTTCACCTTTATAATAGTTTTAAACTATTTAAGGAGTAACCGTGCATGACCTTTGTCTTTATAGCATAGAGTTGCCTCATTGAGCATTATCTCTTGCTTTGTGACAACGGGCCATATTGTTCCTTTCAATTACTGTCTTGGAGCCACAGGTTTTCGATTTTGACGATTGTCTAAAATCTCTCTTGGCTAAGCGATTCATCGGGATCACGACAGTTCGAGACAAATAGCACTTGTCTCGGTTCTCGATTCGTGGAAAAAAAATTGTACACGAAGAGCATTAATATCAGGCAAACAATTCGCCATTGACCCAATAGGATTAAAACAACTCACCGGGGTAATTTTCTTATCCAATAACATATGGGCGATAAAGGAACATGGTGAATATAAATTCACGATACAGCTTATGGAATACAATTTCCAAGCTAGTATTTTGGTGAAGGATTGCTCCAATATGTCAATTTCAGACATTAGTTCACCATAGACGTCATCACGTCTCAAATGTGGCGGCGGAATAAAATCAACGCCTTAGTATTCATCTCGAGGGTAACAACAAACTCGTGTTTTACTCATCAAAGATGCATCCAAAAAAAAATTTGGGCATCACATTTTCACACATTAGGGTGACTAACATGTGGTGACGGATAACATCAAAATCTAAACAGTCATTTCGCAAGTATGTTTTGCGATTTTTCTCATCATAGATGGCATCCAACATGTGTTGGGAGTTCTGGATTATTTTTCATATAAAACGACTGGTTTATATGTTTATGGTTTGCACAAGCACAAACTTTTTTTTTTCTTCGAAACGACAGGTTCGAAAACATTAGTTTTGCTTCTCATGTGAATCGGTTTTCATTGATCGAACGACGGGTCGATACTGAAAACACCAATTCGGCGAAACATACATCACTATATAAACACACTCGGGGAAATTATTATTTAGTCAACCCCTTTCGGTAGCTCTAATTGAACACGACCAGGAAAGAAGGTGAGGGTGGAGGGCACGAATGCCACTTAAAACCCGACCTCATTAGGATATCGACTTCCGCCTATATCTTTCCTAGACATCGTATCCAAATAGGTGAGCCTAGTTGGGGAAGGTTCATAATTTTTCCAACTTAAATGTGAAAATATATGATTTTCGCTTTTTATATATGGCAATAATATTAGCAGCATAGAGAATATCTATTTAGATTAACCATACATATATAAACATGCAGTAAATATATTTTAGAATCTATCTAATCATGCAGTAGATTTGATGTTATAAACAAATCAATTTAAGATTATCGATCAATCCATGAAGATTCTAACATATCAAATCAAATCAATTTAAGATTATCAATCAATCCATGAAGATTCTAACATATCAAATCAAATTAATTTAAGATTATCAATCAATTCATGAAGATTCTAACATATCAAATCAAATCAATTTAAGATTATCAATCAATCCATGAAGATTCTAACATATCAAATCAAATCAATTTAAGATTATCAATTAATCCATAAAGATTATCAATTAATCCATAAAGATTCTAACATATCAATTTATTCAATTAACATGCAATTTTATCTTGTAATTAGAGATTCAACTCGGTTATACACAACTTTTTTTTCATGTAATAAGTTGACATGCATACCATAACAAAACATATACCAAGATTATACCATACCAAGACGTGTTGTAATATCATGGTTAACATGCAATATTTTTTTTTTCACTAATAAAAATTTTTTACAAAGCAGTACCCAAGGTACGGAATATGGATGTTAGCTGAAGTTATCATGTAATTGCATTGAAAAATAATCTTGTTTTGTCTTCATGAGGCATGATAGAACTTATGATAGTTCATTAATGCCTGCCTATGTCATAATTCTATTTATCCATGCAATTAAAAAGGGTTCTGTATGCAATTCGTGCAGATACAGTAAACATACAAACATTGCATAGATACATTAACGTTCATGTCATATATAAAATGTAATATGTAAGGTGTACGGTATAAAAAAAATTATATCCGGGTACCTTACGCACGGTATGTTGGTGAAGGTCGATATAGCAAAACCCTAAAAAAAAACCGGATAAACCTCAAGGTTTATATATACCCAATATCCGTGCGTTTACCAAAAATCTCCAATATCCGCGAGCGTATATCCTATTCTCCGCGAGCAAAGTGCTGATAACGTGTTGTAATACACTATTAGCTATGTATTTAGGGAGACAGAAGTAGAGAGAGGGGAGAACAGTATCGTCTTTATTAATGAATGAATATGAATGGAATATAAAGTATAAGACCCCTAGCCCTCTTTATATAGATAGAGGGGTAGGGTTACAAGACCTGCATGGGCCAATAAATTATAAGCCCAACAGTCCAATAATCTTACAACATCTTTTATTTTATTGATCTAACATCTATAAAAATAACACATAATTTATCACAACTAATGGAGATAAAAAAATGCATTGTTAGCTAAATATTTTAGTTAATAATAGAGATAACAACGCTATTGAAGATGGTTTTATATAATAAACTACTCCACCACTATTTATAGCACTAGAAACACTGTCGGCACACCTAGTATCACGGTAGAAACTAGGGCTGGCGAAAATTCTGTAATCCCGACCCGATCCGCACCCATCCGATTTTTTAATTAATTTATATTTTATATTATATACCATGGTTTTTTTTTTAATATTAAAATATAAATTAATTTATATCATAGGCAAGTGATGAGAATCGAACATTATACCTCTAGTATACAATATAAACACTCTACCATATGGGTTACAATCTTTTTTGTTTAATATAGATTTGTATTTTTGAATTTATGAAACTATTAAAATAAAAAATATACTTAAATAAAAAAGTTATATTGTTACTTCAAAAAAGATAAATGACCATTATTTTCCGATTATAAAAAGTATAATGATAATGTATCTCATTTAGTATGATAATTGTTGTTTGTGTGAATAAAATTAAATAGTAAAATAATCCGATAAAAAACGTATCAATTTTTTTTATCTATTCCATTATTTGTAATTTCATACTATTTTTTTTTTATTACATGTTAATTTTTTTTTTTTCATTTATTAGGAATATTATTTTTAAACTAAGATTATGTTTCATGCTAATAATATGTAGATTTATCAAATAAAAATTGTTAATAAAAAATGACGTTTTCGTAAAATAAAAAAATATGTCGGGAGATTTGGGATAAACCTATCCCGGCCCCACGGGATCCCGAAAAAGTCGGGTCCCGACTTTTGTCGGGTCCCGACTTTTGTCGGGTTCCGACTTTTGTCGGGTCGGGATCGAGATTTTTTTTCATTTCCAAAAGTAATCGGGTCGAGATACAGGTTAAGTGTTTACGGATTAGGTCCCGATCCTAACCCAACCATAGTATAAACAGTGGAATAAATATAATAACATATCTAACTGAACCATTTTTTATTTAAATAAACATGATTATTATTATTATTAATAATGAGCGGAACTGAGGAAATACAGACTTTAATGCCCCAGGAACAGAATCTAAAAATTAAACAGGTCATTAAATTTCTTTTGGTGTTTTCTCTAGTTTTCCGGAAAAGATGGTAATTTATTTAATTACGTGACTAGAAAAATAATTGACCCAATTAATACTCCATGTGATAAGGAAATGTGTTAACGTTGTGACACCTCCATACCACTAGGTCCATTATGATTCATTACCCTGCAAACTTGGTCCACTATCATTCATTACCCTGCAAACTTGGCAAGTAGAATATATGAATCTCAGTCACTGTTATTCTGTTTTTCATAATTATTGGATTTGTTACAGTTTAAATTTAATAACAGATCCAATGGCTGTGGGAAGCAGAGTAACCCTGACTCAGAGTCAGGTATTCTTCTTCCGCAAACTTGGTCCACTATCATGCATTACTCTGCAAACTTGGCATATAAAAAAAATGACAAGTTATCCAAACTATTTTGCAACTATGAAAACTTAAATTTCTTAATTTTTTAATGATTTAAATGGAATTTAATAACACATGTGCATTAGAACACTTGCAGAATATTTCTCACATAAAGCCACATATACAATGAGCTAGTATGTATTCATTAGCAGCACGTTAAATTTTAACATTTTATTCCACAGTTTCGGTTATCCCACTTTCGAATTTTTGTAAAAACATTAACCAGAAAAATATTAATCGATACAAGGATCGTGAAATATTTTGATTATTACTCGTTTGTGTTGCACGTTTTTTCCAAGAAATGGATTTATGAAATAATGGATATTGCGATGAAGACAACAAATACAAGATGAGGAGTCTAACTATAGCACATTTTTGTATAATTTTCCTAACTATTCCTTGTTTTCACTAATAAAATTATTAAATTTCTATTTTTTTTGTAAAGTCAGTAATTTCATCGTTTTGTTAATAGTTACTTTTAAAAAAAAATCGATTTTCATGTTTTTATAACATGTTGTCAATTTAATTGTTTTTTGGCATTATTTGACATTTTAAAGAGATATAATTCAAAAATATATATAAATGCTTATTTTATTTTATTTTGGTTTCAAGTTATAAATATATATATATATATATATAACTGGGGCTTATTAAAAAAATTAAAAAAAAATACAATTATTCATTAATAAAACAAGGTATAGTTAACCTAACTATAAAAAAAAGTATAATTTGAAACACCGTATACGTATCCGAAAAAATGTATCTCAGACAGTGGTGGTAATACAATTACTTTACAATACAACGCAAGTACCAAACTGAATATTATATTATCAACTAGATATTACTACGTACTAATATGATATAATTTCCTTTTCTTGATCGCCTATTTCAATCAAAGTCGTCTATGATCAGGTTGCGATCACGTGATAATGCTTATGTTACATTTAATTTATACCTCGCTTAATTACATGATATTTGATACCTTCCCATTCAACAGCTTAATTGTTTTCACTTTTCATATATATATATTTTTTAAATCTATGTACATTTGTCACTATAAAATAATATTTGATTTAGTGAGAGTCAGAAACTTTTACAATGCTGTCACTAATTTAAAAATATGTCACAAATTGACTAAACTGTCACAAAGCCGTCATAAAAACCGTCGCTAATAAGCTCGTAACAAAAAATACCGTCACTAATTCCGTCGTTATTTGGTTATTTTTTTTATTTTATTTTTTTATGGTGACATCACATCTAAACAGGAAGGAATAAATTTGAACTTCTGAGTGAACATCTTTAATTAAACTAATGGTAAATGTATGGTCTGAGGAAGAATGGAAAATGCTCTAATGGAGTAGTAAAACTAAAGAAACCGAAAAACAAATCTGACACTTTCTCAAAAGTTAGTATAAAAAAGAATTTTACCATAATTCACTAAGTTATAAATAATTGCCCTTTATTAGAACAATGAAGAGAAATTCTTGCATGTAACACGTACGTTTTGTTACATTAACTAGCTAGATCATAACACTAGCTATTATAACAGTCAATGACGACAATCTTAATATTCACTTATAATTAAGAATCCTATAAGATTTCCCTCTCATTCATGAACATAATTTTATACATGAATTTAGCCCAACTGGACCACATTTAATCTCTACTTATGTGCATTATTTATCTCGCATATATGTTAAATATGACAGGTTTTCTTTGTGCATAGCGTCAGTAAGGAAATAAGTCTTGTGTTGAAATATTACATGTAACAAAAACCATCCTAATTTATAGTAGTATAATTAAAATGGCCGTTTCCGATTTAATGACAAAATGAAAGCAATGAAGACATTTCATATATATTACGAGAAACCTAATTTTTACCATACCTTTTGATAAATTGTTACAGATTACTCCATATATATGGTACCAGATAACATGTTTAAAAAGTGAATAAACTATCATTATAACACACTTGGTTAAACGTACCATTACACCAAAAGCGAGGCCGCTAACGACTGTATTGGCAACAGAGACAGCAGCAAGGTCGAGCTCGGTGAGTCGACCAGAAAATGTCTGAGTCAGGGCCCCGAGCGAAAATTGACATATCGACGTTATAATTGCCGGACCGGCAATATTCCATAGCTTCTTCGACTCCTCTCGAAACTCACGTACTAGGCTTCCCTTTCCGTCTCCTCCATGTCCGTTCTCAAGGAATGGTGACGTGAACATATCAGGTTCACTCGCCATTTTTGGTGTGTGTAACGAAAAATCGATCCTCTCTATGTTTTCTCTATTTATTTTATAGTAGTGTTATTGATTGTAACGTGGCATGTTTTTTATCAGATAGTACATGCTTTGGACTTTTATTTGTATCATTTATTAAAAAAATATATACAGTATATCACTAAAAAAAAATACCCAAATAGTGACGGGATTAATGACAGTATTTTTTGTTACGAGCTTATTAGCGACGGTTTTTGGATGCCTTTGTGACAGTTTAGTCAATTTACGACAAATTTTTAAATTAGTGACAGGCTTGTGACAGTTTTTGTCTCTCACTAAATTAAATATTATTTTGTAGCGTATTTATGCATGGGAACCCGTGAGTCTTGTGTTATTAGTATTATCGTTCACTATAAAAAAAATCCAAATAGCGCGGGATTAGTGACGGTATTTTTTGTTACGAGTTTATTAGCGACTGTTTTTGTGACGGTTTTGTGATAGTTTAGTCAATTTGTGACAGATTTGTGACATCTTTTTAAATTAGCGACAGACTTGTGACAACTTTTGACTATAACTAAATCAAGCATTATTTTGTAGTGAGTGATAGCTTCAGAAACCGAAATATTAGACGGAGGTTGAAATTCCTTCAAATTTTTAAGGTAGATGACCAAATGTGAGATTATAGATCGTGGCGGAACCAAAATCAGCAGATGATTGACTTAAATCGTTATTTTTCGTTATTTTTACACCGTAAAAAAATGTTTTTGAAAAGATGAGAGACACTCTAGCTCCTTTCATGATTATAGAAAAAAAAAATGAACTACCAAGATTTGCAATTCATGATTGGGTGGTTACACAATACGAAGGAAACATGTGTTTATTAAATAACCCAGGACTTCATTATTAGAGACCTACATTAGTGGTATTTTGTTTAAGGATAGTTACATATACTAACAAAAAACACAAATAGTTAAAAGAGTTCCCATTATTCAGTTTTTTTTTTTACTCAACAAAGAAAACATAACATATAATAAATTGAATTTAATCTAGATATACAATGAAAAACATAAATAAATAATACAGGACAACAAGATACTCATAGCTACAAATATTTATCAAAGTATTCGACTTGCTAATAAATAAAGCAGACAACCTAATTTGTATTATATCTAAACTAGTTTTTTTCAAAAAAAAATGACATTATCAACTCAAACTCTCTCAACCAGAATCTATCTAACAAAAATATCTCGCAGAATAGAGTTGACCAATCATCAGGCTCATAAAGATCCAGACATCAACCTCTGTATCATAACTCATAATTAGTTATCACCATCTACAATATTCTATCAGAATGGAATCGTGTCCACGGTTTACAAGTCTACCAAACATGCCTAGCTATCTAACCGGCCCATTATTCAGCTTTCATACTTGATCGTGGAAGTGACTTTAACATCTTGTTTGATAATTAAGTCTTAAACTTTGTACAAAATAGTTACTTTTCCTCTCTATAGTATGGATGGTTGTTCCAATCTAATCCCAATAATATTACGATATTCCGATTCATAGTCAATAGTTACTTGTATAAGAAAATCTAATGACGGAAATGCATATCGGAGAATGGATTGTTATCTGAGTCCCTTAGTGTGACATTATACATTTAAACAAATGATATGGAGATTAACCAATATGTAGGACTTTAATAAGAAACCATGCATGCCTATTTTGAGAAACTTACGATCGAGCCTGTAAACCACGTTAGGTAACGTGTTTTCATTCAAGTTTTAACAATTGTACATGTCCAACCTGACTACCCGAGACACTTCTGTATATACTACCAACGAGGCCCCCGTGCCACTGGCACGGATCGGTTCACCAATGGTAACACATCTTGTTTGCGTAACACAAAAGTATACAAAACCCTTATGTCTGAAGTAGTCATGGATGTGATGATTTGTGATATATATATTTTATGCCAACATAAAGAAGGGGTGCATTTAGGAATTAGGCATGTAACTTAATTGGTACGGAAAAGATCAACGAATGAGATAGATAGTGAAAGAATGCAATATAACAAAAGGTCCGGATCGTCAAAGCGAGGATTCACGCAATCCGAAGATTATGCTTATTTTACATTTGTACAATAGACTGTCGTACTTATAATGCAATACTGATTACGCGATGAACACAAGTAATTCATTGAACAAAAGTCTATACCTTCACACAATCAAGAAGAATATTTTCACTAAAGTTTTGAATATTAACAAAAAAATATGAAACAGATGAAAGACGAGGAGCCAAAGAGAGCTGTTTTTCATGCCTGAGATAATCTTATTAAAATCTTAAAGAACATGAAAAACACCCTGCATACACAATTTGAGATTAAAATATTGTATAAAAAAATTTCAAAAAAAATATATTGTATAAATTGATTGCATTAAGATATGTCAAAAAGGTTCACAATATTCAACCTTGGAGTCATATTTGACTATTCATTTATTCCTACTATGTAAAATTTGCATTTTAAATATAAAAGTAGCTTCATATCAGGCTAGTTACTTGTGCTTGAGATACTTAATTAAAAACAGTGAGTATTGGTATGCTGGTTAAAAATAACTAGCAAGATTCACTAGTTAAACATATACATTATTAGATGTATCTTTCTATTTCATTTGAGAAAAATTCTTTTATTTCTTTTCCATTAAAACATATATTATTTAACCATTATATATAATGCTTCTCAAACTAAAATTTCTGTTATGACAGTCGCATTAGACTTTTTAAAATCAGACTATATTATTCTTTTAATTTATAGAACGTTAACCAAAAACAAATTTTGTAACAACTAAGAAAAGGAAAAAAGTACTACTAAAGGGCCAATTTAGGCGAACTATTATGATTTATGATGCAAGGTTAATATTCTGATATAGTATGTTCCCAATATTACACGTAAATATTAAATAGTACAAAACATGCATGAAGATCGGTATATATAAAACCCACCAACATTAGTTAACAAAGACACTTACATTGAAATGTAAATAAAAAGCCATCATATGTTGGAAAACAATAAAAAAAAAATGCTTATTTTTCCCTTCTTAAAATATTTTCCCTTTCTATTTTCCTCTTAATACAAACAGAAAAAGGTAGAAACAAACACTTGCAGGTATCAATACGAAAATCTTTAAATGATCAAAACTCAAAACATTTGTAATATTGGTACAAATTATGGTTAATTAAGTTAGGACTCTTATATAATCTAGGATAACGTAAGAACCGAAGATTCTGACCCGTATTTGAGTTATCTCGAAGCCAATGAGTAATTTTTCTTGCATTCCCCTTCCATCAAGAAACTCAATCCGACCATAATGGATTACTGCACACTAATTATATATAAATATAAAGAAAACCGGTCATTGACATTTAAGAATAGAGAAGCTGACTGAGAGAGATGCAATAGGTTACACCATCTGTGTTCATCCGGTAAACATCTAAACAAAGTCGCGTATTTTAACATTAATTCATACTCCGCCTACACATGTTAACATTAATCTTGCAGTTAATTTGTGCTTGTATGTTTTAGCTTCTTCGTTAACAAATAGAATATTCCCCCTTTGTCATTTTTTTCCCTCATTGAGTTTGTGGTAAATTCTGTCATACAATTTTTGCTAGTTCAATCACAAGCATGGTCGCTAGACTCTCGACTTTGGCATACTTGGTAAATTTAGAATCATGCCCAATGCAGAGATGTTTTGGACCTTTTGGTACTCTTGCGGCTTGGGCTTTTATGTAATCTTAAGTCCCTCGATAGAAAGTACAAGTTCCCTACATTTGGTGGTGTAATTATCCCTGATTCCCTCCGTATGTTGCCTGTTGTAATCTACCAGATCATCGACCGTGATCACTTTTGGACGATACTTGTGATGTACGATCTCACCATCAGCAATTCACAATCTTTTTACTGCAATGTCAAATTCTTTATCCTTAATAATCTATTTGAGTAAAATGGTTTGGATATGCATACCTAATCAACCACTATCCCGCGAAACTATATCTAAAATGACAAATACGCGTCTCATTACAAAACGCAAACCATATCCAGTTTCAATCTGCTATAAAGGGGTCTTAACAACGACACACTCCTCTGGGCTTCAGCCAAAGAGCCCAAAGTAATGAACAAACTTTTTATAGTTTTGATTTAAGTGGGAAAAATAGATGATTGCTGTTTACAGACTTACATTTAAATCATCAATTACACAGCAACAACTGTTTTCCATGTCACAGTTCAAGTCTCCAATGATGTTACTTATATAGAAACTAAGAATATTTATATGATTTGTCAATATAAGTTGGTATTTATTTCTAATTGAGATTTCATTAGTCAGCTATCACATTGAGTTGTTTTGTTTTGTAGCGTTTTCGTCATCACTACTCTTTTTTTTTTACTCAAAATCTTATTAAGTAGGATCAAGCGATTTCACACCTGCCCCCTTCTCACTACTACTCTTAAGAGTAGTGTGAGTAGTGTATGGAGGAGTGTAACGGGTATGTTCATATAATTATTACTCAGTTATTGAGAATTACAAAATTTACTTGTAATCATATAGTAAAGTAATCGCATCCAACGTCAATTTCTTGTGTTGGGAACCATACATCCATTCAGACTAGAGAGAAACTGGCTCTCTGGAACAAGACGCGCTCATTAAATAAATAAATACCATCTACGGGTTATTAGAAGCTTTGCCTTAAAATAATTGATAATTAACTATTGCTTCATCTTCAAATCTCTTTGTAATCATTGGTTTGTAATCGCTCCGCCCCATCTCGTAACCCGACTTTCGGCTTCAGCAGCCTGCATTAAACAGCCCAGTAACATTTGAAATTGTAAAACATGAAGAATAAAAAAACAAGATTTCTAAGAAATAATAGAGTAAAGATGAAGAGGGTAAAAGTAATACGTACTTCATTAACCCAATCTCTCCTTGAAGTAACCACGATTAAAATGATCGTCTGCAAAACTATGCCTGCAATCATCCCGCCCCATATTCCCTATATATTGAAGGACCGTATATAATTACATTTACCGCATTTGGAATCCCACTTGTTCCGCAAATTAGATAAAACTGGATTATTTTAATTGGGATTATTCTGAGGAAAGGTTACTTATCCACGCAGTTAGTATACAGTATACTATTTCAGTTGTATGCATAAACATATTTCGTTGACAATCCCAAAAAATCATGAGGGGAGAAGATACTTGAAGAAAATAAGTAAAAGGAAAAAAATATTGTATCGTATTACCATGACCCCGAAACCAAATGTGAATCCTAATAGTATGCCAGCTGGCAGTCCAAAGACGTAGTAGCATCCGATGTTTATGTACGCCACAAGAGCTTGCCATCCAGCTCCAATAGCCACGCCTTTAAATCCATAAAAAGGAAAAATTACAAAGAAAACTTAACCAGCTAATTCAGGGAAAAAAGAGCATCTGTTACAAATGTGTTATACTTACCGGATAAAACTGGTTGAAGACTGTTTAACAGAACGGTTACTGCAAGCAAAAATGCGAGCCTAGTTGTTTCTTTAGCCACTGGTTCACTATTTGTGAAGAGGTAAGGGAAATAATCTCTTGTCGCTAACACAATGGCCGTGCAAACAACTCCGATTGATATAGATGTTATAGATACCACGATAACCGATAGTTTGGCTAATTTTGCATTTCCAGCTCCTAGTTCATTCGACACCCTCACACTGAAAAAAAAGGGTAAACGGTCAAGATCTATAATATGATAAAATTTCATTTTTTTCCGAATTTAACACGTAAAATTTATTCTAATTTATGGATATGGAAGAAACTCTTACCTTATCGCAGCATTAAAGCCGATGGCGATCATCGCATCCCAACCATTAATATTCATACTGCACAAGTTTTTGAAGATGTTTAAGAATAGTTAGCGAAATATTTTTATATGTTGAATGGGTGGGTTAATGTGTTTGCAGGAAACTTAAATCAAAATTTAATAGCAAAAAGAAAGCAAAAATCCTTCATTTTGTTTAACAAGTTAACTTTATATTTAACTTCAGTACTCAACTATTTGGGACTTGATAAAATTAACTGCCTAATAACTTTCAGGAAATTGGTTTAGTATTTTTGTCAATTTCAAATACTCATTAGCGGAAACCAGCAAGAGGAGGAAAAAAAAAGGTATCATACCATATGGAAATAGCATCAACTGGTACCAAAGGATTCTCCAGACGGCCCGTAATCACTACGATTACCATTAAGTACCAAAATTCCAAGCTGTATCATATTAATCCACCAATTAAAACTAAATTATATATCACAAAATAATTGATTTCAAAATGCAAAAGTTTTATCTGATAAAAAAACACACCATAACATTACAGCAGAAGCCAAGGAGAGTTTAACAAAGGGCCACAAGTCAGCTAAAGCAAGCCAAGAGAATCCACTCCATGCCCCATCCGATTTCGTAACAAATATATATACAAGCTGAGCAATTACAATAATCCACCATGACATATTTAAAGTAATGGCTGCCCCGATTAAGCCATAACCGAGTTTCAATATTAGTAACCAGCTGAAAAACACGTGTAGCACTAGCACTACAGCTGCAATCCACATCATCACTAGGACTTTCCTCTGTGCTTGTAGGAATTTTTGTATTGGAAAATTTAACGCGTATGCAAATAGTTGTGGAATCACGTAGATTGCAAATTCTCCTGCAATATTAAGTATGAGTTGACTGGTACGAAATGTAACAAATATTCACGTGATCTTAACATTTTAAGCTATAGTTTGGTTTTGTAGCTCCATTTCACTGCTAGGTGCTATCCTTATATTCTCGTTACATCGTCCTTGTGATAATCAATGAAGTTTGAAAGGCTTAAAATAACATGAAAGTACGCTAGTAGCAACAACACTGATACAGACAATGTGAATTTTCCAAAAATTAATAATGCAGTAATCCATATTAGAATTCACCACCAAGAATCTCGAATTTGACTTGTTACTTGTTCACATATCCTCGATATTAGTCAAAAATATAATAAACTTCAAGTGTAACGTTATAAGCGCAGAAGAGTACTTCCTTCGCTACTCCAAGGTCATTATCTACTAGATTGCTACTCGCCGACTGGGCTAAATTATTATAGTTCTTGAATTCATATTTAGATATTTATACAGTACTAATGGAAATAGTCACATGGATGACAAGTTCATAGTACATCCCGATGATAACAAAAATCGACATATATAGCTACATTGGACGCACATTTTCTAACATAGTCATCTGGAGCATTATTCCAAGTTCCATTTTTTTAAAAATAATTTTCAGTTTGTAACATTCCAGTATTACATGAAATATGATAGCAGAAGAAGAGACTGGTATGACCTGCAGCTCGAGAGATCTCAGCTGTCTCTCCGAAGACTTCGAGAATTGGAGGAGAAAAAATATAAATTGGGAGCAAACCTAACGCGGTTGCAAGCAATATAACCCATGATCTTTGCATATACACCCCAAGCATCCCGAGTTGCCCTGCACCGTACGCTTGCCCACATAAAGTTTCCAACGCGCTCCCCATTCCTAACTGCAATCATTCCAACATTTACCAAAATTAAACAGAAATGCCTTTGCCACATTGTCATTACATGTACATTACATAAAATCACTTCAGAAATGAGGGTTGATGTAATAATGATCTAAGATTGGATCAACAAAAACTAGAACAGTTCGTATGGGTTATATGCAACAGTTGTCACAACACAATCTAGACTTTACTTTAACCAGAAATAATGGCAGCTCTTTTTTGTAATTCAGGTGTAATACACTAGTATGCTAATTATAAGTGTTCTAAAAAGCGAAATCTTAGCTAAAGCGATTTTGCAATAGTTATGCTAAAAAGTGTAAAAAAACACAATGTTTTAAATAGTGTTATCGTTAATATAACATTTTTCTAAGAGTTATGCTAAAAGCGCAAATAGCGTAGCAACGAAGCGTTTTAGGTGTATTTTTTTTACCTATATAATCATATAATTCAGATAATTATTATGTTAACACACTTACAAATTTAATCCTAAATTACAATATTATAACTCATAAGAATATTATAACTCTTATTTATGTATACTTATGTAAAGAAATAAGTTGTGACCCAAAACGATGTAGTTGTATCAATTTTTTTAATAAAAAAATTGATTACTTAAAAAAAAACTTGCTTTTTACGCTTTTACTCACGTTATTTACACTTTTTGTGCTATTTGCGCACTTATATAGATATATAGAAGAATTGAGCTGAGAAAGTAAGTTAAAGGGTGAGCTTATTGATTCAGAAAATGAGGGTTACAGAGAGGTATAGTATTTGGTATAATTCGATCAACAACACCCAAAACAGTTCAAGAAATATACTACTACATAAGAGCAACCGTATCAGCAAAATTAACCATTTTTTTAAATTTAACACATTTTATATATTTTAATAAACAGTTTATAATATTTATTTACCAACATTTTCTATTTACAGCCACTATAAAAGTGCTGGAAATTCATATCAGATCTACCTGACCCATAAGATTCAACATCTTCATTAAAGTAGCTCATTAAATTTTTTTGTACTGTTTTCTCTTGTTTCCCGTGAAAAGATAGCATTTAATTTCGTGCCTAGAAAAAGTACGTGCACCAAATTAATATGTGATATGTAAATGTGTAAACATTGTACATGTTATAACTCACTACAAAATAATGTTTGATTTAGTGAGAGTCAAAAGATGTCACAAGCCTGTCGCTAATTTAAAAAATTATCACAAATCTGTCGCAAATTGACTAAACTGTCATAAAACCGTTACAAAAACCGTCGCTAATAAACTCGTAACAAAAAATACCATCAATAATCCCGTCGCTATTTGAGTATTTTTTTGTAGTGACTAAAGTTTTCTGGACACATGGATTTTATTAGAATTTTTCTTCTGACTTATCAAACATTCGGTTGAAACTTTTCTTTAGTAGGTCCGTAAAATTATACTCCTACTTAGTAAATTATATCAAATCACCTTAAAACCTTTATATTCAGAGTATATTCTTTTTGCAAATTAAGTATAATTATCAAAATTTGCCCTAGCCTGGGTTCACATTTCACATGTGCATTAGGCATAGAATCCCTAAAAAACACTCGTAGAGTATTTTTCACATAAAGCTACATATTCATTTGCACCATGTTAAAATTTTAATGTTTTATTCCACAAAGCTTTGACTATCCCATTTTCAATTTTTTGTAAAAATATTAACCAGAAATATATAAATCCACAAGGATCCTGAAGTATTTATTTTGATTATTACTTGTTTGTGTTGCACGTTTTTATTTTTTACAGGAAATGGATATATGGAAATTGCGATGAAGACAACAATTGTATCTTAGTCAATAATGGTAATATAATTTACTTTATGCATGCACCAAACTCTATATTATACTATCAACAAGATATTAAATATGATATCATTTCATTTTCTTGATCGACTACTTCAATCAAGTCATCCATGATCAGGTTGCTATCACACGATAATGTGCTTGATTACATGATAGTTGATACCTTCCGGTTCAACAACTTAATAACTATCTTCACTTATATCAATTTTTTGAAAAAAAAAAAACTATGTCAGATTTGACATGACATCTATACAAATGCAAGATGAGAGAAACCCGAGGACTGAGAAGGTTAAAAATCCAAAGTTGGTTCATTAAAATTGAGGAACAAAATTTATAATTACAAAATTAGAAACTCTTATAAATGTTGTCGTGGGAAATGAATAAATTTGAACTTTTAGATGAACTTCTTTAAACGTATTGATAGAACATAAAAATTAGACCCGAATATTCTATTTGGGTAATAATCAACCCACTTTATAAATGGGTATCCGACGCTTAAATGGGTCGTCTCATACTTTTTATAGGAATTGAGGTGTTACTATTAAAAGCCCAAGCCCAATCAAATAGGGACCCATGTCTGAAAAATCCCTGGGATGAAGACATTTGTCAATATCCTAGAAGGCGCAGTTGCCTATAAATAGCCAACTACCCCTCCTAGAAAAGGACCAGAAAATCTATCCAAAAAATATAGAGAGAAGTTGAGAAAAGAGAGAAACTAACCGACGCACACCACTTCGAGAAATAAACCGAGAAAAGACAGCCGAGCACCGAATAAAAGGGGAGAAAGATCAAGACGAGAGATTAAATAGTCATATCGAGCACAATTGTCAAAACCGAAATACTAGTCCGAGCAAGTGTAATAGTCCGAACAAGGATAATAATTGTTGAAAAACCTAACGCGACCGACCAAAGTTATGGCTTTATCACTTATGGTAAATGTATGGTCTGAGCAAGAATGGAAGATGCTCTAATGAGGTCATACAACTAAAAGAAATTAAAAAAAAAACAAATCTTATACTATTTCAAGATATAAGTTCATCCCGATAAAATTACATGCAATTTTAACAGATAAATAACTTTTATTAAAATTGTCGGAATGAATTTTTTTAAAAGTTGATCTTATAGTTCATGTATTAAATTTTATGATTAGATTTAAAAAAAATCATTTTAATAATTTTGATACAACTTAAATGTGGATGAAAAAGTATAACTTGTCATTTAATAGAATAGTTACAATAGATTCTTGGAACATGTTCTCGTAACATCAACGTTAAATCATCAGTCATTACAGTCAAGGACATTAATATTCATTTACACTATATACGAATACTGAAAGATTTCCCACTCATTTATGAATATTGCATGAATTATTTAGCCCAACTGGACCTCATATAGCAAAATGTGTATTTTGGTATGTTTTTTTTTTAAATAATATAATTTTGTAAGCTATATTTTTATTTTAATGTTTGGTAATCAACATCGAACGATTAATCGTGAATCTAGTTAATTATTATTTAGGCTGTGTCACATACTAAAAACTTAATCCATATTAATGAACCCATATATATCTTAAAATTAATTCAAAATTAAAACTAAAAAAATACTAAAAACTTAATATATGTTAATGAACCTAAAAATATCTACCCAAAAATTAATTTAAAATTAAAACTAAAAAATATTATTGGTTGACACATCCTAAATAATATCGCATTTTAGAATAAACACCGAACGATTAACACTATCGTGAATCTAGTACACTATTATTTTTGTTATTTCACATACTAAAACCCTAACACTTATTAATAAATTCAAAAATATACTAAATTGATCCAATTGAAATAGTATTTTGCTGTATTAAAAATTAAGGATAAATAGTATTTTGCTGCCTTACAAATTAAGGATAGACTTTTTTGAATTTTTTAGCCACCCAAATCCTATCCCTTGTGTGCAATATCTTTCATATACCTTTTTTCTTTTGTCATAATTCTTTCATGTACCTATTAAAAATGACAATTGGCAAATTTTCTTTATGCAATATAGAGTCAATAATGGAGTCTTCTATTGCTTTACATGTACAAAAAATTGCCACGTGCCTTCCTATTTAATTTAATTATTCGCTGCAAAACTACGTATAATTTTGATCGGTCAAGAATTTATATCAAAATTGTCGGAATGAAAATTTTCAAAAGTTGATTATATAGTTCAAATGCTAAATTTTATGATTAGATTTAAAAAAAATTCATTTCGATAATTTTGATACAAGTTATAAGCCGGTCAAAATTACACATAGTTTCGTAATGTACAATTAAATGAGACGGAGGGATTAATTATTTATCATACTAGATCCCGAAAGCACTGAACATGGAATTATTTTTGTAGTTAATTAATTATCAATACATGTTTAACCTTTATATATACTCCACTAAACATCGAATTATACTCCATTAATTATTTATTTTTGTCAATGCATGATCACGTTTTAAGTGGGATCTAAAAATGCTCACGTGTTTATATATACAAGGATCAATACTCATCATGTCAAAATTAGGCTGCTATATATTAGCTATATTTACCAAAACAAAGTTTGTAAATTTTGTCCTAGCCTGGGTTAATTTTTTTTTGTCCTAGCCTGGGTTAAAAAAATATATTTACCAAAACAAAGTTTGCAAATATTAATTTACACTATATAAAAAAATACTTGCATGAAACCACATATACAATAAGTGCTAGTATGAATTCATTTTGCACCATGTCAAATTTTATAATATTTTATTCTTAAAGCTCTGGTTATCCCATTTTCTGAATTTATGTAAAAAAAAACTTGCCCAAAAAACATAAATCCATGATATTTTGATTATTTACTATAAAATAATGTTTGATTTAGTGAGAGTCGAAAGTCGTCACAAGCCTGTCACAAATTGACTAAACTGTCACAAAACCGTCACAAATTGACTAAATTGTCACAAAATCGTCACAAAAACCGTCGTTAATAAGTTCGTAACAAAAAATATCATCATTAATCCCGTCGCTATTTTAACGCTATTTGAGTATTTTTTTATAGTGATTATTGGTTTGTGTTTCGCTTTTTTAACATGAAATATGGATACATGGAACTTGCGACGAAGACAACAAATGCATCTCAGTCAGACTCTATATTATATTATCAACAAGAAGATATAATATAATTTTTTACAAGAAGATTAATATGATATCATTTCCTTACAATCAACAAGAAGATTAAATATGATATTTATTTCCTAACAATCAAACAAGAAGATTTGGTATGATATCATTTCCTTACAATCTCAGTCAAACAATCTACTTAAAATTACAGCTGTACCTAACTTTATTTTATAATCACTTCGTTACAATTAATTGTTCACTAACGAAAATACATGTAATTGTCGGAATGGAAAATTTTAAAAGTTAATCATAGAGTTTAAACATTAAATTATGTGATTTAGTTTTGAATTTTTTAATTTTGATAATTTTAATACATATTATAACCCGATCAAAATTGCACGTAATTTCGTAAAGTACAATTACTTAGGAAGGGAGGGAATGCTGTTTAAAAAAAAAACTCTATTTTTATATTCAACAAGAAGATTATCATTTACTTTTCTTGATGCGTAATTCATTCAAATCATACCTGATCAAGTTGGCATTGGCGTGTGATCACACGATATTGACCCTAATATCTATCTCATTCTGCGTCTTATTATTTTAAGACAAAATAATTATTTTAAAAAATTACTAAAATTATAATCATACATGTCTTAATACATTCCGATAATTTTTTTCTTACAAAAAATTCAAAGATGTTATATTTTGGAATTAAAATAAAAACTAGTATAAATTAATTATAAAATTCAAAAAAAAAGCAATGCAACTCAACAAGATGTCTCAATATTATGAAACATGTATAGAATATGTTGTAACGATTTATAAACATACAAAAAATGTTATAAAAATTTAAAATTTAAACGAAAATAACTAAAAAGGTACGAAATAAGGTAGAGATTAAGGGTAGAAGATTTGAACTCCACCGTATATAATGCTTACAATTATACCTCTTTAATCTGCTTGATTACATGATAAATGATACCTTATATATGATTCAACAGCTTAATAATTTTCTTCACTTTTTTACTATCAACTTTAAAAAAAAAAAACATGTCACATTTGACATGATATATAAGCAAGTGATAGATGAGAGAACGTAGAGAAACGAGAAGGTTAATTACGAACAATCACAAAATTAGAAATTTTGTTAGTGCTGTCACAGGAAGGAAAAAAATTGAACTTTTACAACTAAAGAACTAAAAAACAAATCTGATACTTTTTTTAAAAATTAGGATAAAAAAAAGTACTTTACCATAATTCTCTAAGTTATAAATATTAGTGCTTGTCCTTTCTTAGAACAATTAAGAGAAATTCTTGGAACACGTTCTTGTTAACATTAACTAGCTAGCTAGATCATAACGGTCAAGGACGATAATCTTAATTTTCACTAACTAAACAGATTTTCCTTACTTTTATGAAAATCATTCTATTCATAAAGTTTCCTAAGTGTAAATGTTAAATATGACAATTAGCAAATTTTATTTGTGCATAGAGTAAAAAAGTAAGGAAGTCTTGTGTTGCATTACAATTTACCAAAAACCATTCTTTACACTATAATTAAAATGGCCGTTTCCGATTGAATGACAAAAATCGAACAATGAAGACAGGCAAACTATGCAGACCCATGTTACGAGAAACCCAATTTGTTTTCCATACATTTGATATTTTATTAAAGATTATATATACTTTCAGCACCCCATAATACTAGATAACGGTTTCAAAAATGAATGCTCGACTAATTAAACGTACCATTACGCCAAAAGCGAGGCCGCTAATGACTGAATTTGCAACAGAGACAGCGGCAAGATCGAGCTCGGTGAGCTGGCCACAAAATGTCTGAGTCAGAGCCCCGAGCGAATACTGACATATCGACGTTATAATTGCTGGACCGGCAAGGTTCCAAAGCTTCTTCGACTCCTCTCGAAACTCTTTCACTAGGGTTCCCTTTCCCTTTCCCTTTCCCTCTCCTCCATGTCCGTTCTCAAGGAGTGGCGACGTAGACATATCAGCTACACTCGCCATTTTTGATGTGTGTAAGTAGCAAAAGTCCCTCTCTATGTTTTCCAAATTTATAGTAGTACATTATTATGATAAGTGGAAATATGTGAATATTGGTTAAATCATGTGGTATTGATTGTAACGTGGCAAGTTTTTGGTCAGATGATTTGGAGTTTTTTTTAATCGTTATTCTAAAATTTATTTATTTTCATGATAAGGAGTTTATGGAATTCGTGAGTCGTGTGTCATTAGTATTTACTCTACTAAAAAAAAATTATCCACTCGTTTAGTAGACGCGTAATGACATAATTCTCGTAATATATTTTATTTTGAATATAATATTCAGATCTATTATCATTTATTGTAGTTATGCAGGTTAAAACGAATTGTTAATTAATTTAGGCTAAATCTTTAATTAAAAAAATATAGTGAGAACAAATTGTTAATTAATTAGATTAGTTATATTGGTAATTATTAAAATAAAGTGAGAGTATTTTTGAAAAAAATGAGTAAAATTTGACAGATTTTTTTTTTTTTTTTAATTTGACAGATTAATAGTATGATGTGTAGAAAATGTTTGATTATTAGCGATCACTAATCAATATTTTTAAAGAAAATAATGGCTCTGTTCAAAATTAAGAATAGGAAATATATCTCCAAAGGCTGGAACACTATAATTAATGCAAAAGTATTCAATATTTAAAAGGAAAAAGTACACGTTACTAGCGTTTTGAGGTTTTTTATTTTTATTTTAAGTAAGTAAGTAGCGGATAATAACTCAAGAACGGTCCCCATCGACTGAATTATTTTTGTCATCTTTATAAGATAAAAAATAAAAAGGTCGTCAATTTATTCCCTTCCAACCATTTAATGATAAAATTAATTTGTAATGCACGACAAGGGTATTTTAGTGGGGCTTGCCTTAAAAGTACGAATATTCAGTACATTTTCATAATGTTTTTGAGTGTTATATAAGAATAGATTTTTTGAAATAAACTTTCGTAGAGATTTAATATGGATCATTTATTTACTCTCGTATACATGATCTGATGATCTATATTGAGTCTGTATAAAACTTATATCAAAAAGTCTCTTTTTATATTATCATTATTTTTTTTCCTGAAAACAATTATTCTACTAAGGCTATGACAATATATTTTTAGGTACTGTCTCTTATATTTAAATTTATATGCAATGACTAAATGCAAAACCATGTGAATCTCGTCAATGCATGGTGATGTATCAGTCTATCCTTAATTTAGGTACGTTTTTCTTTGGTCAAAATAATACTTATGAACAAATAAATACTCTATTTATTTTAATGGGAGTAGCGTCAAATACTTCAAGTGGGGAAATTTTCATTTTCCAACCTTTATTTATAATTCTTCCACTTGTTGAAATTAATATGGGAGAAAGTAAACTCGTTACATCATGGATGTTCACTACAATAAAAAAATTTATTTAGTATTATAATTTTTTTTCAATTATGTTGTTAAAATGGTTGTTAAATTTTAGCAACAGATTAACAACAAATTATGTTGCTATTTGTTGATAAATTGTTGCTAAAATTTAACCACAACCATTTTAGCAATATAACCGAAAAAAAATTATGATGCTAAATGAAAATTTTATTATACTAATGTAATAATTGTGGTTTTGAAAATGTTTATGCTTTGGATGCTTAAAAAAGTCTTTACTTTGTGGATTGAAACTTTGTTATGAATAAGTCTTGCAAACGACGTTAACGTTATTGAAGTGTGGATCTAAATATTTTAACGATCTGGCAGAATAAACGAGAGTTACGAGACTCGATTGCTATTAAATATTTGAATATGTGAGAGGACATTATGCGTCTAATGGAATGGATTCGAGTTGATATATATGTATCATGTTTGGAGAGAACACAACTATGTTGCTAACAGTATGGCTCATATCGGAATGATCGGATGCAACTAGGGGTTGTAAATAAAGCGAAACGAGCCGAAAAAGGCTTTGTTCATGTTTATGTTCATGAACCGAAACACTTGTTCATATTCAGTTCATTTTTATTTAAATACGAACGAACGTTTGATGAACATGAACCGAACATTCGACGAGTCGAACGTCTCTTTTCATTCAAAATATTTAATAATTTAAAAAATATATTTTTTTTCTTTCTTTTTGAAATATATTATAATTTTATATTTATTATTAAATTGTTTACCATGATAAAATTGTATACAAATAAATAAAACGTTTGTTAATTAATCTATTTGTCATTATAACATAAAAAAATTCTTAGTTTAAGTATATATATATTCTATTAATGTATAATTTTTTTTACATATGTATAATTAATTACTTTTAACGGGTTGAGTACTTAATAATAAAATCAGTAATTGTATTTATAGTATGATGATATAAATTATCTTAATAAGTTTAAAATAATACAAACATATAATTAATATTATCTTAGTATAAATAAGTTTATTAATTTATAGTAATTCTAGATAGTTTTTGTTACATCATTAATATTATTAGTTTTTTTATTTTATCAAATTTTATATATAGTTACACGAATACGAGTTTAGACGAAACGAACAAAATGGTGTTCATGTTTAGTTCACTTAATAAACGAACGTCATTTTTTGTTATTTATCATATTCGTTTAGAAATGAACGAACATGAATCCGAAAATTAACCGAGTCAAACACGAACGATTTCACAAACGGCTCATCTCATTTAGAACTCTAGGTGCAATAAAAACTATTTGAATAGTATTGAGACCCCACCAAAATCTTATGGCTCGTACTGTATAAATAAATCGGTGGTATCCACAAATGAGCTTATAAATTCGCTCTTTACAAATAGTATATGTCATGAAAATCACTCTCTTTCAAATGTTTCTATCTCGATGAATAATATTACAAATGTGCATATCACAAATATTTGACTGAATAGAGGCGTCATGATAAAAGTATACCACATGTAATATTATCAAGTAAACTGCAAGAATACGAGAATGTGGTACCATTCATATACATATAAGTCGTGCTCTCTCCGTCATATATCTTTTGTCCATTTTCTTACATATAGATTAGATATATATGATAGTAAACGTGGACAATTGTTTCGGAACGAAAAGAGTATGTAACTTGCATGAAAAATTTGAGGATGTCACGTATAATGTCCTTTTCGACACTAATGATAGTAGCATAACCAAAAATCAAAGCATTGTGAATATATTTTATCTAGAGTTTAATGTTTTTTTCCTTTGCTTTCACCAGTTTCTTTCTGGTTAGCAGGCAGCTCTTCATCAGTCACCTCTTCACATATTTTGTAAGTAAATTCAAAGTTTTATAGATTTGAATGGTTTTCATGTTGACCACTAACATATGCTCGCATCAATTCCTATTAGAGGACAATTGGTTTAATACAAGGTAGTATTAAATATGCATATACAAGAATATAAACAAAGACGATTAGTGCTTATAACTTGCATTGGGTTTGGTGGGTAATGAATAAAGGCAAGTTTATTGGTTTTTGGAGAATGGATTTCACTGTTGCGAGATCGGCTTGTTCGACCGGTGTTCTGTGATTTGCTGCAGGTTTTAGAGATAGCTTATAGTGAAAAAGGAAGGACCTTTTGTAGCTTTTGTAGTTCCGAGACATTGTAGATACTATACTTAGGGCTTGCTTGGTTTCATCTTGAAGCCACTCAGTTCATTTTTTGCTTCTAAGTTGCATTGGGTTTAGTGGGTAAGGTTAAAAGCTGAGTCTTTTGGTTTTAGGAGAATGAATTTCGGCTTCTTCATCTTCTCTTGCTAAGCGTGAACAGCTTTTAACATGTAGGTATGTGCAGCTTGTAGTTAAAAATGAAACAATTTCCGTAGCTTTTGTAAGTATGAAACACTGTTTCTAGGTCTACAATAGTTGCGACCCTAATGACATATAAAGTCGTATACGTGCCCTTCGGTTTTGTATTCTTTATCATTGTTGCTGGGTAAGAATGTATTTAGCATACATGCCATTTTTTTTTTACCAGGAGTAGATGCTTACAGTGAAATAGAATTGCACACAAATATATTACCCCCCAAAAGGACAGGCTTGTTGTTTAGTTGATAAACACCTTTGAACTATTTATTTAACTTGTCCAGATATAGTAACTAGCTATAATTTGTTTTTACATTACTCCATGTTAGAGAAACCTTTCTGATGTTGAAACAAAAACTAACAAATTCACAAGAACCGTACCAAATTACCAGTTGTTGTCGTCCGTCACACTGATCATCGCAATTTACAGTGCTATTTACAAGTGAATGTACTTATGTTTAACTGATACATTTTTATGAAATTAAAAGTTCGAATGAAATATAGTTAGTATACATGTTATTAATTACCAGTACTTAGACATATGTTTGTCCGCATTACAAACAAAGAAGCTACATATGTTTCGGCCACACGATAAAATACTTGCAACTTCGAACAACCTCAGTAATCGATCACCACCCCAAACTGAGAATTCAGCATTTGCGAGTTGTGCTTCGTCTCTTCACATATTCGATTACTAATTATTGTCTCATTGGTAGAGAAAGTGGATCACTCATTGCTTGTCCTCATGACCTGAGAATAGTTGCACGATATTAGGGATTCGCTTAATAAGCTAACAGTAGATGTTTTCTCAGTTCAACAAGTCTTAATTTAGATAAGATAATGCTTACTTCTCCTTGTATTCATCACTGCTTTAAAGCCATCATGTAATATTTAATGACTAATTGTTTATGTATTGAACAAATGCTTTCTTAAAGAAACTACATGTTACAATCTATACCTTAACATGAGGATACATATTACTGTCTTAACGGTATTAGTTTCTTCGTGTTATTAAAGTAGCATTTTGTATCTTTATTTCTCTTCTCATATAAGGCAATGCCCGTTTCGATTGGACAACTATCGCTGATAACCACTTACTGCCAGTGACCTAAAGTTTTCTTATAAGTTAACGAGGCTTGTATCTATTCACATTTTATTCAAGAAATAAATAATTATTGCGGTGTTTGCTTTGCTTAAAAACACTTGACTTCCTTTTTTTTCCGACTATTGCAGAATGAAATAACAGAAAAAGGTAATGTCACAAACACATTTCATAGCATACTGTAGTTTTAATTTTTCTTAGACCAACTTATATGGTTGAATATATCCTGGTCTTCATACTTGAGCAGACGCAGAAGAGAAAATGGTATGCTCAACTACCACAATGGTATTCTCAACCATCAGAAAATGGTATATATGCTCAACCACCACCATGGTATTCTCAACCATCAGAAAATGGTATGCTCAACTACACAATGGAGAAAAGAACCGACAATGATAAGTATTATGACTTGTAAATCTGTTGATGATAATGGTCAGACTAAAGAGTTTTTCTTCGTTAAGCTTTCTCCTAATTTACGGTCTCTACAAGAAACATTACATTTTGAGACAAAATATTTGGAAACGGTTAAAATTTGTCTCAAAATAGTACTTTTTAGGGGCAAAAATATTTTTTTAGAAACGAAAATAATTTTTTTCTCCCCAAATTTAATGTTTAGGGACTAAAATTAGAAAAATAATTGTCTCTAAAGACAATCAAGTACCAACATAAGGAGACAATTTAAATGTGTCTCTAAATGTATTTTGATATAAAATTATATTGTTTCCTTAAGTTGATATGAGATTGTATTTGAAGACAATTTTTTTAAAAAAAAAATTATCCTTAAAAATTAGATTTGAAGATAAAAAAAAAAATTGTCTTTAAAACATATCATTTGGAGACAAATTTTGATTGTCTCTAAATTTTGATTGTCTTTAAATAATTTGTCTCTAAATCAATCCTGTTTTTGTTGTAGTGAGTACATGATAGCAATAGACTACAAAAGTCCGAAAACAACAAACGTGACGTAAAAAGCTATGAACTCCAAACTACAATTGAAGAAGACGTGATGACTGATATCGTAACGCAGATTTAGTGGCCAAAAAAGCTATAGCCGACTCTTGATACATAAAAATGATAAAACTCGCCGCTGCTGGAAGTGCAACTAACATATATAAAAGAACTCAGCTGTTGATTCAATCTTGTCACAGAAGATTTCTTAGTTTTCCATATATATTGATACTGTATTACCAGATAATTGTTTTCATGCTTATCTACGGTTAAAATCTGTGACATTATCCTTTTTTACCGTTCCTAAGCTTTCATGATTTGAGAAACATCTTTAATTACTCCCCACACCTTGCGTGGGGAATCCCTGCTAGTTGTCGTCGGTGCCGAAACCAATGGGGTCGAGGGGTACCACCGTCATCCCAAATTTTTTTTTAATTTTTTTTATATATAAAATTTTTTAGAAATTTAATGTTTTATACATTAATACCCTCAATAGTAACTTAGTTCAAATGTTAAATATAAAATTTTTGTGTCACAATGTCCATAGTTCGAATCTTTTGACTATTTTTTACTATTCATTTAATTAATATTAACTTAGTCGTTGACTTATCAATTAATTAATTGCATATTTAAGGTATTATTACAAGATTTATAAATAAATGTTTTTGTATAGTTTTATAGTCATATTAAAACAAAGTTTAAACTTATAAATTCGTATTTTTAGTTAATTTTTCTGTATCGTTTGAAATTTTTAAATCAATGGAAAAATCAGTTAAGTTTTAACTCCAGTTTTTTTTTTTGTCTTTATACCGTTTATTGTTTATTATACTAACAAAAAATATTCAACGTTTTAAATTTTTATATCAATGGACAAGCCAGATAAGTTTTAAACTCCAAATTTTTTTAGTTTTTTATACAGTTCATTGTTATTATACTAAAAAAACATAAAATTAACGGTGTCTTCAAGAATTAAATTTTGGTTTCGCCACTTGTTGTATTAAAATACATAGTGGCCTCGTTTGGTCGCGTCTTTTATTTTCAAAAGTATACTTTTTGTAAATGGGTTGAAAAATATACTTTTTATTTTACTTTTTAGTAAGTAAATGTTGTTTGGTGAATACCGTAAAAGTATACTTTTCATTAAAAATGTTGTTTGGTAAAATATGTTTACTTTTACTTTTTGAGTGAAAATGAATTGTTTATTCAAATAATGCACAATATGTACCACTTTTGAACTTATATTACTCCTATGTACCTCCATAAGTTCATATTTTCTATAGGTAACACTTTTTAATTATTTATTTTATTTACCAAAACGCCATATACATATTTCATAAAAAATGGAAAAAAAACACATAAAATTATATAAAATAAAAAAATCTTAAAATAAATGAAAAAAAATCACAAAAAATCAAAAAAAAATGAAAAAAAATCACAAAGAAAATAAAAAAATCACAAAAAAATCATAAAAAATGAAAAAATCACAAAAAAAATCACAAAATTTTAAAAAAATTACAAAAAAAATTATAAAAAATTATAAAAAATCATAAAAATCACAAAATATTAAAAAATAAAAAATAAAAATTATAAAAAATGAAAAAAATCACAAAAATGAAAAAGAAATAAAAATGAAAAAGAAATAAAAAAATCACAAAAAAATTATAAAAAATGAAAAAATCACAAAAAATCACAAGATTTTAAAAAAATTACAAAAAAAAAAAAAAACTACAAATTTTTTTTTAATTTTTTGTGATTTTTTATAAGTTTTTGTAATTTTTTACATTTTTTTTGATTTTTCGTTATAAAAAGTGTTATATATTTTTTTAGTGAAAATGAATTGTTTATTCAAATATATATATATTTTTAATTTTTTTTAAAAGTTTGTGATTTTTTTCATTTTTTGTGATTTTTTGTAATTTTTTAAATTTATCATCAAAAGTAAAAGTATCATCAAAGTTACTTTTAAAAAGTATCATCAAACTTACTTTTAAAAAGTCTACTTATAGACATTTACTTTTCACCAAAAGTATAATTATGAGATAACATCCAAACAAACTAATATAAGTAAAAGTAAAAGTAAAGCCAAAAGTATACGTAATGGTTTACTTTTGATAAAAGTAAATTTTTTTTTTGGAACCAAACAAACATACAATAAGTAAAAGTAAAAGTAAAAGTAAAAGTAAAAATAAAAATAAAAGTAAAAGTAAGGAAAAAACTTTGCAACCAAACAATTATATTCAAAGTTCAAACGGTAGTTGAAGTAGTTTAAATTTGGAAGGTAGATATGGAAAAGAAGGGACGGCCCCTTTAGAGCTTTAGAGCATGCACATCAATTTTTTTATATTTTTTTTTATATTTAATATAATTAGTATCACTTTTATATTTTTAGTGTAATATTATAACTTTATACATTTTTCAGCTTTTGTATCAAATTTATTATCATAACTAAATATTACTATATTTTAATATACTTCTATCAAATTTTTTTAACCCAAATTAATTTACTAGAACAACCCCATTAAATAACTTACAAGAGTTTTCTCGTATTTAAAGAAAAAATTACAATTTTACAACTTATAAGCAAACGTTTTGCTTTATACAAATTATCAGTTTTTTTATCAATTTCTCTATCAAAACTATACAACTCATCTTTTTGTTATTTTATTAATTTATATGTGAAAAATACAAATAAATGAGAGAGAATAAGAGAAAAGTAACAGAGAAAAATTATTGTTTCAATTAGAAAAACATTTTGATCACTTATATTTGAGAGATATTTGATTTCATGTAAATTTAAGATAATAGATAAGTAAACTGATGCGTGTATAATTTTAAAACAATTTACTCTTATTTAAAGTAAAACGAGTCATATAAAGAAACTGATGCAACTGTTTAAAACAGTACCTCTCTGTGTGTGGTCATATAACACCATATCTTTCTCCTATGTCCATTAAGGTGGTAATATTACACCGGATCTTTTTCCTTTCACTTATCTATATATCTATATATATACCATGAAAACCAGAATAATGAGAGAAACGAAATGCAAAAAAAATGTATTTTATTTTTATTTCAATTAACGATAATGATAAAGCCATAACTTTGGTCGGTCGCGTTAGGCTTTTCAACGAAGATAAAAATGACAAATCGACGTGAATAAATGATACTTCCTGATCTTTATTATTGCTCGGATTATTATCCTTGTTCGGACTACTACACTTGTTCGGATTCGTATTCCGATTTTACAATTATGCTCGATATAACTATTTAATCTCTCGTCTTGATCTTTCTCCTCTTTTATTCGGTGCTCGGCTGTCTTTTCTCGGTTTGTTTCTCGATGTGATATGCTTTGGTTAGTTTCTCTCTTTTCTTAACTTCTCTCTATATTTTTTGGATAGATTTTCTGGTCCTTTTCTAGGAGGGGTAGTGGGCTATTTATAGGCAACTGCGCCTTCTAGGATAGTGACAAATGTCTTCATTCCAGGGATTTCTCAGACAAGGGTCCCCATTTGATTGGGCTTGGGCTTTGGGTAGTAGCACCTCAATTCCTATAACCAATATGAGATGACCCATTAAGCGTTGGATACCCATTTATAAAGTGAGTTGATTATGACCCGAAAAATATTCGGGTCTGATTTTTATGTTCTATCAAGTGCTCCCTGACTTCCTCGGCGTGGTTTCCATGTCGGGGGAGTCATGTTCGGTTTGTCGAGAACGTTACTTCGGTCTTATTTTTCCCAATGCTTCATCGAGAAACGCAATAGACTCGTGACGGTTCCCGGGGGGCACATTTAATGTTTCCTATCCTAGTATCTTTTTTCGAGGAAAACTCCTATAAAGGGGTGTGCTCCCTCCATAATTAGGCATTTTACTACTAATTTGCCCTTGACATAATGGCTTCTTCTGGTTCTACTGGTGAGAGCTCCTTTAATTATATTTCATATTTAGAAACGGAAATCAAGAAATCTCGTACCGCGAATAAGAAACTCGTGGCCAAGGTTTCAAACTACAAGAAAAGGTTGTCTGACATGGATTCTGATCATCATGTGACGATGGCCGATCGGGATTGGGCCTATGAGCACATAAAGAAGCTCGAGGCTAATCTGGCTAAGCAGAAGGCGGCTAAAAGGGCCTATAAGCTTGCCTTCAAGGAGTTGCACGCTCGGTCCAAACCGAGTTCGGATGACGATGAAGAAGGCTCTTCCTCGAAATAATTAGTCTTTTGTAATTTCTGTCGTAATTTCTCTTGGATGGGGAGTCTTCTCCTCAGTTGTAATCGAAGTTTTTGGAATTAATAAAATATTTCCTTTTCCTTGTTCTTGTCTGTTTATCTTCTTGATGTCTTTTTGGATGACTTTAATTGGATTTGGAACTGTGGTTAATTTGCCTTTAATGCTCTTGGGAAGTTCAAGAGGCTGTATTTATTCGAGATGACCTTTGATCTACTCCTTGTGTTGAACTTAGAGTTCAATAATGATTTTGATTATATCCTTGATTATGTTTTAATGATTTTACTATTTCTCTATTTCATTGATATAATGCTTGTCTTTTCCAAAGAAGAGAAAATGTACATTTCAGGTCTTTAAATGATAGAGCATTCGATAACGAAGCCATAGGTTCAAGCGGAACCAAAATCGGAGCTAAAACGAAGGAGTTATGAGCATTCGAAGATTTACGGGACCAGGATTACAGTCGACCGATCGACTGGACAAAAACGACCGATCGTTTTTGGTCAAATTTCTTCCAGAGAGTCCAGTATAAAAACGACCGATCGTTTTCAGAAAACGACCGATCGTTTTCTGTAAAACGACCGATCGACTGTAGAAAACGACCGATCGTTTTCTGCAGTTTTCGAAAACAGCTTTTCAGCTTATTCTGGAAAAGAGCTGTTATATCTTCAACGGTCATAACCCAGAAAAACAGACTTTGCTGTTATATAAACCACCCCAATCTCTCTCCTAAATAACCAATTATCATACATAACATCATCCTTCAACCTCTCTCATAAAAACCCTAAAAATCACCATTTTGGTGAATATATTCGAGAAAGAAGGAAATCAACGAGAAAGAGATTCAAGCTCGATCTTCATCAACAACTCACCAATTAGCTTTTTAACAAGCAATTAGAAGCGTGAGCGAAGTTACATTTTTGTAACTAAATTTGTATCGAGTGTTTTATAAACTCAATTGTGAGCGAGTGAACGGGTAGAGGCTTTGTAAGCAAGTGAAGCTTAAAAGCTCTAGGTTTTTCATTCGGGTACTCATAAATTGAGGGGGAGTCGTAGACTCGTAGTCGTGTTCTCTTGCACTTGTATCAAGAGTAGGAACCCCGGGTAGAGGGTGAGCCAATCGGTCGATTGAGCTCAATAGGATTTGTAATATCCGCAAGAACATTTTTAGTGAAATACTCGGTAGTACCGAGGAGAGGACGTAGGCGCGTTTGCCGAACCTCTATAAATCGCGGTGTCAATTCCTTTCCCTTACTTTTACTTTACGCAACTTATTTTATTGCTTATTTTCTTGTTTGCGTTAAGTAATTCTAGCAATTCTTTAACTCGTGTTATAACGCTTAAGCTTAGAATTGCATTAGTTGGGTGTTAGTTGCTTAGAATTTTAATTAGGCGAAAATCGCCATAAACCTTATTCACCCCCCCTCTAAGTTTAGCCGCACACGGGCCAACACCTTGTTTCTTCTTATAAAAGGGGACTGTCCCAGTATCTTTTATGCAGTTCATTCTTTATTAACGAGCAAATGGCTTCTCCTCTTGAAAAGTATGGTGACAACCTTCCTGAATACGTTTCCCGTCTGGAAGAGGAAGTTCAGAAGGTGCGTTATCTCGAGAAGAGGGTTGCCCGGCTGTCAGTGGAAGCTCGTCGGGCCGCCGAACTAGACGAGCGATTGGATGCCCTAGAGAAGGAGCACCAGAGGTCTTTGCTTGACAGTATCCGTGCTCGTGCCCGGATCAAAGAGCTCGAGGCCTCCAGAGATAGGCAGCTCGCTTCCAAGAGGGCTTACAAGTTGGCCCTTAAGGAAGTGTATGCTCGGTCGAAAAGGAAGCCGAATGATGAAGCGGGCCCTTCTATGAAATGATTTTATTGTTTTCATTGTATTTCCTCTTTGTGCTTCTTCTGTAACGAAGTATCAACCAATCAATAAAGATTTCTTTTTCTTGTTTATATCTGAATTACTTTCCCAATGCGATTTATTTTGACTGCGCACGCTTGTGGCCTCATTAATGCTTTTCTTGGGTCTTGCGTTTGATCTTATCCATTGGACCTTCTTACTCTTTACATCTAGGGACTAATAGGATTTCTTGAGCCTTGTGCATAGAAAATCCTATCCACCAGAGTTTTCTTGAGCCTTGCGCAAAAGATCTGGGATATTTATTCGATCCGCTGTCCTTCCCAAAAATGACGCGTGTTTTGTTGCCATTATTACTTACCCCCTTTAAATATTGGTAAGAATCCAAGCGTTTCTTGAACAGGTGTGGCTTTTAATTACTCACGCTCTTTAGAATCTTTTGGGAATCCAAACGTTTTTCTTGAACAGTCACCTCTTTTGAGTGCCATCGCTTCTGAATACCCATTGGCGAATGGTTGCGACTCTCAATCCCAGCCCTCATACAGTTGATCTATAAATACCTGCTTACAGCATGGTTTCATCCACACTTCTCAACATATTATTTTCCTCCATATATAGACCCTCATCTTATAATTTCCCTAAGATGTCTGGTCCTTTCACCCAATCAGCATTAGCTTTGCAAGTGGAGGCCTTTGAAGCCTCCTATAACCATGTACAAAGGCTGTTGAGGGATGCCGAGGAGGAATTGAAGGTGATGCGTTATCACCATACCGAGATGGTTCGGGAATTAACTTGGCTAAGATCCGAACTGGATTATTGCCGACGTGCTCGTCAGGCTCTAGTCGAAGAGAATGAGATGCTAAGGGGGAACCCGACACTGAGGGACAGGGATGTCTCTGCCGGGCCCTCTCATCGATACCGATCGACTTCCCCCTAACCTTCCCCCTTCTTTTTTTTGTTTTTCCCTGCTCTTTCCCCTTCTTTTCCTATCTCTTCTTTTTTCTTCTTTTGTATTTTCTCCGTTTCCATCATTTTTTCCTCTTCCTCTTTCGTGTTTTCTTTTTATACTCTGTTTTCTCGTACTTTTTATTCTTTTCTTTTTCCGTTTCTTTTTTGTTTCATTGACTTCCTTCTTATTTGTCGGTCTCCTTCGTCTCTTTATCTTCTTCTCATCTGTTTTTCTTCTGTGCCTCCTCTTTCTTTTTCTTCATCTTCTCTCCCATCACTCTTTTTCTTTTTCTTCTTTTTTGCACCACTACGATGTTACAATCAGCCCTGTGATCCTAAGGGTTTTGTGTTACATCTAGGGTTTTTGTCATTTTTCTTTTTGACTCTTCTTTCTTATCCCTTCTTCTTTATGTTCCTCCTCTTCGCTTCTTTCTTCCCTTTTTGTTCTTACTTTTTCTTTTTGGCGTCTCCTGTTCACTTGGTCAGCTGGCATAGTTGATCCTTTGCCTGATCTTCTGTACTAGCTCTTCTTGGATGTAATAGATTTTTTCGGATGTAATAGGTTTTTATCTCGGATGTAATTGACCACGATGTAATATTGTCTTTTGATGTAATGAACAATGATGTATTCCATCTTCATTAATGAAAAGTATTTTTGCCCTTTTCTTTTTGCCTTTCTTTTTATATTGTACCTGTGGTTTGTTGTTTGTCTGGAATCTAGATCTTTGAATATCTCGTCTTTATTTCTTCTGCACTGTAGTCTCAGATGTCAATAGATGTCCCCATCACTGTCAAACATATGTGCAGGCTCCCTAGTAGGTCAGGAAATGCACATGCCCCCCACCAGCATGTCAGGAAATATGCAATTTCCCAAGCAAGGTCATAAAATATCATACTCTTCGTTCTATAAGTACCCTATTTTCTTGGGTAGTTTATCAGGCGCTTTCTGCTTCTCTCTTCCTTAGCCCTTTATTTTCTTCCATACTAAACAATTTCCCAGAATGTCTGGACCTGTGGTGAGATATCATGCTCAGATGAAGGGCTTGGATACTGAGGTATCCCGGGTCCGCAGTCGGATGGCAAGGCTTGAGAAAGAGTATGGCGCTTTGGCCTTGAGCTTGTTCGGCTCTTATCCCGAAGAGACAGTGAAGTGGACCGAGATTTCGGCACTGAGTCGCCAGCTCGATCACTTGTTGCTGCAGAGAAACCATCTGGCCAACTCCTGGTATGATGCCGAGGAAATTTGGGACCATTCTCAAGATGAGTTTGACAACTCTCCTCAAGGCCTTGCTAACATAATGATAAAGAATGCTCGGCTCGTGGAACGCGTCAGGGTTCTTACTACGGAAAACAATAGGCTCTCCTCGGAGAATGACGATTTGGTCGCCATGAACGATTCCTATCAAGCTAGGTTGAATTGTTCTGCTCGTATTGCCTTCTCTCGGTCTGGCAGTTCGGTTTTTCCACCCATTGTTCCTTAGATTGGGCTGGTTTTTCTTATGCATTTCCCCTTTTGCCATTTGTGTTTTACCTTCTGTATTTGATGAATCAGTTGTATCTTTTCGTATCTCGTGCCTGTCTTGTGAACCATTGTAACGCTTCGTATTTTGTGCCTTCTGATTCTCTATAAATGCTCCCTATTGCGTGTATCTCATTATCAATTTCTACCTCTTCTTGTTTTATAATTTGCTTTTGCGTGAGATGGCTCCCATCACTAGGTCTGCCTCCAAAAAGAAAGCCCTTATGGAAGAGGAGCCTACCTTTTTGCTACCCCGTCCCCCTGGCTTTGGGGAGGAGGATTTGACTCCTCTTCAACTAAAAGAAATTGAGATGTCATGGCTGAAACATGATCTCATGTGTGCTCGGACTGAAGCGAGGAGGTTTAAACAATATTGGGACGAGGAGGGCACTGCTCGTTTCAAGGCCGAGCAAAAATGCGAGTCTCAGTCTTACGCCTTGAAACAGGCTGAGATGGCGATTTCTCGTTTGATTAGGGAGAAGGAGCGTCTGGAGGAACTTTTGGCGAAGAGGGATGTTGCTATGGGGGATAGTTCGAAAAAGTAGGATGTGTGTATTTTCTTTTTCTGTTGTATTGTTTGTGTTTCCCCCTTTGTGGATGAATAAAACTTGCCTTGCATTTGATTCTGTCCTATTTTATTTCCTGCTTGCTTCTCTCTTTTTTTTTTTCTGAGCATACATCGAACAATATGCCCGGTTATCCCCCCGGAGAGCGTTGTTAGACTTGATGCTCCCTGCCATCAAGCTAGAAACGGTCTTCGTGCACCTTGTTCGGTATGCCATTTGGGTAAGAAATGGTTGGGAGTCGAGGAACTTTATCGGGGGACATTCTTGGTGTGATAATATTGGTAGCGTATGTGGGAAGCTTTTCGTGGTAGGGTCCACTGGCCGTTGATTTAGGTGTAATGATGGAACTGCCTTGGGTAGTGGGATATGCGCTGACGTGGCGAAATCTGGAGCGTTGAAATATGAAAAAGAGCAGCGGTTGTTGACTTTTGTATGGTTGGAAAAAAAAGGGAAACCTCTGGTACACGAAAGGACGGTTATTATTTTATTCCTTTTGTGACTCCACTCCTTTTTATTGTGCCAAGTAGTCCTGTTTATTTTTATCACAAAATTCGCTGAAGAAAATATCTCTCTCTCTAAAGCATATTCTTCCCGCCAAAAAGGAAAAGAGTTCGGCCGCTTGATCTAGGGTTTCGTTTTTTTGTTGGAAGACTTGCTGCTGTTCGCGTTTGCTTGCTCATAATGATAACTGTAAGTGATTTTCCGTTCTCCCCCTTTCCCTCTTTTAAGAGTTGTATTTGATTTGTCGTTGCGGTCATAGGTGTGTCGTTGGTATATGGTTCAGGTTAGCTATATATGTCTGATGATTCTGATATAATGTGCATGGGGGGGGGGGTGGTGGCTCTCGTTCTATTGATGTGGTTCTAGTGTGTGTATTTGGTTAGTATATTGATGGACTGTTGATGATCTTTGTATAGGAAATTTTGACCCAAAGCGTGGCCCAAGTTGGCACATTCGTGGAGAAGGATTTTAAAGAACTCGCCGGAATACCCGACAACGTACATATTCGGCTTCCTATTTCGGACGAGGAGGTGCTGGGATTTGTTCCTGCCGGCGAGGTAGCTGTGCGTTCGTCGGCATTCTTTACTGGGGGTCTTCGACTGCCTTTTACAAATTTGGTGGCCTCGTTCTTTGAGGCTGTCCAAATTGCTCCGGCCCAACTAGCCCTAAATGGTTACCGTACTCTGAATGGTATCCAAAGGCTATCGGAGTTGTCCGGAATACCGATTGAACTGAAGGACGTCTTTGGAGTCTATAGTTTGAGCTTTGAGTATCGCAGCTCGTATTTGAAGACTCTGCGTGCCTTTTGCCGGCTCGTTATCGGTTTGCCGGATACCAACAAAGAGCGCAATCTCGGTATTGTTATTGCGTCTGGTGGATGGGCTTGTCCGGGATACCAGATTCCTGGACCGGCTACCAATGCTCCCACTATGCCAGATCTCGGCGCTCCCAATGTAGAGGCTTTATTAGCTCTTTGGAAATGGTGGGGGCCTGGACCTACGCCGGATCCTGCGAGTCGTACGGCTCCCATGTTGCTCGGGTACCCTATGGGGTCGGTGACCAAGGGGAATCCTGCACCCGAAATCCCGAAAGAGCCCGAGGAGGAATTTTTAAAGGTGGTTCAGGCTCGATGTGCTACGCGGCTTGGGAAAAGAGCCGTTCGTTCTAAGCGTCGCGCAGCTGACCCTGTTGTTGAAGCAACGAAGAGGGCTAGGGGAACTGATACTTCGGTTACCGAGGAAGATGCTGACGTTGGCTCTGGCGAGGGGGTGTTTGCCGCTGCGCAAGGGGATACCGCCGAGGATGCCTCTGCTCCGGGCGAGGTATGTGTATATGTAGTATGATTTTCTTGTCGTTTGGTTGTTTGTCATTTGGTTCGCTAGTGCTTTGCTTTATTAGTCGTCTTGTTTCAGCTACTGACTTCTCAATTGGTTACCCTCGCTCTTGCCCGGTCTATGGGTATTATTGTGTTTCAGGGGTCGGTCGACGATGTATTCGGATATATGAACCTCTTGACGAATATGGGAGAGGGTACGATGACTTTGCCGGTTATCTCGCCTATCCCCACCGAGGGTCCGATAGAGTTGTCCGTGTGCTCGCCCCTCCGTAATGAGGAAGTGATCGGGCATAGGGCCCCTGAGATTGAGCAGTTGGAGGAGGACGTGGGGGTGGAGATGGAAGGCGGCGAAGAGAATGCCGGGGATGATGTGATGGGTGTCGAGGGTGAGACTCTCGACGGATCCGAGAAGGGGTTGGTGGACGGGGTTGCAATGACCCGGTACATTGACCGATGTAGGGGTGAACTGCTGGATCAACCGAGAACGCTGAAGATGGGGTATACGGCTCTGAAACCCCTTGTGTTTAAGAATGCAGAAAAGCTATCTGCCCAACCTACTATGTCAGTTATAGAGCAGACCCACGCAGATGCGCTGAGGGTATGTGGGGCTCGTATTGCACTATATAGGTTTGGTACTTGTATTTTATGTGGAAACTAATGTGTTGAAGTGCAGATTGCTGTGAGTGCCGTGGCGCTACGGGATCAACTGGGAGCTCTAGGGGCTGAGAAAGAGAAGTTGGTGGCCGAGAAGGATAATCTTGTGGCTGAGAAGGAGAAATTGGTCGCCGAGAAGAAAACCCTGGGCGAGAATTATGACAAACTGTCGGTGGACTTCCTGCACCTGACCGAGGAGGTCGAGAAATTGAGGGTGGAAAAAGAGAGCATGGCCGCTAAGTACGGCGAAGTAGAGGAGGAGAACTTGCTCCTGGCTGAGGACGTGGAAGCCGAGAAGGCTAAGGTGTCTGCCCTGAAAACGGCACAGGCGGAGGAGCGGAAAAAGTTAGCGATGATGGCCAACTTTTCTGTATACTGCGCTCATGTGCGGGCGCTCAATTTCGCGAATGTTCCTCTGTCGGATAAGGCGTGGTCGGAGTTGGTGTATCCGTGTCCGCATGGTGCACCGCCGAAACCCTTGGGCTGGGCGAATCTTCGTGAAGAAGAGCTTCCGCGGCTACCGGGGCAGACCATTTCGACAGCGCTGCGTCCGCATTCTATGTCGACCGCGTCCACTCCTCGACCGGATTCTACTGTTGTTCCCCCACCAACATCTCCTCAGGTGGAACCTTGACTATCTTTCTGGCATTGTAAATTTTTTTTTTATTTTTTTTTTTTTTGGTGGTATCTAGAAACAGATTCTTTTGGGGAAGTGATAATATAGGTGTTGTGGTTTCTTTCTGTTGGGCTTGCTTGGGTTAATTTCTTTTGATGGTCGTCATATTTTGAAGGATATGAAAACAAAATATTGTCAGGTACCAAATAACCCCCTTGCCATGGTGGTCTGGACCTCGCCTAGTCGTAGTGTAGGTGACGTAATGGAGGATTTGGAAAGGTCTAACGCGTCCCTTACCGCGAAATTGACTTGTGCCTATCAGGAAATCGAGGGTCTGAATATTCATATTTCCAACCTGGCGATCCGGTTACGTGATTTGGGAGAGAAATTTAGTAAAAAGACTGCCCATTATACGGCAAATAAGGGTAAAGCAAAGGAACTTCTCAGTGCCCTACGACGTTCTCGTGATGAAGCCCGAGGTCGTGTGACGAGCTTGAGCTTGGTCCTTGGGGCTGTTTTCGAGGACGCGGATCTGCTGCTATCCTTCGCCAAAGCGTATTGGGCCCGAGCTCGCGCCTTAGAGGTGCTGGAGCATATAAAAGGAATGAGTGGTGTGTCCCGGGCGGAGCGCATGGTGGATGCGGAGGCCGGGGTGACTGAAACCACTGTTGCCTTGAACCGAATCGAGGCGGTCATTCGTGAGCGTTTGGGGACGCAAATTAATTCATTGCGAGATATTCATTTTGCCGATGTAGTAGAGACTTCGGCGTCTGTTGAGGGGTTGTCGGATTAATAAAATAGCTTGTTTTGTCGTTTTCTTTGTATCTTGTTTTGTCGTTTTCTTTGTATCTTGTTTTGTCGTTTTTTTTTTTTTATTTATTTATTTATTTATTCATCTCTTCTCGTTCTTCTCCCCCCCTCTTTTTTTTTTTATAGGCACATGCTACTACGTCGCACCAGGCTGGTTCTCCATGCCTAGTTAACCCGGGGTTAGGACCTACTGGTGCTGCCCGGGACGAGGTCTCATCTGGTGCGGCTAGTGAGGTGCCTGACAGGTGGCCCTACATTGTTTTGATGAGCAAAAATGTCGAATTGACTGACCAATGTGTTCGACTGCGGACCAAGCTGAAAACCCAGGCGGCCTCTTTTCGGGAATACGTTCGCCGTGCCGAGCATGCTGTTGAGGTTCAGGAGCGTCGTTTGGATCGATACTGGCGTGCAAAGGGCGAGTACTTCGGCAAATTAAAGTTGCTTGTGACCAAGGCCAACGTTTTGGTGAAGTATTTCCGTTTGTCCCGCGCCAGGTACGATGCTTCCGCCGCTGTGATTGAAGCTCGCCGTGACCTTTCTTTTGACGATGATCGCCGTAAAGCGGCCTCGGATGCTCACGAGTCCGCCAAAGAAGCCGAGTTCAACGCGCGGCTTCAGACGCTGACCTGTGTTGGGGCTCATACGACCAATTTTGATGCCCTCATTTCTGAGGAGCGTTTTGATGGTGATGAGTCTGATGGGTACACAACGACGGATGACGAAGAGATTGAGCTCGGTCATTTACCGTCGTGCTCCTCCTGCAGTAGTTCTTCTTAAATGAATCTGTTTAGTGTCGTTGATCTTCTTGTTGCCTCCGTAATGCGGGCGAGGATTATATATGTGATTTCTTGATTCCTGTTTTGTACCTTTCCATTGCCGTATTGCTATTTAATTGATCGGATCGATTTTTCCTTGCCAAATCATTTGTTATTTCGTTATTCCTGTTTTGGAGATGCTTTTTGTTGATATTTTGTTGTTTAGATTGATTCTCCTTCATTGTTTTAGCCAATTTATATTACATCGCCGTCGTAAAGTGGATCTGAATAATTCCTTGCATTGTACCTGCATATAAATTTCATAGTATTCCTAGGCGTTCCTTCGGTAACACGCCATGTTGGGAATTTCATAGTATTCCTAGGCACTTCGGCCATGTTGGGAATTTCATAGTATGCCTAGACGTTCATTTGGTAACACGCCATTTACGGACTTTCATAGTATTCCTAGGCACTTCGGCCATGTTGGGAATTTCATAATATGCCTAGACGTTCATTTGGTAACACGCCATTTACGGACTTTCATAGTATTCCTAGGCACTTCGGCCATGTTGGGAATTTCATAATATGCCTAGACGTTCATTTGGTAACACGCCATTTACGGACTTTCATAGTATTCCTAGGCACTTCGGCCATGTTGGGAATTTCATAATATGCCTAGACGTTCATTTGGTAACACGCCATTTACGGACTTTCATAGTATTCCTAGGCACTTCGGCCATGTTGGGAATTTCATAGTATGCCTAGACGTTCATTTGGTAACACGCCATTTACGGACTTTCATAGTATTCCTAGGCACTTCGGCCATGTTGGGAATTTCATAGTATCCCTAGACGTTCCTTCGGTAACACGCCATTTACGGGATTTCATAGTATTTCTTAGGCACTTCGGCCATGTTGAGAATTTCATAGTATCCCTAGACGTTCCTTCGGTAACACGCCATTTACGGAATTTCATAGTATTCCTAGGCACTTCGGCCATGTTGGGAATTTCATAGTATTAGTAGACAGCATAGTAATATATTTTATTCATTCAAAAGAAGAAAGATAATGCCATTAAGCAAGAAGGGTAAGGTAGCACCTGTACTTGTACTTGTATTCGGAGGATTGCCTATACGTAGTACTTCTTTAAGTTAGCCACATTCCAAGAATTCTTTTCCCCTCGGCTGTTGGCGAACAGGACGCTTTTGATTTTGTAAGAGACTGGACTTGTTTGCTTGACGATTTCGTATGGGCCTTCCCAGGTAGGGCTTAGTTTGCCATGTATTTCGTTGCGGGTATAGACCGTCACTCGTCGCAGCACCAGTTCTCCTACCATGAATTCTTTAGACCCTTTTACTCTCTTGTCATAGGTTTGCTTTACGCTTTGTTGGTATTTAGCTAAGGTAAGGGCCGCTATCTCTCGTTTCTCGTCTATCATGTCGAGCTCTTCTCTCATTCTTTGTTCATTATTTCCCTGCTCGACCAACGTTGTTCGGAGCGTGGGTAGCCCGATCTCTGTCGGTATGATGGCCTCAACACCGTATGCTAAGCTAAACGGGGTTTCCTTGGTGCCCGTCTTGGGTGTAGTTCGGCATGACCATAAAACGTTGAGTAGCCGCTCGGGCCACCTCCCCTTTGCTTGTTCAAGGGTGGTCTTGATGCCGTCTAATATTGTTCGGTTTGACACTTCGGCTTGCCCGTTCCCTTGTGGGTATGTCGGCGTCGAATAGAATTTTCGGATACCGAGTTCCTCGTACCACAGCTGTAAATTGGCATCTTTGAACTGGGTTCCGTTGTCGGCGACTATTGCGTACGGTATACCGAACCTGGTTATGATGTATTCCCAAATGAATTGTTTGACGTTGCTGGCTTTGATTTCTCGGAGGGGTTTTGCTTCGACCCATTTGGTGAAATAATCAGTCGCAACGATTAGATATTCCACATTCCCAGGTGCTCTTGGGAGTTTACCGACCAAGTCGATTGCCCATTGAGCGAACGGCCATGGTGCTGATACCGGGGTCATCATAGATGATGGGAGCCGTGGTATCTTGGCGAATCGTTGGCATTTGTCGCATCGTTGGACGTATGCATCGGCGTCTCGCTTGATATAGGGCCACCAATATCCTTGGGTCACTGCCTTGTTTGCAAGGGATCGCCCTTTGATGTGTGCTCCGCAGGATCCTTCATGGATTTCCTCCAAGACCGGCAGTTGTAGCTCGGTCGGGACGCACAGTAGATGTGGTCCCCGGTAACTGGATTTGTATAGTTTATCATCCTCGGATAGCCAGAATCGAGGAGATTTTCTTGTAATCTTCAGCGCTTTTATCTTATCGACCGGAAGCGTTCCACTTCGCAGATAATGGGTCATGTCCTCCATCCAACCTAGTTCGTATTGTATCGATGTCACCCGGTTTACCCTTTTCGTTATGCTCGGGGTCGGCAGTAGTTCCACTGTGATCGATCGGGAGTCGGTCAATGTTAATGTCGAGGCTAGGGTGGCCAATGCATCAGCATGTGAATTCTCGGCTCGATTGATTCTTACTAACTCACACTGTTCGAAGGTGGCCATCAAGCTTTGGACTTTTTCTTGGTAGAGGATCATTCTATCATCTTTCGCTTGGTACTCGCCGATGGCTTGATTGACGATGAGCATGGAGTCTGAGCTTGCAATTAAGTGGGAGCATCCAAGGGATCAGGCAATAAGCATGCCATTTATCATGGCCTCGTATTCTGCCTCATTGTTGGTAGCTCGGAAGCCCAGTTTTATGCTTTTTTCGATGATTGCTCCCTCTCTAGATTTTAGGACGATCCCTGCTCCTGATCCGTCCTTGGTGGCTGATCCGTCGACATGTATCTGCCAGTGTGATTGGGGAGAGTGTGCCAAAGCCTCGTCATAGCCTTCGGTGAATTCTGCGACGAAATCGGCCAGGACTTGTCCCTTTATGGAATGGCGGGGCGCGAATTCAATATGAAATTGGGATAGCTCGACCCCCCAGGCGGCAACTCGGCCGCTAATGTCCGTCCGTCGAAGTGACTCTTTAATATGAAACTTTGTATATACCCGGACCTGATGAGCTATGAAATAGTGTGGCAACTTCCTGGTTGCGACGACCAATGCCAGGCATAGCTTTTCCAAGGGTAGATAACGTGTTTCGGCTTCGACCAGAGTCTTGCTGACGAAGTAGATCGGAAATTGTTCGCGACCTTCTTCTCTTAGGATGACCGCGCTCACAGCTGTGGCGGAGACTGCTAGGTAGCATGCCAGAATGTCTCCTCTGTTCGGCCTTACTAGCAGTGGCAATGTCCTCAAGTACTCTTTGAGATTGTTGAATGAAGCTTCACATTCCGGATCCCAGACGAATTTTTTATCCTTCTTGAGTGATTCGAAAAATGGCCGTCCCTTATCTGCAGATCGGCTAATGAACCTGCTCAGCGCGGCCATCATTCCCGTGAGCTCTTGTACCTGTTTCTTATTCTTGGGCGCTGCTAGGTTTCGTAGAGCCGTTATTTGATCGGGATTAGCCTCTATTCCTCGTCGGCTAACCATATGCCCCAAGAATTTCCCTTTGCTGACGCCAAATGCACACTTGCTCGCATTGAGTTTCAGTTTGTGCTCGCCCAGCATTCGGAAAACGTCCCTGATATCTTGAAGGTGGGACGTGGCTCTTTCGCTTTTGACGACCATGTCGTCTATGTATACCTCCATCGTTTTCCCTATATGATCTCGACATACCCGTGTTATCATCCTTTGGTATGTTGCCCCCGCATTGCGTAGGCCGAACGGCATTACCGTGTAGCAATAATTTCCCAAAGGCGATATAAATGATGTCTTTTCTTGATCTTCGCGGGTGAGGGGAATTTGATGGTATCCTGAGTACGCATCAAGGAAGGTCATCCGTTCCGCTCCCGCTGTTGCGTCCACCAGTTGATCGATCCTTGGAAGGGGAAAGTAGTCCCTCGGGCAGGCTTTATTGAGGTTGGTGAAGTCTATACAGACTCTTTCCTTGCCGTTCTTCTTAGGGACGACGACCGGGTTGGACAACCATTTGGGATAGTAAACCTCCCTTATGGCTCCAGCCTCCAATAGCTTTTGTACTTCAGCGACTATAGCTGCTCTGTGCTGTACAGAGACTTTTCTGCTTCTCTGTGCTATTGGCTTGTACTCGGCGTTTACACTTAGGTGGTGGCATGCTGTAGTGGGGTCTAGGCCCGGCATGTCTTTAGGACTCCAGGCGAATTTATCAATGTTGCTGAAAAGGAACGCTTCTAACTCCTCGGATTCCTGTTTTGGAAGGTTATCGCCGATGAGGAAATAGTGCTCCTCGTCCATATCCGGGATATACACCTTCCTAAGTGTCTCTCCTACTTGTTCTTCGACAACCCTTTCGGCCTTGGATATTTGGCTGATCAGCTTCTTTGTGCTGGTGGGTTGTTCCACAATGCTTCGTTGTTGTTGGAGAGTCGCAGTGATGTCCTCGCAGCGTCTTGAATCTTCTTGACATCCTCTGGCTGTCTCGATCGCCCCCCTATCATTCGGGTATTTGACCTTTTGGTGATAGGTCGAGGGTATGGCCTTCATGGCATGTAGCCAAGGTCGACCCAATATTGCGTTGTGCCCGGAGTGGTCGTCGACCACTAAGAACTCCACGGGAACCGACATGGACCCTGTTGTGACACTGAGGACGATCTTACCCAAAGGTTTGGTCGTTTCGGAGATGAATCCGATCAGTGTGACATCGGTAGGCTGAAGATCTTACAGCTTGAGTTCCATCTTGTCGAAGAGCTCTTTGTACATGATATCACAAGAGGCTCCTTGGTCGACAAGTACCCTGCTGACTGTGTCTAGGCCGATTTGAACGCGGAGGTTTATGGCGTCTCTGTGGGGGTATATCACCCCTTCTTCGTCAAGATCCGAAAAAGAAATGGGCGGATGACGTCGTGGTGTGCATTGTCGTTTTGAGGTCGACGCCTGTGATGTCTTGGCTACTTGGCTAAAGTGGGCCAGCTGCCGTTGTCGTGATCGTTCCCCGCCTGGGCCCTTGGGTCGTGACATATGAACGACATTGATCGTTTTGCCTTGCCGGTTGTCAGATCCCTCGATGGCCAGTTGTTTGCCTTTATTCCCAGCTCCTTTGATGAACTTGGCTAGGTATCCTGCATCGCCCCACTGGTTCATTCTCCATCGTAGGTTACGGCAATGCTCAGTGAGATGGCCGTGATCCTCGTGATACGCGCAGAAGAGCTTGGAATCTCTCTGATTGGGGGGAGAGATGATCGGTTGTGGTCGGGAATACCAACTTTCCCTGCATATATCCTTGAGGATATCTTCAGCAGACAGGTTGAAAGTGTATCGCAGCTCGACCGGTCCGACAGTGCCTCGGTGTTCCCTCTCTTGGGGCCGCACCTGTTGAAATGGCTTGGGTGGCATCGGGTAGGCGAGCTGGAGCGGTTTATGTTCGTTGGTCGGTGTTGGGTATGCGATCTGGAGCGGTTTAGGCTCTAGTGCTCGTGGTCGCTCTCCCCTGCTATGGACCTCGGGCTCTTTGCCCTTTCTAGTCGGTTGGAATGCTTCTCCCTGGTTATTTCTAACTCTTTTGCGACCCACCTGTGCCTCACGGACCGACTCTCTTCTTGGTAGAGTTCGGTTTAGGAAACGCAGTTCGTCGTTTTTATCGGTGAGGTGGGTACAATAGGCTAGCAGGGAATCAGTGGTCGGGAAGTTTTTGCCTATGAACTTCCTTCTCGCCCAATAGCCATTAGGGATGGAGTTGATAAAGTTTTGGATGGCTATATTATTGGCGTATCGTGGAATCTGGTTTGCTACGTCGATGAAACGTATGCAGTAATCGTTGAGCCTTTCATTTGGCATCATCGTCATTTTAAGAAGGGTTTCGATACTAACCTTCTTTTTTCGATGAGCAGCGTACCGGGTGGAGTACGCTCTTAGTAGTTCTGCCCAGTTTCTAATGGAGCCCCGTGGTAAGTTATGATACCATGACAAAGCCTCTTGACCCAAGCTGTTTTTGAAAAATTTGCACATCAGTGCATGGTCATCACTCCACAGTTCCATCTTCGTCTTGTAGTGCCTCAGATGGTCGATAGGGCAACTCTTCCCGTCATAGAGCCTGAACTCTGGGATGACGAATCCCATAGGATTGCGGTACCGTGTGATCTGTTCAGCACACGGGGTTTCTTGGCATACGTTCCAAGCCTGTTGGAACGCGTCATCCGTGACTTGGTAGGGGGGAGGGTATCCTTCCTGATGTGGTGGTGGGCCATATCCCTCCCCGATCCTGTATTCGGGATATCTATCGTCCTTCGTGTTTGTGTGGACACGTTCCATATGTGTGTTCGGATGGACGATAGTTATTGGGACATGGCCCCCTTGGTGGGGGACTCTTGTATCGGTTCGCCGACCCGCTGCCTCCAAGGCGGCTCTGTAGGCAGAATCTTCCCCTTCATGGCGTGGGTCTTTGTTGGGTTGGATAACTGGCAATGCGATGCCGGCCGCTGTCATGGCCGTCATGCATGCCGCCAGCTGAGCTTGTAGCTGTGTGTAGTTCCTTTCATCGGCTAAGGGAACGACATGTTGTACCTCCACCGTGGGTGGTGTAATCACCCTCGGAGAATTAGTCGGCAGTCGTGGCGACTGTCCGAGTACACGATCCTCGGGCATGCCAAACTGATGAGCCTCGTCCGTTTGTAAACGGGCACCAGAGTTGACCGAGGTCGTAGGCAAAGGGACTCTAGGGCTTGGCCCTGCTTGGGACCCGGTTAAGCGTCTTCGTGCACGCCTTAATACGGGCACGTCTTGTTCGTCCTCCGAGGACGAAATGTGTTCGTCGACAATCCCTTCGATGAAATGTCGAGGTGGTTCGATCGGCTGTTCTTGGTTTGCGTAGGAGGTTGTTGGTTGGTTTCCGGATTGGATAGCTTCATATCTGTCGCGGATAGCGAGTAGATCGTCGAGGTCTTGTTGGCTAATTTGCGTGTTTTGGTTATTGGTTTCTACTATCTCGGGATGGGTTTCCTCTACATTGGTAACCATTGTCGCTCGTCTGGCAGAGTATTGGTATTCGAATTCTAAACTAGTTGGGAACTAGATGATTCCCGGAGACGGCGCCATTTGATAAAGCCATAACTTTGGTCGGTCGCGTTAGGCTTTTCAACGAAGATAAAAATGACAAATCGACGTGAATAAATGATACTTCCTGATCTTTATTATTGCTCGGATTATTATCCTTGTTCGGACTACTACACTTGTTCGGATTCGTATTCCGATTTTACAATTATGCTCGATATAACTATTTAATCTCTCGTCTTGATCTTTCTCCTCTTTTATTCGGTGCTCGGCTGTCTTTTCTCGGTTTGTTTCTCGATGTGATATGCTTTGGTTAGTTTCTCTTTTTTCTTAACTTCTCTCTATATTTTTTGGATAGATTTTCTGGTCCTTTTCTAGGAGGGGTAGTGGGCTATTTATAGGCAACTGCGCCTTCTAGGATAGTGACAAATGTCTTCATCCCAGGGATTTCTCAGACAAGGGTCCCCATTTGATTGGGCTTGGGCTTTGGGTAGTAGCACCTCAATTCCTATAACCAATATGAGATGACCCGTTAAGCGTTGGATACCCATTTATAAAGTGAGTTGATTATGACCCGAAAAATATTCGGGTCTGATTTTTATGTTCTATCAGATAAGTTACACATGGGGTTCCCAATCTTTTATTAGCTTTTATTAGTTGACATATTTTAATGTTATATTTTTATTTTTATTTAACGGTAGGCCACTTAGGGTTTTATTGTTTAGGATCAACGAATTTTAAAATGATCTGCATATATATCTAGTGTATTATTTTGCTTATAATTTTTTGTTAGTAATTAGATTATAATGAACAAGATTTAATGGTTAATAAAAGAGAAGTGTGAGAACTCTCTCTATGAAGAGGAGTCCGGCACTCTCATTCCTTGGATATAAGTTTCTAAGTTTTTTTTAATATACTTATTTGATTAGGATGGAAATTTTTTACTTTTTATGTTTATTTTTAAGTATGTAAATGGTGTTTGATGAACTCGGAAAAAAGTATATTTTTAAAGAAAATTGTTGTTTGGTAGAAAATTCAGTGTTTTTATTTATATGCAATAATATACATTTTTTTCCTTTTATCTTATATTTAAAACTATACCAATTAAATGAATCGAAAACAAAATAAAAAATTATAACTTGAAACAGTTTTTTCTCAAGCAATATAAAAATACACTTTCAAAAGAAAAGTGTTGTTAAACAAGTCTTGTACTATAAAATTATCTCTCCACAATATTTATATAAATTTTATTAATATTTAGTGTTTAAAATCATGATAAATAATAAAGCTAAGAACAAATACTAATAATACTCATTCTTTTGAGAACATCAATCGTAATATTATTAACCCATCACTGATATCATGACTAACAAGTGTGTATGTAATAAATTCACCCTATTTGATTTTTCATAGATACTTTTAATAATATAAAAAGATTATTCATAGATGGAACTTGACTAGATAGAAAAAAAGAAAAAAAAAAGATTAAAGTATAGAAGATAGGTGTGATACACTATACAGTGCACATATCTTTCCTTTTTATCACAAGTATCAAATACAATATTTATATAATATTCAAATAGTGACGGAATTAGTGACGGTATTTTTTGTTACGAGTTTATTAGCGACGGTTTTTGTTACGGCTTCGTGACAGTTTAGTCAATTTGCGACAGATTTGTGACAACTTTTTAAATTAGTGACAGGCTTGTGACAGCTTCTGGCTCTCACTAAATCAAACATTATTTTGTAGTGAATTAAGTTTTTACCCATTTTACTTTTATTTAAGCATACTTTTTATTGACCTCCCAAACAACAATTTTTACTTGTGTACTTTTAAGTATAAAAAAGTAAACATATGTACTAATATATTCAAAGCTCGAACGGTGACTATACTATAAATTTGAATGGTAGATGACCAGAGTGGTGGGGGTTCTGGAGAAAAATGACATACAACACGATCTGTGTCGAGATTTAATAATTGATTAATACTGTATGCACGTAATAAAATAGACATAATAATAGTGTACAGAATGACTAATTAAATAAGAAAAAAATCAAAGTGTACCCTACCACTATTTACATATCATCTATTGTTACATTTCACATACTCATTATGTGCATACGCGGTGAAACTCTCTACGTGCATATATCATTTCTCTTAATAGTTACGGTAAAGGTAGGTTTCTAAGGGGGGAAATTTAATGTTACTATGAAGGAATGTTATGCTATTAAATAATCCATGGACTTAATTATCAGAGACCTACATTAGTGTATTTTTTTTTAATGAATGATGTACATCAGTACGTATTATCATCATTAAGTGTCAACAATAAACACAAATAGTAAATATATAGTCCGCATTATTTAACATCCATACATACATAATCTTTGAAAGAGATTTAGATGGTTTTACTACCAGAAAAAGTTTATTTAGTATGTTAAATTTTAGCAACAGTTTAACAACACAATTTGCTGTTAAACTGTTGCTAAATTTTAACCATGCCCATTTTAACAACATAACCAAAAAAGTTTAAAAGTTTTATGATGCTAAATGAATTTCTTCTCATAAGTGTTTTCGGTAATTAATTAAGTATCAAACTTGGTATCAAAATGGTTATTTTCCCCCTGTAATATGAATGGTTGTTCCAACTTCCAATCAAATCCGAATAATATAGTTATATCGCTGTTCATAGTAAAAAGTTACTTGTATAAGAAAAAAACTAATGAATGAAATGCATATTGGAGAATGGGTTGATATTTGGGTCCCTTTGGTGTGACACTATACATGTCAAATACTAAGTCTTGTTCTTTAGTTTGAAAAAATAATTATATGTTAATTAACCAAAAACTAGGACTTCAGGTGACCACGTGTTTGTTATCCGAGTATATCAAGTTCACCGTCAGGTTTCGAACCCTGTCATCTGTGAAGTTTCGCAGGTTTTACCTTCAAATGAGAAATAAAAAAAAACGTGTTTTCCCCACTGAATTGGATCTTCACACGTTGACAGATTTAGTAAAATTTAATTTGTTTTCCCCACTGAATTATATACTTTGTGTTTTCAAGAAAAAAGGACGTGACTAAATGCACAAAACCACCTACTTAATGTCTGGGCTTAGTCATGTACCTGCATAGATTCAGACACTATAATTTGTTTTGCCCAATTGTATAGGGTCTTTAAGATCATCCTTTGTTCACTAGCAATGATATATAATAACCAGGCCAGTTAAACCTGGTTAAGTCTTTTGGTGAGGCGGTACATTTTCAATGAAAACGACGCGACTAAATCTGCCATCACCTTGAGCCTGAGCCTGAGCCTGAGCCGAGCCGGGCATGCCTTCTTGTGGTGCTCGTCTCTCCATCTCCATATGATGTAATTGGTTATAAATTATACTTCTTCTCATAGGCACATCATAAAAATATCGATAATACAGCTCGATACTCATGTAGCTCTTAGGCCTTGTTTGGTTGCAGGACAAAATGGATGGGATAGGATTAAAAGAGTAGTGGGACCATATGTAACGTGTTTGTTTTGTATTTTTGTACATGTATTACTAGTCCCATATGCATTTCAAATCCCAACCTGAGCATCATTTGGAATACCTGCATTAGGTGGTATTACAAAAGAAGTGTGAACTCATTCTTATATAAAGACAAAAATATCCCGAGTACTTAAAAGAGAAAAACACACATTCGATCCATATCTATTAAAGATAATATTTTTATGAAATTAATGAATAGTTAACATTCCAATGTTTTTTTTTACTGGGTTTACCTATATCTCCAATTCACAATTTTTTTTAATTAGTAAGTTTTTATTTTTTATTACGTGAGACTTAATTTATTTTTTTAAATAGTTATTTATGTATGAAGTATTGCTTTGTGTTTGATTTTTTCTTGCAAAACATTTATTGTTATTTATAATTACCAATTATAAGATTTTTTTCTTTTAATTCAAAAGAAAGTATAAATTATGCATGTTATAGTTTTCCCTGAATTTGTATTAGTTGTATATTTAGTTTATGGATGGGTAAAATCGTAATTTTAGTAATTAGTCCGGTTGCAATACGAATGTAAACAAACACTACTTCGGATTAGTCATCTGTACTAAAAATACCATCATCATTTGTATAACCTCCGACATTAATAGTCCCGGGACTACTAGTCCCGTAACCAAACAAGGCCTTAGTCTCTTTGGTGCGAGATAACTTGCCACGAAAATCATTGTATAACATAGTTTTGAAGTCAATATCTTTTTACGATGGTGATCATCTTTACGTATCCAAGCAACTAGATGCTTTCTGAAGATCGTTTGCGTGAGTTTTAGAACAAAGTTGAATATTTTTTAGCAAACTTGGGTAACATATTGTATAATGGTAAAATCTTAAAATAAGTTAAACGCTTACGAGTAAACTAAAATTTCCCTATATAAGTTTGATAAAAGTTGATCACCTAACCACTTTGAAACTTGACAAACTATGTTTTTCAGCTAATTAAGGATCAAATTAGAATTCTTTTCATTGCATTCTTCCCCTGTTGATATGGAATTTGTTGGGTATGCATTTTTTTATAAGAATATTTTGTAGAAATGTACATATCACTCGGTATACAGACATGCACTCATTACAAAATAAAATTGTAATCGGGGTGTTGGGAAAATTTGTCACTATTTCCGGCTCTCATTAAACTCCCTTTAATTAAAAAATTAAAGCAAAAAAAAACACCTTTTTTTGGACAACAAAAGAAAATTATTCAATGAAAAACACACATCTTACAGGCCTTGGCTCTCTTTCTCACGATGGGTTCAAATAGTTTGGGCCAAATACTATATCAACACTTAACTAAAAGTCAATTTAGTTATTAGTTGCAATTTTCATTTGCGGGCCGAATACTAGATCAACACTTTAACTAAAAGGCAATTTAGCTATTAATTGCAATTTTCATTTGCCTAGAATATTTATTGAGTTATTAGCACTTTTCTTTCCCTTTATTATTTCTATGATCAAGAACCAAATTTTTATGGGTGCTAAGTTATCGGACCCTGAGTTTTTTGCCAAAATGGTACAGTGGACCACTTAAATTCCCAGAATGGGCTACCTTTCTGAAATATTCCCAAAATGGTCTACTTTCGAAAAACGACCGATCGAAATGATTAAAACGACCGGTCGTTTTATTATTGAACTCTCTGAAACAATTTGGACAATAAACGATCGGTCGAATTGGACAATACGACCGGTCGTTTTTCAGACAAAAACGATCGGTCGTTATGTACATTTCGATCGGTCGTTTTTGGTCTGAACTCACTGGAAGAAATCATACCTAAAACGATCGGTCGTTTCTGAAAAACGATCGGTCGTCTGTTGAAAAACGATCGGTCGTTTTTCAGAAACGACCGATCGACTGTAAAGAATTTACAGAACAAGGATTTTTTGCAGTTTTGGACACTGATTTGACAAAAAATATATAAAAACATGATCCCCTTTTTGAACATGATCTCTTAAAAAATGATGTCGTAAATTAATATGTTTAGTACGAGAGTGTTGGATCGGATTTTTCGAAAGATTTATGCACTAGACTAGTATTATAACATAAAATGATGTCGTAAATTAATATGTTAGGTACAAGATGTGTAGATAACGTTTTACTAAACATCCGATTTAAAACAAGGAAATGTCACAACATCCGATTTAAAACGAAGTTAAACAAATCTAAACGATTAAGGAAAACGAACGATAAAATGCAAGCGAAAAATTGGCCATAGTTTTGCCTAAAAACGGTCAATCGCCACAAATGAAAACAACAAAAATAACCCAATCAACTAGATATATATGCGCACAAGTTATAATAACATCAAAATCGCATTTGTAGAATTATAAATACGCAATCTCACAACGTCATACAAATTAACACGTAATGATAAATAGCAACATAACATAAAAAAGATTCATAACATAAAAACGGTCAATCGCAACAAATGAAAACAACAAAAATAACCCAATCAACTAGATATATATGCGCACAAGTTATAATAACATCAAAATCGCATTTGTAGAATTATAAATACGCAATCTCACAACGTCATATAAATTAACACGTAATGATAAATAGCAACATAACATAAAAAAGATTCATAACATAAATGCAAAGCGTTTGCTACTTATTACATCAAAAACAACGTTGGAAGAAAATGAAAAACAAAGGAAATACAACGCAAAATAAAAGAGAGGTATTTCTCCCCCTTTGACATCATAAATGAAAAACAAATGAAATACAACGCAAAAATAAAATAACAGCCTAGTCGCGGTAGGAGGTCGCGTCGTCCTCTTCGTCGGCGTCATCGTCGGGACCGGCTAGATCGAGAAAATACCCATAGAACTTTGCCCGTTGCTCGGCGCTTATCCTATCAATTTCATCCAAGTCTTCTTGACTTGCGTTCATGGATCGAAACATGCGTCGGTGGAGTCGCGCATTTTGATATTGGTCGATATATAGATCGTCGTAGAATTGTTCGGTGCGCGGAGGACGGTTGGAAGATCCGACTTGAGCTTTTCCTCGACCTCGAGTGGGACGAGAAGAGGAAGGAATGTGAGACGGGGGAAGGGACTCGGAGGAAATAGGCACGTCCTCACGAGCGGCTTGCGGTGTGGCCTTAGGGCCGACATACTCTTCCTCTTCGGGGGAAAGAGTAGTGTAGTCGGGGCCGGACACCCGTTTACCGGACCAAGTAATGGTCTTGGCGGTAGTGTTGAATTTTATTGACATTTGGGCAAGATAAGAGGTGTCCCAAATGTTTTTATCCTTATTCTTGAAAAGGGTTCCACCGGGAACAAGGTTTAGGTCCTTTAAGATGGCCGAAATCAAGGCACCGTAAGGTAGCCCATTCTTAGATTTCGTTTTGAGCGAATCCATCTTAAAGAATATGAGAGTCGCGAAGTCAAGCTTGACTCGGCGATGGATGCACCCTAGAAGGAAGATTTACTCATTGGTAACATCCGTGAAATTTGAAGTATGAGGGAGGACGATGTGAGAGAGGATGTGGTAGGCTAATTTATTTCTAAATAGAAGGCCGTGGGCTTTGTTAGATTGATTGTTGTGGGCGGGATGAAATAGCTCATCTTTGAAATCGGTAAAATTAACGATGTTTAGCATTTCGCAAAGTTCGTCACTTTGCTCGTACACCCCCGCAGCATCGAGGTGTAGAAGATTTCGTAAACGGTCTATACAGTAAACGAAGGCCTGGCCATTAAACGATGAACGCAAGCGGAGTGCGTCATCATGACCCCTATCAAGAACTAGGTTATGGTAAAATTCATATATATTTTCAATGAAGAAATGCTCTTTTAGAGTAAGAATTACGTTGAGTTTTTGAAAGTTTAAATCTTGCATGAGAAGAGGAAAACGTTCAACGAATAAAGGCATATCTATGGTAAAATTAGTCAAGATAGCTCGTTTACCCATTGTAGATGGATAGAGAGGAGGAAGAGAGCCGGAAGAGGCACCGGGGCCCGATGGTGGAGCGGTGGAGGAGCCGGTTCGTCGACCGCGAGGAACACGGGGGCGGCTCGGGGACGGAGGCACGTAGTCGTCGTCATGTTCGTCGACGAGGTTTGGTTGAGCTTGAACTTTCTTTGTGCGAACCATGGTTGGATTTTTAAAAAAATTAGGGTTGTTGAAGAATTGGTATTTTCAAGAAACGGAATCAATCGATTATTGATTATAAGGATTAATAAGAGAATTAGGTTATATATATATAGATATTTGGGATTTTTAGAAAATTTTAGGGCGAGGGGGCGAATTTTTTGATAAAGAGAGATGAAAGGTTTTGAGAAGTGAAAGAGAATTAGGGTTGAAAGAGGTTTAAAAACTGGAAAACAGAAAAACGATCGGTCGTTTTTGAATTACGATCGGTCGTTTTTGTACAAAATTCTTTCAGTGAGCACACTTAAAAAACGACTGGTCGTTTTTTGCAGAACGATCGGTCGTCTGTGTAAAAACGATCGGTCGTTTTTCACTACGATCGGTCGTTTTTGTACAAAATTCTTCCAGTGAGCACACTTAAAAAACGACTGGTCGTTTTTGCATAACGATCGGTCGTCTGTGTAAAAACGATCGGTCGTTTTTCACAGAGATCGGTCGTTTTTGTACAAAATTCTTCCAGTGAGCACAATTAAAAAACGATCGGTCGTTTTGTAATTATGATCGGTCGTTTGCACTTTCCGACACTGATTTGGCAAGAAAAATATATAAAAATATAAAAATATATATAAAATCAATCAAATATATATATATTTATGTTAATTGCACTTATTTATTTATGTTGTTCATTCTAATTTTTATGTTAATTGCACTTATTTATTTATGTTGTTCATTCTAATTTTTATGTTAATTGCACTTATTTATTTACTCTCATACTTAACATACAGTTTATCTTCTCAAAAAACAGTATGAAAAAACACTGAGAATAAATATAGATATTTCATATTAAAAAAGACAATTACAATCGGAAAATTAAAATAGTACAAGATACATATTGTCTCGTTTAAGCTACAGCTAAAATCATAAGCGTCGAGCACGTATTGGATACGGACACTTACGACAATCATGTCCTCGCCCTTGACAACTAGAACATCTCATAAGTGCTCGTCTCTCCGACTGATCCATACCATTATGAATACGAGTAGATCTTGGACGACCCCTTTCTCTAAAAAGAGTAACATCCGGAAGAAATAATCTATCACATGAATCCCAATAGTCTTGATGCCGAAGAGGACAAAATTGCGCCGAGTACGTACCTTCGTATGATTCAAGACTGTAATATTTTACTATGTAAGCTTCCCAATCAAGACGGTTTGCAGCGCATACGGAAAACACATGTGAACAAGGGATTCCATCACTCTGCCACTTACCGCAATCGCATTGCCAAAGTGAAAAGTCGACAACTTGAGTATTGCCTCCCCTGGAATTTCTTGAACTTGTACACACGGAATAAACCCCTCTTTCATAATGGAAAGTAACATTGGTATGACCAATGTCCGACCTACGTTTCTCTAAAATTTTAAGGATATTGGGACCATATCTTGTGCCGCTGTTTCTCATCCCGATTACTATCTTTTTCCGCTCGCAAAAATAGTGTACCAACTTATAGAAAATAAGCTGCACAGCAGCAGTGATTGGTAAATTACGAGCAGCTTTTAAAACATTATTGAAAATTTCAGCCATGTTTGTGGTCATGTTACCATGTCGCCTCCCTTTATCATGAAAATATGACCATTTTTCCGCAGGCTCTCTTATCAACCATTGATATGCTTGAGGATTCATGACTTTAATTGCTTCCATGATTCTTTTCAATTTTCTTTCTTGTAATTCCCAAATGGCGTTCTCCGCTAACTTGTGTAAGTCAGGATCTCCTTTGAAAGCTTTCTTAAAATTAACCAAAAAATGATTTGAACAATATCGATGAACAAAACCTTGACCACGCCAAACTCCTCTCACTGCACTTAGAATACCAGCATGTCTATCCGAAATTAGACAAATATTCACGCGCTCTTTAATCACATGTTGCATAATGTTAGAAAGAAAATAGCTCCACGAAATTGTACTCTCCTCAGCAACAAATGCACAACCAATGGGAAAAACATGATTATCTGCATCCGATGCCATGGCCAACAAAATCTTACCTTTATACTTCCCATATAAGTGAGTAGCATCAATAGCGATAACTGGCCTACAATACTGAAATGCATCAATAACGGCCTTAAATGTGAAGAAAAATCTGTTCAATACCTCACCCACTGGATTTCCTACCACATCGTAAACTGGCGTGGTCTCATAAGAAGCAACGGTACCGGGATTATACTTTTGAAGCGCTTTCATAAATTTAGGTAAAACCTTATACGAGTCTTCCCAATTACCAAATATCTCTGCGATTGCTTTTTGTTTACCCAAATAAGCTTTTTTGTATGAAACTGACATTTCAAAGCGGGCATTCACAATCTCTTTAACTAATGAAATCTTCATCATAGGATTAGTTGTGATGGCATTTCGAATGGTTTGGGCAACAAGATTGGAATCTAACTGTGGATGATCAGTTGTAAGCTCGGCATGAATGCATGTATGAGGACCGTTGTACACCGACACTTCAAAAAATCCATGTTTCTTTCTTAGTGAAGCTCGTAGTTTCCATTTGCATTGTTGAGTTTCGGCCAGTTTACAACGAATTTCCCAAAATTTTGCCTTCGAACTTTTAGTGGAAAAATGGATGTTACGTTTGATTGACCAAAGTTTTATTCCCTTTTTCAACATTTCTTTATCCCTAAATAAAAGACCAATAAAAGGATCATTAACTTGAGGATCCCAAAATCCAGGATACATCATATAATTTCGTCTCTGGTTACTATAATTTTCTTGAGTGTCGAACGGTTCATTAAACAAACTTGACATTGGTTGATGCATAGGAATTTCATCGGGAATAGTATTATTCGCCAATTGTGACCCACTTGATTGGTCGTTTTCATCCTCATCCATATACAAGCCCATTTCAGATGATAATTCTTCGTACTCAACTTCTTGTACATTTTCTTCGTCATCGTCAGACTCGTTTTCGCTAATATTGAAGTCCGGATCTTCATCCTCTGGTTCATCCCCAAGTTCTATCGACCAACCAATATTATCTGCCAATCGACACACTGCATCCAAATGTGTCAAATCTGGTTCGTTGTTCTCAGAATATACCTCTAGCATTGGCTCTTGTCGAATGGGTGTTCTACTTGATGTACCGATTTCATGCATTGGCTCTTGTCGAATGGGTGTTCCACTTGATGTACCGATTTCATTAGTGGAAAGAATATTATAATACAACCCGTAATCTTGATCAGAAGAGTAAACTTGCTCAATTTCAACATATAACTCTATAAACGTTCTTTCATTTTCTTTTATTAACTCAAGCATGGTTTCCAACGAATCATTATCATCAACAGCCAATCGCATATATTTAAACTCAGTAAGTGTAGTCAGATATGGATAACGACATGTTAAACTCAAACGATTTGAAGTCGATGATACATCAAGTACCTTAAACAATTTTTCCAAAAATTGGTCGTATGTCGTGTTTCTAGATACCTTAAAAAAATTTTTATAAGAAATATCATAAGATAACCCCTCGCTAATAGTTTCCATTATCGTACCTCCCCAATAACACATAATTGTAGGATTTTTCATTTCGATAACCACACGGTAAAATTAACAATTTTACTCAAATAATACTCCAACAACACAAAATATTGAGCTTTTACCTGTTTTGGAAGAGATCTGAGATTTGCCCTAAAATGATCTAAGAGCTCTGTTTTTTTTATTTTTACAGTGGTCTGGGAAATGAGATGAGTACAGTGGTCTGGGGAAATGAGATGAGTTTTTTTAAGTACAAGTATTTCTGAAAAACGACCGATCGAATTGGACATAACGACCGATCGTTTTTGTCTGAAAAACGACCGGTCGTATTGTCCAATTCGACCGATCGTTTATTGTCCAAATTGTTTCAGAGAGTTCAATAATAAAACGACCGGTCGTTTTAATCATTTCGATCGGTCGTTTTTCGAAAGTAGACCATTTTGGGAATATCTCAGAAAGGTAGCCCATTCTGGGAATTTAAGTGGTCCACTGTACCATTTTGGCAAAAAACTCTCGGACCCTAGCTAGTTTCGAACGGGGTATATTATGAAAAACTCAATGAATTATGTCTATCTATATATTGTTTTCACTAAAAAAACTATACAATAACATCCCATCCTTATTTTTCTTTTTTGTATGCACTATTGTCTTCTCTCAAATGTTATATTCTTTATGATTTTGAACCGAGTTTTTTATAATTATTCTTGAAAGATTATTATTTATATAAAAAAATTCTTATCTTTATAATGTTTTTCTTTAATCTTTAGAATTGATCTTGTAGTTTTAAACAATAATATTCTTTTCAATCTTCATAAGTTCAATTTTTTGAATCCAAAGTATAGATATCTAATTCTCCTTGATAGACTAAATCTTGTTTTGCTTCACACTTAAACAATCAATTACAAAGTATCCGGTTGCAATTGAACTTGTATTCAAAGTGACCTATAAAATAAAATAAAGACTTACAAATAGTTACACAGCAATCACAAAAACTTACATATATGTACTTATTTACAAGTAGTTATATATACTTATTTATAATTAGATACATATGCCATAAAAAAATACAAAAATACAAAATAAAAAAAAATGAATTTTTAAAAAAAAATAAAAAAATTGTACATAGTATCAAACAGGATTAGACATTATTGGACATGATTAGATATGATTAAAAAAGATCATACAAGATTGGATATGATTGGACATGATTAAACATACATGTTTGAACAAGATTAAACATGATCACACAATTTTTTAAAATTTTTGGTTTTTTTAATTTTGGTTTTAATTTTTTAAATATTTTTTTGGATTTTGTAATGACATATGTATATATTTGTAAATAAGTTCATAAAACATGTAATTTTTTGTAAAAAAGTCGTCAGTTTCAAAACAACCGAGTTTTTTATAAAATAGTGGGTCTAATAATAATTTTATTCAAAGAAACGCGCCCGTAATCACTACTTGCATATACTGTTTGATGATGTTATTTCAGATTAAGATCTTTAATAATGGTGTTAGTCGTGCATTCGTTCCGTCATAACCAAAAAATATTCTTAAGCATCTGTTGACGCATGTAAGATAATTAATTATAGAGTAAGATTTATAATATACTATATAGACATGCAAATCTGTACAAGTTTCTCATTTTATAGTTAAAGAAAATAGAAATAAATAAAAACAGGCATGTACGTACAGTGACGGAGTCAGAAATTCTACACAGCAGGAGCGGATTAGACATGATATATATATATATATATATATATATATATATATATATATATATATATATATATATATATATATGCAAGTAGGTGAATTTGCAATCCTTTTAGAAACAATAACCCTTGTTTGATTTTATTTATATATAAAAAAAAAACCTTGTCAAAACTATTTACACTATCAGTTTTATAAATTTGATCATAATATGGCTATAACTATTTAACTATTTCATTTTATATTTTAGATTAGTAAGAACTAAACGTGTCCAGACGTAAAGCATTGGACTAGATCAATTATTAAATTAAAAAAAAGGTGCAAACACTACCTTATTAATTCACTCTAGTTTATGTTAATAGATTTGATACCAATCATATCCATTTACAACTTTAATCCTATAAATACATTAAGGGAGACAACTAGCAAGTCTACCATTACTTATAACATGAGTAAAATAGTAGTTGAAAGTAAAAGTTGAAGGGGTCAAGTGATCCCTCTAGACCTATGTTGTCTCCGCCTTTGTGTATGTACGTAGCTGAAAATACCATTGTACGGTACGGTGATCATGGACCGATGGACCAAAGTATAACGTAGCAATAGCACTATATTCAAATTATTGTAACAGAGATAATGTAGAAATAAGCACGAGCATAGGAATTTAGACTCTCAAACTGAACCATACTGGCATCTGCTCTCTCCATAGAACATATAAACTACAGTTTTGTTTCCTAACAGTTAGACGATTACCTTATGCACAAGCTGCGCGACCAGTTTATTCGTTCATTTTTGAACGGATATTATGAAGTCGCCTATCGATGGACAATCATATGTGGTAAATTATTGCACTGAAAACCTTTTTTTTAAACGACAATATAGATTTCAAACGCAAACTAGATTGACACCTTATTATTTCCTCACATAGAACCACACCCAAAAACTATACTAATTAAGTTCACCTTTACAATTATGTTTTACAGTATTCTTATATTAGAAAATTTAATTTAATTATTACAATCAAAACATAAACGCATTATTTATTTTATCATAAGATCCCAAACCCAAACTTTAAACCTTGCTTCCACACATAAAAGTAGCAATTATTTCCCCAATCAATGTAACCACGACCAAAAACCCTACAAGACACCACCACCTTTACAATATACTCCACATTTTTTACGTTATATATTAACAAAATATAACCCAAAATCATCAACAAGCCTCAAAATTTCTCAAATGCAGTTGGCTATTCTCTGTTACATTCGTCCCACCGTGCCTAAGCCCGAGAGTAAGTGACACATCACCACCTGAAGCACCGAGCCTTACAAGTGAAGTTGCCAAATTTTCCCCTCCGCCGATACTTCCAAACTCCATCACCCAATCACGGAAACCACCGTCCTCTCCGTTCAACGAAGGGTCATTTTCGTCATTTCCATTAATTTCAGATCCTGTGATTGGTTGGGGTGCATTTATTTCGGCTGTAATTGTTCGAGTGGAACTAATTTGTCTAGGAGTTTGTGCATTGGAATTTTCTTGTTCATTGTTTGATGACGTATCCTGCTCTTCTGTGGCTTCTTTTTGGTACATTTCCTCAACCATAGGCTTCCACAACCGGACCCTTGCATTAATGAACCAATTTGATACCTGGAAAATATAACAGAGAAAAAATGAGGACTTTAAATTGTTTAAAAAGCCCTAGAAATGAAAAGTGTTCTTGCTTTATTAATTACCTATGAACTATATGTTTATAGTTGCATTTACTTGGTGCACATTGGCAAATGTAAATGCAAATAAAAAACGTCAATTATTGTCACAATATGTACGTGTAGGAACGGAGCTAATTATGATTAATTTAGTAGAATCAACCCAAGATAACCTCGAGATTATCAGGTTAACAGATTTTTATATGACTTTTAAAAAGTTATAGTAGACATATAAAACTAAGTACGAGCAAACAAAGTCAAGTTTGACAATCACCAATCTTCCTTTAGAAAGAAACCACTCATGAAAGATTTTAATATTACCAAGCTATCGGAGTTTTTTTTTTTTTTTAGTAATATATAAAACTCTCATTCCAAGTTCAGAAAAAATCATGAATTTTCTATCCTATATATATATATACACACATATACATATATAGATGCTCAGCCATCTCATGATAGGAGAAAATGATGAAAATATACATATTTAATTATCAAAACGTACGTATGTCAAAACACTTTTAAAGATTAGTACAGATGCTACACATTTTTACGATTTGTCATCAACTTTAATGTTCTATGATACTATATTATATGTACCAATTAGGATTTGAAAATTCGAGTTTTTAGAAATTAAGTACGTTTTTATGTACTAATCAATGATTCTCCCGTTACATAGGTTCTCTAGTCTCTTCTTGGGATTGGATTCGATCGAAGAACATGGAGGTACCTTTAAACCCACGTGTGCTGGGCAAAATTTTCTGATCTAAGTGTAACGTCGACCTCCGTAAATATAATATAGTAGAGGGAAAGAAAGTAACTTCTGCTAGTCGATATTTCGGTTCTAAAAACATCTGCTTGACACTGGAAAAAGAGTCTACGAAGACGTAAAATACCTTAACTTTTAACATCATGAGAAATGAATCTATAGAGCTAGAATTACAAGTGAGTTCTCTAATTCCCTAACAAAATTGATGCTGATATAAAAAAGTTTTGCCTGGTATATACATAACAGTAACACTACGTACGTTGTTTTTTGTGTGTGTATTGATTAAGAAAATTCATGTGTATCTTTATATTACCACCCTAGCTAACTCCTAACTCATGTTCATTGAGATTTCCTAAAGAGCATTAACTACTTATATATAAATAGCTCTATTCATTAACCCATAGTTCAAAAAAACAAAAGTAAATCTTATATATAGGGTCCATCATGAACTAAAGACATACTTTAAAATCCACATCAGACATTTTGTGTCAGCAACATTTTTGTTAATGAGGTGCATGCAAATGAATAATCGTTTTCAAAAGAGAAAAATATGAATTGTCAATTTTAGGTCACACAAAAAGATGAAAGTAATGAGTATTACCTGGTTTTTTGATAAACCAGTCTGCCGAGACAACAGATGTTTGTCTGCATCACTTGGGTACCTGAGACAAAAATGCTTATATAATGCCTATACATGTAAAAGAAAATCCTACTTCAATCATGGAAATTATCTATATAAAATATTAAATAAACTGATCAAAAGTGCAAATGGTTTAAACAAAAGCAAGAGATTTATCAAATTAGTTATTATTATCAATCGATGTTAGTATATCTGTCTCTTTGGAATTTGTATTCACTTCTCAGTTCTCACCGGCCGCAATTGTTTTAGGGGCGGAGGCCACCATCAGAATGGGTCTTTTTTCCGTAGTAGAGTATCATAGTAATATTTAGGTGAACTTATTCGAAGCCGTAAATTATGCATACATAACCAAAATACAATATAAATTACATATAAACCTCACCATAAAAACCAAAATAAAAAATACCAAGAAAAAAAGAGAGTTTTCTTCAACAACAACAAAAAAGGACCAAATCTTCTTTTTTTTTTGCTGAAAATCAAATGTATAACCAGAAAAATTTGCCTAAACTATAATTGAGTTTTTCAATTGCTAGGCCTACCTTAGGAGTACTTATATGTGAAACCTGTTTTATGCATGAATCACGATGAGGAAATTGTTAGGTAGTTATTATCATATGTTGATAAGTTTTCAATCTGTGATTATTGAAATGTGTTCATCTTTTGTAAGCAGACAATGAGATTTGAACAGACAAATTCATAAAAAAAACAAGTATTTTAATACAACTTTCAACTATAAAAAGGTCAAACTAAAGGTTTAGCTTACGATCGAACACAGGATGATCCTAGCCATACGTATAAATGATTATTATATTGCCATATACTTATTTTTCTTCTTCTTTCCTTATAAAGTTCTTTGTTTCTTAAGTTATTGAAAAATAAAGAAGATAAACTTGTGATAACTAAAATACTAGTATATTAATAGAGATGTATCATAGAAATGCACTTTTTTATTTGAAGAATCAATTAAGATTCACAATTTTACGAATTTTTTGAAAATAGGTCCTGTGTATGAAGAACTTTTTCACCTTCAAATGTACTCTAGTTCATTGTCTTATGAGCAAGTACCAAAAATGGTAATCCTATTATTTGAATTTGATATTTCCTCTCATTGAGTTGTTTTATAGATGTAACATGATTTCTATTTGGTGCAATTAACATAAACATACCTTATAACTATTATATTAACAAAAAAATAATCTAAAAAGTTAAATTATAAAAAAAAATATAGATTCAATTAATAATTAATAAAAAAGAAAAAACTTCGTTCATCCCTTCCTATCTCTTTTCTTTCTCTCATCTTTACTCTCTATTTCCGATACCTCTCTCCTTCTACTTCTCTCTCTCTCCGATCTCTTTCACCTCCTCCTTCTCACTCTCTTCGATCTCTTCTCCTTATTCTCTCTTCTCCTCACTCTCTCTTCCGATCTTTATTTTCTAACCCCCATATCTCACTTCGATCTCTCTATTCGATAGAGATTGAGACGGAGACATCCGTCGGAGTGGATGGCGATGGTATATAGCGATATCAAAAACTCAAAGTTGATACCGACGGAGATGCGGTCGTCGAAAGAGAGGAGGACGATGACGAAATAATAGTTCGAGATCGAATAACGGATAAGGGTTGGATTTGTTAACTAATGTATAAGATTGAAAAATAAGTGTATAAACTCCGTGAGTATGGAGTTAAAAATTATAGATATGAATTATGTAAATAAGTATATGAATTCTGTAAATTGGGGTATGAACTTTACGAATTAGGGTATGAACTTTTAAAATAATGGTATGAAAATATACAAATCAGGGTATAAACATTTGAAATAAGGGTATGAACTTTTGGTTATGTTTTTGTTAATTAAATTTTTTTGGGTACATTTTTGTTAATTTAGTTTCAAAAGTAGTATGTTTTGTTAATTTATCATTTCTATAATTTGAAAAGGCACCGTTATAAAATTTATGTCTTAATTAAGGCGCATTTTTTCCTCATTGAGCTTCTCGTAACGATCTTGTTTAGAATTAATAAAGTTCATTGGAACGGATTGTTTTCTTTAAAATAGGCAAATCTTGTTGATGATAAATTTTTGTTCCGACTTCACTAAATGGCCATAGGTTCGACTATGACTTTCCCTTTTAACTTTAATATTTCAGTTGTCCGAAACTAAAAATAAAACAAATAATTGTCTTCACATTGTAAAATACTAGACTTTTAAAACATCATATATCCCTATCTATGTCCATTTTAGTGGTAAAGAAGTCCTATTATCCATTAAAATCACATTTTAGTCGTAGGGGCCGGGTCGAATTAAAAAAGAAAATGAAGTTATATATAGAGAGCTTACGGGTGTAGAAAGTGTTCGAACAGCCATGCACGGAGTATGGTAACCGATCGCTCAGGTAATCCCCTCTGTGGCCTCCAAGCTTCCATATCCGCCATCCCCATGTGGTGAACCGCCTTTTGTTGCCTAAACCTATAAGAATAGAAATAGATCAGTTTTATTGCTTTATTAGATTGGATTCTACAAGATTGAATAATATGATAAATGTAATTATATTCTATTAAACCTTTGCTCGAGCATCTTCAGCCTTGGTGTCTCTCCTTTAGTCAATCCAATGCCTCCACCTGTCCCCGTAATATCCTTCTCCCCAAGAAGATGACAAGTGACCCTCAGTTGAGCGACAATGGCGTTCTTTATGCACTTGAAATGTCGCGACATTGCCTTCTTAGCTAAAGATGTGTATGCTGTGGCAGCTCCATAGCCCACGATGGAGTCGAATAGGTTCGCCATAGTCTGCATTCTCTCGCAATAGCGAGTGTATCGCATGTCTACCTGCAATGAGATAAGGACACATTACAGAGTTCATAAGTATATAATCCTTCTGGTTGTTAATGTTTTTTTTTTCTCTTTTTTAAATCTTATAAATGCTCTTAACTTTTCTTTTTAAAAAAAGTAACGGATCATCACATTCTGCTACTTCATAACATTTTTGGCTGGGGTGGAACCTCTAGGAAACAAATGCATGCACACGCAACAACACAATTTATGAAAGTGTTATTTTTTCTCTAAGAACATTTTTAAAAAAATTAAAAACAACGAGTTTTGCAATCCGACTAAATACTAACACTTTGCATTTTGCAATCCCAGAATGTTAATCCATCCTGGTCTCACACCTGATTCTTTGTATGTCGTGAGTAAAGGAAACAAGAACCTGATATGGCAAGTAATTATCTCCATGGGAGTGTGTTAACCATGTCACTGGTTTTAGAAATAGATGAATCACAAAAATACCTACATACGACGAAACCATTGTATTTTATTTGGAAAGGATATTATTAAACTTATTTGATCATAAAGGACAAAGAATTTGTTGACATACTATAACCATTGTACTTTATTTCTTAAGAGTAGAGCATTGAACTAGTATGGATGGTGAGGTTTTTTCCCCCCCTTCTCCCCTCTTTTTTCCCCTCTTCTGTTAAAAAACATTCAATTTTCTATATAGACTCAACCCATCATGAGACCCCTCTATATTTATGAGGTAGCCTCGTTACTCAAGTAAGTTCTAAACCAAGGCCACACTCAACCGAAATCATGCACTATCTAGTAGGTTTTAAAATATAGCATAGTTGCATTTTCTTAACTTAGGAAAGCAACCTCTTACCAAATTTGCCGGCTTTTGTGCTATTTTATATGGAGGGCAAAAAAACTATTCATTGCTTTTGCTAATCCCATGTCTGATTCATCTAAATGTAGCCAAAACTCCTTTCATATGTCGTATGTGTGTATTGTGTGTATCAAGAAAGATTATAATGGAATTAAAAGAAATCCAGTGTGTAATGGTATATTAGAGGTTTTGTACAATTATACTCAAGACTTCAACCATATAGAGTACTACAACATCTTATAACCCCATTCTCCTAACAATTTGTTTTTGCATCACAAATAATTAACAACATATGAGTTTCTAGTGGTACCCATACAATGATTATTTATTTGCATAATCTGTACGCAAACATTCGTTAGCTTATAAGAAAGAAAACCCCGATGAAAAGAGTAAAAATATGGACAATGGTTTTTCAATACTTTTGAGTTATTGTTGGTACATCATTTTCATTATTTACATACAAAATGTTATATGACCAATAATTCCATAGTATATTAAGGGAAGTAAAGCACACCTCATCCAACATAGATATAAGCTTGACCTTCCTCCTTTGGTGCTGAGTCCTATCAGCAGGTGACAAAGGTGGATGTTCCTTTGAAGACAAATTAGAGTCACAAAAATCCTCACCCCTAGTACAATCTGTAACCTTTTGTTGCTTATAATTCATTCTCTTTATGATATCCTTATACTGCCCCTTTGAAACGCAACAAATCTCTTCCAACAACTCTTGAGCAGGCTTTAAGTACTTTGAATTTCTCAAGAAATTGTTCATTTGAATATAATTATGTTCACCACCACTAGAAAGGGTGAAATTAGCATTTGACCCATAAGGACTGAAGGAAGCTCCACCTACTACCCCTTGATCCACAAATACAATTTCACCATTACCCATCCTTAGATCTTCTAATTTCGCCCCTTCAATCGAAGACGAGAGTGATAAGGCAAGACCTTGGCTGTGAACATTATTGACCAAGTTAAAACCTCTATGATACAAATTTGGGTTCAGAAATAACTTGGGATTTTCCATATTGTTTGTAAAGAAATGTTGATTATAGTCATCTTCGTTTAATTGCTTTTCTTCTCCAAAATGAACTTCTGAGGGTTGTAATTGGACTCTTTGGGGCCATGATCGATGGTAATTCGATGAGCTCTGACCATCCAAGTGCCCAGAGTTAAGTAAGATCTCCGATAGCATATCACTAGTTTCGTACATGGGAGATTCACCGGATAATTCATCAAGGACTTGCCCTCTTACTATGTGCTTTCCAGCCATACTAGATCTATTGTAACCGTTCGAGAAAGTAGTACTGAACATGTTTTGATTGAAATTCTGAGTACCCATATGTGGAATACTTGTATAAATGTCCTCTAATGATCTTCAATTTACTTGAAATACGTTTTTGGATCGATCCCTCTTGATCTTCAAAAAATTTGAAGAACTCCTAAAGAAAAACTGAAAAAGATACGGAGGGTAAGTAAAAGAACAGCTACTAAAAAACTTTTTCATAATCTCAAAACGATTCTAACTATACATGCAAGGATTCCTTTTTGGGCAAGCTATCAAAATTTTGTGTTAGTACCTATATAGAACATAGATATCAATCTCTCTTGATGGTCAAAAAGAGTGTAAATAGAAATTTTTGAGGATATCTTAACATTTTATACTCATAAAATATACATATAGGGATTCACTTTTTAGTTAATTTGGGATTTTTTTTCCTTTGTAAATACTTATATAACTAGTTAATTATATACCTGCTAAAGTTGAGGAACCGAAAAGCATCATTTTCTCTAAGTGGTAGGGGCTTTCTCTCTCTTTTTTATCTAAGTGAGTGTTGATGGGAGTGTTTTTTTCAATAAGAAAACAAATAAAGAGATGAGATATTGATAGCATAAGAGTAAAGGTCGTCCTCATCCCCTTTCATTCACTCTTGCCCTTCACTTTCACCAAACTTTCTATATGTATATAAATATATGTAATTGTATTACTACTTCTTTTTACTATATAGTGGCGGTTTAATTTATTTGTCTTCAGAAATGTCATTGTTAACTTGATATGGAATTTGATATTCATGTACATTCAAATGCTATCACGCTTTACCCATTTATAAGATTTTAAGGACTCCGCGTATAAGAAGTATTGAATTGACCATTTAGTTGAAATGCTAACTATGTGACCAATGCCATAATGAAAATTAATGTAATTGAATTGTTAGCCACCACGATATTTTATGTACAATTTCGAAGTTAGAATATATAGTAGGGCAAGACCCTTTGCCTTACCGACCTTTGGCCTTGGTCGGCCCCTAGCTCCGACTTGCGCTCATTCTAAATAAAGTTCCGCATGCAAACTTAGAATATTTCCAACTCTTTTATAACCCTCTTCATCCATTTGGCATGTAATTATCAAAAATTTTTTTTACTTTTTTTTATTTATTTAAAAGTATTACTATTAACCACAGAAAAATACTGTTGAAAAGTTGACATTTCCAAATTTAATACTCATGCATGTTGGGGTTACAAAAGGCTAGTTACGTGCAACCAGCCTATATATACAACCAGCTAGCACAATCTAGGCAGAACCTACTATTTCCAAAATAAGCTAACAATAATAAAAATATTGGGTTTTTTATCTGCTCAATGATTAGTAAAAGGAAGGTAAATTTCTGAATAAATTAACGGGGGTTTCCATTTCTGTATAGAAATTTTTTTGGAATTAAATATCTACAAATGTGTTGATGATAACAGTGGATAGTATAAAAAGGGACCACAATACCCTCTTGTTTCTGAGGTGTTTCATTGTGAAGCAGAGATCCAATTCCCTCCCCTTTCTTTCTATATATAATGTATGTATACATACATATATAATTTATTTATTTCTGATAAATTATAAGTGCTTTCAAGTGGGGGACTACTTACAAGAAGATGTAGTGAAAATGACATGATTTCTATTATTTGGTGAGGCTAACTAATGTGCTCCAATTAAACAAGAACAGTTTCATTTGGAACATTATGAGAAAGAAGATTGGTTTTTATTGTACTTTAGAATATTAAGTAAATAGAGTTGTGGACGCAATGCAAAGAGTATCACGGAGCTGACGAACGGAATTTTTTTGAGACTTAATTTTCTAAAATTCGGGATTTAAATATTCTCTTTTAAGATAATTCGATTAGGTATGAACGCTCAATGATTTCGTTTATTTTCACTCTTTGAGTTTTGATCTCCATATGTAATGATGCTACATTGATATTTACTTACCCTTAAACAAAAGAACACAAATTCAGGTTAATGTTATATGTCCGAAAATATTTACTATCCATAAACTTAACCTAATAATTCTGGATATCTCAAAATGTCATGAAACTTAATTGGATTTTGTTATTTTGTTGGGGTTACACCTTTATTCTGTCATTTATTTCCCAAGTGCTTTAGGGGTTTTATGTTTCAAATTCCACTGCTACAATACTGAAATTAAAAATAAACCATATTAGCGTTTATACACATATCGCATTGACAGTATTATGAAAATCAGTAAGATAGTTTTCGTACTTCAACTGAATGAACAAAAACGACATGCCACACAGCGTTTTGTCAAAAAATATTTTTTTATGTATCATGCATATTAAGAATAATTTTGAATAACTAGTTTGCATCTGTTAGACTGTTATAAAATGGTTTTCTATAACTATTTTACATATATATGTTAGAAACTTAGAATTATATTTACACAAGATCAATGTTATTGAAAAACCTAAGACATTAGACATTTCTGGGATGCCGGAATCGAGAAATATATAAGTGATACACTGTTTTCATAACGTGAGAAATTTCTTGTAAGCATTTTGCACAATATAACTAAAGTTTTCCAAGTCAAATTGATTAAATTTAAATCAAATTCAGAATTCTGGCCATACAAAATCACATCAATCAGAACTCTTTCTAAGCACTTGTCTGGATTAGAAAGATTTTCTAGATTGTCATATGCATATATCTCACCATCACATTGAAAACTATATAGAGGACTACACAAGACTTATTTCTCTGCCCCAATTTTGAGAGTATGAAAAGAGTTAAAAAAAATATGTACAGTGAAACTTTGATTACGAACTTTCAATTATATAATAAAGGCTTGCAGAGATGGAATAATCAGTTTTGACTGAAAGCAACTTTAAAAAGTGTACTTTCCTAGCTATGTTCATAGGTCTGTAAAGAAAAGTTTATAAAAGGAAGAAGTTAATAATCCACATAAAAAAAAAAAAAAAGGACAAATACTAAATGAACTGAAGAGGGGGAGAATAATGTCACTGTTTTAGCTCTATGGTTTACTCTGAAAACAAATAAATTATTATGGCATATGCTAGCTTTAGAAAAAATTAAAATTAAGTAGATGAACATTTGCCAATAAAGTTTGTGCACATCTATCTCATTTATTGAACATGGAAACACATAAAACCAACCATAAATCCGATGCTGCATAAAAGTAGAGGGGACCAAGATTTACCCTTGGGAGGCGCGTTGAAGCGACGAATAATCATTTACTGACAATATATATAGTTCATTTTAAAAAATTATAATTAACATGTCGGAAATTATTAGTAGTATATTTTGATTAATAAATTGTACATTGAAGTGGACTATATTCTTGAGACATAATACATGATATCTACTATATGGGAATAATATTTAATAACTTAAAGTGCATAACCGCAAGAAAGTTACTATTGAATTATGGATTTTTAAATTAATGTACATGTTTTTCCCAACACATTTTACCCCGGAAACATTTATATAACAATAGGATTATTATCCTATACGCAAAGTGAATATGAATCTACCTTTGTAAGTAATTGTAACGAATACATGTCGGATATTTGTATTTAGCTTTTTAAGGGGAAAAAATGCCATGTGACTAGTAATTTAGCTTTTAAAGCTAATATTTAAAATGGGGCACAGCTTGATAACGATTTATACTTCTAGTGACCACACCAACTTGTCTTATTGTTCTATATATTTGATGTGCATACTTTGTCATTTTGTTTCCAATTGCGCGGGTTTATATTCAAGTTTTGGTTAGTTATAAATTTATATTTTTTATTTTATTTTTGTAAAGTAAATTGGATGTTCAAGTGATTAAGGTATATATATGTGTATATAGTTCTGAGGGTAATTGAGTATACAAAAAGAAACATATATATACTATAAATAATAAAAAACATCACAACCAAAATCACCAAGTCTATATATGCTAGCTAGTGCTACATTAAATACATTCTCAACAAAATGCTTAAATTCGATTACTCTTCTGATTTTTTTTAATGATAATTCCATGCTTATAATCCCTTTTTTACACTTTCTTCCAGCGGAACTTAATTAACTGTTTGTAATTGATCTTTAAGAATCTAAAATGACGAGAATGAAAAAACAATAAATAGTTGAAAAGTTAATAATAACATGCATGGGACACAGTAAGATGCTGTAATATATATCTGTATTATGGAAAACCGAGACCACCTTCACTGGTCAGGTTCAAATCAAAGCTTAGATATGTACATTTAATTGTAGAAATAACAAAATGGAAACTTTTTTATTTAACAAGTCATCTTTATTTAAGATATGCAACCATATAAGTTTGCTCATAAATATTCTTTCAACATGTCTTATGATTATGTAGCTTAGATATGTACATTTAATTGTAGAAATAACAAAATGGAAACTTTTTTATTTAACAAGTCATCTTTATTTAAGATATGCAACCATATAAGTTTGCTCATAAATATTAATTCTTTCAACATGTCTTATGATTATGTAGCTTAGATATGTACATTTAATTGTAGAAATAACAAAATGGAAACTTTTTTATTTAACAAGTCATCTTTATTTAAGATATGCAACCATATAAGTTTGGTCATAAATGTTATTTCAGCATGTCTTATGATTATGTACAGCATATATCTCATACCATTTTGTGTCATGGACCACTCTTGATTGGAGGGGACCATGTTTTGCAATAAATACAATTTTGATGCTGTCTCGTTTATAGTTCTTATCATTTGAAATATGTCCTTTTCGTATTAATGTATCATTTATCCCCAAATATGTATCAAGGACACCAAATGCAATGTTTGTCATTTGTAGGAGACTTGTATTATTTATTTTAATCCAATTAATTAACGTCGGTTATAATAAAAAAATATTATGAGAGGATATACAATAAATAATTACATTGTCTCATTTTCTGTAACATGACTTTAACCTTGTAGTTACAATCACTTGTCATGGAATAATGGAGAAGAAGCTTTGTATCGAGAAGTCAAAAATTGCAAACATATATAGGCATGCAACGAAGAAAATTTTGAGCTCATTTCAATCTAACAAGTTGTTATATTGTATATTTAGTAACAGTTTTTTTCTCTTACCTTTTTAGCTTTTTATTAAAAAATTCATCAGTGTTTGGTATGTCAGTTTTTTTTTAAGCTTTTATTAGCTTTTAAAAAGCTAGTAGTAGGATAAATAAAGCTCAAAAACGGAGGAGATAGGAATTAACGGATTATTTTAGCTTTCTCACACTACACTTTTCAAAAATAAAAACTTTCTAAAAGAATGTGTATGTACTACAAAAAAAGGTTCCAATCCGGGACGACCAAATCTGTTAGAAATATGTCGCTAAATGACCATATCTGTCAGTAAAATTGAAATTCGTCGTCATACCGTCCCCGATTAGGACGTTGAGAAGTAAAATCTGTCGCTAATTCCGTCTGCGAGTTAACCTTTTTTTGTAGTTTGTGCAACTCACTTCTAAGTTAAAATAGTTGACTGGTAACTTATCAATAAAAATAATTTATACTCACTCCGTTCCCATTTAATTGTCCATTACGAAACTACGTGCAATTTCAACCGGCTTATAACTTGTATCAAAATTGTCGAAATAATTTTTTTTTAAATCTAATAATAAAATTTAACATTTGAACTATATGATCAACTTTTAAAAAATTTCATTCCGATAATTTTAATACAAGTTCTTGGCCAATCAAAATTGCACGTAGTTTTGTAATGGACAATTAAATAGGAACGGATGGAGTAAGTCACTTATAATTTAAAAAAATATAGAGATGTCAAACAATACAGTTTTGTATATATAAACGAGGGAAGACGGGCAATATTACCTTCTATTAAAAAGAAGGATTTGTATATATAACATATTCATATATGTGCTAATTAGGCATCTCATGTGGTGTGACTATATCTTCATAACACAATGTATCACTTATTCATGAATAAATAGTGATTGGTTAATGTTTTTGGCTACTTGCCTGAACTATAACCAAAAAAACTTATGAGTTTGGACTTTTAAATATTAATGCCCAATTATAACTCTGAAACATTACTATCTTATACTACTATTGACATTCCTAATCGTCGAATGTGAACCTTGTTAATGTGTGTATGTGTGTGTATTCCGATAGAGGAGCCCGTTATTATAGTGGGGGTGGATTTAGGAAAATGGAGGAGCGTTTTGGGTGTTGCGGACGATAGAAAGGAGGTGGCAGGGGGAACAATTTGAAGTAAAAGTAAATTAGGGTTTGATATGAATTCAGGGTATTAATCACAGGTGAGTGAAAGGAGGTGGAAGAAACATATTAATATATACTTTTGCTATATTATTATGTAGATCTTAATCAAAGAGTTTTTCAAGGAGGAATTTCTTACATGTTTCAATATGTTTTTTTTATTCTTACTTTTATAGAAAAATTATTCTTTTTCAAAAGTTTATTAGGTTTATTTACTAATTAAGAGTATTAATTGTTTAGTGTATATATGTATAAATTGAATAAATATTGTAAATTCAATAGCATTCTTATTTTTTTTTCCATTTTATCTATCTTTTATTTTTTACTACTTTTATTACACATATTTTGCTTATGGTTTCATATATAAGAATGTGGAGATGGCATCGTCAATTTGGATGGAACTGGACTAAATTTGGTCAATTGTTAATGTTCAAATCGTTATTTTCTAATAGTTGAGGGTTAAATAGGTATTAAAACAGACTCTTATCGTTTTCTTGATGGTAGCTTCCAACACAAAGTATGCAATGATCAGTTTATGTGCAAGAAAAATTCTATGGGCTTGAATATGTTTTGTGGGAAAAAAAATACATCTGATACACTCAACTAACTATTCTAGTATTTTTTTTATTTTTCTTTAAAGAAAACTAACAGTTCTAGTTAGTTAGAAAATTTAGTGCTTTCCGGTTAGAAGCGTAAATATATTTTGTATTTTTACTTATCCCGTTATAGCCTGTTGAGGGACATGTGAAATTTGCATTCTCGCCCATTATTTGGAATAATAATGAGAAAATGTATTTATATGTATATATGCTAAAAATTCAAATTTTCAAAAGTTTTAGGAATGAATTAGTTTATTTTTCCAAATGTGAAATCAAAAGGAAATTTAAACTTAAATTCTGTCAAATTAAATTGACGGAATTACCCAAATTAGAAAAAAAAAATGTAGATGAGTACTTAAATTGTGAAATTGGATGGTTTGACCCAAATTGTTTTATATAAAAAATGTTAGTTAGTTTTAATAAACGTAATTTTCATCTTATTTTAAATCTTTAACTGAGATAAAACAACAAAGTAATCATATATATCATATGATGTCATGTGACTTGTGAGTGTATTGTAATGCAATTTCACATTTTCTCATTAACAATGCAAGTCACAATAGAGTGAAAAAAATATATATTGTTCCCTTTTGTCTTTCAAAGACTCAAAGATATAAACATATATACTGTATTGTTTTCGTTTTAGCTTTTTTCCACAATCTCTGCAAGTTTCTAAGTTGAGATGTGTATGCAAAAACAGCCCAGCAAATATATATGCATTTCGACACTATCTCGTTTAACACAAACGGCCCATTTTAACTTATGGCCAGTATTATTAACAATTGTTCTCATTTGGCCGAGAAAATTAGTGATTTTTTGTTTCCTTTGACAAAGATGGGAAACTAGCTATAGTGAACAGTAACACTTTTAAAAGCTATAATAATTTATAGGGTTTTGAACATTAAGATTTCTATTTAATTATATTTATATATTAGTAATCGTTGTCCACGTGTTACACATGTGGGTAGTGGCAATATAATCCCAGACAATCGAAGTTAATATTTTTGGAAAAAAATAAAATATGAACTGAATGAATATAATAAATTAACAGTCGTATCTAAGCAGTAACACAATGTTGTTTTAAAAGTTGGCAAGTTTGGCCAAGTTATTTTTGGGTTTCTGAAGTCAGTTTATTGTAGCAGCTTGTTTTGGTATTTTGTCTATATATCTCATCTAATATCTAGTTTTTGGTGATGCATGCAATTTGTTAGGACCAGATTTCTGGTCTAAATATTGTTAATTGTCTATTGGTTTTTACTAAATAAATCCTAACTGTTATTAATAACTAAGACAGGATTGACAGGTTCCAAGTACCAGTTGCAACCTCAGTTACAACCTACTAAGTTAGTTGTATTAGGTTTCAAGTACTGGTTGCAACCTAAGTTACAACCTGTGGTGACAGGTTTCAAGTACCAGTTGCAACCTCAGTTGCAACCACAGTTCAACCTGCTGTTAAAACAGAATTCTGTCTTGTTTCATTATTCTACATTACTACTTGTTTGATGCTAATCATTTGTTTTAAAGAATGTAGGATATATTCTCATAAGGTCTTAAACGTGTATATGTGTTTATTGAGAATATTAATGTGTTAAGGAAAGATGTTTTATAGAAGATATAAAGAGATTAGTTTATAAGGTTGTGTTTCCTTTTAATATATATATCTCTATTCTTATGCTTGTCCTTATCACTTGTTGCAATCTTTTGATTCTTATATTATTTAGTAAAGATATGTATAAAGATTGATTGATATGTGGAGTTAAATGTTTCATATGTTTATGAAAAGATATTATCTTTAAAAGATCATATCTTTATATGTTTCCTTTCAAAGGAAAAGATTAACTCCTACTTTCAAGTGTGTTACTAAACAGGTATTAATCAAAGATGATTAGAGTCAATCCATGCTGAAGAATCTCGTGATACTTGGAGAGATTGAAGCTAATCAACCAAGTCAAAAGCAATCAAAAGATATTGAAGATAGAAGATTGTTTTTACTTGTTTATATACTTAGTAACCTAAGCTTGTAAATGTGTGTGTTCTAAATTATAAAGAACTTATTTTCTAGAGAGAATACACGTGAGCTTTAAAAAGAAAAACAATGGTGGGATGCCATTGATTTATAAGTGATAGTTATAGAGTAGGAGCAATATAGTGATAGGCAGAAAAACATAGAGGGAGTCTAAGTTTTTCATTAAGACTTGAGTCATATATTGTAAGCTTTTTATAATATCATAATCTGGGTAAGTGCCCCGGAGACGTAGCCTAGTTAGGTGAACTCCGTTGTTAAATGTGCGTGTGAATTATTTCCAAGTACATTTAATTTTAAAACAGTTTCTGTCCATTAATACACTTGGTTCAAACTGCAGTTCCAACCTCACTTGAAACCTTATACACTTGGTTCAAACTGCAGTTCCAACCCCACTTGGAACCTTACTGCAAAACTGCATCTAGAACAACGGATAGGAATTTCATTTGGTATCAGAGCTTCACACTAGATCTTACTTAGTGTGGATCCTGTGTTCTAGTAACAATGGACTTAATGAGGGAAGGAAATGCCTTCAACAAACCTCCATTGCTTGAAGGAGGAGTAAACTATGGAGTATGGAAAATTAGAATGAGGTCCTTCATCAAACAGCAGAATGAACATGCATGGAAGACTGTTATGTATGGATGGGAGGCTCCAACTACCATGGATAATGAAGGAGAACTGATTCTCTTACCTGAAGACAGATGGTCTGCTGAAGAAGACAGAAAATCAAGTGCCAACTCAACAGCCATAAACTTGATTTTTGCTGGTGTAACTCTCAGCGTATTCAGGTATATCTCTCATTGTGAAACAGCTAAAGAAGCATGGGATATTTTGCAAGTTACTTTTGAAGGAACAACTAAAGTAAAAGCTTTCAAACTTCAACAGTTAACTACCCAATTTGAGAACTTAAGAATGGAGGAAGATGAAAACATTGAACAATTTAATGGTAGAATCTGCCACATTGCTCATCAAGCTGGAACATTAGGTGAAAAATACAGTGATGCTAAGCTTGTTAAGAAAACTCTTAGGTCACTCCCAGAAAGGTTTGAAATTAAGGTCACAGCTATTGAAGAATCAACTGACTTAGATAATCTTAAACTTGAAGAACTCATAGGAAATCTTAGTACACATGAACTGAAATTCTTCAAACATAAAAGACCAGAAAAGGGAATAGCATTTCAAGCTAAGAAATCTGAATCTAATACCTGTGATAAAATGAGTGATGAAGAACAACTAGCTTTCTTTGCAAAAAAGGTGTACAAGAAATTTTATAAGAAAAAGGAGGATGATACTGGTTCATCCAAAAACTTTCAGAAAAAGGATAACCAGTTTAAGACAGAGTCTAGATTCAATAATAACTCTACAGGAAAGTGGAATTCCAAAGAAAAGGATAACAAAGAATACAAATCTAAAGAGATTCAGTGTAGAGAATGTAAAGGTTTTGGTCATATTCAGGCTGAGTGTGCAAACACTTTAAAAAGAAACAAAAATGCTTATATAACCACTCATAGTGATAGTGATTCTGAGAGTAACAGTGATGAAGAGGATGGTTCAAATTTTGTTAATTTCATGGGAATAATCACTGAAAAAGAACTTACTTATGAAAGTGACTGTGAGCATGTTTCAACCCCAGTTACAACTGCCTGTGAAACATATAGCAGTGATGAGGAAGAGCCCTCTGATGAAAACATTACTAAGCAATACCTTGTTCTGTATGAAAAGTATAAAAGTCTGAGTAAACAATGTTTGATCATAAGCAAGCTGAATGTTGATCTAAAGGATGAGGTCAAAAATCTTACTGAGAAGCTTAAATTACAACTGGCTGAACTTACTGAAACTAAAAAGATAATAAAATTGCTGAATGTCTCTGCTTCAGATAAATTAGATGACATGCTGTCATATTCTAGAGGATCCAAAGATATCAGTGGTCTAGGGTACTATGGTGGTAAGAGTACAGGAAAAACTACTTTTATTGAAGCTGTTGCTAAAGCTAAAACTCATGATTTTGATCACAAGGTTAGAAGCTCAGTTGCAACCAGAGTTGCAACCAGGAATAAAACGCAGGTTTATGTAAAGAAGGTTGGAAGCTCAGTTACAACCAAAGTTGCAACCATGAACAAACTGAATAACTTTAGGTTGAAATTGTGCAATTTTTGTAAAAAACCTGGTCATTCTGAAGTCCAGTGTTATTTAAAAAGGAACAGAAAGTACATTTCCCAGAAAACCTGGTTGGCTTCTGTCAATAAAAATTTGAAATGGGTTTGGAAAGTTAAAGAAAAAGCAATCTTAGTTGCTAACAACAAAGCTGTTATCAACTCTTTGAATGCTGTTACTTCTAATGATTGGTATTTTGACAGTGGATGCTCTAAGCATATGACAGGTACTGCAAGCCTCCTAAAAAATGTCACCATTCTTACAGGTAACACTGTTGTGTTTGGAGGAGGAGATACAGGTAAAATTATTGGTAAAGGTACCTTAAACAAACCTGGAATGCCTGATATTGAGGATGTTTTTCTTGTAGATGGTCTAAAAGCTAATCTAATTAGTATCAGTCAACTCTGTGATAATGAAATGACTGTTAAATTTGACAAAGAAAGGTGTCTAATTACTAATCTTAACAATGATTTAATCATGACTGGAGTTAGATCAACCAACAGTTGCTATGTGTTTGAAAAAGCTGAAAAAGAATTGCCTCAAAGTAGGTGTAATCAAGCTATTACTAATAATGCAGATATTTGGCATAAAAGGCTTGGGCATGTGAATTACAAAACTTTAGATAAGCTTGTTAAAAAAGAGTTGATAAGAGGAATTCCTAAACTCAGTGCTAAAACTCAAAGTGTCTGTGGTGATTGTGCTATAGGAAAACAAACCAAAAGTATACACAAAAGTACTAGTCTAATCTACACTAAAAGAGTCTTAGAACTTCTTCACATTGACTTGATGGGTCCTATGCAAACTGCCAGTATAGGTGGTAAGAAGTACATTCTAGTAGTTGTAGATGATTTCTCTAGATACTCTTGGGTAGTGTTCTTAAAGGATAAGTCTGAAACTTTTGAACTATTCAAAACTCTGTGCTTAAAACTGCAAGTTGAAAAAGGTTCCACTAGTGGTAATATTGCTAGGATTAGAAGTGATCATGGAACTGAATTTGAAAATATCAGGTTTAAAGAATTCTGCAACTCCTTAGGAATATGTCATGAGTTCTCTGCTCCTAAGACTCCACAGCAAAATGGCATAGTTGAAAGGAAAAATAGAACCATTCAGGAAATGGCTAGAGTAATGCTTAACTCTAAGAAACTTGCCAATAGATTTTGGGCTGAAGCTGTTAATACTGCCTGTCATATAGTTAATAGAGTTTATATTACTAAAGGTACTTCCATGACAGCTTATGAAATATGGAAAGGTAGAAAACCCAATGTAAAGTATTTTCAAGTGTTTGGATGTGTTTGCTATATTCTCAGAGATAGAGAGCATCTTGGTAAATTTGACTCTAAAAGTGATAAAGGGATTTTTCTTGGTTATGCTCAGAACAGTAGAGCATTTAGAGTCTTCAATCAAAGAACAAACTGTGTTATGGAATCTTATAATGTGTTATTTGATGACCTAAAAACTGCTGATGAGATTACAGGTGATAATGAACAGGCTGAGACTACAGAAAAAGAGAAAGAAGAAACACAACAAACTGGAAGTCCCAGAGTGGTTGGAAGTCCAGTTGCAACTGAGGTTACAACTGAGGTTGGAACTGAGGTTGGAACCACAGTTGAAACCCAAAATGCTGCTGAATCTGAAGAAGAAGAAGAAGAAAGTTCTCATGCTCAGTCAACTAGCAGGCCTCGCTATGTAAGGACTCAGAAAAATCATTCTCTTGACAATGTCATAGGAGAAGTTACTTCAGGTATGAAAACCAGAGGTAAAAGAAATAATGTTGTTCACTTTGCTTGTTATATCTCTCAGTTAGAACCTAAGAATATAAAAGAAGCTCTAGAAGATAGTGAATGGATTTTAGCTATGCAGGATGAATTGGCCCAATTTGAGAGAAATGATGTATGGACTTTAGTACCCAGACCTTCTAATAAAAATGTTATAGGAACTAAATGGATTTTTAGAAATAAAAGTGATGAGGATGGAGTGATTATCAGGAATAAAGCTAGGTTGGTAGCTCAGGGTTATACACAAATTGAGGGAATTGACTTTGATGAAACCTTTGCTCCAGTAGCTAGAATTGAATCCATTAGAATGCTGCTGTCTCTTGCATGTCTGTATGATTTTAAACTGTTTCAACTTGACATAAAGAGTGCTTTTCTGAATGGTGTGATTAATGAAGAAGTTTATGTTTGTCAACCTAAGGGATTTGAGGATCCTAACTTTCCTGAACATGTCTATTTGTTGAAAAAGGCCTTGTATGGTCTAAAACAAGCTCCTAGAGCTTGGTATGATAGATTAACCAAGTACTTGATTGAAAAAGGTTTTAACAGAGGGGGAGTTGATAAAACTCTGTTTACTAAGAAAACCACAAAGGACATAATAATTGCTCAAATCTATGTTGATGACATTGTTTTTGGTTCTACTTCTAATAACAGAATAAAAGAATTCATTTCTGACATGAAGAATGAATTTGAAATGAGTGGAGGAGGTGAACTAACTTACTTTCTAGGATTGCAAGTTAAACAGAATGAGAAAGGCATTTTTTTGTGCCAAAGTAAGTATGCAGACAATCTTGTTAAAAAGTTTGGTCTGAGTGAGAGTAAAGAGAAGAGAACCCCTATGAGTACTACCCTTAAACTGTCCAAAAATGATAAAGGTAAAAATATCTGTCCCAGTCTTTATAGATCCATGATTGGAAGTTTGCTGTATTTAACTGCTAGTAGACCAGATCTTTGCTTAAGTGTAGGAGTTTGTGCCAGATATCAAGCAAATCCTTTAGAACCTCATCTTCTAGCTGTCAAAAGAATTCTAAGGTATGTAAAAGGAACACCTCATCTAGGCCTATGGTATTCTAAAGATACAAACCATTTTCTTAGTGGCTACTGTGATGCAGATTGGGCAGGAAACATAGATGACAGAAAGAGTACTTCTGGTGGTTGTTTTTATTTTGGAAATAATCTTGTTTCTTGGTTCAGTAAAAAGCAAAATTGCATATCTTTATCTACTGCTGAGGCAGAATATGTTGCAGCTGGAAGTGGATGCACTCAACTTATTTGGATGAAACAAATGTTAACTGATTACAATGTTAAACAAGAGATATTAACTCTGTTTTGTGATAACAAAAGTGCTATAGATTTAGCCAAAAATCCAGTTCAACATTCCAGAACCAAACATATTGATCTTAGGCATCATTTTATTAGAGAACTAGTTGAAGAAAAGAGCTTAATTTTAGAACATGTTTCAACTGAAAGACAACTAGCAGATATTTTCACAAAGCCCCTTGATACAAACAAGTTTGAATCATTAAGAAGTGACATAGGGGTATGTCATTATCAATCTAATTGAATACTTTTGCTAAATATGTCTGTATTGAGTATCTTTAATAAGTTTTATTTCTAAGGTTAAAGTCTTATTTTGAGCTATGATGTTTTTGTCTTGAAAAAGCCGCTTTTTTGGTGTCTCAAAAACAGATGTGAGGTAACTTGTCCTTAAAAACCTCTCTGGTAATAGAGTTGCTAGCACAAAGTGCAATTTTATATGATGGTTGCAAGTTCAGTTGCAACATCAGTTGAAACCTCACACTCTCTATAGTTGGTTGGAAGTTCAGTTGCAACATCAGTTGAAACCTTGTGTTAAAAATACTGGTTGCAAGCTCAGTTGCAACATCAGTTGAAACCTTGTGTTAAAAATACTGGTTGCAAGCTCAGTTGAAACATCAGTTGAAACCTCAATCTCTGTTATAGCTGTCAAGACAAAGTCTTGTAAAATTTTGACATCACTTATACTCTTTCCTTGCTGAGGTCATCAAACTAGTTTTTGTGTAGAAATAAAAACGGATTTGCTCATTTTAAGCTCCTAAAATTTAATCTTTATTAGTGTTATTCTTTGATAAACATATTTTCGTGAGTAAATTGCTAGATTTCTTTTGTTCTCCTAAAAGCTAGATATCTGTTTAAGTTTTGTTTTTATCTTGAATCAAGTCAAATTTCCTTAAAGCTTCAATGTTTGATTTTTCAAATTTTGGATGAATATGTTTTGAAAAAGGAATGTTTATCTGTTTAATTGGCTGAAGTTACCTTATTGCCAACTGTTTCTTGCGTAATCTTAGTATGATTTTCTTTTAAAATCTGTTGATAAAATACTTCCTATGTTTAAGCCTAAATTTGCTGCTTAATTGATTTGCATGTATCTATTTCCAATTTCAAAAAGATATGGTCTTTATTGCTATTTATACAAACATCTTTTTACTATCCAAAATCAATTACTTTTTACAGAATAACTCTCTCTCTCTCATCTCTGTAAAACCCTAGGCTTGCTGTAGAAACCCACTGCAAGGTTCTAAGTAAGGTTCTAACCCCAGTTGCAACCATGTCATCAATCCCTTCTAAAAATCCCAATTCTGATGATGATTGCACCCTCAGAGATTTTATGAATAAATCTCCATCACGTCAAGGTTCCAAATCAAAGGTAAGTGAGTCTTCCTCACCCAAAATTAAGCGCACTAAGAAGCGTGCTAGAAGGAATTTTGATAATGACCCTGTTACTGCTAAGTTTGAGTATGTTCCAACAAACAATAATGTTGATCCTCGTTTCTGGAGTAGGACAACATATAGGAGGTTTAGAGGAATGGCTAGTAAAGAAATTCTGTGTGAAAGAAGGCTTAATTTAGTTAGCTATCCTCACATACAGGTGTATGTTGAGAAATTACTCTCTGCTGTTGGATTAGCCAAAACTGTTTGTTATGCAGACTCCTATTACCCTGCTGTTGTTAAAGAATTCTATTCCAATTTAAGCAGTGGTGTCTTTGAAGAGGGTAATCCTAAGTATGGAAGAGTGTTTTTGAGAGGTGTAACTTTGGATTTCACACCTAAGTTGATTAATGACTATCTGTGTTGTCCCAGTCCTACTATAGACAACAATGCTGAACCAGATTTAGAAATACTAGCTTTAATTCTAACTGGAAAGAACAATAGGTTTGATGGTCATTCCATCAAAACATCCTCTCTCACATTAAGTGCTGCTGTGTTGCACAAAATTGCTAGGTTTAACTGGACACCCACCAAACAATCTTCCAAAGTCAACAAAGATATGGCTATTTTTCTATACAGGATTATGTCTTCACTACCCATCAACCTTGGCCTTCATATCTTTAATCTTATAAAGGAATTTAGTGATGATAATTCACCTTCCATTCTGCTTCCTTTCCCTTGCCTCATATCTAGTATACTTCTGGGCCAAGTCTCTTCTATGCATAGAGATTCTCCCATTAGTATCACTCATGAACCAATCACAGATTGTCCCTCTGCTCTCTATATTTCTGCCAAACTACTGAAGGAAGGACATGTCAATGATATTTCTGGGGACAAAGGGAAAGAAAAGGAAGAAGAACCTTCATCTGCTCCTTCAGCAAAGAAGAAAGGAGTAAAGTGGTACTTACTCCAGAAGCTGGCTTATAATCAAGAAAGGAGAGCTGAATTGGATGCTGATGATTATCAAATCAATAAGCTGCTGGTGGACATTATTGAGAGTGAGGATGATGATGATAGTGATGGTGTCTCAATCAGCAGTGAGGATGACAATGAAGAAGATGAAGAAGTGGTCAGGCAGAATCCTCTAAGAGAAAGACCCCCACAATGTGATATTCCAAGTGACTAATTCCATTGGTTGCTGACAAATAGGGGGAGTGAAGTTTGAAGTTTATGCTTTTTGTTTTATGTTTTGTTTCATTTTGATGTTTTCAAGACTTTAATCTGTTTTTCAATTCTGCTGTATTAAGACAAGTTTATGCCTGTTTGGCTTTAATCATTCTGCAATTTCTTTCTGCAAATATCTTGATATCTTGTTGAAGTATGAAAGCTTTAAACTTGAAACAGGTCTGAAAACTAATTGTGTGCACATACATTGTGCTTATATATTTTGCCTGCAATTCTAACATACAGGGGGAGCTTACTGATATGGAATTTGCAGGTGGTTGGGATGATTTATAAACTTTATTGATTTGTCAAAACCAATGACAAAGGGGGAGATTGTTAGGACCAGATTTCTGGTCTAAATATTGTTAATTGTCTATTGGTTTTTACTAAATAAATCCTAACTGTTATTAATAACTAAGACAGGATTGACAGGTTCCAAGTACCAGTTGCAACCTCAGTTACAACCTACTAAGTTAGTTGTATTAGGTTTCAAGTACTGGTTGCAACCTAAGTTACAACCTGTGGTGACAGGTTTCAAGTACCAGTTGCAACCTCAGTTGCAACCACAGTTCAACCTGCTGTTAAAACAGAATTCTGTCTTGTTTCATTATTCTACATTACTACTTGTTTGATGCTAATCATTTGTTTTAAAGAATGTAGGATATATTCTCATAAGGTCTTAAACGTGTATATGTGTTTATTGAGAATATTAATGTGTTAAGGAAAGATGTTTTATAGAAGATATAAAGAGATTAGTTTATAAGGTTGTGTTTCCTTTTAATATATATATCTCTATTCTTATGCTTGTCCTTATCACTTGTTGCAATCTTTTGATTCTTATATTATTTAGTAAAGATATGTATAAAGATTGATTGATATGTGGAGTTAAATGTTTCATATGTTTATGAAAAGATATTATCTTTAAAAGATCATATCTTTATATGTTTCCTTTCAAAGGAAAAGATTAACTCCTACTTTCAAGTGTGTTACTAAACAGGTATTAATCAAAGATGATTAGAGTCAATCCATGCTGAAGAATCTCGTGATACTTGGAGAGATTGAAGCTAATCAACCAAGTCAAAAGCAATCAAAAGATATTGAAGATAGAAGATTGTTTTTACTTGTTTATATACTTAGTAACCTAAGCTTGTAAATGTGTGTGTTCTAAATTATAAAGAACTTATTTTCTAGAGAGAATACACGTGAGCTTTAAAAAGAAAAACAATGGTGGGATGCCATTGATTTATAAGTGATAGTTATAGAGTAGGAGCAATATAGTGATAGGCAGAAAAACATAGATGGAGTCTAAGTTTTTCATTAAGACTTGAGTCATATATTGTAAGCTTTTTATAATATCATAATCTGGGTAAGTGCCCCGGAGACGTAGCCTAGTTAGGTGAACTCCGTTGTTAAATGTGCGTGTGAATTATTTCCAAGTACATTTAATTTTAAAACAGTTTCTGTCCATTAATACACTTGGTTCAAACTGCAGTTCCAACCTCACTTGAAACCTTATACACTTGGTTCAAACTGCAGTTCCAACCCCACTTGGAACCTTACTGCAAAACTGCATCTAGAACAACGGATAGGAATTTCACAATTGTTTGCATGTTTTCTAGCAGTTTTAATCTGTAATTTTGCTATCTGTTAAGTTGGCTAGTTAGGTTCTGTTGGCTCTGTAATTGCTAACTTAAGTTAGCTAGGTAGTTTACTTACTTGCTTTTGATGGTCTCGTATTTTGGTTCTCTGTATTTTGATGGTTTGTAATCGGGGTTAGGTCCCATGTTTTGTTCATAATGGAATATTTGTGTTTGGTTAAAAAAAAAACAGTAACAGAATGTTTTAATGTTATACAAATATACATGTAAAACAATTTTGGTTGGGATAGTAATGAAGATGTGTGGGAAATAGTTTTTTTTAGTTATTTAGTTTATTTGAATTGAATGAGGTATATGAGTAATTAGGGAAATAGAGTAAAGAGTATTTTTAGCATATGATGATAAATTTAGAAATAATTCTGAGTTTTAGTACTATGGGTCAAAATTTAATTTTACATATTTCTACAACATACTTTGTCTTTTTAGAGTCGCCCGGCCTATTCCAACTCCAACTAGTATCATCAACGGGACGTCACGTATGTGATTCCGGTGCCTTTGTATTATTTGACGAAATACAATGAAACTTTCTTACGTTTGTATCAAGCACCGATAGCTGTGATCAAGCTTTAATAAGACCTAATTACGCTTTGGGAAGCACTGATATAGCCTTAAGGGGAAAAGTAGTGTTTTTTGAGCTCATTTGCTCCATATAAATGAGGATTAGAAGATTTCTGGTGATTCTCTTTTTTTCCTCTCATTTGCAGTTATTCTTCACGTGTTGAAGCTTGTTTGGTTTTGCTGTATCTCCGGTTTCTTTTATCGGAAGTTTATCAGATATATTATGCTTCCATGGTGGCATGTCCCATGGTGTGAATCTAATTTTCATTTCAACATTAATAAAAACAAAACTATTCCATAACAAACAAAAAACTTAAGAGTTGTCTGAACAATTTAGAACTCTAGCCGGTGGCAGCTATATATGCATCAGTGACGGGGCGAGAACAAAGGTGAATGGTGGTCAAATGGTAACTCGATGATTAGCGATGACTGATGAGGTAGTCTAAATTCTACGTGTTGTTATTTATATGATGTCGATTAAGATTGATCGTTTTAATTTTGAGGTAGAGTTCATCATGCTAATAGCTAATTTGGAACTTATTTCACAAATAACAATGAATATCTCTTCAAAAAAAAAATATTGAATATCTCTTCAAAAAAAAAATGAATACAGAACTTGTGCCGACAGCGGTAGCAAAAAATGTTTATTGATTTTGGGTGTGATTTACCTTAAATTTTCTAAAGATACATTCACATTTAAGTCTAATTAAAGTTAATCAAATGAATGATAAAAATGTGCCCTTAAGTCCTGCTATTCCGAACTTGGCAAGCAATGCAAATTAACTCAGATATTTGATCTAGATGTTTATTTAAACTCGTGTATTTTATTTTATTAAATCTACCCAACTCATTTTACAAATCTAGAACCAAACACTCTTTTATTAAACTCTAAGAAAAAGTAATATTGATTGATAGTAATTCAAAATGGTATCAACTTTTTTATCACATGAAAAATCAAATCCATTTTTACAACAAAATAAAAAACTTTTCCCTACACTTTGTTGTTGCGTCATCCACAAAAAAAAACTATATACTAATATATATATTAATAATTGAAGAAAGACAACACGCAAAGTGAACACAACGGTACAATTCTTACGCGACAAAGATTATAAAGTAAGATTTATATTTTTTTAATTCAACTTTGGGTTATAGAAATAGTCATATTTGATGTCTCTTTTTTAAACTTTATCTTATTCGAGAAGCTTTTGTAGGTCTTTTGGTGAACGATGAAATTGACCCCACATGGCAACGCAATTTTCCCTCATTTGAAAAAAAATATATATGATAAAATTTACAGTATATTACATTAACATCAACATAATTGAGACACATAATTGGACCTAGTCCTCATATTTGATTGAGGAAGAAAAAATCAATAAACTAGAAAAAAGCTACAGATTTGGTCCCAGTTTTTAGCAAGTTATTGACGTGTTTTCTTCGTAAATTTTCCTATTTTGATGTGTCCCAACCTGAGAATTCTCACGGTATAATATAGATTTTCCAAAAACCAAAGTCGTGATTGCTTCATATAAACTTTTTGACGGGTGTCGTAACAATAATATAGCATAAACATGTTTAAGTGCTCTTATCGAGAATATGATGGATACGACACAAAACACCCCTGATTAAGGTGACAAGATGTAAAAATTATATGAACCTTTCAAGGTAAGTATGACTTTATGTCCTTTTAATAAAAATGGAATAATCAACGTTGTAATTGTATTGTTTGCTAAAGTCAAAATATATCTATTGCTGAAATAAACGAGCTATCCATCACAAAATTAATTCAACACAAACTTGCTTAGACTTTATAACCCTAAAATGGTTGTCTTTTTTTAATGGCTAATAGACACGTGGCGACATTTTAAATTTTCTTAATTTAACAATATCTATGTATCAAACTAGTATTAATATGGTTTATAAATAAAAGTCATTATTGGAAATATGACAACGTGTTAGTTTAATAAACCCAAATAGATGTTAAAGGCAGCGAAATACCGAATCATATTTACTGAGATCAATTATAATTCATGAGTAAAAAAACAAACAAATAGGAGCATGAGGTAAGCGTTATAACGTGAAGAGTTTTCACAAAACTTTATGGTAAATAAATTAACTTTCATAAAAACAAACACACGCGATGACAACATATATCACCATTTTATCTCGTGATTAAATGCTAAATGACGTATTTAGCATACTTTTTTAGTCAAAAAATTATTTTTAAAAAACAAAAAAAAAATATTAGTAAAAAGATGCAATGTACTGTTTGACACAACCTTAAATTTTTTACTTATAACGAAAAAATCCCCATATTTCTATCTTCTTTAGTTTTGAGCTACTTTAGCTTTTTTACCCAAAAAGTATTTTTTGAAATAAAAAAAAATTAAAAAAAAAGGCATAATCCAATCATTCATAAATTTTTTTAATCAAAAATATATAAAAAAAATTTGTTGCCAAGAAGACACATGAAATCTCAATATCTTTTGTTGACTTATATCACGCGAAATAATACAGTTAATGTACTATACTAACAGTGTTTAACGATTTATATACCAAACTATCAATTTTAACAATTGAGGTATCAAAATACGAAATTTGTCATAATTGAGGACATAACATTAAGCAAAATCATAAAATTGTACTCACATTCTCTTGGATATCAAATAGTGAGTTTAACTCTATCAACATTTGTTCAAAATAGATCCTCAAATAATAGACATAATGAGTGCAATTTCATCGATTTATACTGTTAGTCCTTTAATTGGACGAAATTTTATATTTTGATAAATTAATTATTAAAATTAGTAGTACAGTAAATAAATCGTTAACTATTGATAGTACAGTACGTAAACCTAGCTATACCATGTTTTTTAAATTGAATAAACAATTATACATTAACCAAATAGATGTTTGGTGGAAACTATACGTATTATCTAAGAAATAAAACATTAAAAAAACATTCTCCAAACAAAAGATGGAATTTCATAGAAACCCAACAACTAAAATTTCATGATTTTACAAAAAAGATTTGATTTTTATGAGTTTTCTTTGTCACATTTGTCAAACCCTTTGTGGGTTTATTATAAAACCTCAATAACATCAAATACCCACGTCTCTTCTCTCATTGACTTTGAAATTTCTTCACAAAAAAAAGTTAGATTTTTTGGATCTTTAAATCTATTTCTTTGAGAAATATATTTTTTGGGTTCAATTGATATATCTTTAGATTGAAAGTGAAAAAGGGTATTGATCACTTTTTTCTGATAATCTGCAGATTCTTCATCAAGGTGAGTCATTCATACAGTAAATTTCATTACTTTTTAATTATTTAATATGGAAATCACATGTTTATTGAGCTGGAAGAATATTTATTGCTTTTTATCTTAGATATATATATATATATATACATACTGTAGCTGATGAGCTAAATAAGAGCTTTTTGATGAATTGTCAAAGCAGTTCATTTTGTTTGTTGTTTGGAATTAACACATTTAGGAAAATAGCATTATGGCAGGTGGGCTTATTTATACATTTATTTTATTTTATTTTCTATTTAGTGTGCATTGATTTTTGTCTGAATTGCTGAATGCACAGTTGCGTTTCCATTTTTGTTTATGAATTGTATAGTGGTCTTAGTTTTGATGTCTACTAGTAGATGATAAGAATTTTTAACTACATCTACATTTCAAGGAAACCCCTTTTTGGGGGGTGAGTTGAGGAAACCTCTTTTCAATTTATTGCTTTGTTTTTAGCATGTTTAGTTCTGAAAAAAAATGTTGCAAAGTTCCCGATCAAGAGTACGGTGAAGCTTTGATGATCATGGAGAGTTTTACCTTAATCCGAGCTTCTACATTGTATCTTGCTATTTCGTTTTTAAAACATGGTTCTTTTTTGTTTTTACGGTGTTATAGTTTTCTTTATGATAAGTAGAAGATTGGCTTACATTAGAATTTCTTCAGAAACCATTTTCTTTTGAATAGCTGTTTTGGCATATGGTTATTTATTGTACAGTGGTCTTAGTTTTGATGTTTACTAGTAGATGATTAGAACTTTGACCTACATTTACATTTAAGGAAACACCTTTTTTGGGGGTGAGTTGAGGAAACCTCTTTTCAATTTTAAGTGCTTTCTTTCTGGCATGTTTAATTTTAAAAAAGAATTGTTGCAAAAGATCCTAATCAAGAGTACGGTGAAGCTTTGATGATCATGGATACTTTTATATTAATCCGAGCTGCTTTGATGATCATGGAGACTTTTACATTAATCCGAACTTGTACATTGTATCTCGCTATATCTTTTTAAAAATTGGTTCTTTTTTGTGTACGGCCACAAGTTTATCTATATGATAGAAGGTTAGAATATTGGCTTACATTAAGATTTCTTCAGAAACCCTTTTCTTTTCCATATCTGTTTTAGCATATGGTTAATCTTGAGTAAAAATTGGCTGCAAAAAGATTCGTATTTGAGGGTACATTAAATTTTTGATAATCATGGAAACTTAATGAATTATAACTTATCTCATGCTTCTACATTGTCTCTCGATAGTTCTCCTTTTCTCCAAAATGCTTTCCATTGCGTGTTTGTTGATTGCATATTTGTTACATCTCTTGGTAACATAAATATTATGCAGGTAAAAATGTTCTCAATGTACAGATAACATTAGCAATTATGGGTTGGCTTAAGAAAATTTTCAAAGGTTCGAATCATGGAGTTGCTGAAGGGCGATATCGGTGGAATGAAAGACACGATGAACACGTAAACACAAGTGAAAATGAACTTTCTAGTCCAGGGGTATATTATTCTTCTCTGACCATTTCTCTGGATAAGTTAGCCTTAAGTTTTTGTTTGGTTAAGTCAACTTAGCATACTTTACCTGGAATTGTAGGAACCATGGTCTGAGGTTGAAGATATAGATCATGCAATTGCGCTATCACTGGCAGAAGAAGAATATAAAAGGAAAGGTTTTGTTGGTGAGTAGTTACATATAGGTTGTTGTGGATTGAACACCCACAAGGTTTTATCACTATGTGAACATTTACTTATTTCTCTTACGTCTCAGCAGAAAATGAATCCCAACTGAATGAAGATGAACAACTTGCAAAAGCTTTACAAGAAAGCTTGAATATAGATTCTCCTCCAAGCCATGTAAATCGGAATGGGATTACAAATATGAGTGGAAATGGAAATATTTATCACCCTATACCTTTTCCTTATTCTACAGGGTTCAGGTACATTATTTTGACACACATTTTTTGCATCCTTTGTTAATCAAAGCATGTTAGCTCTGTCATACTTTCACTTGTACACTGAGGTATGTTAAGGGTAAAACTGTGGTGTTCATTTATCATTCATGTCGGAGTAATGTTATGTAGAGCTTGATAAGATTATCCGTGACTGTAAGGCAATAGGATCGCCCTCAAGTAGTGGAAATTTGAACACAGTTGTTTGAAAGTCATTTCCACATATATATTTTTTTGCAATAATAGCCACTCAGAATTATGTTTCTGACACTGGGAATTTTGAACTTCATTTACACGTATGGTTTTCATATGAAAATAACTTGTGCATATACTGTCCATGATGGGAAACCAAGCCATAAATGTAATCAAACGGTTGCATTTTGATAATGTTCAAGATTCTGCAGTCAATTTTCTGATTTTAAAAATATGGTTTCTTCATTCTGTTAGGATATGTGCTGGTTGTAACTCTGAGATTGGTCACGGAAGATTTTTGAATTGTATGGGTGCAATTTGGCATCCTGAATGTTTTAGATGCCACGCTTGCCACCAACCTATCTGTGATTACGAGGTAAAACATTTTTCTTAATAAGCTGGTAAAAGTCTTTGATTTTCTCTATGTACTCTTATTGCAGACTGATATGAATTAGATGATGTTTAACATTGAATTCTCTTATATTGTTTGCCATGTAGTTTTCGATGTCAGGAAACTATCCTTATCACAAAACTTGCTACAAAGAGCACTATCATCCCAAATGTGACGTTTGTAAACATTTTGTAAGTATGGAAGAGTAAAATTTTGAAAGCTTTTTTAACCTTTAACTAAAATGGTGTATCATATTTAAGTAATCATATTTAACATTCTTTTGCTATTTTCAGATTCCTACAAACGCTACTGGCCTTATCGAATATAGGGCGCATCCTTTTTGGGTCCAAAAATACTGCCCCATACATGAGCATGATGGGACCCCTCGTTGCTGTAGTTGTGAACGAATGGAGGTGGGTTCAGTATTTTGTGTTAAATTAAAATCTCTTCTGGTTTGAAAAACCCTTTGTAACTCTTGTTTTCAATTATAATCGATAGAATCACCTAATGCGATATATAAAAGATAATAAAGTTGAAAATGCTATAAGAAATGAAATGTCACAATATTTTTTTTCTACATGTCAAAGTTATGGAATCCTTTTTATTACACTTAATCAGTGTTCAAGTGATTTTAAAGTATATCTCAATTCAGGATCACCACAAAGTTGAGATTATAAGAAATAATGTATTGATCAAAATTCAATATCGTGTTTATACGTGCAATCTTTTCCTCCCAAACTGTGTTTGGTTTCAGCTTTTAAGCTCTATTAATTTGCTTGTTTTGCTTAAAGCTAGACTATAATTAGTTAAACAGCTAAAAAGCTGGACTTTTCTGGCTTTTATATACCTAAATAGTTCAGCTTATTTGCTTAATAGCTGTAACATGACTAGCCTTAGGTGTGATAAAAAAGAACTCTATAAAAAAATGACTTGTAACATGCAGCCAAGAGAAACGAAATATGTAGCTCTTGAAGATGGTCGAAAACTCTGCCTCGAGTGCTTAGACTCTGCAATAATGGATACTAATGAGTGTCAACCCCTTTATCGAGAAATACAAGAATTTTACAAAAGCTTAAATATGGAAGTTGAACAACAAGTTCCTTTGCTCTTGGTAGAGAGACAAGCTCTTAATGTTGCAATGGATGGGGAAAAGAGTGTAAGACAATTTTCCTATTTCCTTTCTTTATTGATAATACACACACACACACAAACACTCATTGACGTTTTTGTTGTATTCGGCAGGGACATCATCACATGCCCGAGACTAGAGGGTTATGCCTGTCCGAGGGACAAACTGTTAGCACCGTAAGTTTTATTTTATTCTTTTCTGTCATTATACTTTTCATGTGGAGATTATTGAATATTGATATATATGTTAACTGGATAATGTTTTATGTTTGGGTAGATTTTGAGGCGACCGAGAATTGGAGCTGGGAACAAAGTGACAAGTATGGTAACGGAGCCTTATACACTGATTCGTCGCTGTGAGGTTACCGCAATTTTGATCTTATATGGTCTTCCCAGGTGCGATTTAGAATATTTATCCAGCATTTAGTCAAGAGAGTATATATTATCTCACTTTTGTCATAGTTAGTACTACTTAGTTGTATATGGTCTCCATTGATAGAACACGACTTTCACAGTACTGCCCATTTTCCAGTTTATATGAACTAATAGAAAGAAAGGATAGTTTCTTGAATTGTTCCTGAATCAGCCAAGCAATTTTACCAAACCGTATTCCTCTATTTTGTACACTCTGCTAATGTTTTTTCTCTTCTTCAAAAACAAATTGTGTTTATTCAGGTTGCTGACAGGTTCTATCCTAGCTCATGAAATGATGCACGCGTGGCTTCGCCTTCAAGGTGTGTTTGGATATCAAAATTTTCTATTGCGAATTCTCTGTGAAAAAGATTTGTATCTTATAGGAAATATATCTCGTCTTAAGAAGAATTCTCATAAGATTTGTATAATTTTAAAACAAATTAACTGATTAGTTGACCATTAAGGAGGAATGGGTGCATCCATCCTAAGAGTTTTAGCTTTCGTAGACCAGAAAATCTTAAATCGTATTCTCCATGTAAAAACATAGGGACTTTTTAACTGCAGTCTTGGAACAAATAAGCTGAATTTTTTGAGTTTAAGGACAGATGAATGCATCCGGCCTAAAACTTCAACCTTTCTCAGACCAGAAAACCATACAAGATCAATCTTTTAGTCGCATGAAAAAATTGGTTGCAAAGCCTATGCAAAAAAATTAGTTCAAGCTTATAAGCTGGAACCAAGCAAGCCTCTAAATTTTTAAGTTACATTTGTGGAAGCACTAATGCCTTTTCCTCATTAAAGGTTATCGAACCCTAAGCCAAGACGTCGAAGAAGGTATTTGCCAAGTGCTAGCTCATTTATGGTTACAGTCCCAGATTATGCCTGTACATAATTATAATATTGCGTCCACGTCGTCGTCTACTGTTACGAGATCATCCAAACACGGTACTACATCTCCTTTTGAAATGAAACTTGGTGAATTTTTTAAGCATCAAATCGAAGCGGATATATCTCCTGTATATGGAAACGGATTTAGAGCTGGTAACCAAGCTGTATTAAAATACGGTCTTCCAAGGACACTTGAGCATATTAGGATGACTGGAAATTTCCCGTTTTAATTTTTTTTGGGGGGGGGGGAGGGGCTTGATTTATTGGGTTTCGCCTTATTTTTAGAATTTAGGCTGAAACTATAGTAATTCGTTATTGGTGGGGGGGTAATTGAGTAGTCTTGGTTTTGTAACCAGTAGAGATGAATATGTACGTTTTGAAGAAAGTTAATAGAATTGTTGATCATTTCTTGTAATTATGTTTTCCTTTTGATCATTAGAAAAGAGACTTCAAGGTATTTCTATTGATTTCACAATACAAAATCGGCACTATGTATATATTGATACTTGCATATTAATAAAATGTCAAATACGATATCTAGACATCATTTTTTTTTTCTATTTGTTGTAACGCTACTATTCCAAACTAAATTTTAGTCCGAGTTGTATTTTTTCTAGTTTTATACTTGTCTCGCTGTAAACATCTGCTTTTCTCAATGTTGGCGACTTAAAAGTTGGCGACTTAAAAGTTGGACGGCATTTTGGTCAGTGTGAAGCTGGAGATTTACTGTTTTTGTTTTTTGGACCCAAAGCTAGAAAGGTTTATCGAGAAGAACTTAGCCGCCCTTAATCAACTAAAATTAAATCCAACTTATTTGCATAAAAGCTACAACCAAACAATCATAATGCATCAAATCGATGCCAACAAATTATATAACTTCAATATGAAAGGATATACATCAGTAATGTTGCTTCTATTTCAAAACGAAAACTTTTAGTCTGCATAATCTTCTATAGAAGACATGTTTTCGCTAAAAGAATAATTTTTCAAATACTCAATTTGGATATTGGACAAAGCCGATGCCACCTCACCCATGCTCGGCCTGCTACTTGGGTCATGCCTTAAACACATCAAGCTCAGCTTAACCATACTCAAAATAAATCCCGACTGTCCATTTTGCGACATACATGGATCGATCAAATTCCCAACACCTTCGACACCTTCTTTCTCTACAGTCGAACTGATTAATTCCGAAAGCATCACCTCACGCCCCTCTTGTTTGTATGCAGCTTGTTTACCAGTAATGATTTCCAATAATACGACCCCATAAGCATACACATCGATGCTAGTACTTATTTGTCCTTTGATATACTCGGGTGCTATATACCCTCTCGTCCCCGAAACTAGAGTTGTGGAAAATCTAACAGCATTATTTTTACCCTTTTCTGCCGCTCTCGCTAGGCTAAAGTTTGCTATTTTTCCTCTTAAGTTTCTGTCAAGTAGAATATTTTGACTCGTTATATCCTTGTGGACGTAGGCGGGCTTGGCGAAATTGTGGAGATAGTGAAGACCATTAGCGATATCGATCCCGATTTGAATCCTCTTGTTCCATACATCCATATTGGTCGAGATCTTAGTATCAAGCCACTGTCGTAGTGATCCATTTTCCATGTACTCGTATACGAGATAGAAATAGTTACCGTGTTGGCAAACGCCTCGAAGCTTTACAATATTAAAATGGTAAATTTTATTCAATATACCCACTTCCTTCGATACGTTGGCACCTAGCTTTTTTACAGCAAGGGTTTCCCCGTCAAAAAAACCCTTATAGACTAAACCACCCTCTATCCTATTTTCGGAGCTGAAATCGTCTGTCGCATTTTCTAAGTCGTCAATTTCGAAAATTCGAATATGATCCATGGTGGCGATTTCTTCACGGAGGTCAATTGATATTGCCTCTTTTCGTTTTCCCTCCTTGATTTGCCACAAAACTCCTCTACTTGGTTTTTTCTTGAAAAAGAAACAAAATGCGAGAAAAACCAAACCGACAATAATCAAAACTAGCAAAATCGAACCTGTGACAATTATCACCAATTTTGTTTTCGATTTTCTCCCCCTAGTCGCCGTAGGAGGTGGATCTAGGGTGTGTATGATGTTTGAAATTATGGGTATGTGTGTCAAAGGAATTAGAATTGTCGTAAAGGGGAAAAGCAACGGATTTTCCGTTAATCCATTCGCCTTTTTGATATTCTTTGTATTTGCACCAAGTCTCAACGCTAAATCCGTTATATTGTCTTTCCAAAATAAGGAGTAAGTCATTAAAAATTTAATATTTTTATTTACTTGTTGCTCAGTAGGACAAGCACAACGAAGAGGGACATCTATTCTGAAACCAGGCTTCAAATCAAACTCACCGTATTTGTTTGCCCTTTCAAGAGAACCGCATGTTGAGAGCCCTTGGTACGTATTATTAGCGATAGTGAAATAACTATCATGTATGCTAGAGGTGAAATAAGTTGCATTGGCTTGGTAATACTTGCCTGAACACGCGCACTGTATCGGGACTATAACTTCTTGTCCGGTTGGGAAAACCGCGAGAGTCGTGACGTTGTTGTAACGGGCTAAACGTGACGGGTTTGTGGATGTGAGGGCTGAAATTGAAGCGATTGTATTGTAGGGGGGCATAGAGGTGAATATTAGAAATGTTGAGCAAGAGGTATTTTGGCCGTTACAAGTGTAGAGAATTGCTGATGAAGGTCCTGTAGTATCATTAGTATTACAATTCAGCACCGAGTTTCCTGAGTAGTTTTGTTGGGCATTAATTGATGAGATGAGAAAGCTCATTACCAAGAATTTCAAGATAATTTGTTCCATAATGTGTGTGTGAAAGAGAGAGAGAAAGAGATGTTAAAATGAGGTAAATATTACTAGTACTAAAGAAATTACTTAAAAGTAGTTATGAATTGTTTAAGTTATCAAAATATTAGAAAAAAGTTTGTATGTGCTAGAAAACGATGGCTTAGCAACTCCTTAGTAAAGACACCGAAAAATTTAAATGGGAGATGCTAATATTTTATATAAAGTTCTTAATATTGTATATAAGTTTGTTTTAAAGTAAAAGAGAAGTTGTAACACTAATTTTTGAAGAGTTTAATTGAAATATATAGAAAAAAGCTTATTTTTCCGTCAACTTTTATCACAATGGGGATGCCCCCCGGTTGACTCTATCTAGTTCCTTCATGCCTTCAACCTTCTATCATACGTATCAACGAGATGAACTAATAATCGATCATTGTAAATGGCATAAAAGGAGCCTATACTAGCTTCGATTTCACAGAGTAATTTGACATCGGTTACTTATATTTTCTGTTTGTAAAGTATCCTTTGACATTCGTCGCAAAACCATCAATGGTCTTCTGTTTAATTGATAAGTAACAGAGAATTAGACAATGGTTGCTAATCGACTCCTCACTAGACGTTAACTAACTAAGGACAAGAGAGAATACTTTTAAACTCCACTTGGTGGTATTCTGGTGTATTTTTGTGATGATTCGTTTTAGTTAATTTGATCACCTTTTAACATCACTAATATTTCCTATCAGAGTAAACCAAACTTTATTAATGAGAAATAAACAATAGTAACAACAAAGAAACTATAAAAACATCTCAGTCTACTGCACAAACTACAAGCGATAGAGTGCCAAAAGTGGCTCCGTTCAAAATTGACTCGTTTATCAGATAAGTCCTGAAATTTCTGTTCATATTCAATTTACTAAACAAATTACGAAACAAACCGAAAACAAGATTTTTTTTAGGAAATGGCTAGTTTTTTTTTTTTGTTGTCAACGGCTTATAATTTCAATTTAAACACTATTTCTGAATTTTCAGTGGTTGTTAAGTTTAAAAACTAACTCACAAAACACTTGCACAATCTCAGAAAACATTTTATTTAAATATCTTTTGTTCAATGTTGATCTGGAAATCTATAAGGACTTGGTAAAAACACGTAACGAACTCATATTATATATTGATGTCAAGTGTGATTTGTGTGAGATATTACATATGAGCCGTTAGTAATGGAATTACAAGTTTCATGACAAGGAAAAAGTATTAAAAATTCAAAACCATAAACTATAAGAGCAAGTTTACCAAATATTAGTGCTTGTATAGTGTTGGATCCCGTGTAATCCAATAGTAAGTTAGTAACTACGTACTATCTTAGAATTGAACTGTCATTCTAACGATACAAATTAGGTGCAATTCCCAAAAACAATAATTATATAGTACGTAATTATAATAAACAATAATTATTATCATGACAATCATCTAAGTTAATTTCCACATTCCAACTTTCTTTTATCGTGTAAAGTATGTTTTTAGATCCAAATTATGTTATTCGATGTTAGTTCTAAGAAACAAGATTTACCTTGATCAACTTTATGCTAAATCAATGTAGGAAAAAGTGAAAATTTTCAGCTACGTGATCCATAGAACAAGAACTTTTTTGCTAAGATAGTAAAATGTAATCGGCATAATAATTAAGACTTTTGCTTGCTTTCTCTTCATAGAACCGTTGACGTTGTAACGAATAAACTAGTCGGAATATACCTTATTACTTATTCTTTAACAAATACAAGAAGCCTTGAAAAGAAACAAAATCACAACAAATTTTAGAAAATAAAATAAAGTCTTAGCTAGGTCATGAAACGCGTAACTTGTTGGCAAATGGATTAATTTGTTGTTTTGTTGAATATTTTTGGATCATATGTACTTACTCCCATATAATTCAGGAGCTTTAATTATTATAAAATTTCCTAAACTTGATTGGTTAGAAGGGAACAACTATATAAATTATATATCTAACATCAACGGACATGGTTTATTGGCAAGAACTTATAGAATCCATAGTTTGGTCTCATAATTAATTAAAATTTGAGACTGCTACTCACCCTTAACACCCTTATTAAATTATGAAATCATGACTAAAACCCACGTACGTTCTTTATAACTATATACGGTTTTTAAACAAAAATTCTGTTGAGCAAGGTATGTAAGTGTTAGTAAATCATACCAAAATCTTAACCAACATCGCGTCACGCCGATATTATGATGAATAACTAGGTTGCTAAAACATGCATATACTCGAGCGTATAATCTTTGGCAAAGTATAATTGTTTTGCTAATAATACGGTGTTAGAAGAGAAAAATGAGCTGAAATATTTTCTTGAAATAACCTGTACGTACTAATGCAAAAAAAAAAAAAAAACTAAACTTTTTATTAATCAATGATTAACCATTTTCTTATCAAGTACTGTTCGATAAGGGTGAAAATAACATTACTTTTTATTTAAAGTTAAAAACTAAACTTTATATATACGGTATTCTGACAAGGCGTTAAATATTTTTTTTGACAATTTCTTCCAAAATTATATATTGTTAGTGCAATGACATATCATAATTTTGTATGTGCTGATAATATATAAGTATAAGTAATACTTAAAAAATTAGCATATGCAAGTGATTATAAAAGACATTTTACACCAACTTATCATATTGACACGTAACACACATCTTAAAAAAAATAAATAAATAATAATTAGAGTAGTGGTGAGTGCAAACAAATTTATAAAAGAATTTTTGTTGGTTTGTATTTTAATTGAAGTGAGTATACTGAAATTGTGTAATATATATTTAATTGTTCGTATATATCTATTATTTAATATATGTTTAGTTTTTTCAGCTTTTTTTATATATATTTTTACCTTCGTATCATAATATTTTTACTTGTTATATTTTGATTTTTAAAATTTTAAATTTGTATCTTTTTTGTTTCTATTTTATTTATTTTTAGTCAATTTTGAAATACTGAAACTTTCGACACATGACTGAACGTGACATTAGTGTTGTGGTTTTTTTTGGGAGTTTGAAAATAAAGTCAAAATTGAGCGAAAAGAAAAAAAATAGAAATCAAATACATTTTAATCAAGAAACAAAAGTAAAAAAATGAAGAAAATATGGTAAAAAAATGTAAAAAAAATCCGAATTTTCCGTGTTTATACTTTGAAAAATACTATGCGCATTTATTAATTTTGATAACCACACACATTTCAATACATTTCAATACTGGTTCCGCACTTGTTTATGATAACTCGGGTTATATTTGATAGCTAGATCTCGTGATTCCTTTTTAGAATTTGCAGGAAACTTAGCCGATTAAAGTGGCTTACAAGTATGTTAGATTCAATATGTTTATGGATAATATTGTTCAAACTCCACAATGTGTATTTTGAATTAAAGACTTAACTATCTTTTGAGTTAATTAACCATTGGCTTTGTTGGTGGATTATTCCTCTAAATGTCTAAAATTGTCTACATATGAGGATAGCTTCTTTCAAACCCAAGTAATTAATTTTGTTTTCAAAGGAATTGAGTTCTTCAAATGAAGATTTTATGCCTTTCCCATATCAGTTAGTTGTCACTTGAACAAGTCTTTACTATATAGATTAAGTGGCGGAGCTAGGATCCCGGAATGAGGTGCTGAAATTCCAACGACATATATAAGACTATTAATTAATCCACTATTTAAAAAGATATATCGAAAATTTATTGGTATCCATTTTTAATAATATGGGGTGACTGTAGCCACTGTAATCGCTCACAATGACCAGATTAAACAGTTTTTATTTGTTGGGTGTACATTAAAAATAGAAAATTTATATTTTTGAAAGCTTCTTAGACCCCTCATCTTTAAACCATGCATGATTGCCAATTATGTGTTTTGAACGACCACATGACAAAACATTTAACTTCTTTATGATTCAAATAATATCTGTCGATTTGTATAATGTACCTAGACTTATTGTGCTGTTGTATTCAAACTTTAAATGGGTTCAAAATGTAAAATACATCCAATAAGTGACAACAAAGGTGAAGCAGAAACACATGAAATTGAGTGAAATTCAGAGCTTGTCATTCAAATTTAGAAATCTAACATTACAACTCGTCTTTAGGGAACATTCAAATACATTGAATCTAGTCACATTTACTGTGAAAATGCGCATGAGTCCAAATCTTCTACTTACTATTTTCTATCAATTTTCGTACCCCTGTTTATTTTCACTCAAATTTTAAATTTTTACAACTTATTTCGTAAATTTATAAGCTTTTATAGTATATTGTATTCAAAATTTAAAACATTTGGACATGATATTGTTTTAGACAAATTTTCTAACATTTAATGTTTAATTTACACTAATTTATATATTTATTCCAAATTAAATTGCGTACGGATTTTCTTTTAAAAATAATTATTGGAATGTATTGTTACATGTTTTATAGTAATTGTAAAAAAAAATTCAAGTTTTTTAGAATTCTTTTTTGGATAAAATAAGCAAGGTGCATGTAATTTTTTTTAGAATTATTGAGATGTTCATCTTGTAAGACTTGGTACATTCTTCTTTTTCTTTTGTTGCACATAGGAAATAGAAAAAAAGATGGAATTAATAAGTAATACCTTTTCTTAGTTTGACAAAAAAAAAAAAAAAGAGTATTTTTCTGTGTACTGATAAGCTATTCAATTGTTGAGCTTAGTTTTATATATATGGAAAAACCATCATACTTAAATTTCATTCCCCTTCCGATCCCTAGCTAGTAGCGTAACTACCGAAAATGTATGATTAAGATCGCGACGAGTATATCATGCATGTGTGTTTTATGTGAATGAATTACTAATTTTGTTTGCGTACATTGAACCTAGTCATATGGCGAGCCTAGTCGTGAGCTCCTCTCGTTTAAAGAGGATTTACGACCCCACATCGTATCGAAATTAAATTTATTTATATTACCAAATTGAACTAGGTACTTATAATTTGTTCCTGATTAGCAGTAAGTACAAAAAATAAAATAGTTTCATCCCTAACACCTCCTTCCGCCCGTACCGGTATCACCCGACTTTGAGTAATTATTAAAATAGTGGATCAATGAAAGAAACTTTTTAGAATTTTAATTTTATTCGATTTTAGGGTAACCTCATAATGGTTTCGATTTCATGAATATGTTTCGATTTCATGAAAGAAACTTTTTTTTGGATTTTATTTTCCTTTTCTTTGTTCCGAGTTTTTTACGACGTTTTTTTAATGGTGTATTTACCGTTTTCGTTTCCGGAATTTTTTTTCATGATCTTGTGGTTATAGCAAACGCTTTTATTTAAATTTTAAATTGTTATTTTATTTCTTGAATTTATGGCTTATATTACACGCTTTTTACTGTTTTTCGTTTTCGCTTTTTTTGCACGATTTTGTGGCATATATCACACATTTTTAATGATATTTTACATTGTCTTTTTAATTTTTTAATTTTTGGCTTATAGTATAGGGATTTTACCATTTTTCGTTTCTGTATTTGTTTTTCATGATTTTGTGGCATATAGCACACACATTTATTGATATTTTGAATTGTGATTTTATTTTTTGGATTTAAGACATATAGTTAGGGGTGGGTTCGGTACGGTACCGACTTTTTTGACCATATACCAATACCGAACCGAACTTGTTCGGTTTGAAAAAAATTATACCATAACCGAACCGAAAAAGTCGGTATACCGACTTTTTCGGTTGGTACGGTTCGGTTTTCCGTTTTATACCGAAACATTATTATTATTAAAAGATAATTCTTGATAACAATAAAATAGCAAAAAAATTTGTAAAAAGTAAAATGTGTACAACTATTCTTATATTTGCTACATTTATTGTGAATTTGATTAAAATAGTAAACACTTATAAAATAAGAATTCTTTTAAAATATTAGACAAGAAAATGAAAAAACACGAAATTATTGTATTTGACTTCGTAAATAAGAAAGTAAGTCGTAAGAAAAATTAAAATAAACTATAAGACAATTTATTTGTAAGTTATAACTATGTGTACATTTCTATATATTTTATAATTTTAATGTTTGGTTCGGTTCGGTATTGTACCAAACATACAAAATGGATACCGAAACCGAACCGACTTTTAAAGTTTGGTTCGGTTGTACCGTACCGAAAAGTCGGTATACCGAACTTTCGGTACCAACTTGTTTGGTTCGGTTCGAAAATCGGTCGGTTGGTACAAATCGGTACAAAAAGTCCACCCCTACATATAGTACACCGTATTTACCCTTTTTTTTTTTGCCTGTTATTGAGATTTTACAATTTCCTTTTTCTTTATTGTATTTATTGTCTATAGTATATTATTTTTACCATTTTCTTTTCCGCACTTTTTGTATTATTTTGTGACCATAGAACACGTTTTTTTATAGATATTATATTGTTATTTTAATTTTTATATTTATGACTAATAATAAACAATTTTTACCATTTTTTGTTTTTCTTTTTTTTTACATAATTTTGTGGCCTATATAGCACACGCCTTTTTATTTATTAGCACACAGGCTTTGCATGCACCATATTAACTAAGTTTAATTTTAACACTTTGCTTTTCCAAAAGCTTATTAATTGGCATCCACAAAAAAGTTTTTACTTCAAAGTAACAAACCTCTAAAAAAAATTATATTTCTAGTAATTAGCCGCCACTTACGAAACAAGCTCAACAAATAATCTTGTAACCTAATTTTTTAATTCATATATTTTGATTATATCATACTATATATATATAAGGCAACGCAAGAAAAAATAAGCCTATCAAATTTTGATTATTTTTTTCAAAAATGTCTCGATTTTTTTTTTATTAATTAATTATTTGCATTTATTCAATTCAAAATATAAAAATCACACAAAAATCATGATATTTTCAAAACAATTATAATAATATATCAAACAAAATCGTTTTACGTGTATTTTGTATAAGAAGAACATTATATTACTTATGATTTTCAATTTAATATATTTATTCAATCAATATATATACTTTTTAAGAATTTATTTATCCGAATCATATATATAGCACACGTCGCATACATAATATGTTGATAACGATTACTTAGTAATATAATATTATAATTTCCATGATTTTGTTTGTTTGTTTACATAAACAAATTGTACGGTTTAAAAAAAAAAGAGGTAGATACATCATAACTATATATTCACTAAAAGCCAACACCAAAGGGGCCCATGTTTGAAATCTTACGTGCAAAATAAATGGTTCATCACAACCGTTCAACCACCGCTATTAAATTCGTAGTTGTTAAAGACATATATGCTACATTTCGATCCCGTATATTTTGTCTTTTATTTTCATTTAGGTGATAAGTGTACACACGATTTCGAGACTCCACAAATGATAAGGTTCTAACGTCATTTACAATGCAATTTTTATTATTGGTGTGAACCGTCACTGCAAAATAATGTTTGATTTAGTAAGAATCAAAAGCTGTTACAAACTTGTCGGTAATTTAAAAAACTGTCACAAATCTGTCACAAATTGACTAAACTGTCACAAAACCGTCACTAATAAGCTCGTAACAAAAAATACCGTCACTAATCCCGTCGCTATTTGAGTATTTTTTTGTAGTGTGTTTGGGAATGTTTGATTTTGAATTTTTGATGGTATATTTCAATAACGAGTGCTTACAGACATGGTTATATTAGAGATTAAATATTAGACTATTAGTATTACAAATCTAAGTTGTAACACGTATTTGTTGATATTCACTGTTAACCACTAACAATAATTATTACTTACAACATCACCAAAAGTCTTTTATAATTTGAAAACATTAGGATTCAATATGATATAAATCGTCGTTGATTTTTTGGAAATGTGTTCTATTATATTACTCGAGCAACATTAGACTAATGTGACATTGTTTAGCATTTCTCATTTTCTACATTTAATCATTAGAAGAAGAAAAAAACTAATTGGTTTCGATATATTTATTTTTTACGAAAAAACGTGGCTGATTTGTAAATTAAAAGGCTATAAGTCTATAACCGAATCAACTCATAACTATTGTCGACTGATATGGAACAAGTTAATGAATACGTACATGACTATTTTACATAAACAATAATCCTTATAGACGGCATTTTCGGCTCTTAAGATGTTATTAATATATACAAGGAATGAAGTTGTTAGTTATCTTAGGTTGGTACTTGGTCGGAAAAAATGAAGTTAAAACATTTCACTAACAAAACATATTGCATCATTTTGCTTAGTGTGGCATATGCTCATCGTACAATATTCAATTTTCTTAATTTGTATTGCGACGCTTGATAACGACTATACACATCACGCATGTCACCATCGTAACTCAACATGTCGACACTTTATTTTACTGTTTGATTCTTTTTTAGGGAAATCTATTATATCATATGGTGTAATTATTTATATATTTCACTCGAGAAAATATTCTTCACTGATTAGGTTGCTACGACTATCTAGTCTTGCCTTTTTACCCCATTGATTGCCATTTATATACTCAATTGTCATTTTATTCAAAATTTTGGATGCAATTCCCGGAAGTTTTATATATTAAGTTAAAAGTTAATAGATTAAATAGGTAGATACTTATAATAGAAAAAAAAAATACATTTACTATCCTAAACCATAGTACGGTTAACGATTTTGGTACCCACATTTCAAATTTTCCAATTTAGATATCACACTATAATAAATTTCCAATTTAGATACCACCGTCTTAATAAATCACGAAATCATGTTACGTGACATTTGACAAACATTAATTTGAGAGGCTAATTTGACAATTTTGCACAAAAATATGTCATCTTAGAAAAACTTTTCTCCCAATTTCACACATAAAAAAATTTAGCATATAATCCAAATTTTTGTTATATGTGAAATTGGAGAAAATATTTTTATAGGATGACATATTTTTATGCAAAATTATCAAATTAGCCTCTCAAATTAATATTTGTCAAATGTCACGTGACATGATTCCGTGATTTATTAAGACGGTGGTACCTAAATTGGAAATTTATTATAGTGTGGTATCTAAATTGAAAAATTTGAAAGGTGGATACCCAAATCGTTAAAAGCAGATAGTTTGTTATATTAAACTTATAAAACCCCCTTATAATATACACTAATGCACGGACTCGATTAATGTCTTTGATCTACCTCGACGTATACCGATCAAGTGACCTTCAAAAATGTCTGTACATGATCACCCTATAAGTTAAAAGTAACTCTGTAAAGAAACAGACACCGCAATTATTGTACTGGAAGGGATAATAGAAAAGCATAAAGAATATACTAAATCACTCTTCTGTTTAATTTGAAGGTGAATTTGTGTGCAACGAATATACCATTGGCACATCTTTAATTTGTAAAAATAGCCAATGCAATTTACTTCGTGCGAATTGCAATCTGTAGTGTACAAGAGTGATGATTGAACATTATGTATGTGTAAAAATTGATAGTTATCAAAAGGTTCGTTGGAGCTCGTGTGAAGTGTATGTACAATCGTAAAAATGTATAAATATTCGTGAAAAGTGCATGATTTTTTAAATGCATGTTTTTTGTTAAATGTATATCATTTCTCTCCGGAGTTCCGACGAAGTCGCTGAAACTCCGACGAAGTGCATACATGATCATGTAAAGTACATAAATAATCGTGAACCGTATACATACTCCGGAAAATTGGCATTTTGCAACAACATGGAGGGGCAATTACAACTAAGTTTTATTTATTAGCATATGTAGTTAGATATGTGAGGTCACGTGCCCCTAAATTTCTGGCATATGAAATTACAATTTTATTTCTATCGGTTTAAAAATCTACAATAATGTCATAGCTAGTTTATTCTTTTTTTTTTTCTAATTAACATATACCCAATATGTGATATTCGCAACCGTGATATTCGCAACCCTTGTCATTTAGCTAAATAATTCATTGGTTTTATTTTATTGTCACTTTTATAACTTCTATTTCAATTTTGTGTATCACGATACTAGAATTGTGTTGTAACGACTCGGCCCTACGGACCGAACCGTTACCGAACCGTTACGCCCGTATATAAAATATTGTCCGCTTTGGCACAATTTTCCAGGGGGGTCACACATCCTGTTACTACTCCAAGTTAAGCACGTTTAACTGTGGAGTTTCGTCCTCGCTGTTGTGCTGCACGGCTTTGAAATGTCTTGTTGATAGTAAATTGATCTTTAAGCTCATATACCACACGAGTACTCTCATATCTGGACGATGTAGGACTGACGTACAACATCGCACCACAGAAATTTCTTTCTGGAAATCTCGGTCGTCACATGTGTTGTCAAATTTTTCTTCTCAAACGTATTTTGATGGGAATAAAGGGTGTGTTAATTATTTATGTTTTATCAATACACATTTTATTTGAAAATAAAAATAATCTATGTAATTTGATACTAATTATTATAATGACCGGCTTGTACTGAATTTTTTTAGTAAACATAATAAAATGATGAATTTAAAATTGTTATAATACTTTATTAGTATTATTTGTATATAATTAGAATTGATTGTAACCTTTTCGTTTAACTATGTTGAGATTATATGTATTTTTTATCAAGCTATTACCGGAAAAACACTCATATTTTCACACAACCATGTTATATTATCGCTTTCTCATTTTTTTGAAAAATAAAAATTATAGACCCGCCCCAATATAAAAACACTTCCAATTGCTCTTATTCGGTCTCTAATAAAATGTCTCATTTAATCTCTTACACTATCATCACCCAATTAAAAAATTAAAATTAATTACAGATCTACAGGAAAGCAAAATACTAGCAAAAGTTGGAAATTATGAAAAATGTATTTCTACTATATTCATCTTCATTATGACCACCACTACAAACAAAAAAAATACTCAGATAACGACAGAATTAGTGGCAGTATTTTTTATTACGAGCTTATTAGCGACGGTTTTTGTGACGGTTTTATGACAGTTTAGTCAATTTATAACAGATTTGTGACAGTTTTTTAAATTACCGATAGACTTGTGACAATTTTTAACTCTCACTAAATAAAACATTATTTTGTAGTCCACTCCCTCTCTATAAAAGCAACATTTCTCACTAGATATATCATGTGCCTCTTTCTTCTCTATATCAACTTAAAACACAGATATAAATGAAGCCCTTGAGAGTTTCTTACTGTGAAAAAGATAATAAACCTTGTGTTAGATGGGTTGATAAATATTTCAAAGATTGCCTTTGCAACATAAATGATAACGTCTCATTTGTGTTCGGATCGTTAAGCTTGTTGTGTTGGGGGGTTGCCGAGATCCCGCAAATCATTACAAATTATAAAAACAAATCTGGCCATGGAGTTTCTCTTATTTTCCTCTGCACTTGGATCGTTGGGTTTGTTCACATCCTTTGAATTACATGTTCTCTACAACTCTTTCTTTTTTTTTTCTTAAACAAACAATCTTGCTGAGTTGAGACAGAGACTACAACATGTATATTAGTAAATATATAACTAATAAGAGTAACTAATAAGTATGCAAGTATTAAGAGGAGGCATACAATCAAACCCTTCGACGGGACAGTCGGGGACTACAACCCTCTTCAGGAAAAAAATTAATGAAAAAATAGATTTTCACTATATATTTTGATCAAAATATTTAAATTCTAGTGTTTCAACCCCGTTAGTAACATAACATTTGTAAGTAAATGAGAGTACAGTGGAACTTATGTCTCACTTGCATGCACTTTTAATAGTTAATATTTGGAAATAGCTAAATTTTTAATTTTCAAATATTTCACCAGTTCCTTATACTTGCCATTCTTTTGTTTTTGTTTTTTTTTAAAAGTCCCTTTAATCTTTAGATTTTTTTTAATGGCAGGCCTATTATGTTAGTAATAATTTGAAAATTATTTAAACATGCTTTGCTTTACCAGATTTTAAAAAACATCATTTTGTGCTTCTTTTTTTCCAAAAGATGAAATATGCTGATCAATACTCTGAACGTTCCCAATTAATTGTCGTATAGGAAATTATGTGCAATTTTGACCGGATTATAACATGTATCAAAATTATCGAAATGAAAATTTTCAAAATTAAATCATATAATTTAATGTTTGAACTATATGATTAACTTTTAAAAATTTTCATTCCAATAATTTTGATACAAGTTATTGACCGGTTAAAATTGCACGTATTTTTTTAATAAAGAATTAATTAGTAACGGATGGTATGAAGTAAAAAAATAATAATGCATGCACTAAGTTCTAGACGTACACAACTTCAGATGCTATTGAATTTAAAAAGATGGTTGCATACTTTCATAATTGAGAAAGAAGACAAAAATAATCAGGATTTCAAAAAAATTCATTAGACGATATTAATTAAGAGTGACACTAATTAAGTTGGAGAAACATGCGGAGATAAAATAGGGTAGAAACGTGCATTGTTTATATAACGTGGCAAAATATGATAAAGTAATGTGTGTGACTATTGTACTTAATGATATTGATATTGCTTCTTATAAAAAGAGCAAAAAAGCATTGTTCTACTAAATAGTTGTAAGAAATTTGTTTACCTCATTACCTGAATATATACATGTTTTTAGCCCATAACAATCTACTTGCAAAAGCTATATATATGGTCCCCATACACAGTCTGATCATTTAATTTAAAAAACATGGAATTCAGACTCACCTATATATATATATATATATATATATACTTTTTTATCCGATGACCACTTCGAAAATACTTGATAGTAATAATAATTATATACAGAGTTCGTTTCAACTTGCAAATATTAAGAGACTTCTTATCTGACTTTTAATATAACCTATAATATATCATCTTGAAACTTAAATTTTTAGGTCTCAAATACTTAGTATTTATCTTCCATGTCATAGGTATCCATCTAGTGCCAACGTTTCATGGCAATTGAGGGGAGAAAAATGTGTAAGGAACAAACTAGATAGAAAATTAAAAAATAAAAGAAAAATTATTGTACCACATAAAAACAAAGTTGGATTTACATGTGATAAAGTCAAAATTGTTATCATAACATCTTAAAAAACTGTTATAGCTTTAACACAAATAAATTGTCTTGTGTTTTTGTTTAGTGTGGTTAGAAGTCTGGTTTTATAGTCTGGCTAATTAGGATTATTGAATATTAACCATTGTTGTAGGAGTATAAATTAGTTAACTGACTATGAGTGACTATTTTATAACAGCCTTTTTAATGGAACAAAACTGCGTTTTTAGATTCATGAAAAGAAATTGGAACATTTTGAGCGAAAGATACAGCAGAAAAATTCTTTAAGTTTAGAAAATTTTACCAAAAGTTTGTTTCTGCAGGGACATATTCAACCTTGCCGGTTGCTTTCTCGAGCCATCCACGGTAAAAAAATTGTTGCATACATATCAATCTACTTTCTTAACTTTTGTTCTCTACACTACCATCTCTCTTTTACCGTTTACAACAATGGTTAAGCTTCCTTTTTCCATCTTTGTAGCATAAAATTGACTTGCATTTTCTAAGCAAAGATAATTAAAGTTTCTTAACTATAGCGGAATATTATCTGATAAATTAGTGTATAGATCAGTTGGAAATCTTGAAAAAACAATAGATAGATCGAATTTCATTATTACTGATAAATTTAATGTTACAGAAATCAACAAATACGTGCTAATATTAATTCTTTCCAAATTATTTTGTTAATGACGATTAAGTTTAAATCCCCAGTTGTCGAAATCGTAATGTCTAATTATGGCTTCAAAATTCTATACGGACTTATTAGGCATCCTCATAAATATGGGTTTGCTAAACTTGTCTCTGCTATACTAAAATGGTATGATAGTTAAACACACTATCAATAAGTTGGTTCTTAGTGATTATACTTAAGAGGACGACATGCAATATTTTTCGAATTACATGTTCTGATATATTCTTTTTTGTTTTGCAGCTGCCAACCCAACTTTACACTGCATTGGTATCAACTTTTCCCTCTTGATCATGTTAATAATTAGCGAGAAAACTATGTTATACTTGTATGTGTTGATATTTACCTAAAAAGGGTATTGCCTAACATTGGATGACTTAAAAGTGCAGCTATACACTATTATTACAATAGTGTTGGTATTGCAATGCATATACTATGACCACTTTCTAAGATGGTGGAGGAGTCGGAACATTGAGGTCATATTTTCTAGTCCTCTTTGTAGAGTTCTTATGGCAATTTTTTTTAGAATATATCACATGGCCGATATTAAGATGGTTTTATTCTTAAAAAAAATGTTGCAGGTTAAAGAGGAGAGAAAACCATTAAAAACCAATTATGTCGACCCGGGAAGAAGTCTTTCAAATGTTCCAGTTGAAGTACCTCGTCGGACCGAATTTTATTATACGTGAGTAAAATGGTTATTTAATAAATGGTCAGAGTGTAAAGTGTAAACAATGTTTTTATCTAGTCTATATAAATACTTTCCATGGTAATGAATCTATGATTAGTTTGTGAACAAATTACAAACATCCTAAATGATACTACACTGTCATATATACTCATATCAATTGACGTGTGTGTGATTTTCCCAGCACAATTTTTTGTTTTCTCTTAAATCATCTCATCTACAAAACAGCTATGAATATACTAGATGCTGAAACAAAAACAAAAAAAGTAATCGATCCTTTGAAGATTAAATATAATTTGTGAAGTAATAAGATTTGAATTCAGTTTGGTTCACTTAAAATAATTAGACTTCAAATTAAAGAGAAAAATATGTCCTCAAATGATCATATTTCCATTTTGTTGAGACCAGGTCAGCAAGATCTATGGCAGGAAGCGCTACACCGCCAAGTCATACGTACATAAAGGCGGAAAGTGGGCCTCCAGTATTGACGATAAACAGTGACTCATCCTCAGAAGAAGATGATACAAAAAAATCTAATAGTCCTAAAAGGTCTCGTCCGTGGAGATTTCCTCGTTCGGTATGCTAATTAATTGCCACAATATAACTAATTTCATATTTAAAACTGTCACATGAATGAGGTTTAAGGTTATTGATGGCCGAGCTAAGATTCGAAAGAAGGAGAAGAGTGATATATACATTGTTTATGTATGAGGAAAGAAATTAAGCAGTTATCTAGAGAAGTTTTTCTGATATTATGTGTTATTCGCTGCCATATCTTTTCATGTAAACAATCTTTATCTTATGTATCTGCAAAAAAAACAAAATTAGAAGAAGAGCGTAGTAAATATCTCTTATGAGAAGTGTGTTCGCTAGCTATGGTGTTCGTGTCTCTGGTAGAACTATAAACCTTCAACTGTCTTTTTACAACTTAATCATTTATCTCAAGTTTTCAATTAGACGACTGAGGGCAGGAAAACCATATACGACTTGAACTTTTCAATTGAGCGTAGGAATAACATAGGCTTCAAACTGAACGTAGCTTAGTGCAACATTAACTTTATTGTATATCTACTAATCTGATAAGTATTGTTATTTATCAATGCGATTTATAGGTGGGATATGGCGCGACCTTTCTTGCTGCTTCAGCAAACTTTCCTTACCAAACTAGGGGTCTTACAAATACTTACGTCAAGCTCTCGGGTAGGAAATTATTACAGGTATAAGATTCTCTGCTCTCACCGCTCCACCTAAAATTCTAAAACTAAAGTTATTTATGTAGCATTATTATGAACTCATAACTTTAGCATTCTTGGTTAATGGGAAGATTGCCTCTTTAACTCACAAAAAAAATTATTGCGTTGATATAAAATCAAATTCCAATTATGCATATTGAATCTTGATAGAATTATAGTATACACATATAACTTTTACATTAATCAAAATTTCAATTCACTTCAGTTTTCTAGGATCGATCAGCAAACTTGGTAAGTTATTGCGTGTCGAATATCTGTGAAAATAAAAAGGAGCTATAGGTCAGAAATGTGAATGGAGTTACCGAAATCAAGTCAAAAATGAATATTGGGTGTCAAATTACTATTTTAAACAAACTATATCAAAAGTATACAGTATACTAGTAGAAAAAATGAATTTTAAATATTTATGGCATGACACTATATGTCACTATTTAGCTCCATCTTTGCTAAAAAATCGTAATATGTGGAATAACTAAAATGACATCGGGCATATATGTTTCTGTATGCAGGGAAATGGTTTGGAGAACAATGCACTGGGACAGTGGCTAGGCTGGATTATGGCAGCGATTTACATGGGCGGCCGAGTTCCACAAATTTGGTTAAATGTGAGCTCATAATATATATTTGAATTCTGTAATTTCCACATATATTTTGGTTACTTGACAAGATTAATTTGTGTGTGTTATACATTCTAATGACTTGATTGCAATTTGACTATGTCAATTAATTGTTTAACAGATGAAAAGAGGAAGTGTGGAGGTACTGTAATTCATCCTTTCTACTTGTAATGTATAATTGTATATAATGTTGTAAACCCAATTGTTTGTTTTTATTCTTCCATTTAAATGATATATAATTTTACATTATATTTTAATTTCCAGGGTTTGAACCCACTCATGTTCATCCTTGCCCTCTTCGCCAATGTTACCTACACCGGAAGGTCAATTTTCTGAACTCCTTTTTCTAGCCAAAACTATTTAAGATGAACTAATACAAATACACTGTAACTAAAGCAAGAAAACAAATTCAAGAGCTTAACCTGAATGAATGAAACCTGAACGAATTATAAATAGTCGAGAACTTATATCAAATGTATAGATGTAAATTAATTAGTCGACCTTACACACTGATAAACTACATTATTTAGTTAAGAATTTTAACTACGCTAACTTAATTACTAAGAGAGATCGTTCATTTCATGCAAGTCTCATGATCAATAAAGCCAAGGGGTCTTAATAATAAAAGTGTTATGAATTTTTAATCGGGCACGTACTGGCACAACAAATGTGGATTATAACCAGAACTACCAAGTAAAATGAACTCTTCCTTCTATGTTCAATTTGTTTAACTTTCTATGATATTAAAAGTTGAATATTTATTTGCAGCATTCTTGTGAGAAGCACAGAATGGGAGAAGATAAAAGCAAATTTGCCTTGGTTGTTAGATGCAATAGCTTGTGTGGCACTTGATCTTTTTGTATCCTTTTTGCTTGAGATTGTTATTTTAAGTTATTATATATGCCAAATTAAATTCCTTTTAACATTTCCATTTGTCCAGCTATGTATTGTTCCAAATAGTTGCTTTCTTAACATGAGATCAATAGATTATTCTTCAGTACGTGTACTACAGGTTCATCAACGGCAACAAAGCACGATCGGTTGAAGAGTATTACGAAGAATGTGCAGCCAAATAGTTTGGCAACATCATTTGATTCCATTGTCCGATTAATGATATTATTATGTATATGATGAGTATTTTGATAATTTATCGTGTTGTATTCTTTTTCTCTTTGTTTTTCCATTTGGAAATGATGTTTTATTGATGAATGATAAGTGTTAACAGGGTGTTAAATAATGTAAATTTTCTGGTATAATGTGGATAAGGCCCATATTTACTAATGGGCTTCTCTTTAGAACCAAAAAGGGACAAGGCCCATCTAATATTAAGGGTTTTTTGGAGACCAATATATTTCCTCCTTAAGTGTTACAATTAAGAGCAATCGTAACAGTTTTATTACATTTTTTCTCTCATATTTAAGTTAATTACCATCATTTTTATATTTTTAGGGTAACAGTTTAACTTTATACATTTTTCAGCTTTTCTATCAAATTTGTTATCATAACTAAATATTACTATATTTTAATATATTTATATCAATTTTTTTCAGCCCAAATTAATTTAATAGAGCAAGCACATTAAATAACTTACAAGTTTTCTCGTATTTAAAGTAAAAAGTACACTTTTACAATTTATAAGTAAACGTTTTGGTTTATACAAATTATCAGTTTTTTTATCAATTTCTCTATCAAAACTACACAACTCATATTTTTGTTATTTTATTAATTTATATGTGAAAAGTACAAATAAATGAAAGAAAATAAGAGAAAAATAAGATAGAGAAAATATTATTTTAATTATAAGGGAACATATTGATTCCTTATATTTAGGGTTTGAGTTCATGTAAATTTAAGTTAATGGATAAAAAAACTGATGCGTGTAAAATTTTAAAACAATCTCCTCATATTTAAGTTAAATGAGTCATATAAAAGAACTGATGCGGTTGCTCTAAGAAGTTAATTAGTATTACCCTTTCAATTCTATTAAAAAAATAATCAAGAGGGCGATTAAAAAAACCGAGACTTGACCTTGGTTTTACCGGTGAAAGTAAACATCCTTTTACGGGTGAGAGCCGAACATCTAACAAGGGACACTTCAACCCAATAAACTCCCCAAAATAATGCTACTACAGTCGAGTTTATACATTCTTGTGAGTTTGTGAGTTTACACATAATGAAAACACAGATAATTAGCTTTTGTTTGGATAAATATTGATATCCAACTTTTGGTATCCACCATTGTGCATTCTTCCACTCCAAATATCTCAGCACACTAAACATTGTTATATTAAGAAACTTCTCCCTCCGTCCCTAAATAAGTGTCCACTATTTCATATTTGGCTGTCCCAAATAAGTGTCCGTTTTCCTAATTTATCAATAAAAAAATGATAAAAGTACTACAATATTCTCAAATATTGCAATGAATACAATCCAAAAATTGACAATAATACTTATTTAATTTAAATTAAGATTATATTTGTAACTTTTTAATGCAATTAATAATATCTATTAATATTTACCGAAATATAAGAAGGACACTTAAAAAGAGACGAAGAGAATATTTTTTAATGTCCTAATTACTTACAATCAGAATATTCCTATTGTCATGTGAAATGCTCTTTAGAAAGTTTATTATTCTTAATAAATTGATATTTATGTTTTGGAACTTGGATGACAGAACTAATTAATTAATAGCTACATCTCTTGTCATGTTTTCTACAGTTACTTTACCTCCAAATCATATCGATATAGACACAACAAGAGAAAATAATCTTACCAACTCTATTTGGAAAGTTGTTGTTTTTTTTTTTTTGGAAAAAAAATCCCCTAAACACCAACTTTGCCAAGAATAGTGACTGTTAATATATTATACTAGCGGACGTACTTGGTGGTGTAATGTGTAAAACAAATCGAACGTTAATAAAATTGAAATCTCTACAACCAAAACCAACATTGAAAATATCATATAGATTAACATAAAGTAAGTTGTCCATATCTCTCTGTTTCTTAACGCTAATAAAATTGAAATCTCTACAAGCGAAACCAATATTGAAAAGATCATATAGATTAGCATAAAGTAAGTTGTTCATACCTCTATGTTTCTTAAGAAATAAATCGGTATACACTACTTTGTTTTATTGTATATTACCTGTTTTTTGAGGATTTTGGATTCTAGTAAAAAAAATTAGAAACAAGCATAAAGAAATATTGAAAAGAGAGAGAGAATTAAGTGGAAGAAGACACTTATAGTGAGAAACGGTTAATACATATGAGAAGTTACTTTTCAAATCTTTCCGTGTTTAATTAAGAGTTGTACATATTTTGTAATTTGTAAAATTAGAACGGTTTTAGTTAATTATTTGTTTTAAAAACTCATAAGAGGTTTACACATAAACTAACAGTATAGATACTACAACTGAAATAAAACAAATTTTAGAACCCTCGTCTAATGCTTCTTTTCATAAAAACAAAATTATCTTTTATATTCTCAGTGAAGTACATATTAGGAAAAAAAAATTACCATTCCATTCATGATTTTAGGGATGGGAAAGAAGTTAGTTGTTTAACCTGCAGTATTAATTAGACACTACAAAATAATTTTTGATTTACTGAAAGTTAAAAGCTGTCACAAGCCTGTCACTAATTTAAAAAACTGTCATAAATCTGTCGCAAATTAGCTAAACTGTCACAAAGTCGTCACAAAACCGTCGTTAATAAGCTCGTAACAAAAAATACCGGTACTAATCCGTCACTATTTGGGTATTTTTTTATAGTGATATCTAGCCATGCACATGGAAAAAAAAAAACATTTGAAACCTTGGATTAGGATTCTATCAAAGCATTTGCGAATATAAATAGTTAGCAGAGTCTTCTAGGTGGTGTAATTTATATTGAAAATAAAAAGTCATGGTATTTTTTTATTTGGACTGGTTAAATATTGTTAGAATGGAAAAAAATAAAACTAAAATTCTGGTAATGGTAGAATTATCTGGTCGAGTGATAAGATCTTACCAACACCTGAAAGTTTCATATCATCTTCTCATTATATTTACGTAACTTTAAATTTTACCCACCTTTCCTTGATTATTTGTTGATCAGAATATTAACTTATTGTTCAATTATGTTGGTGTGACCATATGTAGCCTAAATCAATAGAAAAATGCTAAATCTAAAGGGAAATTATAATAGACATGGGCATTCGATACGTGACAATATAAAATCATACATATGATAAAAGAAAAAGACTTGTAATATTATTTTTTATCCAAAATCAATAGACAAAAGAGATCATAGAAGCCAATGAGAAACGGTAAGCAGAGGTAATTAACAAAATGGCGATTCGGCAAAGACGGTTGGTTTATACATACATCGGACTTGGTAAAATTTTGATAGTATTGGTTAACAATACTATTGAAATGAGCCAGGTAAAGAAAGATATGATTAACAAGCGTAATAAGTATATATCTTTAATATGTTTAATGCATATCTATGCAATTTTAATTTTTTTTAAATAATCTAGTTTATAAAAAAAACTTGCAAGGGGTGGCATCTGCAAGGGGAATATGTGATAATGAAAGGCCGATGCATTAATTCTCTGTCTTTAAATTTATGGATGAAAACAAATATGCATTATTTTTATAGATAAAAGATTCCGTTATGCTGGGAAAATAGAATACCGAATAATTAATTAAGTACATTTTTGACGCAAAAATACATGAATAGACTTCCAATAATAACAATTCAAAATAAGGCATCTTGATTGGTGAACAATTAATTGAAATTTGTGGGTTGGTGGACAATTCCAAACAATTATTACATTTTTTTTTTTATCAATTTTGTTCTTACGTTTTTTTTTTTTTTTTTTTTTGGCCAAGAGGAAAGCATCTTTCAAGTCATTACATACATAATTAGTTTTGTTCTTAAGTTAAAGAGAGTCAATAATTTCGTATATTCTTGCCTTCTTTATTTGTTACTTCAGCAAAATATCTTCAATTATGTAACGCCTCTAAACTTTAACTTTGGTGATACAATAATTGTAAATCCCATTATCGTCATTGAAAAATTGGGTGTCATAAAAAGGCACCAATTAATAGAAAGATACTAAGAGAGGGAGGCTAATTATACTTTTTTGTATAGTTTTTCTAAATATACATTTTCACTAATAAATGTTATTAAATTTATATTAAAAAAATAAAGTCAATGATTTTATCATTTTGTTAATAGTTACTTTTAAAAAAATTAGTTTTTATGTTTATATAATATTTTGGCAATTTAATTGTTTATTTGACTTTTTTTTAGCATTTTAAAGAGATATAATTCAAAAAAATATAAATGCTTACTTTTTTTCAATTTCTTTTTGGTTTCAAGTTATAAATAAATATAACTAGAGATTATTAAAAAAAAAATACAATCATTTATTAGTAAAACAAGATATTGTTAGCCTAACTATAAAAAAATATTGTTTGACATTTTTTGTCCCAAAGATACCTATTTGAAACTTAATGTCCAATTTTGGCACTAGTTAGCAATTTTGGAGAATCATTGATCAATACATAAAAACATAATTTGTTTTCAAAAATTCGGATTCTCAATTCTTATTTAAGATTTGGTACATATAATGTAGCATCACTCTCATGTATGGTTCGATAGCCGAGCCCCAACACAGTTGTTGTTTGCTAGACGTACGATAGGACATTAAAAATCAATAGTAAAAATAAGTATCATCATGTATCATATGTATTAGCTACTAGTCTTAAAAACTGATTTAGAGTGTGGGTTTTATTTAATTATGTACTAAATGTATCAAGGAAGCACTTGGTACACTTTTGTAACTAGAAGGTATATAATGGTGGTACATTTTTAGCTAGTATACAAGAGTTTCTTCTTATTCTTTTCTAGTAGTAAATTTTTACAATTATTTAAGGTGAAACATCAACTTGAGTCTTTCCAAAACATTGAAAGAGTCATTTGGAGATGATTATATAATGTTGGTCGTCAAGTTACAATCTGGTATTTGTTGCTTTTGGTAAGACAAAGCTATCTAAGCTGGCAAACTAGTGACTATTTAGCTGCTTTATCTTTTCTTCTTTTATGCTTCTCTTGAGACCAAATTCTTCAGGTGCAAGTTTACATTGGAGGATCATAAAGTACAAATAATAAATAGAGACCGATCATTCGTGTATTGCTCGATAAGTCAATATCCATCTAATTTTATGCATCGTTTTTCGACTCCATATAATGTGTACTAGTCTTCAATTAGTCATCCGCAGTCACTCTCAATCATCCATTGAATTCGCAAGTTTCTTTTTCCTTTCATCTTTTGGTTGTGCGTTATCTCTGGAACGTACGTAAGACGTGAATACTTAATAACTTGGAAAAAGATATAGAAAACATTATATAGACATATATATATATATATATTTAGAAGGGGGATAGGCACATTAGCAAAATGTTAACGAAAAGGGCCCGGTTTTGGGGCTAGTCCCAAAAGACATGGGCCTAGAACCCTTCAAAATCGACTATTTTTAGGTTCCCATTTATCAATGAGTTATAATATTTATATTTCCTTTTATATATGTTTAACAGCCGTAGCTTGGTGGTTAATGTATTGATACATAAAGTCTGTTGTTTTTATGAACGTGAGTTCAAACCCTTGAAAAAATAGCATTTTTTTATATTTAAGTTGATAATTAATTAAGTTAATGACCGGGTTCGAATCCTTCAAAAACAGCATTTTTTTTATATTTATGTTGACAAATTATTACGTTAATGAGCCATGCAGTTTAATGTAAGGTTTTTTCTGGTCTTGTATTAAATAAAAAAAATAACTGGTTAAATATAATGATAACAGATTTCGTACTTTATTTTGGAAAAAAAAAATCCCAGTAATAATTTTTGTTTCCCTGGCAAAGTTTATAAAAAAACTTACTTGGTATAATTGTATTTTTGGTTAAATGTGTGTCAACGACGATAAGTTTGAGCGAAATATTTTTGCTATTTATTTATCGTATCTAATAAGTTTTAGTTAAATATTTTATTGTTTTTATGATAAAAAAAATTCTCATTTTTAAGGTGACATCTAAAAACACTAAAACTGGCATTGTTAACGAAGTTATACTATGATACAAGTGAGAATAATGAGCAGGAGCGGAACCAGGATTATTTTATTCGGATGGCCGTGGTGTAAAAAATATGTCGAATAGAAAAAAAAAAAAAAAAAACTATGTTCAACATAGCATAAAATAAATATGAAATCAAGACAAAAGACATTGGACAGTAAAATAATCTTTTATGTAATCTTGTTTGGGAAAATGCAATGAGTATTTAGAAAATTTGGTAATTTTAAAGTAAAAACCAGAAAATTTTAGAAAAAATAAGCTAACATGATTTGAATTTCTAACATTTCACTAACTTATGATCCAATTTTACCATTACACTAGCAACTCTTTTGTTTAAATAGGGGGCCGTCAATGTATATATCTCAGAATTTTTTTAATTACATGTATTAAAAAAATAAAAATAAAATTGAAAATTATGGCCGGGATGGCAACGGGCAAAACACAATGTATATATCTCAGAATTTTTTTAATTACATGTATTAAAAAAATAAAAATAAAATTGAAAATTATGGCCGGGATGACAACGGGCAAAACACAAAACACCCCCCCACCCAAATGAGACGTTACTTGTTGATTATCCTATCGCAGTTATGAACGTGACTAAATTAGCGACCACATATAATATAAACAATTTAAATTAGTATTAATATGTGGTTGATTTAGTCATGCATGCACATTACTATCGGGGTCTATCTATATATGAAATGTCCCTAACAAATAGGAATACAGTATCAAACTATCAATATTGATAGAATGAGAAAATATCTTCCGAACCCATGTTATTTAAGAAAGCATACAAATTGTAATGTAGTTAATTCTCATGAAAGCACAATATTCTTGTGGAATAAATACCAAAGCCACAAATTTGAATCATCAGTCCTAAAATAACTGTCAATGATAAGATGGTCTCCATTCAAATGTTGGACAATAAATTTTGAACAGCATATTATATAAATAATAAAATCATGTATCCATCTCTAGTTCATTTATAGCATAAAATTCTAAATTTATTTGAGTTATATTGTTAAAATGGTTGTGATTAAATTTAAGCAAAACTGTTGTTAAAATTTAGCCACAACCACTTTAGCAAAATAACGGATTTTTTTTTTTTATGATGCTAAAATAACTTTTCCTTCAAGGAAAAGAAACGGACTTTTTTTTATTTTTTTAAAAGCATTCTGCTTAATGGTATATAGATATATAGCTAGAGCCTTAGAGGACAACATAAACTAAATAAGTAAAAAAGACAACTTTTGAATAATATGCTTATTATAATTATACAACAACAAGGTTTTATTGCTTAAAACTCGGAAAGAAATAACAGATTTTTGTGTTCTAGCGTAATCCTATATATGAGAAGAAAATTTTCCAACAATGACAAGTTTATTGTTTTCTCTTTATAATTTACAGATTGCAAAAAGGATGAATAGAAAATATCAGATTCATCTCCCTATAATATGATGTATACACACTTTTCCTCAATTCTTTTCCTTTTCCCCCTTCAACTATCGAAAGAATATGGAGTTTTTAACAGGTCATAAGGGGCCCACAATGCGTCGAGTGGGCATGGTCGGCCAGCATCAAGTCGGGCCCACGGTTTCCCTTTCCCACTCCAATGTAGCAAACTAACCGGACCAGGGTGCAAATCCCGACAAAGGCCTCGATAGTTATCCCCTCCTAAACCGTGTTGGTTCCATCTATGATCCACTGGTGCGATCTTACCGGCAAAAACCAATAGAAACGGTGGTAATGACCCTAACTCGTATATCCTCATTCGTTTTTGCAACTCCATCCACTCCTCGATTTTTTTTGTGTAGTCTCCCGACCGCCATCTAATTAATACCATGTTGAAAATGAAATAAATTAATTGTTCGTGAATTTTCACTACAAAAGATTTGGAAAATGCATTTTTTTTCCCTGACAGAATAGCAACAGACATCGGCAAGGAAATTTGTTTATTAAAAATTGAATTTTTCTTATGTATTTTTAATCAAAAATTTCAAAAATTAGTATTTGGACCCTCATATTAAAAAAAAAAAATACTTATATAAGATTCGAAAAAATTTATATAGAAATCTGTCGACTTTCTGTACTAAAAAAAATATTCAAATAACAACGGGATTAGTGACGGTATTTTTTGTTACGAGCTTATTAGCGACGGTTTTTGTGACGGATTTGTGACAGTTTAATCAATTTACGATAGATTTGTGACAGATTTTTAAATTAATGTTAGACTTGTGACAATTTTTAACTCTCATTAAATTAAATATTATTGTGCAGCGGTGCTTAGGTCAGTTGGCATAGGAGGGCTAAAATGTGAATTTTAAGTTGCATAATGTTGTCATGCACTTGAAATATGAAAAGTCAAAATAAAAAAAAAAGTAAAAACATTAATAAATGCATTTTGCATCCAGTACAAATCCAGCGGAGAACTAAAGTCTACTTTTCAAACTAGTCAATCATTGATAATGAAATTTGAAAGTCCAAATAAACAAGAAATGATAAGAAAGTGCATTTTACACTAATGATCTAACATAATAAAGGCACTAGAACATGCATTGGTGCAGGTTTTAGTCTTTTCGTTATTATGACTTGAAACAATAATAATAGAAGAAACCTGATTGATTATAAAGGCTCTACCTAACACAAAAATCAGTCATAATAATATTAGAACTAACGCTAATCTTTATTAAAAAAAAAAATTATAACAATACCTTTCGAGATGGATCACCATCACACCGGTGTTGAAATAACAAGCATGCCTATCCGCGAACGTCAAGGACAGCGACGGGTTCGACCAAAAGGTGGGTGTGAAATAAGCAGTGAAGTTAGCGTTACAATACTCCGGGGCGGCGAGAACCTGCTCGCCGTCCAGGGGTATATGCGCTAACTTCGCTATATCATCAACCAAGACAAGGTCCGAGTCGAGATACACAACCTTAGATACACAAGAAGGTAGAAGGTCAGCTAGATACGACCTAGCATAGTTCAAGGGACAATCAAGGGCAGACCGGATGGAAGTAGATATCAAACCCGTGACCGCCACGTCGTCGAAGGGGTATATCCGGAATTTTAGGTAAGGAAAAGTGGATTTCAAGATGGATTCGCCTTCCTGAGAATGGACGGCGACGAAGTGGAAGAATATGTTTTGTGGGCATGAAGAATGTTGTAGGACCGAGAGGATCGCGGCGGTTGATCCCCTTATATAGGCTGAATCTAGTGTCATCGCTATGTGTACGGCGTGAGGGGAGCAAAGGTTGTCGGATTCGTTGAGGGAGGGGCAATCTGCCGAATTATAGAATTCAGGGGCTTCTCTGAAACTTTGGGAAAGATTTGGGGCGGCATTGGCAGAGATTATGAGAAGAAAAATGAGAGAGAGAGGATTGGGCATTTTGTAGCAAAAGTGAGATTTTTGGAATATGGTAGTGTTTGTGTATTGAGTCTTATATATAGGTATCATTTCTTTAATGGGGGTTTTGATTGAGTTTTAAGTAATATTTTAAATGACCATTTATTGTTTTCTTATTTTGAGGACATTTGGAACTTTTGAGTCAAGCGTATTGGAACTTTTGATTTAGCTTTAATGATTTTTTTCAATGTTTCCAACACTAGTTTATTGGTTGAGTACATCTTAATCTTATTCTTCTCTGCTAAATCAAGTGTCTTAATATTTTAAGCAAGGTAAATATTAAATTTTAAGTATCATTTGTCTTGTTATTTATATTTTTCTTTATTTCAGGACATTTGGAAGTGTCGGGGCTTTTCAATTTTTTTTGAGATTTAGTAATATACGATATGTTTTTTTATATAGATCAACTATATAGGATGGCTGGGTTTCATACCTTCTTAAGTACGGTTTTACTATTAATTTTTTTTCCCTTTTTTTGTACACAAAACATTTAATTCAGATAAGCTTTATTTATTTATTATTGTATGCACATGCCTAAGTAATAAGAACCGTGTACAATGTACATGGTAATACGATAGGGGGGCATGGATGACAATAAATGATACCCAAAAAGATTTATAAAATTTCTGAATTATAATAAAAATTATAGCTATTATTTTTAAAGTCCAATTTAAATTCTGGATTATATATATATATATATATGCCCCCATGAAAGATACGATTTTAATATTTTTGAGCTACAGCTAATTTTAAGAATTTGGGAATCCTACCTTGTGAAACACGAAGTTACTATCTTGCGGCTATTTTCATCAACAATACATGTAATTAATGTCTTTATTTCATTTCATTTCATCATTTGATTAGGAAAGAAACAATAAAAACCGTACTCGAGTTTTACACTTTTAGTGTTTTACACTAGGTTACATGTATATGATTACAGGGGCTATAAATCGATAGGAAAATCCGTAATAGGTTACATGTATATATATATATACACAAACTAATATTCTTGAATTTTTTTTAAAAAGAAACCTAGGAGTTACCCACCATTCATGTATGTGAGAAATTTCTAAAATGAAAACATGAAATTTATTGTAAGTTTTCTCTTCCTTTTATTCTCGAAATCATAATATATATTAGTGTAAAACTTATTACTAGTGCTATTTTTTCTATCTATTAGAAAATTGGATATGAGTCAAATGACTCAAATGACGCAAGGCAAATAAAGCCACACATATTTAATGAATCAGCAAAAGCGCGTTTAAGTTTCATGTATTTTTTTTTTTTACGTATCAAAATAAGTGTATGTTTTTTATTTTTTAGTAAATTTTCTCTTTTTTATTTTAAAAAAAAATAACTTTTTGTTAGTTTAAACATAACAAAATTATACTCAAAACCTCACATTTTAATTAAAAAGTAGTTTTTGTTTGAAAATTTTGATTTTTTAATGGTTTTTTTTTAGCTTTTACATAAATTGTTTCAAATCCTTAACAGTTTTTAAAGTAAAACATTTATTTTGGAACGGATGAAGTAAGTACCAGTAATATTATGAAAGAGGCTAGATAGTGACAAGTGACAACCATTGATCGATCTTTTTCTATATATTTTGATTAAATCTTCAAAAATTCAGAACTCATGAACTCATATATTAGCACAAGATTAATAGACTACTATGAGAAAAACATTTAGAATATCCGGTCATTCCATTTAAACTTTTTGGTTCCCTTAAAAAATTATAAGTATGAATCAAAAATTGGTGGCGATCTTAGCTGGACTGTGGGGTATAACCGTATAATTAAAGTACAAAGTATATGTCATAGAAATTTCAAATCTAGTTGGTTGGTTTCATACTTAGGTTTTCTTACTTTTTTTATGGGTGAACTTCTTCTTTTTCTTTTGTTTTTTTTTTTTTGTTTTTTTGATTTTGTAAGTTGTACTACATTTCCTTGATCAGTTTATAAAAAGTGAGTTTCCTCCGTTTTTTAATATGAAGAAGGTGCAAAAAGTAATCGAAATAAATTTCAAATAAATTATTTATGACAGACTTAATAAATGCATATAAATCACTCGGATTTTGTTGTATATAAGGATCAAGAGATTCAGGATTCATGCATGATGCATCATAATGAATACGAACCAATCCTCGTAACTAATGTGATTTGATGGAATAGTTATTCATACATTAACGTAGGAATGATGAGAATATATATATATATATATATTTTGTCCAAATTATTTACATTAAAAAGCTGCACATTCTTTTTCAGGAAATTCATATATATATATATATATAGATGCTATTTTTAAAAACAAGAGGAATCTCATCCTCCATAATTTATAAAGACGACACACATTAAAAGATAGGTTTAGCTTTTTAAGTAAAAAGATTAGTGGGGACCAATTAGCTTTTGACGTTATTTGTCACGATTAAACGTCGCTAAAAAGGAAATTTTCTTAATGATGGAAATGAGTTTTCTAAATTTGTCACAGATATTTTACCTTTTGTCCATTGAGACACAGTTACCTGATTATAAAATTTTGAGTCGCTACTTAAAATTTCCAATGTTTTATACTAACATCGATCGAAATTTGAAAATAAGATGCCTAACTCACGCTTTGAAAGCTATATTTATTTGTAATAATTGGTTCAAATAAAAGAAAGTTATCCAAATTTTCTTTTTCCACCCTGAAGTGATGTCTACTTACTGTTATAATTTTCTTAGTAGGTCATGTATTTATTTTAAAATTCAAATTTGTATATTTTATATTAGCCATTTTACTCAATGGTGACTTTTTTTCTTATCAGTAGACCCCATAAATAACATGTTCTTTTAAAGGCACATAAAAGAGCAGGTCCCATATGTGTTATCATTGGAAGAATTATCAATTAATGTAAACGCGTGTTTGGTAAAATTTCACTTTTCAAGTGGAAACTTTTCTTTACTATGTTGACATATCAAAGTCTTAAAATACATATATAGTAGTAGTATTGATCAGCTACGTACCAAACTATTCTAAACTAAAAAAAATATGGACAAGTTATATGTTTACTTAAACTTAAAGTAATATTCATGTTGAACACTATTTTGAACACTACTTTGCTTAGAATCTGAAGGGTACTTTATAAGTCTATTTTAAGTTGAGGCTTGTGAAAAATATTGATTAAAAAGAATCTAACAAATACACGTGTTGATAGTAAGAGCTTTACTGTTGAAAAACATGTGTCCAAGGACGATTGATTTTTTTTTTTACTTTCCAAAAAAAGAATGACAGCTTGTTCTCACATTTTTTCTAATATCATGTGGAGTCTTAAAGTATTAGGGAAACCAAAAATACACCTTAAGTATATAGTACTTTCTTCAATTTGATGCTTAATTAAGGACATTCCAAGTTAGCAAAAGTTTAATTTTCGTGTTTGGTCAAAACATTAAAGAACTGAGAGATCCACTTCAAACATGATGACCAAATACTCATCCGTTCTCATTTAATTATTCATTACGAAATTACGTGCAATTTTGACCCGTCAAGAATTTATATTAAAATTGTTTGAATGAAAATTTTCAAAAATTGATCATTTAGTTCAAATGTTAAATTTTATGATTAAATTTTAAAAAAAACATTTTGACAATTTTGATGCAAGTTATAAAACGATCAAAATTACACATAGTTTCGTAATTGACAATTAAATGTGAACCGATGAATTAAATAGGAGTGAATTCATGAAGGGAAAATGATGAAAAGAAAAAGGAAAACATATTTTTGGAAGGGGTTTTAACTGAGGATAAGATTGGTCAAAAAAAATATTCAAATTATGTGGAAGATGTCTATTCAAACATGTAAGATGATGGCCAATCGAATCCTGGACTATATGCAATTTGAAGTAAAATCAATTATTATTCACAAATCATGATAAATTGGTCATTGATTTGATCTCCAAGAAGAATTTTGGGGTTAGAGTTCAAAATTAATATCTACGGGAGAATTACAATCATGTAATAGGAATTATAATTACTAATTAGCTAGGCGGCTAGTCCTTCACATTTTGAGCTCTAATCACTACGTGAAAATGTCGGGATACTAACAAACTTTTTAAAAAAAAATTATTGGTAAAATAAGTATAGTTAAATTTTAGCAACACAGTTAGTTGTTAAAATTTAATAATACTCGTTAACAACTGTTTTAAAAATGATGCGTCCTGCAATCTCGATATTTTCTTGTATTGAACAAGGTAATAGCTATGCAACCATTTGATTGTGAATGAAACATTATGGTTGTTGGGTACGTTGTAAATAAACACAATAATTTCTACGAAAAAGAAATGGACAAATAAACAGAAAATGGTTTCCTCAAATATATAAATTAACAATTACAACCTTCAAAATTAAAAGTATGTAAATGATACCGAAATGGACTAAAGTCCGAGACGAGATAACTGCGAGCAGTTTCCCTTAAACGATATTTGCCCCGCCACCTCTGCTTCTGGCTACATGGGGCACTTCGTTCCCAAGGTACAACGTCTATCACATGTGACTCGGTGGAAACGGCACCGAGCCACGGTCGGGCCGTTGGTGGTGCGGTACTCTCTCTCTATATGTATGCATGTGTATGTGTGTGAATGTGTATATGAAGTATGTCTTTTCTTTGTCTTTAAAAAAAGTGTATTAATGTTACAAGACCATTTTTCCTTTTAACCTTGTCTTTGTAACATCTTTTACCAATTAAAAGACCCACATAAATGGGGGAATAAATGGTTTTTTATAACCACAAACTTAATAGCATTCACTCCATAAAACCATTAGTTTTTCCAACAATCCCCCACATGAATGCGATCTAAAACATGCAACGTGCAACTAAATACAATCGAGAGAACCACGAGAATTCACTGCATAAGGACAGGTAGCGCGCGCCTTGAACCTGCCATAGTGATGTAAAATCTGATATGCTACTATTGGGTAGCCTTAAAGCCTTGAACCCTTTAGCGTTTGTGCATACCAGGGTAATACTCACACAGTGTCCTCTCTACACCACTTACTAAGCCCTTTGGTTGTTGTCCATATTTGGCCTTGGACTGCCTTGGCAAATTCAACCGAGTGCTCTAGTGATTTAGCCCTAGATCATCACATAGTATCGGCCATACACACTCGTTATAGGTGATTTTCAAGTCAAGGGTGTCCTGACTCACCCCACTCGACCTTCGAGATACTTGATTCATTAAGAGCCTCATGCTCACCCTTAAAATGGTACAGGTCTATCACTCTTTCATCATAGAAATGGGCTGAGAATTTATGTTCTCGAGTGCTTTGTTCGGTTACCCGCACAATTCAGTTTCCCATTGAACCCGAGACTGAAGTTTCCAGTTCAGGTTGGGTTACCTATGCGAAGGTTTCCAATTTATTGGGCTTCAAACCCCATTTCCCTCGATGATGCTTCAACTCCTCTACGAGTCAAGCATTTTGTATATGGATCCGCATTATTATCCTTAGACCTTGCAAAGTCTATGGATACCACAATTTTTACTAGCAATTCCTCTTACGGATTTGTGTCTCCGACGAATATGTCATGACTTTGTCGGGACTTTCCATTATACAAATTATTCTGATCCAGTTTAATAACTGACTGACTGCAGCAGTGCACGTTTATTGCAGGAACAGATTTTGGCCACTTGGAATACCTCCCAAAACTTCTCAGCCAATTTGCCTTTTTTTTTCCCGTGTCTACAACATTATGAATTCTGATTTCATAGTTGATCCACGTATGCATGTCTGTTTTACAGACTTCCATGAGACTGCAACCTCTTTAAGTACAAACATATCCACTCGTGGACCTTGTACTGTTAAAGTTCGAGATACACTTGGTATTTAAATACCCTCCAAATATTTTGGACATCTCATATAATGCAGTTCATGATTGGCAGTATACCTCATGTATCTGAGAAGCCTCATTGGCAAACCTACTGAGTCTGCTCACTGAGTTGGCTATACCTGGTCTAGTGCAGTTCTTGACGCACAAGAGACTACTTATGATAAGTTAGGTGTTTGTTTTAGTCCATATAACGACTTAACAAGTTTTCACACCTTGGCTTACTTTACACGGAACCACGACCCAAAGGGTTGTTCCTAATTTTCTAGATCTCCATTTATAAAACACATGTTCTCATTAATTAATGATGCGTCCTTTTTATAGAGATTAGAGTATAGACATTAAAATTATCAAAACCGTCAGTTTACTTAAAGTAATTGACTTTATTTCTCACGTGCCTATCAACCTCATTGTTGATGGCATCTTCCCATATACACATTATATGGATAATATTGATTATTTCAATATCGTCGATTCATCTTCACTCATGTAGGTCAAGGGACAAAGGAAGTTTCATTACTTACCCTTTTACCTTGCCGATGCACTTCATCTTCCTTAAAAGATTCACTTTTCACATTTTTCCAGCACCGTTTGAGTGTTCACTTGTCTTGGGTAGCGTCATGCTTTGAACTCTCAACGTATTGGTCACACTCGCCAGGCGTTAGAGTTTTGCGGAAAACTTCTCTTTTAGAAAGTATGCTTCTCGGGCATAGAACAATGTTCTATATGCACTTTAAAGCCATGTGCCTTATGCACTAGAAACCGATCAGCGCTATATTTTGTGCTTATCCGAAGAACACACAATCTACCGTTTTCGATCCTATCCAAGTCCTTCAAGGAACAAGATTGAGACCTTTCTTAGGTAGCATCAAACTTTCAATAACTTATAGTCAGGCACCATGCCTTCTATAATTCTGACTGTTTGGTCCAACTTCCTAAGCGATAGTTTGTTCAACACATAGCTTGCGGAAAGCTCACTTCCCGTACAAATTCAGAGTTTAATCCTGAACTTATCAACATGATAATAATCGTTTAAGAACTACATTTTGCTCGAGAGCATAATAAGTCGTTCTTTAACGATTGGTGTCATTCCATCAACACAATTATGTGAACGGTGTCTCATATTCACCGTTTCAATCACACTGATCATGTATTCATATCCATGTGAATATACCATTTCGGAACTAGTTAGACAATATCTAACACTTCCAAAAATAGTGTATCATTTAATGATTAACACTTAATCATTGGATTAAAGTTGGTAGATTAACACAACAGAACACCCATGATTAAACATGTTTTCTGACAAGCTTTAATCCTCAACAATAGAATTCACGCATTCATTCTCACTTAAATGAATATCTCGACTGATTTATCTTTACTTCTCATCAAGTAGACATATCAGTGTTTAATACATCCATCAATAAATTGAGGAAATATCTTTTAAACCCTTCTTGGTTTTGCACTCATCTCAAATGCATCAAACCATTTGGTTATGTACTCCGTTCGAAAACTTCGAACTGAAGACTTAGCAATACATTACTTCAAACACAAACTCATATTTGTGTTTCAATTTAAATAATAGATTTAGAAAAATAAAACATTTAATCTTTTATATTTTCATCACCTACTATATCATGTCAAATCAGTGACTTGGTTGAATAATTCAACATGTCATTATTGACCACAAGAGTATCGACTAAAATGCTCATTTTGAACAAATAGTCACTCATGTATTGCCCCCAATTTGATTCTAGTGTTTTGGCTACCGAAAGGCTACTGCCCTTTAGGTTTCAAAACCACTAGTCATGATTTAGATTTGTATGCTTGCACTTGTTAGTGGCTTTCCAAACGTTTAAACGTTTACACACATTAACGCCCCCACAGTTCGTGCATTCCCTTTTGTTCTCACTCAGAACATGCACACTGTTATAGAGAAACTTAATCGATTTCAATGTGGTAAATGAAACGATATCATTTATTTCAGACGTTTTAAGTCCATACCACTGAACCGTTAGGTTTTCTCCCACTCGCCCGTAGGCGCTTTTGGGTACGTTTAGATTCTCGATCTACATGATCGACGGGTTACCCCCACATTTGTGGGACCCTCGGGGTTCTCCCCCAATAATAGTAATATAATATTACTAAATCATTATTCTCAATAATAGCAAGCTCAACATATTCACAATATGTTTTACTAACAAATTAATAAGATGTTAATTTCAACAAATTATTAAATGTTCTTTCAGCAAATTAATAAGATAATATTTCAACAAATAATAAATTAGCCGATATTTATTTATTATTAAAATAAAGCTCAACGGCCATTTATAATTTGTTTAATCATCAAATTATTTGCTCTTGGATGAACAAAGTTTGTTATTAAATAACCTTTCATCCAAATATGTAACCGACTCGTCAATGCAATTCATAGATAGCTAATAAAGCTTTCCATAAATGCCAACAACGACTGTCGTTACAATAATTTATAACTCTCCAAATTAAATTGCGATTAATCACAATTAATAAGAAGTTATAAATAATCGTCGTTAATCTCATTAATGATTACCGTTACAAATTTTTTAACCCTCCAAATTAAATTGTAATAAATCACAATTAATAAGGATATCAACCATTATATCACCACATTAGTGTTTTTAATAATGGCGATTTCGAATTTGTAACATCCGTCATTAATATGCACTCATGCAAAATTAATAGGAGTTACACCGGCACCCACAATGTTCTGGTCAGTTCCAGCACCCATTGTGTTCCGGACATTTCCCGCAGGAAACTGTTTGTTATCTCAAATAACAAACACGCACAATCCAATTTCGAAAAATGAAACTAAAACTCCTCCTTCGCAAACACCATATTTCTATAACCACGCATGGTTTCAAGAAACTGATTTTGCAAGAGTATTCTAGTTCATTCCCGAAAAATATTATCAAATTCTGAAAGATTTATTCAGCCGTAAACACCAGATAAATCTGATTTTACACAGAACAATCTCAGAATTCAATCAGTTCTGTCGTAAGCCCCAAATTCTGAAAAATCAGAAAATGGTTTTACAAGAACTATTTCGAAACTAGTTCTTTCGTAAGCCCCAAATTAATGGTTTTACACGAACTATTTCGAAAATCAGCAATCCTCCAATTCCTTGTAGAGATCCATGTCGAAACAAAACTCATTGGAAATTGTTAGTCATTTTATTAACATGAAAACAATAAACATGTATAAAATTCACTAACAATATAATGTAACGAGATTACTCATAATATGAAATGATAATTCTCCTGAGCTTCCTGGCTTAATAATACCACTGATATCATCAATGATGGTAATCCTGGTTTCTCTGGAATTTAGACCCAGCAGTTTGGCCACTACTAGCATGCATTTTACTACTATGATACCAATAACTCCCCTAGACAAAGTATTCACATGTAAATGGAAATAACAGTTACATGTAACAGTTACAATACATTAAGAGGCCACACACCAGAAAGTAATTTAAAGCAGAATTGAAAAATTCAACCTTAACCAACACTTGGCCAATTATAGTAACGGTTGCACAAATCAAATTTAAAACAACTAATTCGAAGTTTCAGGTACAGCATACTATACTGACACATAATTCATAATACTATGAAATCAAAAAACAGAATCTAGATATGAACTTGGTTGTCGCAACAAAGAACAAGAAGAACAATAATCCAATTGAACAAACCACCATCAACCTAACTGCATCATAGGCAGTAATATACAGATCGTCATACAAGCTAGGTAGATAGTTAAACTCGTTTGTGACAGAAAAAATAAAAAGTAATGAGATCCTAATTTCAAGCAACACAGAATCTAATTAACACATATACGCTTTTGACTATTCATCCGGAAACATCAATTATTTAAAACGAAAGTTTTTCCATTAAATGATTTTTCCAAAGAATTATATCAAAAACCACCAAACAAAATTAAAACATGATATAACAATTCGAAACCATTATAGCCGTAAACATCAAATTCCCGAAACCAAAGATTAAGAGAAAATGATTTTACTAAGAACGATTACGGATAAAGAAATAATTTTCTGTAAATCCATACACCGAAATTATTGTATTAACGTACCAAGCATAAAAAATATCGTTTAAGATTGTTGGGTACGTTGTAAATAAACACAATAATTTCTACGAAAAAGAAATGGACAAATAAACAGAAAATGGTTTCCTCAAATATATAAATTAACAATTACAACCTTCAAAATTAAAAGTATGTAAATGATACCGAAATGGACTAAAGTCCGAGACGAGATAACTGCGAGCAGTTTCCCTTAAACGATATTTGCCCCGCCACCTCTGCTTCTGGCTACATGGGGCACTTCGTTCCCAAGGTACAACGTCTATCACATGTGACTCGGTGGAAACGGCACCGAGCCACGGTCGGGCCGTTGGTGGTGCGGTACTCTCTCTCTATATGTATGCATGTGTATGTGTGTGAATGTGTATATGAAGTATGTCTTTTCTTTGTCTTTAAAAAAAGTGTATTAATGTTACAAGACCATTTTTCCTTTTAACCTTGTCTTTGTAACATCTTTTACCAATTAAAAGACCCACATAAATGGGGGAATAAATGGTTTTTTATAACCACAAACTTAATAGCATTCACTCCATAAAACCATTAGTTTTTCCAACAATGGTCCCATAGTCCAACATCGAAAAATTCTAGGGAGAACAAAAGGCTGAGTAGAAGAAACCAAAACCATTATAATGCCAAAATCATTCGACCATTCCTATTGCTCATATCAATTTATATGCAACTTGGCTAAAAAATGACAAATAACTTCGTTTTTATATTGTTGTTAAAAGCAAAGGCTGTCAACGAATAAATCATTACTATTGTATGGTCTATAATTATGGGCAAGAAATTTACAATGGTATAGTAAGATAAGTGACAATAAGAGGAATGGTCAACGATCGATTTGTCTATTTTGGATTCCTATTTTGAGAATTGGGTGCAAAGAATTCATATAAGTCAATAGTTTCATAAAAACGAGGTGTTTTTCCCATACACAGAGCTATATATCTCTTTTTCCTAGAATTTCCGATTTGAGAGAGAACATTATATTAGTGAATCTCATTATATTAGGGAAAAATGATAATAAAACTATAACATTAACAAATACTCAAGAGCATAATATTTTCTTTGAGTAGTGATTATGTGTATTGGAAATTAATATAATATAAAATATAAATTAATTTAAAAATCGGGTCGGGTTGGGTCGGTATAGCCGACGAAATCAAAATTGCCACCCGATCCCCAAGTTTGTCGGCTGGGGAAAAAACCCGATATTTTCGGGTCAGGACTCTTCTCGGGTTGGATGCGGGTCGAAACACGAGTTAGGTCGGGATTTCGAGATTTTTTCCCAACCCTAAATCTAGCTACAGAAGAATATTTAATTGTCAACCTAAAACATTTGTTGTATTTGAAGTTTTTTTCGTTTCGTTTTTTCACTTTTAATCGTTCTATTTATCTTGTCAATGTGGAGGCATGTTCCACATTGACCACACATTTTTTATTTACGATTAATAAAAAGCCTGTTATGGAAAAAAAAATGTGTATTGAAAAAATGATATACGACATAATATTTTATCTGAGTAGTAATTATGTGTATTGGAAAAATGATATACACTGATCGATGGCGTGGCAGCTGTTCACAACACGATCGGCGATGGCGGCTCTTTCTCACTCTCAAGTATTGTAGAATATCAATTACACCGTACGTGCAATGTCAATACATATACTACTGACCGAAATGAAGATATTATAACATTGATCTTGATTAATTACTATGTAATTTCTCTTTTCCTTGTTTCTTCATGACCTGTTGCACTAATTTAAATTTAAATGATTTCACGTAATGTGTAATATCATTTTTTTTTAGGAAAGATGATTAATAAGTGACAGACATTTTTAGTGCCTTTTACATAGTGATTTAATTTGTTGGAAACACACTTCAATTAACTAGTTTTTTTGAGTAAATTGATTTCATCTTTCTATGGACATAATAAACTCTTTTTTTGGGATATAAAATGCTGGTTAGTGTGTAATATAGCACCATCAAATGAGACTAAAAAGGTCGTCCTACTAATACAAAAACGTCACTAAGTATTGCTCTTTTATCTTAGAATAAGATAAATTCAATGGTGTTTAAATTTGTTTTTTAATCATCATCGCGATACTCGTTATTATTAAAAAATATATATATACGCTATATCATTAGAGTAATTGTCATTGCAACATGCCGCAAATGCTAAAAAAACATTAACCGAAATACTTGTTAATTAAAACCAACATATATATGATTTAAATTTATTACAGTACTGTAGTAAGATTGAAATGCAATCTTGAAAATTGAAAAATAGGACCCCTGCTGAGATATATATGATCGTAATTTAATTCCTTCATCTTTTATACAAGTAAACACTTCGTTTTTTCCATTATTTTATACAAGTAAATGATAATTAAAATCTAAAATCACCGACACCACACATGGGCAAGTCCATGCAACCCAAAACTATCGTGACCCACAATGTGAGTCGTATTAATTCCCTTACTATTCGCACATGCTTTAAAAATATTTTGTCACCATGCTTTAATTTTAATTTAATTTAAGGAGACTCTTCTTCTATTATTTATTCTCAATGTCATATAGTAATCACATTTCCGTACGTAGGTCCCATAATTGGAAGAGTTTGTAAGGTCAAAGTATGAAAACTGAATATAAATGTGTATGGATTAGATCACAGTGAAGACTTTGAATAAACGATGCATTTAATTCGTTAGTCCTTATAAGCGTTGATATATATGCGTAATGCCTAATAAAACCAAATAAAGTTAGGTCATTTAAGTTGAATTTTGATAATATCGGATGCTTTTCGTAACAGATGCCATAGAAAATTATATTATTTTTTAGCTAATGAAGGTCCATGAGCATTTATAACTGATGTAGAATGTGGATGTTTATTGATAACAAATGTCGGTTTATCATTAAACGCTTTGTTGCTAAGCTGATGATAAATTGAGTGTCGCTAAATTTAATACAGTTTATTAACATAACGACACTCAATTTACCATCAGTTTAGTAACAATGAATGTGATGGTATACTGAGATTGTTTCAACCGCTATACTAGTACATATAAGGAACAGATTAGAATGTTAGCATCTTTTTACTCATTCAAAGCCTATACTCTTATAATTAATAAATAGTTAATCATCCAAAATGGACCCGATTTTTTCTAGCAGTGAAATAAAAAGATAACCTAGCTTAATAACATAAAAATAAGGACATGATTTCATATATATGATACATAGTGTACGTGAACCAAACGAGATGTATAATGGCTTCGACTGTAAGTAAAATCCGTAAACGCATTCCGAGCTAGTAAGTTGCAAGGTTAGGTTTTGTTTAGATTTTTACTTTAAATGATTTGTTCCGAATTCAAGAAAAAATTCAAATCCATTTTTGTATAGTTTGGTTTAGAGTTCATTTATATATGTTAATCCCAAAATCAGACTGAATTAATATAATCCACTTTAATTACTCATTAAAAACCTTTTTTGAAATCTGATCCACGAATGAGCAACGTCAACTAATCGCAGTACCCAGTCATTTTGCAAAACTTCATTATCTTATTTAATATTTATTACTGGGAATGTATGCATCAATTAATGTTTTTTTGCTATGGCCTTATCATTTAATACGTCTTAAAAATATATTTACTAGACTTATAAGTGGTGTTTGCAATTGGTCAATATATTATTGATTATGTTGGTCACCCAACTATGTTGAAAAGTAGATTAAATAACGAGTGAGAAAAATTACCATAACCAAATTTAATCTGAATCCGCTCCAAACCGTTCAATCCGCAAACTCCGACAACCCAATCAGATCAATACGTTTTTATTTGGTTTGTGGTTTGGATTGAAATAATTATATAAATGGTTTGGTTTGAATCAAAAACCTCCAAGCCTTTCTATAATGATTTTGTCTATGATTCAAGTTTATCGGTTTTAATCCAAACCATTTACGCTCCTAATAATGGCCATGTTTGTTTTGTTTGTTCATGTATAGCTAGCTAGATAGTCCATCCTGTTAAACTCTTCATCGTGTTTCTTTTTCCTTTATAAATGTTGTCACTGAAAATGGGTAAAAACACAAGACAATTAGGTACAGAGTACACAGTACACAGTACACTCTCAGATGAACTAAATGACCCTTTTTATCATCTAATGATCATGAGAGCACTTCATGAACCGGGCATATGGTTGTGGTAAAAACTCAAGATCGGGTTGTTCACTATTCTCTTTATTCATTTTCGATATATTGATTGATGATTTCTAACAAGTGAAATAAATTAAAACCAGTAATGAGGCAGTGGTTTATCGCGATATTTGCAGCCCTTGATTTATGAAAATTTCATACTTGAAAAGTTGAAAAGATGTGTCCCGGAAGGCTATACATAATGTTTAACCCGATGCTTTGATCGGCATTAGTTTGTATAATTCCGAGATGGTTGCACAATGATGACAGTTTTTGTAAGTGAGTACATGCCTATGATTTATTTCCGAAAATTAGAACCTTCCCTAGTTTACAACTTACACACAGGTAAATACAAAAGAAACTGCTGCAACAAATGCAAATTCAAAATAAGCACAATGAGGACATGGGCATGGTAAAGGTCCTCATACCAAATGATACCAACTCAGGTATAGAATTAATTCTTCATATTTTTTCTACAAGTAACGATTTGGGACCAATCGGGTGCACCTCGGGTGTAGAAATTCAACAATGACACGTGCCAATATATGTTCTAAAAGGCGAGTTTAAGTGAAGACTAAGTGCTAGACGGACGCCTAGTAGATTAGGCTGACTTAAGCGATTATGCGGCAATTAAGCGGAATTAGGATAAATTAGGTTCTAAATGACCTATTTCATCGTAGAAATGGCATTGCGCCTAGGACATTTTAATAACTACTACAATATGAGATCGTTCTGCTGATTAGGAATGAATCTTTCTCGCAGTCCCTGTGTAATGTGAACACAAATCATTATAGATGGTCATCAGATTAGTTCATGAAAAATCTTCTACCTCTTTGCAGAATGTGGAGGATTTTTTTTAAAAACTTTCAAAAGTTGGATTGGGCAACTTACTCTTTGAGTTTGCTCCTAATTTGGGTCTGAGTTGGTATAAGCCTCAATTAATTTTAGATCACTTTAATTAGGATAGGCCTATATATGGATTTATTACTGCAAAAAGGAGAGTTGGGAAATAGTAATTAAGGTCGGGTAGCCTGATGAATTAAGAGCATCCACCATTATCTTTCTTTCAATATTCCGTTAATTTTAGCAAATCTAGTTTAGCACAAAATAATTTTTTCGAAAGTAAACTAAAATAGTCTAGAATTAGGGACAAGCCTCATATTTGCAATATAGACCATTAGATGCATGGCTAGAGGCTATATTCTTATTCATAACAAGTAAAATAATAACTGTATCTGTACAACATTGGACGTGCCCAACAAAAGGAACTCAAATCTGTCTTGTTGAAAACAAGCCCATCTCGAAAAACTAATATAAAATAACGAGTTGTCGTAATCTGAATCAATCGAATATTCAAATTATGGGAACAAAATCGACGATAGATGTATGATATGCTCTATAGAGACGATATAAGACATAGCCACACAACGTGCACGCGGGGCTACGTACATCCATGTCTAAAATCCCAGCTCAACAATCCTCCTCACAAGCTACCCAAACGTCATCGTCTCTCATGCTCAGGTTATGCAAAAAATTTGGGCCTCTTAGACTGTAAATTAAAGTATGTACTGTACTAAATACTAAGTCCGAAAGCATGGAGTATTAAACATTTAGTTCCCCAGATTCTATTTAGAATATCAAATGAGACTAAAAAGTTTCCCAGCAAAATTTTTATACCGTACGTAAATGACATTTTGAATTTTTGTAATGTTCTTACTAAAATAGCTTCATTAGCACTAGATACCTTTTGAATATAGGTCGTAATGTCATCACTTTCCGTTAATGTTTTTTTGATCGGAAAAGCTATCATATGGGGCTTGGCTCATGAAAGAATTTTTTTGCTACTTTATCAATAAAATGGACCGGATATTGATAAAAAAGAATGACATTTTGAACACATGCATGTTTCCTCAACTACAATCACTACAAAATAATGTTTGATTTAGTGAGAGTCAAAAGCTGTCACAAGCCTGTCGCTAATTTAAAAAGTTATCACAAATCTGTCGCAAATTGACTAAACTGTCGCAAAGCCGTCACAAAAACCGTCGCTAATAAGCTCGTAACAAATAATACCGTCACTAATCCCGTCGCTATTTGAGTATTTTTTTGTAGTGAATATTGATGTACTTATTTCTAATATGGGTGTTGATATTTCTGTGAAATCCTTGATTGATCCTCATTAATATCTTAGGGTTGAACTTCATCGTAGCGGCACTAGTTTATGTCTCTTGCAACATCGATATCTTATTGATCGTCTTCATCGAATTGGATTGACAACGACCAAGCCCATTTCATTACCAACACAACTGGAGCGTTAAAGAATAAAGATAGCCCAGAATTACAATCCGTTAGAGGATGAGATATTATATCGGAGCATTGTTGGTTCAATAAACTATTTATCTTTCACAAAGCCAAACATTACTTTCACCTTAAACAGACGTCGCCAGTTTATGCATAGGCCTTTTCTAGCCCATTAATGGAGTGCGACCCAACGTGCATTTCGATACTTATTACTTAAAAGACACTGCCAAACAATCTCTCTCTTTTTTCAGCGGTACGGAAAGTTGATCTTCAGGCTTACCACGGCGCCGATTTGGCAGGAGATAGCGGAATGTCATTCAATCGCAATATCGTCTGACACTCGTAGGCAAACATGGTACCGCATTAATTGTATTTGCATCCTTTGCAAATATGATTTTTTCTTTCTTTCTACAAAATGGTATGTATATATATTTTAGTAGTTTATTATATTACACAAAGTAATTTTTTTTTCCCCAAATCATATGAATTCGGCCTCTTGTATTCATTAATGTGTTTACCCAATTTTTCACGCAAAGGACACTAACTTTTTTAAAGCCAGGGAATTGCTAACATATCATAATCCATCACATGGATAAAATTAACATTTAAGCTTGGTGCACATGGAGGATGTGCCAAATAGTTTTAACTACTAGCTTGTCTATAATAAGGCCATCCTTGTCATGATTTGATACTCTCTTTCCATCTACTCAAAATTTTGAATGAATTTAATTTTCTAAATTTTCAAAAAAAAGGAGCAAGCATTTTTAAGCATTTCATACATAATGATAAAAGTGCATAGATGTTTTATAAATTATAATCAATTCTTTATTGATAGAAAAACTATTAGCAGTGGATCATATATAGACTTGGTCTATAATAATAAGTGGATCTTTATTAGCTAAAAGTAGGCTCCGTAATGTATTTTAGGGTTGTAATGTTTATCTCTTTACTCCTTACATTAAAAATCGACTTTGTATTTAGCGTTTTTGGAATGCTCTTTTTATCGGAATTATTTGATTTACTGGTGTTACACCGAAATAACTGCTGTGGAGGCTTGTTAACGTTTTGTTTGTGTTTAATAAAGGGTTACGGAGTCTTTGCTATATAAAAAAAAGTCTTAATTTGGACTAAGAGACTTAAGTCTAATTAAGTCTATAATCAATTCTATATTGATAGAAAAACTGTTAGTCATAACTGTCTGTGTATACAATTTACATAGAATATTGTTATCGTATAAGAAATTTATTTTGCCTGTCACCATCAATATTACCTCGTCTTCTAATTCATTCTTATTGTCATTTCTCTTAATTTACTTATTCTATGACAGACAATTTACTTGAAACACAATGTACACTCAATAATTACATGATTAGCTGTCATTAAGAATGGTTTTTGATTACGGAAAATGAATCAAAATTGGATACTTAAACATATAAACAACTATTGTTCAACAAATTCATTAAAAAAAACCTGTTTATTTCACTTCCGTTTTAGTTTCCTGACTTCAAATAACCATGCATATAATACAACTTTCAATGCGAAAAGAGAACACAACGTCGAAGTGTACATGCATATATATGCTTTATTTGGATAAACCGCTATTTCATTATAATTTGTCTTCATTTATTGAAAGTTAATGTATAATTCGTCGCAACAAATTAAGAGAAGTGGTTATCGTTCATGGAGGTTGCCTTAAACAGGAAGTAGTTAGTCAATTTAGTGATTACAAAATAAAATAAAAATAGTCAATTTAGTGAGCAAAAATTCAATAATTTGAAACATTTTACTGGAACCATGTGAACTTTAATTTTCCAATCATCTACATGCATGTGTAGTAGCTAGGTTTGTTGTCTTGGATGTGGATTTGTTTAGTTTTGTATTTTTGTTTTTTATCTTTACCGATTTGGTAAAAGCTATGATATCATAGCATGGCAGCTTTATTTTTTCAACTAGACCAATAACTTTTCAGCAATATTACATTTATAACCAAAAATTTGTACTTTCTAGCAATATTTATTATTTATAGTGACAAGTAATGGTTAGAAATGTAATATTGCTTAAAATTACAATATTTTGGAAGAAGTATGGAAGTTTTCACTTAAAAAAATTAGGTAGAAAACATGAACAATATTATTTTGGTATCCACCAAACAAACATTAATTACAAGTAAAAAATAAGATAATTGGTAATTTGTGTACCAATTAAAAAACATTTATTGCAAACAATCTCATTTAAACATAATATCTATAGAATGAAAATTTCAAATTGAAACATAAAAGCTATGGAATGTAATGTATAAGCTAAAAGAACTTCTTAAATTAGTCGGTATAACCTAACTTTTTTTTTTTATATATTCAAAATACATTAGAATTCAAAATCAGAGAATATACCTGATCATTGTCTTTCATCCCTAATTCCAATCTATGTATCTAGTAATCTATATTTATAAACCTGAACTATTTCTGGCTTCCAAATAAATAAAAGAAAACCCCCTATCAGAAACTAATTAAGTTGCTGATAACGAAGTACAATATTTGTCATCACATAAAAAAGAAAATTCAAAAAAAATTGAACAAGTTGTCATGTTAGTTAATTTGTTTTGCTATTTACGGGGAGTTATTGGGAGTGAGGCACGTGATATGTTAACTGCTAATTTTAGGGACAATAATGGGAGTTTGTGCTTCACATGCATGGAAACATATGCACGTTGACGATACCAATTTTACTGGCTTTTTCTGTTGAGAATAAAAAAAAGACATTACTGAAATTATAATATATATTATTCATTATACTTTTTAGGGTTTATCCACTTATATACCTTAGTGTTGTTGTGTTTTTCTCGTTTAATTTTTTCAATTACTAATCCAATTTTGGTATGAATACGCTTGACTAGCTATAACGAAAACAAAACACATGTTGTCATGTTTCCATCCATAATTGAATGGAAATTTCAAAAAAAAAAACACGAATATAGGGTACTAATTAAAATAACTAACAATGTAGGTTAATAAAAAAGAAAAACGCAACACTACACGCTACAAAATTGCTGCAAACCCTATTTTTTATACGATATGTAGTTGTTTTTGAGACAAATTGGCATCAACCAGCTGCTATAAATGTGGATCTGTCACTACAAATAAGTAATGAACCAAGTTGCTCGAATTAACTAGCTAGGTTGTTACAAATATTTGTTGCTAAGAAGTTTTTATTCTATTTCTATTTTCCAAGTATAGTCTGAACTTTGAATTTTTTTGGGAAATTATTGACCAAAAGTGTTTTCTGTTTTAGCACTCGTTATGGTGTGTATTTGTAAGCAGCCATGAATTTGTTGGCGGATTTATTTATATGAAACTGTCATTGGCATGTATTTTGTATTTTGTTAGCTTTCTGTAACATTACGTTTGTGTTTTATAATGAAAATTAATGAAATGAGAATGACATCATGAAAACTATAAAAAGTCTAATTATGCGTAATAATAACTGTATGAATATTTGACTCAGCAAAGAAGCAGTTATAATGTGATATTTGAGGATTATCATTTATCATCTACTGTGGCAATGTGACTCATTAATGACTCAATTTTGCAAAAATGCCATATTTATCAAAAACACAAAAAGATTTATTGCACTATTCATGACTAATATTCACGATATTTTTTTGATTTTATTTTTAACAATGCATGTTTTTATGTGCTGGATTTTAGTTTTACTGATAACTTTCGTCATTAGCGATGTATTTAGCTGTCCGTAATCTGAATTTTTTGTAATTCAATAATAAAGTTATACAACCAAAAACCCACCATGAGGCTAAGAAATACTAATCTTTTACTTAAGTTTTTACGTGCTTCGGTCATGAATTTTTAGCTATGAGCATTGTCATTTGTTTCATCCAATGTTAAAAGAGTGTATTAAATAAATGAAACGGTTTCCATAATTTGGACTAAAATTATTTCTGGTTACATATATAGCTAGTTTCAGCTAAAACATTAATCCAATGCTTAAAAAGTGACGAAATTGCAGGTTGTCAGAAAAATGAAATATTTGATAGATTTTTAAAAAAAATTATAACCTAATTCTTAGTAAGAGATTGCAACGGGTAATACCAATTTAATCTAAAAAATGGCTCACTTATGAATTGATGAAAAATTTACAACCATGATAATAATAACCAAATATGTAAAGTATGCAATACTTGAGGAGTATTAAAGTCAAATTTCACAAAAGCTAGGGACAAAATATGAACTTCACTCAAACAACCCCGTCAAAAAAATGCTCTCATTTTTTCCTTAAAATAACAAAATATGTTACGTACCCAAAACTTCGGAATATTAGTTATATTCCTAGGAAAGAAAGAGCAATAGTGAAGAAACAAAAAGAAAATCTTCCACCTAATGTGCTTTTTTCCTCTTATTATTTCCAAACTAAACATGGTGAAAAATAAAGAAAGTGTGGGTATTGGTGAGCCCACGTATAGATTTTTTTTGTGCTATATATACTCACTTATCCTATATTTGTAACTTCCCACTTCTCCAACCATAACAAATATTCAGAAAATATTCAGAAAATATCAAAATATGGCAGCAGCAAGCACCATAATATATATGCTCTTGGCTATCTTCTTACTAGGTAAAATCCCATCTCTATTACTTTCATATATGTTGAATTTATAGTTGAATGCACGTATGCACATATGCACATATGTACAAGGTTATATATTAGGGAAGAATTATTTTATTTTTTTGTAGCCTCTTGAAACTTGTTCTGGAGGTACTAGAGCTTGTATTAAGTTATTAACGCTCGTTATTATTTACAATTATGAGCATGTTCGAGGGGGGGGGGGGGGGGGGGGGGGGGGAAGTATATCAGGGAAGAATCTTGTGAAAAAAAGGCTACAACATCCTGAATATCAAGAAGAAAATTACGGTTGTCACAATAGTTTTACGAAATATTGCGAACTTTAGACTTTTCGGCACCCGCCCTAGTAACATAGAGTTATCACATGAAATCCAGCCCCTAGCTAGGATTGGTTCAACAATTGAGTACATGTTATTTCATAAATATGTAGGATTGTTGATGCATTGTGTGGTGTTTTCTTTAGGGAAAAGACAATTATTTAAGTTTTTTGTTAGTACCTTTATGAAAATAGTAAAAACAAAATTTAATTTATGTGTCTCTCCATATAAGTATTCAATATTTAAGGTGAGCTGATAGTTGGTAAGTCCAGTAGTCAGAGGTAGATTTCTTGTTTCTGAAAATTCATTGATGTATTTTTGTTAATTTTGTCATACAGAAGTGACATCTACAAGTAATTAGCTAGCTGTTCTTAATTAAGTACACAGTCTTTTAGTTTATCAACAAACATATATGTAGGTAGTATGGTGTAAATTGTTTGATTTGCTGATCTATGACATATCCCGATGAATTAGTTTTGTATACATGATAATTGTTGAAAAACAAATCTTCTTTATGAGTTTCTAACAGTTTAAAAAAAACTATCGAAATCTAATTAGTTAAAGCGGTTTTCACAAGAGCTAGCGAAAAGCGTAAAAAAAACATAAGCTTTTAGCTGCCTAAAAAGCAAAAGGCGAGCTTTTTTAAAACAATGGTTTCTAATGATCGATAAATATTTAGTAAAATAATTAGGTTGTTCAAATTTCTGAAAAAATAATTGTTGCAAGGGTTGAAGCCGAATGTTTGATTAAAAAAAGCTTATAAAATCTACCAAAATTTAACGACTTATAAGTATTAGATATTGTTTCCTTACTAAACAATATATATACGTCGAGAAGCCAGAACAGGTATACCAAAGATACTATTTTAAATAAAGAATCAAATTCTTTCGAAATAGAGTCGATTAGTTCGACAAGTATAGATCTAAATCTTCAGAATTTGGTAGATATTTGCAGCTATAGATCCTTGCTCAAAGGTAGATATCTGAAAACAATAGACCACTTAACTTCAATTAACTCAGCAACTTTTTTTTGTTAAATTCCAGCCAACAAATTAATTAAGCAACATGCTATTGTATTTTGCTTGCTATAAATAGCATCACACCTAACAGTTAACTAAGTTGTTATATACTAACAAGTACTTATCCAATTAATTCAGCTTTTTACGGAAAAAAACATCGAATTAACAGAAATAATTGCCTACTAGTTTACGCTTTAGTTTGATTCTTGCAAAAACACGTTAGACTACGCTTTCGCATTATTAAACATTAATGTAAATAACATTTATCATTTAGACCAACTATCGATACTTGGCTCATCTGTTTTACCTTTTTTTTTCTTGCCAACATAGAACAGTTTCTAATTAAAAAATTTACGCGACAATTATAAATTTACGCGACAATTATAAATTTACTAGTCTACTTTTCCCATTATTTCTTGGACACAAACACCTCCTGGTAGTATTTTTTTGCCCATATATAATACTACATTCTATTATTATGCATATGTATGTGTGGCAATATTATTGATCAAAAATAATGTCCTTTTTCGCAGGACCAAAAGTCGAATCAACAGTTTTCAACCTCGAGAATCGCTGTGCCTACACAGTCTGGCCTGGCACACTCTCAGGCGACGGTGCCCCAGCCCTTGCTGGCGGAGGTTTTGAGCTAACCCCTGGTGCCTCGGTCCAAATCCCAGGCCCACCAGGCTGGTCAGGTCGCTTCTGGGGCCGCACTGGTTGCACCTTCGATGCATCTGGCATTGGTAGCTGCACCACTGGCGACTGTGGGAACGTCATTGGGTGCACGGGTGGTGGTGTTCCGCCTGTGACCTTGGTTGAGTTCACCTTGAACGGTGCCTCTGGCATGGATTTCTACGATGTTAGCCTCGTCGATGGGTACTGTTTAGTTGTTGATATAACTAAATTGCAACTTCCTTATATAACTTTTTTAAAATTGTGTCAATATTATAGTTGTCCAGAAACTCGTTTTAGACCGTGTTTCTTGTATCCCGTTTTTTTGTTATTCGTATAGGCAAGTCTTTCACATCTTCATTTTTTTTATATCCGCCTCCATCGATGTTTTCCATATTGGCAACTCAGGGTAAAAGTACGGGTCCCCATTTTATGCCGTCATTTTGTTGGACGGTACAATATACCGTTAATTCATATACACCGTTGGATTAGAAAACAAACGGTTCGATGGTCTCTTTTCAAAAACTAATTATTATTTTTGTTTTAATTATATATTGGACAGATTAATTTTTAATAAATTAAAAACAAATATTACAACACAATAAAAAACCAAATAAAAATATAAAACTCTAAGTAGAAATTACCCTAAATATAATTTTTAATCAAAATTTATAAAAAAATAAAAAAATAATTTTTTGATCAACGGTACATTGTACCATTCAAGTCATGGACGGCACAAAAGAAATACTCGTAAAAGGACCACATTATATATTTATATTCATCTAAAACATAATATCCTTCGTATCAACTTTTGTAATTTTGTTTTATAGTTTCCTTTCCCCAAGTTATTTAATCATCAATTTAGCTTTTTGCATACAACTTTGGTTGTTCCCTTGCGAAAGTATTATTGCATAATTACCAATAACCATTATATGGTTCCTTAAAAACAAAAAGTCACTTTCAAGACATGCAAATCATTGGAACTTATAGGAAGCTAAATAATAGTTTTTTTTTTTTTTTTGCCCTTCTTTTAAACTCCCTAAAGTTGCAACAAACATATCACAGGGACTATATTACAAAATACAAAGTGTCAAAAATATTTAAATTTTTTTATATTTATACTCTAACAGGTACAACGTCGGTATGGGGGTACGCCCAACAGGAGGCTCATACACGGGTGACTGCCAATATGCAGGGTGCGTAACAGACCTGAATGGAAGCTGCCCACCCGAGCTTCGAATCGCAGGCCCAAACGGTCAAGTAGCAGCCTGCCGAAGTGCATGTGCAGCGTTTGGTGCACCAGAGTTTTGTTGCACCGGTGAGCACGCGACGCCAGACACTTGCTCACCAACGGAGTATTCGACTATGTTCAAGAGCGCATGCCCAACTGCCTATAGTTACGCTTACGATGATAAGTCTAGCACATGTACGTGTACCGGGGCGGACTACTTGATCACTTTTTGCCCGACTGCGTCATAAGTAGGTGCCTTTTTATTTTACCCGACTGCGTCATAAGCAGATGTTTTTTATTTTATCAAATTATTATTATTGATTAGTAAGGAAATTTTGGGTTTTTTGGCATAAAGAAACCATTGTTTCATAGGGTTTTGATGATTGATGGTTAAGTATTTTTTTTCTAGAACGTATACTTGCTTCTTGGTAAGCTATATAGACTGATTTTTATGGTGAGATATGATTTATTTGGTTTTATCATAGATTAGTAATTAACTTTGTCACCTCAACTCCCCTAATGTGTGCACTAATATGTTGCATAATGTGATGAGATGATTTGTTAGATTGTTTTGCTGTGTACATTTAGGATTGTTCTTCATAAAGTTTGCCGAAGCAAACTTTACTACATGTCGCGTAAGATCCAAAGGAAGTAGCGAAATCGCTAATCTCATTCAATTGCCAAGTTCCAGTTACTTTTGTTTGCTTTAAATTATTTTATTAACAATCGGTTCTTTTGAAAGTGTTTCTACTTTGGAGAAATTGTTTTTAAACCGATATTGGCAAGTTACTGTTATAAATACATGGCTTGATTCTTTAGTGCCCATAGAACTTTAATCTAGAACCCTAAACTTCATTTCACAGCCAAAAGATACATGACAAAAATGGTTTCATCCGATTAAATTACCATTCACCGAATCAAAATAGATTGTACGGTGATTGTCGTCAACAAACCAAGGGTACATGTTTGTTCACCAATATACATTCTGAAAGATCTAAGATGCTAATATACTCTTACAAACTTTAATGAATCGAAATGAGTTTTGAACATGTAAACAGTTGCTTCTGTACAAGCTAGCAAACTTATGATTTGTCCTTCTTAAGATTATGTTACAAACAAGCACATTGTATGCAGTAAAATACTAACTTTTCTTTACTTCAATAGCCTTAAGACTATCATACACTACTGTTATTTATCTATTCTTTCGCATTTGTTTTCCTTACACTTGCAATTTCTCTCTGACTGCACTTTCAATTGCGAAAGCCAATCTCATAAAACGAAAACCCTACCTCTAATGCACCTCGATGCACCATACCTCCACTAAAAAGCCTATTAATATTATTAACATACAAACCCCAAAACAACCGATATTAGGAAAGTTTATACCCTATGACAATTTACATTATTTCCTCTTCGAGGAAACATTACCTAAAAAACCTACTTTGCAAACCACCATACCATGGGGGAAGAATCTCGGCCGAGCCCGTGCATTGACCTTCATCTTCATCTTTGTTGCTAAATAGTGTTTGGTCTGAGCAATCAAGTGATGCTTTACACGCTAAATTATATGATTGGCATGCTGAATGGCACACACGGAGTCTATTGTCACCGTCCTTGTCGCATTTCTGGATAGAAATCTGTTGCCAAGTGAACGAACGTTAAAAAACTTGCTTTAAATTGGGAATCTTGCAATATTAAACTAAGATTTTTTACAATTTGATACACTAATCTATCAAGTTTTTTCGATTTTGTGCCTTCACCTAACAAAATCTAGAAAGCTATAATCCAGATGAACTTAGTTTCTTTTAATATAAATTATAAAAAGGAATGCAAACAAGACCCAAATAGAATCAAACTAGTCTTTGGGGAATAAAATAGACAAAAAAATGACAAAGTTGTCTGCACAGTACAACTTTACTTTCTCTATCAGTACACCAATCTTATTTTATACCAATTTTATCTTTCCTTTTCGATTTGGTTAACCAACTTAACTAAATTCTGACCAAATAATGTAACCTTGGAGTACCAATCAGAAGGTATGTGTTAATTGTTTCAAAAAAGAAAAAAGGTATGTGTTAATCAGCATATAAGAAAAGATATACGTACCCAACAAGCCAAACGCTTTGCAGCCGCATCACATGTATCACCACCATTCAAAATAGAAATAACCTTTTGAGTCAACCCAACAGGAAATAATCGCTTATAATTTGGCTTAACAACGACTTCTTCAAGTTGTTGCAATATACTCGTATCGCTAGGTGCACAATGCTGACCTGGACCGTCCCTACTCAACACATCTTTACACATCGAGAGATTAGATACGAGCGAAGAGCTGTTTTGGCATGTGTATCCAGCATAGTCTGAGCAACGAAATTCGCAAAGTCCATTGTCACATACACCTCCGTGGAGGCTACATTGTTCATCACACACAACTGTACCGTCATACCAATAAGCATAAAAATATCATCAGAAAACATAACAGGACAGTTGGTTACAACGGAGATGAATTTTATAACTCTAGGATTATACAAGATACAGGTATGTCATTGGTTGATTTTTCACATTTCTCGTCATGGTTTACATTTTCTTTTCCGTAGTTTTGCAAAGAAAATTCATAAAGTTAATAGTTACGGTTTTGTATACCACCCTATCACGCCTTTTTAAACGACCTATTTCTGGCTTTTGTACAATACATAAGTAAAACACATACTGGTGAAAATGGAAAATCTTTAATAGAATAGTGTACAAAAGCATAACATAATGTAAAAGTCATGTTCATAACTAATCAGTAACCTAACATGGTCATATTTCTTTTTACTTAGTAAAATTGATGTAGTGAATTGCGGAGAAGATATGTAACGTTAGTGAACGGAAACAAACAAAGTGTAATCAATCCGGGAATTAAAGCTTCACCTGTAGAGCAGTCGACACCAGTGTATCCATTTTGACATTCGCAGAGACCATTCTTAAGGCACTTGCCATTTCCATTACAATTACTTGGACAAAAACCTACACACAAATGTCCATACTCAATCACACAACCAGTATAGACACGATAACGAAACAACAAAAAACACGATTTCTTAACTATATATTAGATAAAAAATGAGAGAAGAGGTATAAAATGCTTACGGTTACTACAATCATGGCCATGAAATCCGAGAAAACACTGACACTTTCCGCTAACACAATTTCCATTAAAGCTACACAAATTGGGGCATTGGGTAGATACGAGGGCCGAGTTTGTGCTACATAACTCGTGATAAGCTGGGCAAATCAGCTCACCTATAAAAAAAGAGAGACTTTAAATTGGGAAATACACAAATAACAAATAGAGAAAAGCAACTGGTGGGGTTTTTCAGGTTTTTGAAGAAGATAATAGTTACCGTTAAATTCAGGAAACTGAATTGGTCCACCAGCTTCAGGACAAACTTTCCAACTGCCATCCACAGCAACCTGAAATAAACAATGTTGTGCATCATGAACCAAATGAATGGTTATAGCTACAATGTAAAGTTTAACTCGAGTGATTTTAATCATAAATTCACCATAATATCGCTTTTAGGCCTTGCTCAATTAGTTGTGCCTTTAAGTGCAGCTTTTTTTTCTTTTCATTGCATTTGGTTGGTTAAATTAAAAGCTGAGCTTTTCTAGGTTTCTAGAAAAGCAACAAGCTTTAAGCTGGATGAACCCAGCCTTTTCTCAACCTAACAAACCACCTTTTTTGCTTAAAGTTGCACCCAGGAAATCCCTTAAGATGTAACTTTACTAAATGGTGAAGTCAAGCACTTTCGCTCCCCCAAAGAGGCTTTACATACACAGTCAAGTGGGGTATATATTTCACAATGAAACACCGGTTAAATAACAACGGACTTTTTAAAGTACGAAATTAAGAATAATAATTTTACCTCAAGTGTGTCATATACACATCTGTGCTGATAACAACCATTTCCTTGTGTCGTAGTACCCCTAACGAACCCACTTCGTACTAATGAAGAAGACATACACCTATAGAGATAAATAATTAGGCGGTTGAGTTGATTTTCAAAAATTTAGAAATTGAATAAATCATAAAATCCAACCTTGAGCTGGTTCCTCTCACTTCACCCAACATTCTATCAGGTGACCTGGCACTGTTTGTGTCTGTGCACGATCCATCGGAATATGCTACATAATAAGTGCAATAATCGGCTAAAGGTGACTGTCCACCTGCAACATAACAAAATCTTAACAAGTTTATAGCTAAGAAATTTACACCCTTTTTTGCAAAAGATGTAGGCATAATTTTTGTTTCTATGCCATGATAAACCATTGAACATAAACAAAACAAAATGAAATGACACGAAGAAAGAGCTATAGCCTCAATTCACAACAGCTTTTGAGAGGACTGTGAATGCAGAGGGATCCACAAAAAATGTGTTAGGCTGGGATAAATTGCACTAGACCGATAATGAAGTGTGGACGATAAAAAATGTTAATCGTTAAAACTGAAATTTCGGCAGCTACTAACCATTTCAGCTTAAAATTGGCAGATTTGTTAAAAATTGAAATTTACAGGCTGGTGAGTGGTGACATTTTTTGTTGCATCTCTTGGAGAGCAGGTTTCAATTTGTCTAGACCAGACTAGATGTTAAATCGTCGAACACTTTTTTGCTATCTACAGGGAGGTTGGACACTTTTTTGCTACTCTATTCAAAACCTCAAACATAAAATGAAGTGAAATAAGAGCTAAAGGCTGAAGAGAGCACCTTTTATTAGCCATTGAATAACTTTATGGCTAAAGAGTTATAACTCGTTAGTGCTACTCTATACATCACCAAAAGCATGAAATGAAGTGACATATAGCTGAGGCTAAAAAAAACACCTTTATTAGCTTGTGGAAAATAGCGGGCCCACTGAGGAAGATCACCACTGTAACTCACAATTGGGCAATAACCCTCGGCCTCTCTATTATATGTGCAACCGGATAATTGCGTTGTGTTACAATGATAAGCTCCCTTCCAAAGATTACAGGGGGACGTTACAAATTCCGTTCCTTGGTTCTTTCCCCACTCTAAATTGTCAGCCATACTATAGTTAGCTTTGTACCACCCGCTATCTTCTAATAAAGCGAGTGTCATTTTCGAAACTACTGATTTTGTATCCACTGACCCCGTCATTATCTCATTCATTAGCAGCCTTTTCTCCCAATGCGAACCTAAGGAAATTTTATAAGCACAGATAACTAACTTAAATGTTCACTGCGTTAGTTAAAGTTATTTACATTAACGTATCATCAGTTTTTGGTACATCAACCTATTATAATTAGCAGTTAGTACTCTGAAATAATTTATTTATTTCCCGATCTTTTATAATAATAGAATTAACACTTCAATGAGACTCAGATAGAAATTCATGATAGAATAGATTACAAAACAGAAGAAGAAGAAGCAGAAGAAAACATGATAGCATCATAAAAAAAAGAATTGTTTCGTACTTAGAGCCTAAACTATAATTGGTTTTCTATTTGGTACACTAGGTAGGTACTAAATTACAGAAAAATGTAGTGCTGTCGTTATATCAGTAACTGTCGTAGGTTGGTGTACAAAAGCAAAATTTTACGATGTGTTGCTGACATGCTGTACAAAAAGCAATATTTTACAATGAGTTGGTGTACAAATCTGTAGTTAACGCTAAGTTCATTCGGCATATTTACAAAAAGAAAAAAAAAATAACACTTGTGAAAAATCAAATTGTTAAATGATAGACAACCTGATGTACCACGACCTCCCCCATCTTCGAGCTCTAAACCGGTGAAGTTCTCGGAAAAGGACTGGTATTTAGTTGAAAAATAAAACTATGGTTAACAAGCTTTTTTGCCTGGTGAACACTTAAGGTGATTAATGTTCACAAATGATGCGGTTGATAACAAACATGTTTGTTCATGGATTAAGGAAATTACCCCATAATGTTGACGTGAATGCATCATAACACGAGGAAGCACAATACGTGTGACTGTTCGTCTAAGTTTCTCGTCCATAGTTTGCTCAGTTACCTAAGGAGAAAATGGTACCCATCTGAGAGATTGATTTATACAAGAATAAAAATATAAAAAAGGGTTATCTCGCACACGGGCAAAAGTGTAAGAGACCGCTAAAAATACAATATTAATGTTTTAACTATAATTACCTGCGTACGTCTTCTTTTTCTCTCATCTCGAAAATGTGCGAAAGCATGAGGATCAAATCCCAGCACATGCATAACCTAGACAAAAAAAAACTCATCATTTATCAAAAATGACAAAAAGTTATCAACTACAAGAGCTAAGATTTAAAAGAATCCACCCAAATCCCAGCACATGCATAACCTAGTAACCTAGACAAACAAAACCTCATCATTTATCAAAAATGACAAAAACTTATCAACTACTAGAGCTAAGATTAAAAATCCACCCAACTATGCAGCGCTGCAGGGAAACAAAGTACTAGTAATAATGGATTTATCCTATATATTAGAAAAGAAGCAAACTAGCCTTCGGCTCACCTCGTGTATGAGTGTGGCCGAAAGTAGGGTTTCTGCTTCAGCAGTCAAGTGACGGGGAGCGACATTCACATGCCCTGCACATGGAACGGCAATATAATTTGTTTAATAAATTTCTTAAAGAAAGTCTACACTTCAATCTCAAAAAACATGAAAGTTACCAGCAATTGCACGGCCCCACTGGTCACGCTCACACGCCACGGCCCATGCCAATGTGTTGCCCGTGGTAGGCCTTGTAGTTACCAAAAGAACTAAATCTGAATTAGCAACACCATCTGCAAAACAAATATATGAACTAAAAGATAGGTATGACAAACAATTTCTAGTCAAACTATTACTTGAGATCAATCAAGTTTAGTATATACACTTGACTATTCCTAATTAAAATTTTCTACACTAGACTAAAGAAATCTCGATTTTGTGAACTGACCGACGTTTCTATCAATTTAGTATCATGCGGTTATTCTACTCCTATTTTTTAAACAAAATCACATAATTACCCCTAGGAATTGAATTTCGTGTAAGTTGGGGATACAAATTGATGTTGATACAAAATTCAACCAAAAAGTTTAGTTTAGTAATCAAAAGTTGAGGATCCTAATAGAAATTGGCTCATAAATTATTGTAAAAAAGGTTGATTATCCTGATACTTACCTGAATTCAGGTAAAAGAAACAAAAGCCATCAACTACTGAAAATAGCAAATATTAGGGTGAACTGGCATTGTTCTTTATTTATAAAATGATAAAAATAAGATCACCTTCTACATACTCCCGTGGGAGCTGGACACCCCCATCTTGGCCACATGCAGAATAGCCACTTAACCTCAAATTTCCCTTTACTGGCTCGACAGATAAAGCACTTCTAAACCACTCTGTCGTTTTCTCTAGAGCCTGTATTTTACGACTGTTAATTAACATATTTCGAAAGATAGTGAAAACAAAAACTAATGTGAAAGCTTAACTTTGAAGTTTGGTGCAAGAATGGTTTAAGAAGAAACAATAAGAAAAGGACATCAGTACAGTACCTTTCGAAGTCTGTGTCTTTTGTCATCCCCAGATATATCAGCAAAAGTACAGTTATACCAACAGTCGCCAAAAACTGGGGGATCGCTATGAGAACTACAAGAAGGTACCCCACGCTCAGAGTTTAAAGGCGGCTCCCCAAGCTAAAAAATGGGCAAAAGAAAAGTTATGCAAAATTAACCAAGTTATCTAGTACATACAAACACTAGTTTTTAACTACAGTTTCGTTCAGTAAAGTGGTATCACATTTTTGTTTTGCACAACCTCCTGCAAACTTAGCAATTAGTACCCCAACCCAAGATTTGCATATGCTTATTTACACCGCATAAGGGGGGCAAATAGGTTGGAAAATAAATAAAAATTAGCGGATAATACTTAAAAACATGATAAACTGGTGTATAACATATCTGGTTTTCTATAGTGCTCCAAACCTAAGATCTTTTTCCCGATGGATACACTATTTGTACTAGATCACCTCATAATCTAGCGTTAGTGTCCTATGACAAATTTTATAGGTTGGTGTACAGTAGAAATACGACTATCCTACAAAACTATAATTCACATACAAAGCCCAAAAATGTCTACAGGAACAATGCCCTGTAACTGAGAAGTTTTATAGGTTTGTGTACAGTAAAAATATGATCATCCGTAATCTACGAAACTGTAATTAACATACAAAGTTAAAAAATGTTTCCAGGAACACTGAGAAAAGGACAATCATGGAACTAAGATTTGATTACTTGCCTTTACTATTTCACCGACGTTTCGACAATCTCTATCATGTGAATGCCCCACGGCGTCATAATTTAAATAAATTCTAATAGGTTGCTTAATATAATTCTGATTTTCCGAAAATCCAGAAATCCCTAGCAACGACCTGCCAAGTCGACGATGAGGATTTGAGATATCAGAGACTTTGTAAACTTGTGGAGTTACAGAATAGATCTTTCTTCCTGGTCGTTTTCTTTGCTCGAGTATCTCATCATGTATACACGAATGTGAATGAATGCTTTGACTTGTTTTTTCTTCTAGTTGGTGCCCTTGGGTAAATGAAACAGCGGCATTTAGCCAAACCAAAATCAATAAGATCTGCAAAACGAAAAATAAATTAAAAAGGAGAGAGTTAAAAATAAGGGTTAAAGCTCAAACTTACCTTAATAGTGTAAAGTCCTAGATGTTACGGTATACTGGAGTACAATTTAGGTGAAATACTTAAGCTGCTAAAATTAGGTCTAGTGACTTAATTATCAAAAACCCATGGTTAAAATCTCTTCTAAAATTAGGTCCAGATGCTCAATGATGCTACTTCTTTTAATTCTTTGTTTTTAACTTTGAGCAATACTTTGTTTTGATCTTTGATACTACAATGATATGTACCAAATCTTAAACAAAAACCACAAATTGGGGTTTTTAGTAATTAAGTCTGAAAATATGTACTGTATTAAACATTAATTTTCCCAATTCTATAATAACTTAGTTAGCAACAGTTGGTGAATAAGAACCCCAAATCAGTGAAAACACCAGAACTGTAAAATTCAGCAAATAAATCTGCTAATTGTGGAAACATAAATGCCAATGACAATCACTGGTTGCTAAAAATAGTGTCTGATAAAAAAAACAAAACAAATTAGCTATATATAGTAAAATTGACCCCAGTATAAAGCAGTGAAAATATACAATTATGGAACATGAAAAGCAACTAAAAAAAATAGTAAAAATGATTGTTTAGTAAAATTATCAAAAACTCATAGTTAAAATCTCTTTTAAAATGAGCTAGAAATGCTTAGTGATGATACGTTAATATGTACCAAATATTAAACGAAACCACAAATTCAAGGTTTTGATAATTAAGTCCAAAAGTATAGTAGTATTAAACAATAACTTTCCCAATAAAATACTGAAATTGGAAAAGGAACTAGCAGAAAGATGGCACACTAGATTATAATTCTATAAAGAGCTTATCTTTATGTCTTCTAGACTGTTAAATATATCTCACTCTATATAGTGCATATAAAGACATTTATATGATTAGATACGAAAAATAGCAATCTCTCAGAAACCAAATACCCAAAGTAGCTCATTTCACAGCTTATTCAATAAGCATTAAATAAATAAAATCCAAACACCAAAGAAACTTAAACAAAATTAATAAGTACACTAAACATAATTTAGAAGGGGGGAAATTACCTCAAAAACAATAATATTCATATAGAGTGAGATACCAAAAACAGCAATTTCTCAGCAACCAAATACCCAAAATAGCCCATTTCACAGCTTATTCAATCGGCATTAAATATTCAAAAAAACAAAAACAAAGAAACTTGAACTCAATTTCTACACTAAACAGAAATAAGAAGGGAAAAAAATTACCTCAAACAATAAAATAGTGATTTCTCAGTAACCAAATACCCAAACTAGCTCATTTCACAACTTAAGTTTCGTTTGGTAGCATATTTTTTGGTCAAAATCAGATTTTAAAAATCCCTTTTAAAAATCTGCTGAAAAGCTAGATTTTAAAATTTTGGATTTTTTAGCTTTTTCAGAATAAAAATCAGATTTTCAGAAGCAAAATAATCTGACTGTCCAAACGCCCATAGATTTTTAAAATCTAAAATCCAAAAATCCACTAAAAAAATATATTGCCAAACGGACCCTTAATCAATCAGCATTAAATAAATAAATAAATAATCCAAACACCAAAGAAACTTAAACAAAATTGCTACACTAAACAAAAATTAGAAGGGGAACAAATTACCTGAAAAACAACAAAATTTATATAAAGTGAGATATACCAAAATAGCAATTTCACAGCTTATTCAATCAGCATTAAATATTCAAAAAAAAAAAACTTAAAACACAATTGCTATACTAAACAGAAACTAGAAGAGAGAAAAAAGTACCTCAAAAACAATGAAATTTATTCTGAATAAACTCGACCTCAGCTCCATCAAACACCGATTTACGTCCCATTAACTCGTCGAAGAAGCTCCGATCACACTCACCACCGATAACCACCGCATTTTACTAAATTTATCAAAATTAATGAATTTTTTTATATTTTAGCCTTAAACAAATGAGAATAAAAAATTGAGGCTCAAACCAAATAATGGTACAAAAATGGCTACTGGGTTTATCAAATAGTGAGGTGAATTTAAGTGGGTAGTGATTTATTTTGGATTTTAGAGTGATAAAAATCAAATCTTTAGTTTTTTTTTGTTTTTTTTTATTTTTGGGTTTGAGAATTGAGAGATATAAATTAGCTTCAATTTGAGTGATCAAATTCAACAATGGTACAAAAAAGATTAGTTGGTGTATCTAATAGATATATGTGTTAAAGTGGGTAAAGATTTATTTTGGATTTAGAGTGATAAAAATCTAATCTTTTTTGAGTTTTTATGTGAGGGTTTGTTTTGAGAATTGTGAGAGAGCATGTGAAAGGTGGGTAGAGCATTGGTTTTTTATTTAATTAAAAAAAAAAATGACTAGGTCTACAAATTATAAATTAAATAAAAATATGATTTCAATATCGAAATAAAAATTATTGATACATTTAACACGTCATATCATCGGGTAAGATTTTTGTGAATTTTTTTTTTATGGCTATATCATTTATGTTAAAAGAATATATTTGTAAAGTGATTAGAGATTTTTTTATTTTATTTTTAAGTTTGATTGATGATATAAAGGGATAACATGGGATGGTTATTTAAAGGGACAACAGGGTCCCCATGATTTATTTATTAAAAAATATATAGTTTTGAATTACTATGAATTGATGTAATTTTGTTTGAAGAATTGATTGTAAACAAATGAAGTTATAGTGGGTGACTTTGATTGAGATTTGCTTGGGTTCATGATTGTATTCTAGCTATTCATATGGACAATATCTGTATTTGAGAATTTTAGGTTCTTTTAATCTAACAGAAAATGATGTGTCATAACTCATACATCCTAGGAAACATGCACAATAAGAGGAAATCAAATAAAATTGCATTTTAATTATTTGAGTGTTTTATATATTCAAATAAGTTTAAAATAAATGAAGTTACATTATAAATTTTATCATTTGTAAAATGTTGTGATCCAGGGACTCCCACACATAGTCAGAGTGAAACTCCTTTTCGTTTTTAAAATTAACGTTTTCTATTTTCTGGCTCCTGTTTCTCATTATTTTATATGTAGATTTTAGAAGAAAAAACTTATTTTCTTCTCGAACTTCATGTTTCCAATTATCTGTTCTGTTTTGTGTTCTCGTTTCCCTTACCGGCAGCCATGCTCTGAACTCTACCACTGCTCTAGTCTCTTTCTTGCCGATTACGTATGAGATAAAGCAGACCATATATCATGTTTATTAAAGTATGGGGGACTTCATCTGCCATTTATTGAACTTTGGGGATTTTTTTTGCTTATATTAAACCTATGACACTAAATAGAATATTTAATGAAACTATAACAATGAATTGTAAATATTACTAAGCACAAGAATAATATTTACAATTCATTGTTGTAGTGTTTGTTAAGGTTACTCAGCACAAGAATTATATTTACAATTCATTGCCATTTATTGGTAAGGTTATCCAATTTTTCATATGTATTTGTAATTATTTTTCAATTTTTTAAAATCAATGTTCTATTTTATTTTCAAGTGTTTGTTTAAAAAAATCTGTAAATTTTGACATTTTATATATTTTTAATTGTTTTTGATAATTTTTAAGGTAATAATATTAATAAATATCAAAAGAACATCACTTGTGAGGTCTGTTTTAAAAGAAAAAACTAGTGGTTATAATTGTATAATGAAAGTGTTGCATAAAATGGTTATATATTTTTTCTATGAATGATGGGGAAACCCACATTATTATTTATAATTGATGGGAAAAACAATAAAATGGGGGTAAAAACCCCACAAAAAAAAAACAAAAAGAGTAAATCCATCCAAAAGGATCAAGTCTGTAAACCAAAACAATTACATCAACTATATTAGGAAACTGAGACTTATATAATTAAATCAAACTTGACGGAAAATTTAAGGACCAATCTTGGAAATAACTCTATACGTGTATCGAAATAATTAAGAGTACAATAAATGTGCCACCAACACATTTCATTTTACGAGGATTTAAATTTCATTGCAATTAATACTAGTTATTCTAAACCACCACACTTAATAAAAATACATTTCATACCTAAACTTGTGTTTACTGCCATATCTAAGGAAAAGAAGTAATAACTTGGGTTTTTCTTTTGTTCCGTCAATCAATTAAACAGTATAAAGTCTCGTTTTCAAAATTAAATATTCAATTGTTATATTTTTTCAAATTTTGATTAATAATTAAATTTAGGGTAGTATTCATTAGGGTTCTATATTTTTATTTGGATTTTTATTGTGTCGTAAAATTTGTTTTTAATTTATTAAATCCTAATTTGTCTAATATATAATAAAAATTAAAAAATTAAATTAGTTATTAAAAATGTATCATATCATCTTTTATTTTTTAATCTAATAATTGTAAAAGTGACTAGACATTGTACAATATAACTCAAAATTAATGAGACCCAATAACTTGCATAACCGGAGAAAAATTAGCCATAGATAAACGTGGTATATTTATCAATATATATTTTTAGACTAGTTAATACTTTTATATAGTCCATTCGTTCCTAATTAAGTGTCCACTATTCTATATTGGGTTGTCCCAAAATAAGTGTCTGCATTTTCAATATGTCAATTCTAATGCAACAAATTTACTCTCTTATCTTTTATATACTTACCATTTATAACTACAACAACAACAATTTTTACAAAAAAAGTTACTCACATTAACTTTAATTATGATATTTAAAATGTCAATATTAATAATTTATGTATCAAAATTTAATATTAAGACGGCAGGAGTAAATAGTAACCGATCAAATTAGGTTCCATGCAGAAAAAAAAAATACTATACATGTACGTATATAGTCTAAACATCATGGTCTAAACTATTCTATTTATTTTGATTTTTAATTGTAAAAATTAATTTTTCAGAGACAATACAAACTAAAGTGATAACTATAATTTAGTCGAAGATTATGGGTACGGTTGGCAACAGCTTTTTTTAATTGATTTTTAGATTTTAAAATTTAAAAATATGTGTGTTTGACAAGTCGGATTATTCAGATTCGGAAAATCTTATTTTTAGGTTAAAAAATCTAAAAAATCGACATTTTTAAAATATGGTTTTTCAATAAATCTCATATGTTTAAAATTTTATTCTGTACACCAACAAATCTGTTACCAAAACATAACTTAGGTATTTACTGATATATAGACATGCTGTCAATTAATGTATCCCCACTCTTCTTAATGAATTGGAACTCATGAGAGGATAGCGTCGCTGTAAAATAATGTTTGATTTTGTGAGAGTCAAAATCTGTCACAAGTCTGTCATTAATTTAAAAAACTGTCACAAATTTACTAAACTGTCATAAAGCCGACACAAAAACCGTCGCTAGTAAGCTCGTAACAAAAAATACCGTCACTAATCCCGTCGCTATTTGGTTATTTATTTTTTTTATTTTTAAGTACTTATATACATACGACAACCATTCTGATTTTTAATGTTTGGTTTACTATCAAGAAGAAGAAAATTTGTTTAGGAGCCAGACTTGCAGATATTCCTGACATGTTTCATATTAAGTATTTAATTGAGACGAGTTTTGATAAAATAATACAATAATTTCTAATTAAAAGTAAGAAGCAATTTTGTGAATTTGTTTATAGTTTTTTGCTACTCACTTGGTGGTTACACATCATTCTATTATGAAGCAGGTAAAGACATAATGAAATTTCCCCTTTACGTTATATAACTCATGACCCACCAATTTTTTTTCAAAGGTATATTTTTGTTCACTTGACTCTTGCATATATTTTTGTTCTTATTTCTTCTTATTGATAGTAACCCATCATAAATTTAATTGAGTATATCATAAATTTAATTAATATTAATTAATTTTTTTATTTTTTTTTAGTAGATTGGGTTTTATTACGTGGTGTGACTTATCTCCACCCCACTAATACAGCCGCCGTCTGCATCAAGCAAACATCGTCTGTATTTAGCAGATGGCCATGTCTAAATATTAGTAAATATATGTGCTATGTTTGATAACATATTTTTTTGGTACAAAATCAGATTTTAAAAATTTAAGAATCCACTGAAAATCTAAATTTTAAAAATCTGAATTTTTTAGATTTTTCAATTTAAAAATGATATTTACAGAATATGAATAATCTGACTTGTCAAACACACACTTATTTTTAAAATATAAAATACAAAAATCAACTATTTTTTTTATTGGCAAACGGACCCATTATATTAGACTATTATCATTCAATCATTTATGTCTCACTTTCATTGTTCTCGTTTTAAATTGAAGAAACTTGTTATATTCCAATAATAACCCACAATTACGTAATAACTCATGACCCACCAATTTTTTTTCAAAGGTACTTTTTTGTTTACTCTTTGACTATTGCATATATTTTTGTTCTTATATATATATGTTCTTTTTTCAAACTGTCCTGTTTTTCTTAATCAAACATATTATAAGTTGTTTTGAAATTTTCTGATTTTATATATAGAATTGAGAGTGACGAGTGAACATGTTAGAAAGTGCATGAATACATTCGGGGAATCGATCATGACTGGATCGTTTTATGATAATGCTAAGGAATCATGTTAGTAAATCGGTACTCTAGCTGTAATTTGTACTCTGGGTTCGGTCCGCTTTATATTAATAAAAGTTTGTTTTGTAAAAAAATAAAATGCTGAGGATGATCTACTATAATTTCAAATTCATATTAATTAAGATTACATAATTTTATATATTAATATATATATTATATGAGGATTAATTTCTTGTGTCGCCATCACGGAGAGTCCGAATTTATTTAATGTCGGGTACGTATCGAATATGACTCATGAATACGTGTCCTTGCAAAAAAAAAAGGAGTTTAAATTGCGACATGTACATAATAATCTCTAGCACATGTGATATATATGTAGAAGAAACAAACAAAAGGAACCTTCATCTCCATACTTCTCCACTTCAATATTGTGATAATCTTGTATGGTAGATACATGATCTAATAATTTATATTATGGGCATAATTATTACTTAATTTGGAGTTTTAAGTGGAGACAAATGGTTTGTTTGGCATGGATAAATTTCAATGATTAAAGTAACAAACATAAACACAAACACAAGAACCATAGTTAATATATTTATGTGGACTGTCTATTCCAAAAATTAAAAGCGTTCAATGTTTTAGATGTACAAGACAAACAATTTTGGAGGATATGTTGTAAAACTTGATCAGCAAATTAACTCTATTTAATCAATTATATTGAGAGTACTTCTAATTCTAATTAACATTTGATCAATTATATTGAGAGTACTTCTAATCATGTTTTCTCCATGTTGTATATATTTGAATCCACACGGAGAAAATAAACCCTAAAATGTTTTTTTTAAAGATTAATTAAACAGACCAATATATTAATAAGAGGCGAAGTCTCTTTCCAAACAGGAAATAAATTTACAAATTATAACGATGTACGAAATTATAGCGACTACTCACCCACAAATATAAGGATTAACATCCAAATGCTAACAATGAACCTATCTTTCCGATAATTAGAAATTTTTTCAAATTTGTTCATACAATTGACAACATAAAATTCGATCAATTTAAAAACGTTTCCGGGATTCGAGCACGTCCCCTCATATACCCTTAGATTTCTCTCTCTCCAAATCCAATATACCGTTAAAACGAACAACGTTTTTCTTAAACACGCGGAGGCCGATTTCCATTTACCTAAAGATATCCGATGCTCACTTTACCTATTACTTATGTTGCTAAAATGCTGCTAATTGTAAAATGCAGCAGATCTTACTAACTAGTGCTTATACTATCAATATGACAATATGTAAAGTATCCTAAAATGCTTATACGTTTAGTGATCATTGATTAATTATTAAACGAAAACCATTTCTAGTTGTCGCATCATTCTCTACAACTACTTGTTGAGTTATATTTGGACATATAGGTGGAATAATTTATTTTTTATTCGTTGTTTAAAAAATGGTACTTAGTGGCTAAATTTAATAAGGCTTGACAAAAATTTATGATATTTTCCAAAAAAAAAAGTTGGGTATTTCTAATTAAGTTGATAGTAAATTATACAGAGTACAATGTCTCTTATAACGTGGTTAGGTTATAGTAAGTCTGTAAAATATAGCAGACTGGCAAGTGATAAATTATGCGGCAAACATATTTGCTTGGGACTCTAATTGACCAATGTATATATTGTATTCCTCTTTTTGTGCAATTACGTAAATTAAGGTACTTTTTTTATAATAAAAAATTCAAAATTGTCCATCGATGTCCAAATTAGGGGTGGGTAAAAAATCCGTAAATCCGCCCCGTAACCCAACCCGCATGGATCGGGGCGGGTTGGGGTGGGTTGAATGTAAAAAAAAAATCAATCCGCCGCCCCAATCAGCTATATATTTTGCGGGTTGGGTTAGGGTTGAGGTTCACAAACCGCGGGTTAATCCGTCCCAATCCGTTTCAACCCGCAATATATATATATATATATATATATATATATATATATATATATATATATATATATATATATATTGTGTATTTTAATATATCAACATTTAATTATTGTTATATTTTAGTTTTATTACTTGTTCGTGAATGTTCTAAACGTATTTTGATTGGGTTTAATTTATATTTCTGTTTGAAATATTCAATTTATTTTAAATTTTGGGTTGATTATGCAAACTATGAAAAATAAAGGACCAAAATAAAAATTTAAGAATCAATCTAAATCCAATCCCCCAACCCGCAATTTATTTTGCGGGTTGGATTGGGTTGGGTTAGGGTTTTAATTGTAACGGGTTGGATTGAGTTGAGTTGATATTTAAATTTTATCAATCAGTCCCAATCCGTTTCACCATTTATTTTACGAGTTAGGTTAAAATTGAAATAAATCCGTCCCAATGCCGAAGTGCCACCCCTTGTCCAAACGGCATTGTTTGCAACTTTACATAGCATTACAGCTCACTCCTCTTAATAAATTAATTAACTGGTACTTAAATTATAGTAGTATTTATTTAATCCATATATCTAATTAATGTAAGTTAGTTGACCATGCATGCCAGGCAATTTTTGTCTGCACTTAAGAATAATTGTGATAATTGGAGAAATCATCCCTTAAACTACATTTTGTAGTACTAGTTTGTCTTGTTATTTTGTATTTTGTGTGCAAGTCAACTTAGGCAATTTAAAATTAGTAATACATAATAATCACACAATAAAACAAAAGTGAAATATTCGAAATATCAAATAGTCCATTTCTTTTAACCTGTGATGAGGCATTTGTTCACTACAAAAAAATACTCAAATAGCGGCGGTATTAATGATGGTATTTTTTATTACGAGCTTATTAGCGACGGTTTTTGTGACTGTTTTGTGACAGTTTAATCAATTTGCGACAGATTTGTGACAGCTTTTTAAATTAGCGACAGGTTTGTAACAATTTTTGACTATCACTAAATCAAACATTATTTTGTAGCGGTCGTCATCCAATTAGGATCATCAAAATTCAGAAGCTAAAAAGTGACTGTAGGAGAAAAAATAGAAGCTAATTAAAAGATGACCTGCTGGATTTGGGATTTGGGAAGTCTTCCTAACACGAAGATAAATGTATAAACTTTTTGACACACGTTTGTACAACTCGATGAGGACCGTTTAATTATCATCATCCAATTAAGATATGGTAGATTCCTAAAAGATTGAGCATAATATACCAAAAAGTGCACATAAACAATTAAAAACAATAGAGATCCTTTTATTTATACTCATGTTCATACTTCATACGATCATATAAGGGGCATATAAGTATCGGTATTCATGAAAAAAGATCACCATTAAAAAGATGACAGGGCTAGACCATTAGGATCGAAGAGATTTCCCAATGTCATTGTGAAGAGAGAATATGGAAGAGATCTATGCTTTGCAAGCTCGATGGAAACTTGTTTCATGGTCGGGCGTTTACGAGGAACAACATGCAAACAAGCGAATGCTAATTTTATGGAACTAACAATATCTTCAAACTCGTGAATCGACGTCCTTGCAATTCGAAGCCGAGGGTCCAACACATCTTTCAAAAGTGTATACTTAAACTCATCAGGTACTTGAGTCGACGATGAAAATTGAGAAACTAGATCACCTGGATGCCTCCCCGTTAATACTTCTAGAGTAAGTACACCGAAACTATATACATCTTGCATCTCATTCACTTCTATTGTGTGAGCAAGTTCTGGAGCTGCATAACCACATGTTCCTGCAAAAGAGGTGCAATTGGCCGAGTAGGTTTTTAAAATTCTAGCGGTACCAAAGTCTGCGATGTGAGCCACGTCTTCTTTATCTAGCAAAATGTTTTTGCTCGATATGTCGCGATGGACTATCGGAGGTGAACAATCATGGTGCATATATGACAAAGCATTTGCAACACCTTTAATGATTTCGATCCTCTTTGGCCACTCAAAATCAGCTGCTTTATTTTCATCGATGAGAATTTTATGCAGATCTCCACCTTCCAAAAACTCGTAAACTAAAAATGAGTGTTGCGGATGTGAGCAAAAACCGTACAACTTCACAATATTACGGTGACGAATCTCAGCCAGCGCACGTATCTCACTCGTAAAAGCTTTTTGGTTACTCAACTCCCCGATTTCCACTGAGTGTATCTTTTTTACAGCAAAGACTTCATTTGGTTGTTCAACTCTATACACTGCTCCTGATCCACCCACTCCAATACAATACTTTTCATCAAAGTTTTCTGTCTCAGCAATGATATGATCATAAACCAACTTTCCATCATAACTCCATATCGAAAAAGTATTTCCAATAATTTCCCCTGGTCTATCACTTATTGTTTTTAGTTTGTTCCTTCTACAGATGAAAAATGCTAAAACTACCAATATCAAAGATGAAACGGCAATAGTAGAGAAAATGATCAGAGTTGAATTTTTCCCATTCTTTTTTTCGTTTTCACCAACTTTTATCTTTAAAGGACATTCCTTTAAACCAGTAATATTACCACACAAGTTCTTGTTTTCTCTAAATGCATCAAACGAAGCTTGTCGAAAAGCTCCACTGTTGGGAATAGGACCTTCTAGTCGATTGTAAGACAAGTTAACAGATATTAAGCTCATCAATTTATTGAACGTATTAGGAATTGAACCGGAAAGATGATTGTGCGATAGATTCAGAGTCTCTAAGTTAACCAATTGACCAATTTCTTGTGGTATCTCACCTGCAAGTAGGTTGTGAGCAAGGTCAAGTATCTCAAGGACATGAAATCTTTCTACTTCGAAGGGAATATCTCCAGCAAGTCGATTTTCGCTCAAGTTCAAGAGCCGTAACCTCAAGCAATGTGACAATTGTTTAGGAACCCGGCCTATAAGGTTATTCACAGCCAAGTTCAGAGTCTCTAAGTTAGGTAAGTCTCCAACTTCAACCGAAATGCTCCCCGATAACTCATTATTACTTAAGTTGATGTCTAACAATGATTTCCCCATAATTCTCGGAAGTTGCCCACTAAGATGGTTTAAAGAAAGGTCGATTCTTTGTAGCTTTCTTGCGAATCTTATCTCTGTCGGTATCCTCCCAGAGATGTTATTGTTAGAAATCTTAAGTGTAGTAAGATTACGAAATGATCCCCAGTTTAAAGATAGCTCTCCGAAAAAGTTATTATAGCTCAAATGAGGATGTACGCCAAAGTCTTGGGATATATTACTCATTATATGGTTCATCGCAAGTGTAACTCTTTGCAAGCTGGAGCACGCTTTAAGTGTTTTTGGAATGTTACCTCTGATATTGTTATATGTTACTGCTAAACGAGTCAGGGACCCAGTTGCGCAAATATTATGTGGCAATTGACCACTGATATTGTTATGGCTAATATCAAACACTTCTAATTTTGTTAAATTATTAAGTGAGACGGGTAATTCTCCTTCAAGTTGGTTTCCCCACAAGCGGAACCGGGTCAAGTTGGCTAGGTTTCCTATGGAACTCGGAATTGAACCTGATAAGTTGTTGTCGGCAAATTCTAACCAGGAAAGACTGGTTAACTGACCAAATTCTTGCGGAATTGTGCCATTAAGTTTATTTCCAAAAAGGTATAAGACTGTCAAAGTGGACAAGTTCCCTATAGAATTCGGAGTCGAGCCTGACAATTTGTTTGTTGAAAAGTCCAACTCGGTAAGACTCCTTAACTGACCAATTTCTTTTGGAATTGTACCATCAAGTTTATTGTTATAAAGGTACAAGGCCGTCAAAGTGGAAAAGTTGCCTATAGAACTCGGAATCAAACCTGTCAAGTTGTTTTTCGAAAAGTCCATCTTGACAAGATTTGTTAACTGACCAATTTCTCTTGGAATTGTGCCAACAAGTTTATTGTCAAAAAGGTGCAATACCGTCAAGCTGGACAAGTTCACTAGAGAACTCGGAGTTGAACCTGACAAGATGTTATTCGATAAGCCTAACAATGTGAGCGACTTTAACGAGCCAATTTCTTGTGGAATTGTGCCACTAAGTTTATTGCCCCATAAGTTTAAAATTGTCAAGCTGGACAAGTTCCCTACCGAACTCGGAATCGAACCTGACAAGATGTTTTCTGAAAAGTCCAACTCTGTAAGACTAGCAAACCGCCCAATTTCTTGCGGAATTCTACCAACAATTTTGTTGCCCCACATGTGTAAAACTGTCAAGCTGGACAAGTTCCCTATAGAACTCGGTATTAAACCTGACAAGGTGTTATTTGATAAGCTCAACTCTATGAGTGACCTTAACAAGCCAATTTCTTGCGGAATTGTGCCAACAAGTTAATTGCCCAACAAGTATAAAATCGGTAAGAGTTGTTAGCTGACCAATTTCTTGCGGAATTGCACCAACAAGTTTATTTCCCGCAAGGTATAAAACCTTGAGATTATCCATTTGGCATAATTCAGATGGAATTTTACCGAATAGAGAGTTGGAAGATAAAATAAGAGATGTGAGTCTCCGGAGGCTGCCAATTTCTGATGGGATGGTCCCATAAAGGGAGTTGTTATTAAGATTGATTGTGGTCAAATGGTGTAAGGATGAGAAGTTAAGGCCGGAAAGCAAACCTTTCAAACCACTATTCTCAATAGTGATGTTGTCGACTCTACCGGCCATGTTGCAACTAATTCCAAACCAAGTATTGCAGTGGTTACTCGGGTTTGGGTGTATAATTTCCCAAGATGATAAAAGTGATTGGCTTTGTTCATTGAGGCTAGATTTCCACTTCAAAAGAGCCGATGCCTCTTCGTCATTAGCTCTTAATTTTCTGCTAGTTGCTAATGCAGAAGATGAAGTTGTAGAGTTAAATGGAAAGATGAAAGCATGAAGGAAGATAATGAGAAACACAACCGATGCATGCTTTTATAATTCTCATTTGTACTGTTTTCACTCACAAAATATCATTGTTTACTATGAATGGTTTTAATAAGATGAACTTCATTGCATCTCTTCCTAGCAAATATTATTCAACGCCCCTTTTGTTTACTTTGGGATGTAATGACTAACGACTTTAAAAAGTCTGTGAAGAGCTAGTGGTTGGAGGAATTTTTCACAAAATAAGACTTATTTCCTCTATTTTTGTTATCACCAAAAAATTTTCCTTTTGGATGCAAGATCACCGTGTGGACAAGTTTTTTTTTTCCACTCAAAACTTTTGGATTAGGCAGACCCATACCTGTATATAAATATATAATATCAATACGTACATAAGAGACAGACATAAACAAAACCTCCCAAGAAAATAATTGAATACATGATATCTAGATAAACAAAATGAAATCTAAGCAACTGTTACAAATAATAAGTGAAAAAAAACATATGGAAAAAAAAAATCAATGTCATCGCCTGATCTGAGGCATCTGTCTCGAATCCACTGCAAGTATTTCCTTGATCCTCTACGGAAGAGTACCAATATCATGAAAGACCTGATCAGGCTCATGCGAACACGGGGTGAAGAAGTTGAGAGATAATAAACACCGAATTTACTGCTTTAGCTTCCCTTCACATGGCCAATAAACACTTGAAAATACCATCTCAAGTTGCCTTTTGTGTGCTTATCAAAAGCACCACGTTCAGTAAATTTTCAAATTACAAAATATAAAAATTGATGAGAGCTTTTTTTCATGTTAAATGAGAAGACTGAGTGTTTATAACTTTTGGCATGGTAAGAATATTTGTCTATTAAAAATATCCTACCAATTAACAAGACACAGGTCGTTTAGTATACTGGGGTAAAATATTTGACTAAATGTGAGGCGTACTTATTTCCCCAGATCAAATTAATGAATCACCAAGACACCAATTTTTTTTTAATTTTTTTTTATAAATATTTTTCATACCCGATAACGATGTATAACGAGATAGAAAAAGCATTAAACATAAAGACTTAGTATTACTTACCGTTGAGCAGTGCAAATTAGGAGAATATTGAAAACCAATGGCCCCTCGGAACATGCATTTATCCAGGGTTCAATTGTAGTTTAGAGTTTTGAATTATTTATATTGTCCCATCGATTTTGTGTATTAATGACCACCATGGGGTCTTGTCTCATTGATGAATCATTTATTTTGTTAATAAATTAGACCCGTTACTTAAAAAAAAAAAAAACAGGAACGGATAACCTAAAGGAAACCGTGAATTTCTAGATGTGAAAAAACCGTAAGGTCGAGTTTTTCAGCTTCCTAGATGACTTTATTTTTAGGGAATTTTGAACTCCAGTTCACAAATTTGATTTCCACCCTCTTTAGTACCACTGTACATAAACACACAATTGCCAAAATGCCAATGGCAAAAGATTATCAAGAACTTGTTGACAAGACTTGATGCTTTATTAGATGTAATTATTCATAAATTTAGTAAACACCGCCTTTTCTTTTACATTTTCGCATTAATAAGAAGCTAAATTATGTACGAACCTACGGACTGCAAAAAATTTGCTTAAACACAATTACGAGCAATTGAAACATGATCAGGATGCCTAAAGAGGCAGAACTGGAATTTTTGAATGGAAATCGAACTAATAAAAATTAACTCTAGGACGCAAGATATTCCAGTATTCCACAAAGCGAAATCTGAAGTGTGCAACAACAGTTACTCTTCTTCTTTTTTATCCGAAACAAAACAATTACATAATATAAATAACAAAAGAGAAAATGGCGCAATTAAACAATCCGGAGTACCGAATAATCAATTTAAGAAAAATCGGTTATTTCCCTGTTTATCCTTCCCACCATTTTTTATATGCTACGTTCTTATTTGCCCAAAAGAATTTTGATATGCTATCTTCTTTAGTTAGACATTTTGACAAAATAGGATGTTGAAACTATAAAAGCTAAAAGAAGAAAACCTGTCATAAACTTCAAACATTCTAGAAAATAACAATGTCGCCTTCATAGTAAGGAGACTATGTTTAAGGATCAAACAAAATTATATTTCACTCATTATAATGCCTTTGGTTGTTCCTATTTCACTCATGTTTTTAAGGAACAAAATCAAGTTTCAGATGGATGGGTGTAAAAGGCATGGATTCCACATTATTCAAAGTTTAACAACTCCCTAAAGTACTCCAAGCTGTCTATTGTTTAATTAAAAATGAAACCCCTTGTTTCAAGAACTTCCAGAATTGGCTCTTTGAGTAGTCTGAGAATTTGTGTACTGTCCTGATAAGTATTTTGAGCTAATTATGATTAAGTTCTGAACAATAAGAGCAATGCATGATATAATGACTAATGAGCATGGTCTTAGCTCCTTAAATGATTTTTGCTCAAGCTGCTTTGCTAACTAGAAGTTTAGTAGGTCTAAAACATCAAGTAGTTAGATTAATGATGATTTATCTGAAGCCATACAAGCCAAACATAAAAAAAAAGTGCTCCTGTCGGAGAAATGTGAAGATGGATTGCGTGAAGTTAATATTGTGAGGAGGAATATGGAGCTGCTCAGCACACTTCCTTCTTTTCGCCTTTTCTTTCTCAACTTGGCACAAAGTGCAGTTGACAGAGTGCATATTTATGCACTTTCTAAATATGCAAATCACAAAAAAAAGTTTTTCATTGTCAAGGTTCCTCTATTCTAAATCCCATTTAAATGAATTTTTAACATTTTTTTTATTTTTACTCAAGGTCACAATGACCATGGAGTGATAAGGAGATGCGAGAAGGTTGCTGGAGAAATAAGGTTGTTTGAGTTTTCTCCTTAACTTCAAAATTTTTAAGCTAAATGTGGTTTTTGCAGTTGTAATCTGACAATTTCTTGCCCTTTGTTTGTGATGTTGAGGCTCCTATATTGTAATTCAGAAAGTTTGTGTTTTCAAGCCGCTGTATTTCTAACTTGGTTTATCGGAATTTGATCGTATTCGGTTATCATGAAGGCATGTTTCATGGGGAAAAATTATTTTCTTTCTGTTCTTGAGTAAAAATTGAGCTGCTAACCATTAAAAAAACTCCTCTCAATAATAAGTTTTCTACATATCGGTAAAAGATGGAACTCAGATCTTTTACCTTCTTTACATATCAATTTTTCATCATCATATCTCAGGTCCAAACTTAATGCATTACTCTACCAAATTCCAACCCCGAAAAATTCGCATTTCTTTTGAACCCGCTATAATTAGGATAAAAGGCTTTGCAAAGCCTATCGTATTTTTCCAAATCAAAGCTATAAATCTCCATCAGCTTCTTTTGTTTGGTCTTTAACCTTCTCTTAAAAAATCCCTCAAAAGTGGGCTCTTTCGAGGTCCTTAAAAAGAATCCATATGCGATGGCAAAATGAAACGACGTTACGAAAAAGCAAATGGGCTCCATTACATCCCAACTTAGTTCCCAAAAAGTAAGCCTCATAAATCCCAAAGTTTGAAGGGCTAAAAAGCCCAGGCCACAATAAAGCTCAGCTTGGACTTGCTTCTGTGCCTTTCGGTCGATATACGCCTTTTGGTTTTCCAATTGTTCTAACTCTCTTCTCCTCGGATCGTTTGGAATCGCTATTGAGTCGGAAATGAGCTTTTCCATTGATTTTGCCACCTATAATCATTCAGAGAAAATTATTTAAAATGATATCTTCATAATTAGACTATCATTCTCAGTATATTCAGGTTATAATGAGCGATAACAGGCTTATTTTCTACAAACGCGGAACTGTCCTTGAAAAGTGTATCAATCGAACAACAAATAATTTGTTGAGTCGAAATTGATAATGAAGTGTTATAACTAGGGTTGGGTCCGGTTCGGTTCGGTTTTTGGCAAAACCGAAACCGGACAGATTTTTCGGTTCGGTTTTTTTCGGTTTCGGTCTTTTTATTTTTTGGACCGGATCGGGTTTTTCGGTCGAGTTTCGGGTTTTTTCGGTTTTTTTTTTTGGTTTTTTGGTTTTTCAGGTTTTTCGGTTTTTTTCGATTCGGTTTTATTATAAATCGAAACCGATTCGAAAAAGTTTCAGTTTTTCAGTTTCCGTCTTTTTCGATTCGGTTCGGTTCGGTTTGGTTTTTCCGACTTTTCAGCCAACCTGGTTAGAATGAAAATGAAAAGACTAAAGTAAAATATTCCAATTTTTGTAACTGACGTAATTCATTATCCGAAGGTCAACCAGTTATGCCTTTTGAATAAAGAAGGAATAAAATAAAAGTTAAACAAGTAACTGAATTCATCATAATAAAGAGAAATGACTAATTATTTGTAAACCAATCATCGAAAACATCTATCGTGTACTCACAGGACACCAAGTTCACATCAACAACTGCATACATATACATATATATATATATATATATATATATATATATACACACATAAAAAAAAACATATTATCTTTACACATCAATCACAACCCTTCATTTACTAACTTTTAATGGTCAATATTATGTGTTTATTTTTGTTATTAGATGAACTAATCTTGACCATTAAAAATAAGTAAATGAGGGTTGTGATTGATGTGTAAAGATAATATGTTTTTTTATGTGTGTATAGATCATCCCCATATATATATATATTAATATATATATATATTAATATATATATATATATATATATATTCATATTTAGTAATCATGCGTGTTCGGCGTGTAATGCAATAAAAATATAAAAAATATGTATAGTTATGATATAAATATGTAAATAGTAAAAAAAAAACATAGTTTAATATTTAAAAGAATGTTTGATTGTTAAAAAATGATAAATAGTTTTATTAGTTTTTAATTTTTATATTTTTATGTGAGTATGGTATTATTGTAATTAATATAAATGTGTAAGGGTATTTTTAAAAAAAATTAACTAAATTGGACAAATTCATTTGACTTGGCTTGTGTTATTATAATAAAATGATATGTATTTATTTATTTTCCGATAAGTAATTGCTGGTAAAAATTGTATGTTAGAATTTAGATCAAATTCCACAGTTGGCAAACATGCTAAACTGCAACTACAGATGCTAAATCTTCAACATCAAAAACTCGATTTTCATATAAACAATACCGGAATGATTGATAAAAATACTGGGAAACACTAGTATTTGATCAGCTACACATCATTTATATCTTCTTTTTAACTATGACCAATTATATGGCTAAAACTTTAACACCATCATACACATTTACAACATAAAAAAACAAAAATAAAAAATAATATCCACTTTGCTTTTAAGAAATGGATTTAAGCTATACATCATTTAATTATATTATTTTTTATAACTATGACAAATCACATAGCTAAAAGTTTAACACCATCATACACAACATACAAAAAAAAACCGTTTTCCTTCCTTTTAAGAAGCCTTCTTTTTAACTATGACAAATTAAATAGCTAAAAGTTTAACACAAACATAAAAAAAATAAAAAATATCCACTTTGCTTTTAAGAAATGGATTTAAGCTATACATCATTTAATTATATTCTTTTTTATAACTATGACAAATCACATAGGTAAAAGTTTAACACCATCATACACAACATACAAAAAAAAACCATTTTCCTTCCTTTTAAGAAGCTTTCTTTTTAACTAAGACAAACTAAATAACTAAAAGTTTAACACCATCATACACATTACACAACATAAAAAAAAAAAAAAAAAACTATATATCCACTTTGCTTTTAAGAAATGGATTTCAGCCAATCATCATTTACCTTGTTTTAATTAAGAACAATCTTTATCATCCTAAAAATGACTAATTAAAATGATCAACAAAGGTAATAAAAAAAATTAGCAAACCTGATCAGGCCTAAGAAACACAACATTCCCCAAGACAATAACATTCCCACTCTCATCAAGCCTCTTAGCAAACTCTTCCCCAAGATCCCTACTCGAACACGCCTCGATACATATACTTACATACTCACTATACGTAACACTGTTCGCGTGAATCCCTCTCAAAACACTCCTTACCCTCTCTAACTGCGCCGACTTAAGCACCTTCTTAGCCTCATCCACCGTAAATTCACCAAAACCACCACCAACCCTCGCTGGAAAACTCACCGGAGAGTTCACTGTAGGGTTTACCGGAGGTGCAAGTCCGTCAAGCCTGAGCCTGTCTCCAGAAAAACTCAGCTTCTCGCGAAGCTTTTCACCTAGAGGGAGGAAGATTTGCGAGTGGAAAAAACGTCGTAAAATACCAAAGTCACCGGAGTTTTGGGGCTCCGGCGAGGTGAGGAGTTTTCGGTGGAAGAGAGAGTTTGCGGGGTTCGGTGGGATTTTGGACTTTAGTGTCGGCGGAGGTTCGATAGGGGGCTTGAATAAACGGTTTGATAGGGTTCGTCGAAGCGCCATTTTTAGAGAGAGGGTATAGAGAGAGAGGATTGTATGAGGAATGAGTTGAGAAGAATAGAAGTATATTAAGAGTGTATATATAGGAAATTATGGGAATGGAATATTTTAGAATCTATGGAAATGGAATCTTTAGTAATTCTAATTTTATTTTTTAATATTTTGATGTTACATATGTTTAGTGTTTCTGTCTTAACTATTAACTGTGATGAAAAATAATACTACCACTTTAAATTTTATACTGTACTATATGAATTTGGGAGTGTATAAAATTTTTCATTTCGTCATAAGAAAAAGATTCGTTACTTTATATTTTTCTTTAGAGGAATAATATATAGGATCCGATGCTAAATGCAAGGAAGAAAGAAATCAATATATAAAACACTAGTAATGGTAGCTAATATTAAGAAGATCTTCTTGATTAGAGTAATACAGTACTTTATATGTTTATAGTATAATTTACCTTTTTGCTTAAATAAGGAACATGTGTTTGCCGTTTGGCCAAAAAATCTTATGTTGCTTGGTGCAAAATATGTTTTTTAGGACGTTTTGCAAATTATGGTTTTCTCAGTGAACAATATTGACAAATTAGCATTTGAATAAATAGGAAAAGTGAATAATGACATCGTCCCTAATTAAGATACAAAATAAAGGTACATTCATAATTCAAATGAAGAAAGCATTATATCCAACCCAAGTACAAGGTTGTGGTTTTTTTTAATAAAAAAAAATGTCATCATTCCTAATTAATTAAGATAACAAATTTAGGTACATTCATAATTCTAATGAAGAAACCATTAGATCTAGCCCAAGTACAAGGTTGTGATTTTTTTAATAAAAAAAATAAAAAATAACTACTCTTCGATTTTATAAATTATCATCAAGATATCCCGGTGTAATTAATATTACGAATAGTAAATGCTTTATGTCACATTATCCTTGTTTTTTTTTTTTTCTGTCAAAAAGATAAGTAACGGTTGTCAGCTTATTTTGCATGGTTATTAGTAACCGCTTTACACTTACTTTGCATGATTATTTTGGCATTTTATGTAACAAAATTCGTAAGAAATTAAATAATATCCTCCATACATACAGTGCTACCACAAAATGTTCCCTATGTTTCGACGTTTCGTTTTATTTTATGTAACAAATTGCTAAATAATTATTCTCCATTTATATACATACGGTGCTACCAGAAAATGCTCATTCTAATTTTTATATCATATTTTTTACTAGAATGTGAATGTCCCTCTATCCATATATAAAGACCAAAGTTCTTTTAAGAGTTCCTCGAAATTTATAAAATCATAGACACATACTTCTACTATGAATCCAAATCTTTTACCCATAATTTGTATCCCATTTCGTGCCCTCTTAGCTTATTTCGTTCAAATTTTGATTTTTTATAACTTTTTGTGTGTTTTTATAAACTTTTACAATGTATTCTAGATATATTTCATAATATTGGGACATATTGTTGGGTTACATTATTTTTTTTGAAATTTATATTTAAGTTACACTAGTTCGTATTTTAATTCCAAAATAAAGCATATTTGAATTTTTCGTTAGGAAAAAAATATTGGAATGTATTAATACATATCTAATTATAATTGTCGTATTTTTTTAAAAAAAAATTTAATAACAATTTTGGGTTAAAAAATTAATGGGGCACGAAATGAGGTATACAATATGGAATAAAAGATTTGGACTCATATTCATATAGTCACGTACTCACATTGTGAATATATACAAAATTTGGAAAATTCTAGTATTAATTAGTGGTCTTTACTGAACACTAATTAATCAAAAGGGATCCTAGTTATTTAATTATGACGGAAATCTATGTAGTTCTCTAAGAAGACATCATTAGCTACCACACAATCTTCTGTTATCGTCTGTTAAAAATGAAATATTAAGATACAATATATATGTGGGATAGAGTGAAATAATATACACAAATTTGGTGTGTGAAAATTATTGATAAGAACCACGGTAGCTGTTCCGCTCGGATAAGTTAATTTGTAGGCTATTATCATGATATTTCTGAGAGGAATTAAAGCAAACATTCCAACAAAAGCTAATAACAAATAAGAAACCGGTCATCCAACCAATACTAATTGGCTCTTTATAGCTCCCCGGTACATTGCCTTCTGTATCCACCCCGCCTGCTCATACGTCTTTTTATTCAATCCCGGTAGAAAAGACCATGCTATGTATGCGTACTTGATCGGGACAATGTGGCTCTTAAGGGTCTCGAAGCTAAGTGGGGACGATCGGGTGCCACGGCACCCCCCATAATTTTAGAAATCCCAAGTGACGCAATTTTCTTTTAGTACAATTTCTTTTTAGGTGTAGATTTGGCACCCCCATAAAAATATGTTACTTGTACATATATTTTGGCACCCCCCATTTACACATCCTGGCTTCGCCCCTGGGTCTCGCAAAGTTCTTCAAGGACTCTAGTGTATAGAAGAAAGGGAACATGCCGACAAGTTGATGGAATATCAGAACAAAAGAGGTGGCAAAGTGAAACTGCAATCAATAGTCACACCGGTGTTTGGATTTGACCATGCTGAGAAAGGAGATGCTTTGTATGCAATGGAGCTTGCTTTATCTCTGGAGAAGTTGGTCAATGAGAAGCTTCTGAACTTACACGCTGTTGGGAGTAGTTGCAACGATGTACAATTACCGAGCATCTCTGATCAAAATGCCAAACCCCCATGTCCTTCACCAACTCTTCTCAACTGAGAAACATACTCAGAAATCTTCTTAATAGCTTCCACCTGTTCATTTAAGAATTCACGCTCAATCGAAGTCTGTCAATTGTACATCGTTGCTCCTACTCCCAACATCGTGTAAGTTTAGAAGCTTCTCATTGACCACTTCTCCAGAGATAAAGCAAGCTCCATTGCATACAAAGCATCTCCTTTCTTAGCATGGTTAAATTCAAACACCGGTGTGACTATTGATTGCAGCATCACTTTGCCACCTCTTTTTTTCTGATATTCCATCAACTTCTCGACATGTTCCCTCTCTTCTACACTAGAGTCCTTGAAGAACTTTACGAGACCCTTAAGAGCCACATTGTCCCGATCAAAGTGCACATACATAGCATGGTAGACAATTACAGTTAGAGCCGGCTTTGGATCTTTTCTACTGGGATTGAATAAAAAGATGTATGAGCAAGCGGTGGATACATAAGGCAATGTACCGGGGAGCTAAAAGAGATAAGTATTTGTTGGATGACTGGTTTCTTATTTTTTATTAGCTTTTGTTGGACTGTTTGCTTTAATTCCTCTCAGAAATATCATGATAATAGACTACAAATTAACTTATCCGAGCGGAACAGCTACCGGTTCTTATCAATAAATTTCACACACCAAAAGGAAACAAAAATGGCTAGAAAACAGGCTCGTGGTTTCATTTGGGTAGTTTTCTATGCGCTTTTTTCTGATGGTTCTTTTCTGGTGCTGGTGATTGTGGGTTTACTCATTTCCCTACATTTGTCTTAAAAGCTTACAAGGAATCGTTTTATTTCAATTTTAGCACGACTTATGAACTTATCTTTGCTTTTCGGAGCCGTGCTGTCATGGGGTGTGATGTGGCCACTTATTCATGAACAGAAAGGAAGTTTGGTTTCCTTCTACTTTAGAAGAATCGAGTATGAAGAGCCTTATGGGTTACAAGGTTTTTATTGCTATTGCACTCATATTAGGAGACGGGCTCTATCATTTTCTCAAGATACTATTCTTCACTGGTTCAACCATGCATAGCAGAATGAATTAAGAACCGAATCCCCAGAACCAAAGAAATGAAGTCTTCTTGAGAGAGTGTATTCCCACATGGATAGCTTGCGTTGGGTATTCGTTCTTCTCTCTCATCTCCATCATGCTAAACCCTCTGATGTTCAAGTGGTACTATGTGGTAGTCGCTTACATACTAGCACCTTGCCTTAGCTTTGCAAACGCTTATGGGGCAGGTCTAACGGACATGATCGAACATGGCCTATAATTATGGAAAAGTAGCCCTTTTTGTGCTCGCGTCTTTCTCTGGGAAAAACTTTCCTGTGGTTGTAGGGCTTATAGGCTGCGGTTTGATCAAATCGATTGTCATGATTATATTATGAGAAAAAGTGGTTATATTATGTAGTTTTGGGACATAAGAAAAGCATACTTCAAAAGTATTATTGTTGTATTACCCATTGTAGTTTTGGTACATAAGAAAAGTATACCAATAGCTAATTAACGTTATCAACTATGATATACAAAAGCAAAATGCTGAGATGAGGAAATGGTAGTTTTTGTTTTATATATAAAAAATAAAAAATGGTTTGATCATTCTCTTTTCCTTTGAACTTTGTGTATGGTTTGATCATTCTCTTTTCCATTGAACTTTGTTTATGGTTTTTGATCATTCTCTTTTCCTTTGAACTTTGTTTATGGTTTTTGATCATTCTCTTTTCCTTTTTGATTATTTGCTCTTGATCGTTAGTCTTAAAGATCACACTGATCTAAGAGTAAGCAAATTAGTTTTGAGATAAAGAATGCTAATGTATTTTTGTGTGTTAGTAGCTTTTTTGCCTTTATTTGTTGCTATAATTAAGCTCCTAGAATAATGCAAATCAGTGTAAAATTCCGATTTTCTTTTCCGGTTTTATATTCATGGCAAGTCACCATAAAGATTGTTGTTCCATGGAACAATACCTTTTTCTTTATGTTGATAAAATATTAGGAACCGTTGCTAAAAAAATGTAATAGAAATATTGACTATGATTTCAACATGCGTCCAATAATTTTTTTTAAAATGGCAAAACTAAACATTCACGTCTTTCCTAGCTATTTTACACGTTTATAAATATGGGAAATATGAGAATTACGTACAAATTACATATACGTTTATAAGTAATGTATCCACTAATTTTATGAATTTCCCAAAGGTAAGGGATCACACGCACCCTCAATGGAAATCCATAAGTATTTTCCTGATTTTGTATATCAATCATTGATTCTTAATTATTATACTTTTATTCCATTCATAATTAATATATCTAGTTGCTAATTATGGGTGGTTAAGTAGAATGTTTTTACAAATGAAAGAAAAAATGAGAACGGGTATTGTGGTTTATTATTATAGCTAGGGCCGAGTTCGGTCCGGTCCGGTTCGGTTTTTGGCAAAACCGAAACCGATCATATTTTTCGGTTCGGTTTTTTTCGGTTTCGGTCTTTTTATTTTTTGGACCGAACCGGACCGGTTTTTTCGGTCCAGTTTCGGTTTTTTTCGGTCATTTTTCGATTTTATTTTTGATTTTTCGGTCTTTTTCGGTTTTGGTCTTTTTCTGTTCGGTTTTACTGAAAACCGAAACCGACCCGAAATTTTTTAGGTTTTTCGGTTTCGGTCTTTTTTCGGTTTTTTCGGTTCGGTTATCGGTTCGGTTCGGTTTTTCCGGTTTTCGCCCGGCCCTAATTATAGCGCTCAAGATCTCAGGCTTGGCACTATAAATAAAATAAAAATGTTAGATCACATACGGGACATGTTTTGATTTTCAACGCTTTAATCATGGACGACATGACTACGGATTTCAATTTTACTGACAGAAATTGTCATTTATTGACAGATTTGGTCGTTACGGGTTGAAAACTTTTTTGTAGTGTGGTGTTCATTTTAAAATAGGACCAATTGTCTAAAATTAATCAAAGTAATTATTTTGTATCTTTTATAATATATAGTTTCTATATATGGTGTGAATGTAGAGTACTTGGCTGGAGCTTCATGCATGTTTCTATCAGATTATCGGATTTTTCAATTGTATTCGTAATTAGTTTTTATTATATTTTTTAAATCAACGTTTTATATTATTTATAAAGTATTTGTTCAATGTAAAATTTGACATTTTATATATTTTTTTATGTTTAATTGTTAATTTGTTTGACAATTTATAAGGTAGTAATATTAATAAATAGCAAAAAATTATCAAAAATATCAGATTTTACACATTTTTTTTTGAACAAACACTTTAGAAATAATATAAAACGTTTATTTAAAAAACATAATTACGAATACACTTGAAAAAATCAGATAATATGGCCTGATGATGAATATAACTTGATAAAATTTGCACGCTAAATGGTTATACCTTGCGTGCTCAAAAAAATTACACACCCATGATCACTTAATGTCGCAAATTTGACTTTGGTAAAATGGCCAATTTGTGACCACGTAAATACTCTGATTCGTATAGAAATAATTGCAATGTATTGGCTAATAATATTAACAATTTTACACGAGTTTGGCTTCTGCGCCAGCAACCACTAAATAATTTCTTGAAAGTGATAGAACTTTGATTTAATTGTGATTAATATGGGAAGCAGAGTATTTTGACTCTGAGTCAGGTTTACTCTGTCTTTCACAGCCATTGGATCTGCTACAGTATTAATAAAATAACATATCCAATGACTGTGGAAGCCAGAATAACCCCGACTCAGAGTCAGATACTCTGCCTCCATTAATATGGCACTCAATGAAATAAACAAAGAATTTATTCCCATGCGTCTACTTGTTCCTTTCACAATAATTTCAAAATAAAAATAAAAATATGACAGTCGACAGAGCTAGATCAATATTAGGATGTATAGCTAGCTAACATCATCAAAGAAATTGGTGGTTGTATGGATATCCACTTCTTCATTGGACATTAATATAAATTGATGATGTTTATTTATTATCTTTTAAACCTTAAAGCGTATTATATTATATCATGATAAAGAGATACATAGACTTTATTAGTATAATCCACTATTTAGAAACAAAGCAAAACAAATAAAACTATGCGCAATTAACAAAAACATACTCTATCCCTAGACTAATTCCTCTCCATTTTGCTAAAAACTACAAAGCATAGTTAATACGTTTACACTAGTAATGAGCTATTCCATTTAAAAATAATAATACAACTGATTACAAACAAAATTTGGACAGATTTTACTATTTTATTTTGCAAGAAATTTATCTTCATTAACGACCACCATCAATAGAAGTACCAAGAGAGATTAATTTGAATCAAAACTATTGAAAACAACTACTCACTTGGACAAAATATAAAGACAATTATACACATAATTCAAATTATCATATGATTGAATCTAATCAGTTCTTAAACCCAATCGTTTACTAAACCCAACGATCAATGCATTTTGGAAACAACACTCTATTAGACAAAGTCGAAGTCCGTCATAATTAAATTTTGTTTATCACGTCGAGACCTTGGTATACTATATTTCGATACCCAATATATATCAAACTAACACCGTTACCGCTGCCAAGTAAGCCAGGTCAAACTCGCTTAATATCATATTCAAGTACTCACTATTATTTGTCTAGCGGTAAACTATCAATCTTATCTAGCTAGAACGTGTTTCAAAAAATCGAAATCTATCAAAAGAACAAGTAGAAAATAATAGAGTTCTCATAAATTAAATGCTTATATTAGTAATGTCGATTGCATATACACAAGCAGATGTTCAATTAGTCTTAAAGTTTATAGCACTAAAAGTGAATAGATGTACCACAGGATGGCAAAACCATCTTGGCAAAGACCGATCCTCGATGTCAATATTCCATCACCCAAGAGCAAATTGAGCGCCAAGAAAGAAATTATCTCAGATTCCATTTATTTATTGATCGCGATAACAATTCATTTCAAGGACTTGATGTTTATTTATTTTTTTCGCAACCCAACTTTTTCATTGAACAAAGTGGGACCTTAGCTTTCCGTATCGCTATTCATAACAAGTTTGTATCCATAAACACTTACGTTTTTCTTTAAATACAAATCTATTTTGTTTTGTATAAGTTGTTCAGAAATATATATTGATCCTATCGTTGTAGAGCATAACGTCCATGCACTTATTTATGTGTGCCAAAGATCGATTAATGTGTAGCAAACAGGTGGATAGAGGGGATTGTAACTCGCAGTGGCGGAATTAGAATTTATACATGGGCGGTGCTTTTAACAACTTTTAGCCCATACTTATTTCCTCATCGGGTGATAACTCGTTCCATAGTTTTTTCTAATTAGTGACGTACCAAAGCACATGTCATATCATATACGTGTGTGTTTTGTGCATTTTAAGTAGACAAATTTCCACTACAAGAATTATTTGGCCACATGATATGCTAGCATCATAAAGAGCTAAATTCCTTACAAAGAGGAAAAAAGAATAAGAATTCAAGTGGGATCCTAATAATACCCATGACCTCAATTAAAGAATGACTTTGCAACGACAATGCAATCCTAGTGGATATATAAAATAGTAATATATATATATTATGTGATTTGTACTCTTTAAATAGATGTTATATGATTTGTTTTTAGGTCAGCCTAGCTTATAAGCTTATTGCTCAGAAAATAACAAAATTTAACCATGTCAAAATAACCAGAAAAGTCATGATATTGAAGGCACTTCACACAAAAAGCTAGTGATCTTTTAAATGATAAAAGAAGCCTGCAACAAATTAATTATACTATAAAAAAATACTCAAATAGCGACGGGATTAGTAACGGTATTTTTTGTTACGAGTTTATTAGCGACGGTTTTTTTGACGGCTTTGTGACAGTTTAGTCAATTTACGACAGATTTGTGACAGTTTTTTAAATTAGCGACAGGCTTGTGACAGCTTTTGACTCTCACTAAATCAAACATTATTTCACTACAAAATAATGTTTGATTTAGTGAGAGTAAAAAATTGTCACAAGCCTGTCACAAATTGACTAAACTGTCACAAAACCGTCACAAATTGACTAAATTGTCATAAAACCGTCACAAAAACCGTCGCTAATAAGCTCGTAACAAAAAATACCGTTACTAATCCCGTCGCTATTTGAGTATTTTTTTACAGTGAATTTGTAGTATAAACCAACCCGCATTGAGTTTTCAAGCAAATAACGCTGAATAAAACTATGGGAAAAAAATCTTCAACCTGCACTTAGGCTAGCAACTAAGTCTAGAAAAATATTGAAATTTCAATTTCAATTTGTGGTAACTTTAATATAAGGAGGGGACAAATTCAAAATTTATAGAAAATATTGGACCGAATAGAATTTTGTTTCAGGCTATATGAACCTTTTGCTGCTATAATACCTTAAATGCCACAATGATATTTGATAGGGAATTAGGAATCTTGATTAAATCTTGATTACAATGATATTTGATAGGGAATTAGGAATCTTGATTACAAAAAAAAAAAAGATATAAAGACAACTTCTTATTGATTATAATTAGAGGGGTGAAAGAAAATTAGAATCAGCTTCTTATTCACTAGCAACATCACTTACCTTTGTTAAATCAAACTTTTTATTTTTTAAGATGCAATACTTTTTTTTTGAAAATTATAAGATATGTGCAATACTTTAATTTGGATTAGGTATTATTCTTTTAGAAAATGCATAATATTAATGCTTGTAAATTCGCTTACCAATTGGATAAAAGTAAGTAGCATCAGCAACCGACATATCCTAACATGAAAGATATGACATAAAATTCTCTAATTTATTCCATTAATTTACACACAGTGGCATTTTGGAAAGATTTTCTACTGAACTTGAGAATCTCAAGGTAGCGTATGAGAGCCTGCAAGATTATGCGACATTGGCGTATGGTTGAAAGGCTACATAGAGTGATGAGAAAGTATGTTTGAGGGAGGAAGTTCGGGCCCTAAAAGAAGAAAATGAGAAAATCGAGCGTAAAAGAGACCTCTGCAAATTTGTATGTGTAGTAGGTAATGATGTATATTTTCTGTTTTTGGAATACGACAACGGTTATGAATTGCTGCTTTGCTTGTAATCTGGGTCGGGTCCCTTTTTTATAATGAAAAATGGGTACTGTCCCCTAATAAAAAATAAAAAAATTGCACACAGTGGCACAATCAGGGTACGTACTAACCAAAAGGGTTTAAAATTATTTGATATGAGTAATGAGTTACTATACTAGTTTTTTTTCATATTTGGAATAACTGAGAATTTTGGCCATTAAATCTTATTATTAAGTGTTCGATATTATTACATCAATGTTCAAGTGTACATATATAACACATGTCGTAACGAGAGATACTCCGAGTTTTATTTAAAGATTCCCGGTCCCGACCACACTTTTGCTAGCCCAGATATATATTATGATGGAAATATATATGTGAAGTAATTAATAGTTAGGAAGCAATTAGCATTTGTGTTTCCATTTCTTGGTTAATTAATTGGTTTGTTATTTTGTTAAATATATGTCAAGGTTTAGGTTAAATCCGACTCTAAACAGATCGTAGAAAAGGTTTATAGATAAAAGATGTGAATTACGATCTAACATGTTTCTCTGTGTTGTTGGAAAAAATATCTGAATGTCACTATAAAAAAATACTCAAATAGCGACGGAACTAGTGACGGTATTTTTTATTACGAACTTATTATCGACGGTTTTTGTGACGGCTTTGTGACAGTTTAGTCAATTTGTGACAGCATTTTAAATTAGCGACAGACTTGTGACAGCTTTTGACTCTCACTAAATGAAACATTATTTTGTAGTGTGTGTAAATCTAAGATTGCTTACATATTCATCCATGATTCTAGCAAAGAAAATACCACTAAGTTATAAGCCTAAGAAAACCAATATAATGATATATTATATCGATAAGCCTTTAATAATTGTAAACTCGTTACAATTTTTTAAGTGGCAAGTATAATGAGATGATGCAGCAGCTCACTAAATTACGAAAAGAAAGTGTAGCACGAGAAGTCATGATATCAACAAAGAAATTAGTCTTCTGATGATGCTTTAATTAATAGAAATTTGTTGTTTTAATTATGTCGAGTTTATAGATTGTCCTACGTCCAATTGTGAGTCCGGATCCTTTTAATCCTCTTATATACTCCCTTTTCGTGTCTCCTGGTTTCTTAACCAAAAATAGTACGTTGCTCAAAAAAATTGAAAAAAATACTACGATTACGAGTAGATAATGTATTACAGTATGTTTTTCTTATGTGAAAGTCGTGTATTTTTTTATTTGGGATAAAAGCAAGAACTGGTGTACAAAATAAAATAAAATCCGAAAAAAACCATTTGAATTAATACTATTTACAAATGTTATGAAATTTATCTACTGTTTCCCTATTAGATTTTGTTTCCTTATTTATTTATTTTTTGAAAATAGATTTTGTTTCTTTATTAAACAAGTACACTATATATACGTCACGTCCAGAAGCCATAAAGGGTATATCAAAAGTCTAAATCTTCTATCCTCTATTCTCTATCCCGTTTCGTGCCCCCTTGCTTATTTTCACTCAAATTTTAAATTTTTACAACTTATACCGCAACTTTATAAAATTTTATAATATATTGTATTCAAATTTTAAAACATTTGAACATAATATTGTTTTAGACAATTTTTTAATATTCAATGTTTAATTTACACTAATTTATACATTTATTTCAAAACAAATTTTGTGTGGATTTTATTTTAAAAATAATTATTGGAATGTATTGATACATGTATTATAGTAATTATACAATTTTTTTCAAGTTTTTTAGATTTTTTTTTTAAATTAAATAAGCAAGGAACATGGAAGAGATAGAGAAATGGGATAGAATATTTGGACTCTGTAAAAATAAAATATGATAACCAAAAGAAGAATCTTGGACTTAATTACAAAGGAAGTAAGTCTTTGATATTTTATTAATTGTCTCTAAACGATATCATCATCACTAACTCCATAACCGAGTCTTTGGAAAGATTGACCTCATTAGTGGTGAAATTTTGTATCAAAATATCCTAACCAATCGTAATTATTATCGATATGTACTGTATTTACAATACTACCAGCTTACTACACATATGATACGGTATTATTGTACCACTCAATTTAGTGGTAAGTTAATAGTAATCGATTTTTAATATCATGTTATTATAACATTTGTACCATATATATTACTATTTATATATAAAATACTCATATTCAAATAAAATTATTAATATTTTTTAACATTTAAGATACAAAATAAGTTGTACAAACTAGGATCATGTTTATAGTATTTTTCAACTATTTATAAATGAACTATTATATTTAAACTTTTTTCTAATGAGATATTTTTTACAACATTGTGTTGTTTTTCGAAGTTGATAATGTACATTACTATACCATTACCATACCACACACTTGCGGTATATCGAAAGTGTGGTATACGAAAATGTGGTACGGTAATGGTATTGAAATTTAATGTATCATACATGTACGGTACGATAATGGTATTACGAAAATTCACACGATATTGTACCATTTCCACCCTTAAACGTAATGGACTAATGGTATAAGTTATTTCAAAAAAAATAAAAATGGTATAAGACCTTACAAAATCTATCGTTGCCATCTTATTACGGTCTTGAGATCTGAATCCATTCGAAAATTGTGAGTCATACTTACATTTCGTCACTCCTCGCGATTTTATTTCATTTTCTGTCAAAATCGTAACTCTTTGTTACGACTTGAACCTTTTTTAAGGTTTGTTGTCTTTCTTGTTGTTTTCTTTAAGAAAATCAAAATAAATAAATTACAAGCATAACTCTTTAAATTGTAAAACCCAATTTTGTAAATTGTAAAACTCAGTTTTTTAATTTATAATTATTTATGTAATAAATTTCTAGTTTAAAAAAAATGGAAAAAAAAACTTAGATAAGCTTAAAATAAGACCAAAAGAATCTAAAAAAATTAACTGACTTTGAATTGGTTTTGTAATATTCGAAATTCAGTTTCAAAATCTATAACTTTTTCTTACGGATCGATTGTTTTAAGTTTTCATGAAAACAATTCTAAAAGGGATAAAGAAATGCCAAAAAAATAATTTTTAAGTTTTCTAAGTTATCTTTAACTCTCAATTCCTAATGTATATTTATAAAAACTTAACCTAAAAGAGTCAAGGAAGTCGCAAGTTGATTACATTTTTTAACTGAATTGAGACTCATAGTGCCTCCAAAAAGAATTTGCTCTTATAACTTTATGCACTAATATTGTATACCCCACTAAATTTTAGGTTGGATTTTCTATTGGCTTATGCTTTGATCATGAAGGATTAATACACGTTAATGGTACAAATCATGCCACGTATTAAAAACTAAACCTATTAAAAATCCAAATAAATATATTGAAACCCTAGTTAAAAATACCATAAATTTAAATATTAATTAAAAATAAAAAATTTTTTTTTTTTTTTTATATTTTTAATAAATTGAGTTTTTATTACATGACGTGACTTATACCCCACCCTATAAATACAGCCGCCGTCTGCATTTAGCAGATGACTTTTCTATAAACATGTTGTAACAAAGGGGGTCCAAATTCCAATAAATATGGAGAATATTAGTTATATGTTTCAAAAAGAGACAAACCGTGAAATGCTACGCAAGCTAAGCACCACCGATATGATGTGTAACATTAATTATTTGTCCTCGTCATTCCATTATAATGTGTCATTGTGAACCCCCAAAAGATATTGTTAATTGCTATATTTGGGACAAGTTTGGTGTAAATATACTAAATAAATAAAGTTCATAGTTCATAGTTCATAGTTCATGCTTCTTATAAGCCAAATTAGGTCAACGTATATATGTATATAGAGAAAATATAAACATATACAGAGATAAGATGTATACCTTTTGTATATATGGAATATGTCAAAAAATACTCACGAAACTTCTTTATAAATTAGAAAAAATGAGAGTTATAACATCTATATTATGATAATAATACGTAACGGTTGTAACTGTTATACAATAATGGACATACACATATTACAACAATGCTGAAGTTTTCATTATATCTGCCCAACGGAAATTTAACAGATAACAAGGTGATTGAGAAATGTATATACTTTTATGTTGCTAAGTTTTGTTTGTTTGTTTTTATAGTCAGTCTAGCTAGTACGCAGACGCTGATAAATAATCGCGTCAACAGGTATAATATTCAATTTTCGACACTTACCAATAATCACCCGATCAAATGTGCTACGATGAATTCATTCATTATTAATACTTCCTGCTTGTGACAATATGTACTTGAGCTTTGCTAAGTTGGATATAGTGACTTCATAACCAACCCGAATATGTAATACTTCTAGGCTACGTACTGGTACTAGTGGGACTTGGATCGATGGATCTGTTTTTTGTTCTCTACCATGAGTGAGCTTCGACCTTCATAAAATTGGAAGTTTAGTTTTTTTTTTACCGTGATTAAGAGAACACATTCGTAGTTATTTATATTATAAAAAAACCTAAACAAAATACGACCAGTGGATGATCAATTCACGACTACCATCGATCCGGGTTAATTAGAACTTTAAGAAGTTCCGTATTACTCTAGGAGGAGTCTATTTTCTTTTTTTCTTTATCATTATACAGCTCCAACCTTTATTGAAAATAAATGGACGGATCCATGGTACACGGCTTCAATGGAAGCTTTACAAAATAAACTCCCCATCAAGTGTCCGTAAACTAGCCGGAACACAAGGGAAATGGAGCTAAGAAACTGCAAAACCCAAGAGCAAAAAGACCCAAATCTTAGCAAAAAAATCGCCATCTTGAGCTTAAAAAACGTTTGCTACGTAAAATGACACAAGCCATATACTCTTATCACTCCAAATCTTATATCATACCATCGTAACCATATGTTTAATACGGAGTAGTTTTTATCGTTTGACATTGCAGAAAAACAAATAAAGGAGCTATGTGAACAATATCATCGTCATGAGTTTGTAAAAGTTTACACCATAAATACCTCTATCATTTGGATGTTCTTACATAGAAAATTGAACCTAGCAATTTCAAACTTAATCTCTTGTTTTTTTCTCAAAAAACAGTAATCTTCAACTTGGTGAAAATAATTTATTAAATTGCAAATGCATCAAGGATATTCAGAATATCAATTCTGAGACCTGGTTTGTTCAAATTGTTAGGCGCTGGGTGTTGGGTATACACCGCTCAGCCAGGTCCGATCTGTCTGTCGCGTCCGAAATGAACTAAAATTATACTCAAATTAACACAAGATTATTTGGGTCATCGTTTTCACTAACAAGCCCACGAATTAAATTCTAAACAATGCTTCAACTTCCTAGAACCATTTCAATACTTACTATGATTAAAATCAAGAGCCCAATAGTTTTACTTTATCAGGCCCAAACCTTTGAGAAGACGGTCGCTGCATTGCCTGTCGCATTGTTCACAATTTTACTATCTTAACGGTCGCTAATTTAGGGTCGAAACGGCCTTTTTTACATGTGTGTTTGTACAACTAGACTTGATGTACGGAGGTTTTACGTCGTTAATCATCACGGAAAGGTAATCTTTTGGGCGGCAATCCGATTACTAAGAGCACGATGAATTGAATTAATCTTAACATAAATGAAAATATGTAATATTCTTGAAAAGTTTATCGCTTTATGAACATGATTAAATAAGTACTTTTAATCTGGTGAGAGTTAATTTGTTTATTGGCAAATGCATCAAAGAAATCCAATTATTCCAGATAACCAATTCCATTTCTAATTAGACACTTGAGTATTCTACTTCTACTTTGTGGTAACTGACATTGTTGCAGATCACAAATTCCAAGCGTTACTGCAATACAAACACTTGTTTGCGATTTTTTTGTCGTTCAAAGTGACTTTTCAACTTAAAAGGGCGAAAAGAGAAAAATAAATACGACTATGCGAGAGCGAGGCTATGTCTTCTACTGTTCTAACAGAATGTCACACACCCAAACTTTCATATAAATTATCAAAAAGAATATATAGCTAAACTATGGTATATCTGATGTCTATAGTAAGGCCAAATGATAAATATCGTCAAAATGTGTATATTTAAGATCATGTAGGTATTTCCCTAGTGGAGTAAGATTTATTCATGTTTAAAATGGTAGGCATGCAAAAAATCCATTTGAAATTTCTGAATTTCGGACTACGAATTGACACTACTACATTTTAGCACGCGATATATTGTTAATTTCCTAAACGATTGTCGATCGGTTAGTAAGAGAGTTCATTCTTATCCTATTATGCTCGCAAACTGTGAATGTCAATCATACTAATAATAATTACAAAATTGTAAAATCACGTCGTCCACTGAAATTACGTTAAAGAGTGCGTCTTTTTCCAGTACAAAAAATCTGAATCCAGTACAAAGTCGGATCTTTTGATCTTTTATTTTACCTTTTCAAAAAAATCCAACTCTTTTAACAAGTTAACCTTGCCAGTAACTTATAAGTTGGTGCAACTCTTTTTTTATGTATAAGTCAAAACCAAGTTATTATAGGTGAAAAGAAAATAAGTAAAAGCTAACTTGTCATGAGTTAAATTTCAGCTAATAAGTAAATTTTTAACTCATAACATATGAAATTGTTTGACTTTAGAATAAACAATTCTGATTACGTATACATCTTATCTTAAGAAAAATTTCCGTTTTTTTTATGTGACTACCAAACAGTCAAAAATATGAGAAAATGAAACCTTTTCCACTGTTATGTTTTCTGTAGAAATAATTATCTACAAAAAATGTTTTATTGTGAACTAAAGTAGTTAAAGTATTGATGATGTAAATCATGTGATCCAACACATTTACGTTACTTTTTGACTATTAATTAGTCCTACTTGCTTTCTGTTAATCTAACAAATGTTGTAATCAATATACATTATAAATATTCTCTTTGACCACAATTAATGTAATAATAACTTTGGTAACAATCATAATCAAGCACTAACAAAATCATACATTGAAAACACATAGGAATCAGTAATGCTATAGAACCAGATTGATTCAATCAGACTGATTACCAGACAATCTTTTATGTAATTTTTAAAATTCTTTTGACACCCAACCGAAACAAAAATAAAACCCAAAATATAATATTTATGTAACCATAGTTGAGACTAAACTAAACTTAAATATTAATTAAAAATATTTAAAGATTTAATGATTTTAATCTATTTTATTTGACGATTCAACAAAATAAAAACTCAAATATAATATTATAGAACCCTATTTGAGACTATCCTAAACTTAAATAATAATTAAAAATATTAAATATATGGCCGAATAGCAGACTCTTAAATTTCGGGATGAAAATGAAATTCTAAATTTACATTAACAACTAGTGTGTTGAGAATGTGACTGAGTCTATCTGGCTCATTAACATTATTCCATATAAATTGTCTCATATTTTATTACACTATTGATGAAACTTACAAAATGATTTATTTTATATAAAATTAAATATTTTACAAATTACAAAACAGACATACTTTATACACGTCACGTTTGTAAGCATCAAATATATGCTTTTTCAACAGTAGCTCACACTATCTTACACGTGGCATAATCTCCATCGTACAAAAAAATTTAAACTTTTGTTAAAAATATGTTAACCGTTCGATTAAACACCGTTACATAGTATAAAAACCTGCAAGAGAGTGTGTGCTTTTTATCTGCCCCAGAATAAAATCATTATTGACAACATCACACAAACTTGATTACATAAATATACAGCTTTAAATGTAAAAAGAAATAAAGTACTGTTGAGTTTTTTTTTTTTTACAAAATAATCCAAATTCTTACATTAATTTCATTTGACCTTATGTATCATGTGAACTTTGCAAATATCTCCATTTGTAACTTTAAAGCAGTATAGTTTCCAAGATATGGTCAAATTTGGATAGTCCTTTTTCAATCTTTAAGGGGTTTCTTTAGATTTCTTGTTGGGAAAAAGAAAAGTATAATTTGATTTTTGATATCACGTTTGGTATCAGATTTTTCAATCAAAAAGCTGCTTTCAGAAAATAATAGAAAAAAACCCTGCTTTCCAAAATATACATAAGTGTTTGGTAAAAACTTAAAAAAGCTAACTTTCAACGTATTGATTTTTGGCATTAGTTAATAAAATTTTGCTTTTTCAATCAAAATAACTTTATAAGACATTTTTCTGATAAATTTTCATAATATCATATTTAAACGAGCAACTAACATGTCAAGTATACGAATAAAATTTTAGTTGAAATAAGATCAATATTCATTTAAATTCTTAAAATAGCGGCGAGAAAGTTACCAAAATCTTCAAAATATATAACTTTTTGCTTTTATATTTTCTAGTTATATTTTTTTTAAATCTAAATTTTTAAAAGATAAAAAAAAAACCGTAATACCCGACATATGTGGTTTTTTAAAATAAAAAATGTAAGAAAGGTAAAAAAAAAAATGGATGCACACATCATGAAAACACAATTCCTTAACTTTAGCATAATTGTCCACACCTTTTTTTTAAATAACTTTGTAAACCAAAATTTATACACATGTATTTACCACTACATCTATTAAAAGAAATGTTATCAAAGGGTACTAATGAATAACAATGACAGGTATTACCGTATTACTAATTTGACAACTTATTCACCCAACATGCCTTCAATTTTTTCTTCAAATATATTAGTGTATATTGAGGCTAACATAATTTTACATTATTTACTTAATTGATACACATAACCATGCTCACACGTTACATGTGTAACGCAGTACGAATAATATAAGTTTGGTGATGATACAAATATGTGATAAAAAAATATATAATATAAGATGAGGATACATTAAAAAAAAATTAATTGTTAAAGAGAGAGTAAGAGTGATATTTGTTTTTATTTTTTTAGTAGTTAATATTGTAATTAATAAAATTGTGCATGGACATTTTTGCTATGTAATTAATAAAAACACAGTTTCAAAAGACTTGAAATTGCATATAATAATAATATGATAAACATACTGACATACGTTTGATATATGTTTTTACTTGATAGGTTCTCACCTTATAACTATCGGGATTTCCCCCTTTATAATTGGACTCATATGTCCTATTTAGACATGAGAAATGATATTGCCACCAAAAAAATCTACCCAAAAACCTTATATGCTGATATAATGGATTACGTTACTAATTATTTTCGTCTTGATATTGAAAAATCTATTTTCATTTAATAAATAATTGGTCCATATAATCAACATAGAGCAGGGTTGTCATGTGACTATTGCAATACTATATATATACATTAATACTCCATCCATCCCAAATTGTTAAGCCTGTACGAAACTGCGTGAAACTTTGATCGACAAATAACTCACACCTAAGTTGTTGAAATCGAATTTTTCAAAAGTTAATCACACAGTTCAAATATTAAAACTATATAAACAATTTAAACACGAGATATTTTTCGATCAAAATTAGGCGTAGATACACAGAGATCCAACATTTTCGTACGAAACGATTACTACTATAAAGTAGTAGTGTAAATTGGAAGCTATATTTAGAAACATGAGTCTATTTCCAAATACCAATCATAATACAAGGATCTTCTCCATAATTCCATTTCACATAATTAAATAAATATACATAATACATATGCATATATATATATATATATATAGAGAGAGAGAGAGAGAGAGAGAGAGAGAGAGAAATAGATTCTTCTACATTTCCAACGCAGGTGAAGCAAATTCCTCGTGACTCTCTCTCTCTCTCTATATATATATATATACACACACAAAACACACAAATACAAAAAAAAAACAGAGCAAAAAAAGCCAAGAGAGAGAGATGATGGGAGAGAGTGGGGGAGATTGTGCAGGAGGGAGGAGGAAGCCGTCATGGAGAGAGAGAGAGAACAACAGGAGGAGAGAGAGAAGAAGGAGAGCGATAGCGGCTAAGATATACAGCGGTTTACGAGCTCAGGGGAACTACGATCTGCCTAAGCATTGCGATAATAACGAGGTTCTTAAGGCCCTTTGTGTCGAAGCGGGGTGGGTTGTCGAAACAGATGGTACCACTTACCGAAAGGTCTACTTATTTTCTCTCTCTCTCTATATGTATATGTTTGTGTGTTTGTGTTTTTTTAGCAATTGGGTAGTGTTTTAATTTCATTTTTAGCAATTGGGTAGTATTTTGATTGCATTTTTAGCAATTGGGTAGTGTTTTAATTGTGTTTTTTAGCTATCGGGTAGTGTTTTAATTGCATTTTTAACAATTGGGTTATTATATTGTGTGTGTTTTTTAGCAATTGGGTAGTGTTTTAATTGCATTTTTAGCAATTGGGTTATTTTATTGTCTGTTTTTGTGTGTTTTTAGCAATTGGGTTATTTTATTGTGTGTTTGTGTGTTTTTTTAGCAATTGGGTTATTTGTGTGTGTTTGTGTGTGTTTTTAGCAACTGGGTAGTATTTTAATTGTGTTTTTGTGTTTTTTTAGCTACTGGGTAGTGTTTTAATTGTATTTTTAGCAATTGGGTAATTTTATTGTGTGTTTGTGTGTGTTTTTTAGCAATTGGGTAGTGATTTAATTGCATTTTTAGCAATTGGGTAGTGTTTTAATTGTGTTTTTGTGTTTTTTAGCTATTGGGTAGTGTTTTTATTGCATTTGTAACGATTGGGTTATTATATTGTGTGTTTGTGTTTTTTTAGCAATTGGGTAGTGTTTTAATTGCATTTTTAGCAATTGGGTTATTTTATTGTCTGTTTGTGTGTGTTTTTAGCAATTGGGTTATTTTATTGTGTGTTTGTGTGTGTTTGTGTGTGTTTTTAGCAACTGGGTAGTGTTTTAATTGTGTTTTTTAGCTATTGGGTAGTGTTTTAATTGTATTTTTAGCAATTGGGTAATTTTATTGTGTGTTTGTGTGTGTTTTTTAGCAATTGGGTAGTGATTTAATTGCATTTTTAGCAATTGGGTAGTGTTTTAATTGTGTTTTTGTGTTTTTTAGCTATTGGGTAGTGTTTTTATTGCATTTTTAACGATTGGGTTATTAGATTGTGTGTTTGTGTTTTTTTTAGCAATTGGGTAGTGTTTTAATTGCATTTTAAAAAATGCATTATTAAGTGGTGAATAGTACTATAGTTTAAGCTGGGATTTGAGTAAAGTAGTGATTTGTAATGACTGAATAGTATATTTCTAGATCTGGACTTAGATTAAGATATTAGCTATAGCCTATAGGTAAACTTGGATTGGGATTTTAATTGATACTGCTGTTTATAGGAGAATATGTTCATTTCCTAAATTTTAGGAATCATTTTAAATTTTATTGGTCTCGGAGTGTGATTTTTACTAGATTCTAGCTTATTAGCTTATTAGTTGTGCCCCAAATAAGTCAGCTTAAAAAGCGGCGGTGATACAAGCTTAGGTTGACCTTTCAATGACACTTCTTCAACTCTCTCCATTAGCTAGGCGCTTGAGTTTTTTCACATTTGTTTCAGTTTTGCTTGCTATTAGGATGCGTTTGCAATTTCATGAAATGAGCTCATCTGATGATAAAAAAAGGTCATGGATACATGTTGAATTTTAGCTTTTTGTATACTAGAATTGTGACTTTCTGTTATTGTCGCACACTAGTATATGCCCTTGTGATTTGGAATTTACTGGTATTAGCTTAGTGTGTGTTTCAATCTAGTCGATACCTTCTTATTTATGCCTATCAACCCTTAGGATTTGTGAGTTATTTTTCATTGTTGTATATCTTGTATACTCTTGCAGCCTTGCTTGCTATCTGCTCAGTTGTTAAATACTATTTAATATCATCATTTTACGTTCATTGAATCTTTAACTATCATGGCCCTTGATCATTTTCACATTGTGAGTCTCATATCCTAATTATTTTTCATGTCCATATCTTTATGTAGCTTCACAAATTAAAGAGAAACATAATTTCTAATGATAAATTTATCAAAACACGAGCCTCGAAACCTTATATTCAGTTACTACCATCACTAGAACATATATTCTGGTCAAAGATACCCAAGCTTTAGATCGATTGCTTCTAGATTCTTTAAACATATATTTTGATCAATCTGTGAAATGTGAATAAGTTTCAAATCAATTTCTTATGCAACTACAATTTCGTTTTTTTCTATTACAGGGAACCCGACCACCTCCACCTGAGATGGGTGGCACCTCAACGAACATAACCCCAAGCTCCTCCCAGAGGCCCAGCCCACAATCCTCATCATTCCCAAGCCCAATACCGTCTTACCAGCCCAGCCCATCCTCCTCCTCCTACCCAAGCCCATCTCGCCTTGACCCAAACAACGCCTCTCACATGTTCGCCTACCTTCGAAACTCCATCCCTCTCTCTCTACCCCCTCTTCGCATCTCCAACAGCGCCCCCGTAACTCCCCCTCTATCCTCCCCCACCTCCCGCCCTCCATTTCAAACCCCTTTTTGGGAACAAACGCTCGCGAACCATCAATCCATGGCCTCAATGAACCGCGAAAGAACCAGGTAAATGGCATAAAGTCTTTTATCGTTATATCTTTTCAGTTGAATTATAAGTGTGAGTTACGGCTCTATTCACTAGCATTTCATCAGATTTAGATGTTGAACACATGCTACAAGTTTGCAATTAGTACACTAGCTTGCATTTCTTGACAATACACTTGAATTACAAAAAGAGTCATTGGTTGGGATACTAAATAGTAAATAGTTACAAGCACTAAATTAACTAAGCAGAATCTTATCATGTTATTTCAATTTTATATACTGCTGTCATGTAATTTTAAAAAATTTGTTCCCAACCTGTGTTCTTTTCCCTTTGTTGTATACAAAGCGAAAGAAAGCATTGAGTTTGTGTACTAAATATATTACTATTTGTTAGGTCAGATCATAGAGTCGGAAAAAAATGGTAAGTTGGTCTGCAAAACTGTAATTACTAATTAGTGATTTCACACCTCCATATCGGCATTATTTTTATATGTTTTTTTTGCACCCCCGTTAACAACTTCTTATTATTGTCGAAAAACAGCTATCCAATCTTTGCCGCATCGGCGCCAACAAGCCCAACCAGGGGTCGTCGAATTGGCCCAGCTACTATCCCAGAGTGTGACGAGTCAGACTCTTCAACTATAGATTCGGGTCAATGGATGAGTTTCAACAAGGCATTTGCGCCTGGTATTGTTGGGCCGAATAAGTTGCCAACGTCCCCGACTTTCAATCTGGTGTGGCCTGGCCCAACACGCCAGGTGGTGGGCCCATATGATGCTATGAAAGATAAGGGGAAAGCGCCGGAGTTTCAGTTTGGGAGTCTATCTGTTAAGGCGTGGGAAGGGGAGAAAATTCATGAGGTGGGTATCGATGATTTGGACCTCACTCTCGGAATTGGAAAAACTCGAAATTAAGGCCGTTTGTTCAAATGTATTCGTGTGTCCTAAAGTTGCTTGCAAAAAAAAAAAAAACAGGTTTTGAATTGAACTTTTTACTTAAGTTTCCATTTCAATTCCTTAGTTGGTAATGTTAGAGGGGACCCTCTTTTATTTATATGGGTTGTTTCTTTAGTTGGCGAGTTACATGTAGATATGAACTCCTCTTCATGTGGATCAAAAGGAATTTTTTCCTCCTATAGTGACCGAAATGTAGGGGAAAATTCCCCATCGAAATGAAATATTTGGAGACAGTTTGTTGCGATGATATCTATTGTTATATTGTTGATTGTTGTAATCCGACCGAGTCTTCAGATTCGATTTATCTTAAGGTCTCGTCTTTAGTTGTTTTCACTCTTGTCTATTACTTTGATCAGTTCCAACAGGCTGAAATTTCTTAGAGGTTTTGCATTTAAGCATATGAATGACAAATCGATGATCGTCATTTTATCGCATATGATTGTATTGTCAGTGCATGTTCGGAGATCATGTGTCGACTGTCAGTGATTGAATGTTTTTGGTTATTACTTATAAATGTGAATGTTCTAAGATTTTTTTTTTCTCGGGTTAGGCCATTATTTTTTGCTTAGTTTGAGGGCCGTAGTTTTATCTCTAAAGTATCTAAACTACGAGTGAGTCGCAATCGTGTTGTCACTAAGGCACATGTGAGTTGTAACTTGTAACTAACATGCCATGAGTGATGTTGTAACTTATAAATGTGTATAATAGTTATAACTTATAAATGTGAATGTTGTAAGATATTTTATCCACTTGTGCCATTATATTATTTTGCATAGTTTTGGGACCCTGGTTTTATCTAAAGTAGCTAAACTGATGAGTGAGGTCCCAATCGTATTGTTCATATGGCATGTGAGTTGGTTTAAACTTATAACTAACATGCCATGACTGATGTTGTAAGCTTTTAAATACATCAATTTTTTAGCTACATCTAAATTTAAATTATTCCTACTTTTTGACTAAGGTTCATCAGTACAGCCCATGTTACGAATGAAAAATGAGACAAGTAACATAAACCCCCACGTGACTGCAAATAGTCATAATTTATCATTTATGCACCAACACTTTTCTTACGGAATAAGTAGTATTTTTTTTTCTATCCTTTCAATAAAGATGGATTTCAAAGTGTCTATACGAAGACTTCTGGATTTCAAAATTGTCGAAATGAATTTTTTTTTAAATCTAATACTAAAATTTAACATTTGAACTATATGATCAACTTTTAAAAAAATTCATTCGGACAATTTTGATATAAGTTTTTTACCGGTCAAAATTATACGTATTTTCGTAATGGACAATTAAATATAAATTGACGAAGTATGTTTTTATGAAAATGGAATGAACAGAGTTATTTGTACGATTCAGGAGATAATTAGGCACTCATTTGGCTTCATCTTTGAGAAATACATCAATAATATTAAATACTAACTAAAATATGCTCACGCGTTACGTGTGACACGTTATAAATTGTGACTATGATACCAATATTTAGAGAGGAGAAATATAAGATAAGAAAAAAAAAATGATATAAATTGTAATAATAATACAAATATTTAGAGTAAAAAAATATATAGGATATAAGAAATTTTGTGTGGTTAAAGAGAGAAATAGTGTAATTAGTTTTTATTTTTTATGAAAGTAGATAATATGGTAATTAAGAAAAAAATGTAGGGATATTTTTGAACAAAAATATCTAAATTTGACAGGTTCAAATTTTATTGAGTTATATTATATTAATAGTATGATATGATATGATAAGACGAACCGACGGTCTATCGATATCGAGATTTACTTGAGCGCTCATATAACTTAATTTTGTTCTGCCAGAATACCAAAAGAACTCGGGATTTAGAGTTGTTTAACCAAATATCGTACAGTAACTTGTAAGCGAAAAATTGTGAGTTGAAATGTTATACACTTATACTCCAGTCTCCAAGCATACTCATGACTTCATTTGATGTTTGAACCGGACATGTAGTTTAAAGTTCAATTGCATTATCAAGCACAATATTTGTTGGGTTACCGGACTCATATTCTTACTCAGGCTGCAAATAATACAAACAAACAAGGCCTAGCAACATTGATATTAATCATGGTCATTGCTCATCCGGTCAATGATGATTTAAGTGTCAAGGTTGAGTATCGTTAGCCAGTACGGTACAGATAGAGTAATATACATAATACATATTGTGTGTGTGTATATATATTGTGTGTGTTTGTGAGTTTCGAACTACAAGTTACAAAATTTTTTCGTACATATTTACAGATTTGGGGGTTTACTGTAAATTTTAAAAGAAAATTGGAGCAATTGTAATAGACACTGAAACTTTACTATACCTTTATTCAGTTTTGGGTTCCAATTTTAAAAACCAAAAGGGGAATTATTTAAAACACCGAAAATTAAGGGGGTGTTTGGCGGACAGTCCAGAAGTGCTTCCTAGCCCAAGAAGCTCATTTAAGATATTTTTGTGTGTTTGGTAACATAAAATTACATACTTCCCGAAAAGCAGGGGATAATGGAAGCCCATTTTGTAAAAATTGGTTTTTCATGCTTCTGGAGAAAATCACTTACTCGGAAAGTTAAAATAAAATAAAAAACTCTACTGTTATCTCTCACTCCGTAAACTCTATTTACTAAAAATAGAACTATATTCTCTCTTATTAAATTATTAAATTATTAAATTATTAAATTATTAAATTATTAAATTATTAAATTATTAAATTATTAAATTATTAAATTATTAAATTATTAAATTATTAAATTATTAAATTATTAAATTATTAAATTATTAAATTATTAAATAATACTTTTATTAAATTATTAATAATACATTTATTAAATTATAAATAATATTTTTAATAATTTTATTAAATTATAAATTATAAATAATACTTTTAATACTTTTAATAATTATAAATACTACTTTTAATACTTTTATTAAATTATAAATAATACTTTTAATACTTTTATTAAATTATAAATAATAATTTTATTAAATTATTAAATTATTAAATTATAAATAATACTTTTATTAAATTATTAATTTTATTAAATTATTAAATTAAAAATAATACTTGTATCGATGTTTTTTTGTATAATTGTTTTCAAATATTTGGTTTTAAAGTGCTATTGGACTTAGTAGTATTGTTCATGTGTTTTTCGTACTATATCAATTATTGTGATATTTAGTCATTTTGAACTTGTACATATCAAACGCAGACAAAACTTATAAAAATCAAAAACACTTTTTCACCGTACGCTAATTTTTTCTAAAGTACTTTTTATATAAGTCATTTTTCAATAGCACTTTTTAAGGAATCACTTGATTTCCAAACAGCAGTTAAATGTATTTTGTAACTTAAGGATCTCTTCGAAAGAGGTACATATGCATCATATTTATTACTATAGAAAAATCGTACTTTGTGCACTTGTTTCAAAATCAGCATGTATGTATTAAGAAATAAAAAACATAGGCAAATAAGAAAAAATCCAATAAAAAAAACGAAAAAAAAAAGATCAAATAAAAGAATCATAAAGTATTAAAAAAAAATAATTAAAATTCAAAAAAAGTCAAATAATCAAACAAGTAAGCATAAATATCCGGCGGAAAACGGATCACATATGATGAGATAAGATTAGGGGACACCATACTATACACGATCACACATGATCACGTATAATCAAAACACACAATATTATTATCGTACCCAACATTTAATTTTTCATAATTTAGATGATCGTCAACATATTTCCATCCAATTAGGACACTAATGTGCAACATAATGAGAAATTGCAGTCACGTTCTCTCATATCACATAGCGAATGCAATTGCGTCAACATCCGTCAAAAAACAAATGTCCAAATGTGAGATAAAGTGTCGGATTATAAATCTTTAAATTCATCGATTTATATTGTCCGATATTTAATTGGCCGAAAATTGATAGGTACTAGGTTGTGACCAAATCGATAAAACTTACATATTGTGTAGTAAAATGTTAAAAGAAAACTGTACACTTACTAAATAGTTTTTTCTTCCCATTTTAATTTTATAACAGAAAAAACCATTATCTTTTGCTATTTCATTTTAAAAGCCGCCACTTAAAGAGATAACCATTAGGTTCCCATCAAATTATAAGACTAATGTTCAACAACAAAATAAGAATTTGCAGTCATATTCTATCATATCACATAGTGAGATATAGTGTCGAAATATAAATCTTTCATTTCGAGAATTTATGGTGTCGGACCCTTAAATGAACGAAAATTAATAGGTCCGTGGCCAACTTGGTAAAACTTACATATTGTGTGCTAAAATGCAAAAGAAAATAGTACACTTACTAAATAGTTTTTTCTTCCCATTTTAATTTTATAGCAGAAAGAACCATTAGATTTTACTATTTCATTTTAAAAGCCGCCACTTAAACAGAGAACCATCAAGTTCCAATCAAATTATAAAACTAATGTTCAATAACAAAATAAGAAATTGCAATAATGTTCTCTCATATCACATACCGAGTCAAATTATGCCAACTCCCGTCAAAAACAAATGTCCAAATGTGAGATATAGAGTCGAAATATAAATATTCAATGTCGACGATAATTGAACTAAAATTGGTAAATTGGACTAAAAAAGATAAAACTTACATATTATTTGCGTAGTAAAAGTGTTAAAAGAAAACCATTAGTTTATTTTTTTTCCCAAATTTATTTAAATTTATAGCAGAAAGAAACATTAGGTTTTGGTATTTAAATTTTAATATAAAAGCCGCCACCATAGTTTTATTTAATTTTATAGAGAGAAGTTCGATTAATAACAATATAGCGATCAGTGGTATTCCTTTACATGGAGGCCATATTTGGTAATCACTCTATATGTATATATATATATATTTATTTATTTATTTATATTGGAATATAGTGTAGTTTTTCATTTTTTTTTCATTATAATTTGGATTCATTTCATAGGTTTAGTTAATACTTAATACCAGTGGTTAAATATTAAGGTTTATGGATTAAATACAATAGGGTTTTTCTCTATTTACATAGCTTTAATCAATTAGTCAAGTTTTTAAGTGTTTTTTGATTTTCTTTTTGGTAAATGTTTTTATGTTTTACCCTTTTGTAAGTTAAAAATTTTAAGCCAACTTTTTTTGTAAGGGATTGTTTGGTTGCAACTTTTAACCCCTTTTTTTTGCAGTGCCAGTGGTAAAAAATAAAGGTTTATGGATTAAATACATTAGGGTTTTTCTCTATTTACATAGCTTTAATCAATTAGTCAAGTGTTCAAGTGTTTTTTCAATTCTTTTGGGTAAATGTTTTTATGTTTTACCCTTTTGAAAATGAAAAATATAAAGTCAGCTTTTTTGTAAGGGATTGTTTGGTTGCAACTTTTAACCCTTTTTTTTTTTGCATTTCTAGCTCAACAGTACCAGTGGTAAAAAATCAAGGTTTATGGATAAATACTTAGGGTTTTTCTATATTTACATAGCTTTAACCAACTACTTAAGTTTTTTTTTTTGGTAAATAGTTTTCTGCCTTACCCTTTTGGATGTTAAGAATCAATACTCAGCTTTTTTGTAAGTGATTGTTTGGCTGCAGCTTTTAAGACTGTTTTTGTTCATATTTATGTTTGGTTTGCTTAAAAGATTGAATCTTTTGCGTCTATGGCCCCAATAGGTTGTTTCTAGCTCAATGATCTTTTTTCTTTTAATAAAAGAGAGATTGGTTTATTTTTAAAAGAAGTAGTTGGAGAAAGGTCATTAAAATGAGCTTTAGTCTTGATTCTCAATTTGGTACAGGATTAATTACTTTGAGAATTATAAACTAGAAAGATTTAATTTTTTTGGCTTAACATTCACAGGCTTGATTATCTATAGTGCAGTTACTTGTGCAAAATTTTCAGTATTGTTTGAATTCATATAATTGGTTTAGTTAATAAAAGTGGTTTAAATTTAAGTTTTATGGATAAATAGGTTTTTAGCCCGTTTTCTTCATATTTCTGTTAGGTTTGCTTCAAATATGGAATTTTTGCATTTGTAGCTCAATAATTCCAGTGGCTTGCTTGTTATGTTCTAAAAGAAAGGTGATTAAAATGAGCTTTGGTCATGATTCTTTTGATTGTTTTTTTGAAGATTTATGAACTAGAAAGATTTCATCTTTGTCTTAAAATTTGCAGGCATCTGAGCAAAAAGCACCGCTTTCACCACAACAACTATGTCCTTATCGCTAATCCTCCTCCGATCCCTCCGTCGCACCACCCAACTATCATTCCCTCTCCTCCACCAAGCCCGTACCTTCTCCTTCTCCTCCGCAGAAGAGGCTGCAGCCGAACGCCGTCGTCGTAAACGCCGCCTCCGCATAGAGCCTCCCTTAAACGTCCTCCGCCGCGACCCAAACCAGCCACGACCCCCTCCTGACCCACGCCAGCCCGACTCCACCTCCGCCCTCGTTGGCCCCCGCCTCAACCTCCACAACCGCGTCCAGTCCCTCATCCGTGCCTCCGACCTCAACTCCGCCTCGGCTGTCGCCCGCCAGGCCGTCTTCTCCAACACCCGTCCCACTGTCTTCACCTGTAACGCCCTCGTCGCTGCCTTCTACCGCCAAGGCCTGTACTCCGACTCCATTGCTCTTTTCCACTACTTTTTCAAGCAGTCTAATATCGTGCCTAACGTTGTTTCCTACAATTTCCTTATACTGTCCCATTGCGACTCTGGGAATGTCGACAAAGCTATCGAGGTGTACAACGAGATTATCAGCTCTGCCCCTTTTAGCCCCTCTTATGTCAGTTACCGTAACCTAACAAAAGGCCTTGTAGACGCGGGTCGTTTAGACGAGGCTGTGGACTACCTCCGTGAGATGCTCAATAAGGGGAACGGTGCAGATTCCCTCGTTTTTAACAACCTTATAAAGGGGTTTCTTGAGGTGGGGAGGTTGGAAAAAGCGGTGGAGTTGTTTGATGAACTGAAAGAGAGGTGCTCCGTTTACGACGGGGTGGTGACTGCCACGTTTATGGATTGGTTTTTCAAGAACGGGAGGGATAAAGAGGCGATGGAATATTATCGAGATTTGTTGGGGAAAGAGTTTAGGATGGTACCCGCGACTTGTAACGTTCTCCTCGAGACGTTGGTTAGGCATGGGAGGACGGTTGAGGCGTGGGCTCTCTTTGACCATATGCTTGACACGCATACGCCCCCGACATTCCAAGGAGTTAATTCGGAAACCTTTAACATTATGGTAAATGAGCATTGTAGGATAGGGAAGGTCTCCGAGGCCATTGATGTGTTCAAGAGGGTCGGTAAGAAGGTGGGTTCGAAGCCATTTTCGATGGACGTTGCTGGGTTTAATAATATTATCATTAGGTATTGCGAGTACGAGATGATGGAGGATGCTGAGAAAATATACGGAGAGCTTTGTTCCAAGTCGTTGAACCCTGATGTTACGACATATAAGACTTTGATAGATTCGTACTTTAAAGTGGGTAGGATTGAAGATGCTTTGCAGAAGTATACCAAGATGGTTGAAGCTGGTTTAAGGGTGATTCCCGAATATGCCAATAGATGGTTTGGTCTTCTGATAGAGGACGGGAAGGTTGCGGAGTGTGCTCCTATTCTTACAAAAATGGGCGAAAAAGATCCTAAACCAGATTTTACCACCTATGATTTAGTTATAAGGGGACTCTGCAATGATGGTCATTTCGACATAAGCGCTGGTTTAGTTGGCGAGATGCAGAGGTATGGCGTTGGTGTTACGGATTCTATGAAGGAGTTTCTTAATGAGGCGTTTGGAAAGGTGGGGAGAGATCAGGATATTGAGAAACTTCTAGCATTGAGAGGGCATGGGTTTGATGGGTATTCCCGCCGAACAACATCACCTCCGGTATTTCGAAATTCTGGACCCGAGCAAGGGAATATGAACACACCACCGCCAGGGCAGTTCACAGGGGGTTGGAGACCTGAGCAAGGGAATAGGAACACACCACCGCCAGGGCAGTTCACTGGGGGTTGGAGACCGGAGCAAGGGAATGGGAACACACCATCGTCAGGGCAGTTCAGAGGGGGTTGGAGACCCGAGCAAGACAATAGGAACACACCACCTCCAGGGCAGTTCACAGGGGGTTGGAGACCCGAGCAAGACAATAGGAACACACCACCGCCAGGGAAGTTCACAGGGGGTTGGAGACCTGAGCAAGACAATAGAAACACACCACCGCCAGGGCAGTTCACAGGGGGTTGGAGACCTGAGCAAGACAATAGGAACACACCACCGCCAGGGCAGTTCACAGGGGGTTGGAGACCCGAGCAAGGTAATATGAACACGCCACCGTCAGGGCAGTTCACAGGGGGTTTGAGACCCGAGCAAGGTAATCTGAACACACCACTGCCAGGGCAGGTCACAGGGGGTTGGAGACCTATTTAGTTTGTTATTCATTTTGAACTTTGTTTATTTGACATGTTTATTTTCATATTCTGTTACATTAGGTGTTGTTTTCAATCCTTGTTTGATTGTGGTTGAAAAACGAAAACATTATAGACTTTACACATTTACTTTGAACATGGCATCATATTTATGTCTTTATTATGTCAGAATCTATTAACTATGAAAGAAGAGTGGATATATCGTATCACCTCCCTGTCCTTGGGTAGTCCTCACCCTCCCACCCTACTCAGCCTAATGAAACATTATTTTATTATGCCTGAATAGTAGGAAGCCTAGAAATTTTGTTATTAGGTAGTTGCACTGGGCATCATATTTAAATATGTAATGGAAAACTGATATGGTTAAGGATTTTGCTTGACTTACGGGTGGTTATGGACTAATTCTGAAAGGTTATTTTGCCTTTACTAAAAGGCTCTCACCAAAGGGATTAAATCACAGTTAACTTTCGTTCTTTGCTTACTGACCTTGTGTATTCTTAATTATTTGTCGTGCCAAGAGTAAGTATTTCTCAAACTTTGAAAATGTTTCTGTTAGTGTATTTGATTGGCAACCATACTATCTGTTTTCTGTCATAAATCATTATGATAATAGTCAACACTAAGATACACGTTGAACAGAAATGTATTCTGCTGTTTATGAGGAAAAAAATTTGTCGCATTTACGACTGATGATATTTGCACTTCTTGCACTTAGACTTGCACTTAGAAGTGTAGGAGGGATTTCAAAAAATACGTTGTTAGTCCTTTGAGGACTGACATTGTAATTTGAAATCCCATATAACTGTAATGAACCTAGTCCCGGGTCAAAAACAGAAGAAAGGAGAGGGATGAAAGAAAATAGGAAGATTGTGAACACATGGGTGTTTTCTGCAATTACTTGGAAGTTTTGGATTACACACAGAAGTCAGCTTTAGTATAAACAGTGTCTTTATCTGATAGGTTTTAGAAAGAGAAGGTGAATCTTATTTCTAGCTATCTTTAATTTATATTTCGTTTTCAAGTATTGTTCTTTTAATTCTTGTTTATTCTGCACTTTTGTTTACTCAAAATATCAGAAAATTTACCCTAAAAAATAGTCGTGAGTTGCTGTTCGTTTCGGTTGCCTCGTATTTGTGTTTGCTTGAGTCTAAGCTCTTTTAGATTCATTACAATAACCTTCTAAGTGGAAGTTTAAGTGCAACTTGTAAGTGCAACAATCATTTTCCTACATTTATGATGAATAAGCTGACATATTGTAATTTCCTTATGCAAAATTATGTGGACTCAAATACATTTACCATCTTTTACATATATACAGTAATGAACAGACATATTGTAATTTCCCTATGCGAAATTATGTAGGCTCAAATACATTAACGATATGATGTATTGAATAACGGCCTCCCGTTACTCCCTTAGTCCCTTGTAGATGGGATCGTCTCAATCGTGAAAAGAAAGAATGTACTTACCCCTGTCACATTTCCTTGGTTGCTAGTCACTTCACTTTTCATACAATGAGGGACAAACTATAGCTTAGTCTACTCTCAGTTGAAGTTGTATTAAAAAAATTGTATGTACTTGTATTTGTATGTGCGTGTGTGACTGTGTATTAGTGGTTTTTCTCGATTGACCAATTGGGTCATTCTCATTTTGGCATTTTGAGAAAAGTAGCAAGTATATATATATATATTTATATGTATGTGCATATGTATGACTGTGTGTTTGCGAGTAATTGAGTTTTTTGATTGGGCCAATTGGTAATTTTTTTCAGCTGCATGGAGGAAAGTGGTAATTCCATATATGCGTTGTATGAGTATATGTTTGTTACTACTTGTGAGCAATTGGGTTTTTGATTGGTGCTAAACTGCTAATTCAGGGAATTTTTGTTCCCAGCTGCATTTTGAGGAAAGTGGTGATTCTACCTAGTTTATGTATATCTATGTTTGTATATGCATGTGTGTATCAGTGTATGACTGTATGTTTGTGCGCCACCGGGTTCCTGCTTTAATAGTTGGTGCTAATTTGAAGATTTTGTTAGCTGCATTTTGAGGAAATTGGTGAATGGTATTGTCAGATCTCTAGATCAGGACTTTGATTTAGATATTAGCATAGATAAATATCGGTTCATTGATACTGCGGTTTAGAGAAGGATTTGTTCGTTTCCTAAACTTCATGAATAATTTTGGATCTTATTGGTCCTGGAGGGTGATTTTTGCCAGATTCTAGCTTATTAGTATCTAAGGGTTGTTTGGTTTCAGCTTTTTTGATCAGTTTTTATTTTTTCTTTTGGCTTAGTATACGGCGATGCAGTTCATTTTTTTAAGTTCGACTGGCTTACAAGATTAGTTTCTTTACTTTCATGGCATGCAAATTTTGAAATTTTAAGCACAGCCAGGATTTTCTCAGCCCCAAATAAGACAGCTTAAAAAGCGGTGGTGATACAAGCTTAGATCAACCTTTAAATGACGCTTAATCTCAACAATAGCTAGGTGCGTGATTTTTTCACATTTATACTAGATTTGCTAGCTATTGTAAGATGCTTTTGCAATAGATTAAAAAAGTTCACGGATACATGTTGAAATCCAGCTTCTTGAATAATAGAACTGTGACTTTCTGTTATTGTCGCATACTAGGCCCTAGGGTATGTCCTTACAGATCCGTTTCAAGCTCTTTGAACCTCATGTCGCCATTTCACCAATTGCAAATCTTTGAAAATCACAGAAATACTGAAATACATATCAACATTAGTTATCCTGGTCATTGCTCATACAGTCAATGAATTAAGTTCTTCTTACTCACGTTTACAGTATGGTTAGATAAAAAATTATACACAAACACAAGGCTATTGTGTCTTCTACAATAGGATCAACAATTAGATACAGAAATAAAAGATGTATATGTATAAGCAGTTCTAAGTCCCCTCCATTCCCACTGCATTAATTGGTACATCCGATGTCGTCCTTCTTTGGTTTCAAATCATCGATGATGTTATCACTGCACTCGTGGTATCTAAAACAGGATACGAGATGGTCATTAACTAAGCCTGATACTTGCATAAATGAATAAACAACGGATGGGCCCACGCAACGGAAGCCTCTCTTCATCAAATCTTTGCTTATAAGCTTGGCTTTTGGTGTCTTTACTGGTATTTGGCGCCCATATTGGAAACCATTTCTTATAGGCTTGTTGTTCACAAATCTCCATAAGTAGTTACCAAAGGAACCGAATTCTTGCTGAATCTGAAAAGTAAAGAGTTAGGTTTAAGATGGCATATCTAATTGGACCTGTTGGGTTGCACCTTGAAGCAAATAAGCTGGATTTTTTAAGATTTTGAGAAGAAACGAAAACTAGTAGTTTTTACAAATTTGATCCAGTTTAAAGCAAAAAAAAAAGTAAAATCTTATAAGCTGCAAATAAACAAGTCTGTTGGCATCAAATTAGATCTTCTATCTTTTTTTCATGTCAATAATCCAGAAAACTCAACTCCTAAGTTGATTAACCAAACGCTGTACTGCTTAAAACCATAAAATAAAGAAACCGGACTTAATAGCTGCAATCAAACAAGCATATAATTATGAGCCGATGATAAATACTGCACACATGATTACATCTTCATTCCGTACCTTGAGCACTTGCTTAGCGTTCTCGACTACTGCTCGAAGTTTTGGTTCAGAAAGCAAAGTGCGTCCACTCGATACGGCTCCATACATATCCTTCTCTCTAAGCATTGCAATACGTGATGGGTCGAAATTGTCAAATACTTTCCTGCAAGGAAAATATCATGAAACAAAAAAATTCCAACTGAACAATAGTTTGCAAACATGTGTAGAACCACAATGATGTTATATGTATACCTAAATTCATGTCGCATATTCAAAATTGTTGGCCAGGTGAACTCGGCTAGTGCAATGGATAATGTAAGAAGCTCGAATAGCTTTTTATCGTCGAAAACCGGAACCCCCCATTCTTCATCATGGAAATAAGTGTAAACCTGGTCTGAAAAGAGACAAAGACCACCAATTAGGGGTCAACATTAGAGAATTGCATGGAGGTAATTTGTTTGAGAATATATAAATTCGAAGGAACCTAAGATTGGCAATCTTGAATAAAGAAAAAAAAATCATTACATCGTTTTTTTATATTCATGCTCTACGTAACATTTGCATTCACCAAGCTCCTATAATTTCGGATATTCTGCGCAAATCTAACTTGGTAAACTCTTTAGCCTTTGCTATATGTTTTTACAACAATATCAAATAAATGATACTGTCAAGGACAATAGACGCATTTCTGTTTGATTCTTAAAGTTTATTTTTTGGGGGAAAGTTTCGTATATCTTCAATTGTAACATTGTTATTCTCAGTCTTCACTTTTACAACTTTAGGCCTCACATAGTCTACTACTTTGTAGGAAATAATTCACTAACTATCGTTTTATTCTGCTCATAACGTGATAATCGGGAGCTTGCACAACTTGCACTTTCGAATTTCTAGCCCCTTGGAGCATGTTACAAGAGCAAACTGAACTCCGTACTAGCACGCGTTATCTTAAGTACTAATGAACATGTTCCTTAGCTACACATTCATCTAACGACGTTCAGATATTGTATGAGGTATAATAAAAACTTAGTAAACTAATTACCCGAGTTTGTAGTAATCCAATCGCAACGCTTAACAGGACCCGGAAGAGCAACACTCTCAGCCTTTCCAGAAGCCTTCAACCTGCGTTTTGGTGTCACCGACACTTTCACTACTCCACCATCGCCAGAGCAACACTCCGATGAGCAAGTGCTTTCCGAAGAAGAGTTGTCACGAGCCGACATTTCAGTAATTACCTTCTTCTTTTTGGCCAATATTTCCTTATTTTTATCATTGCTTTCTAGAACTTTAACTCCATTAGACGCTGGCTTCAGTACGTTTAACGTTTTTTGTCGAAGCTCGGATGCTACAGGCATAGCTTAATTTTGTAGAAAGTAAAGTTGGGAATGTGTATTACAAAAATTAGAGTTGTTTGTAAAAAGAAAATAAGAGAAACAAAGTGTGTGTTGAAATTGAAATGAATAGTTTTTTGGTGAATTAACGGACACAATTGTCAGGTTGTTTAAAATAAGAGGGGTTGGTTATGGTGACTGGTTCTACCGGTAATATTGTGAAATATGCTTTTACATAACTACCCCTCTATAATTGTTGTTTGGCTTCAAGTATTTCTAGTTACTAGTTTTTTTTGGTTAAGTTTTTCTATAACACACCAGTTTACTTACATTTTTCCTCAATAATTAGCATCACTTTTATATTTTTAAAATAACAGTTTAACTTTATACATTTTTCAGTTTCTCTATCAAATTTATTATCATAACTAAATATTACTGTATTTTAATATACTTATATCAATTTTTTTCAATCCAAATTAATTTACTAGAGCAATCACATTAAATAAATTACAAGTTTTCTCGTATTTAAAGTAAAAAAGTATATTTTTACAACTTATAAGGAAACGTTTTGATTTATACAAATTATCAGCGTTTTTATAAATTTCTCTATCACAGATTCACAACTATACAACTCATTTTTTTGTTATTTTATTAACTTATATATGAAAAGTACAAATAAAGGAGAGAGAATAAGAGAAAAATAAGAGAGAAAAATTATTATTTTAATTATAAGGAAAGATCTTGATCGCTTATATTTGAATAATATTTGAATTCATGTATATTTAAGTTAATTGATAAAGTAAACTAATGCGTATACAGTTTTAGAACAATCTTCTCATATTTAAGGTAAATTGGTGATATAAGGGAATTGATGTGAGTGCTCTGACTAGTTACTATCCTTTTTTTAAGGTTTAATTATGTACTTTTGTTTATCTTAGTTGGAATATGGAGTCGGATAAGACCACGACCACAGGAAGCTAGAACCGGCCTAAGTAAATATTTTTGGTGGGTTGTATAAAGGAAATTAACTTTTCTTTTGTCCATTCAGATAATAACTAAAAAAAACAAAGTTTTTTTTTTTTTGCGAAAAACATATATCCCTTAAAGTGAGATGCTCCACTTAGATTATTAGCAGGCTAGTAGCCCTTTAAACCGGCCATGTAAGGAGCACGTCAATAAGTAATTTAATTGAGTTTAGAATTATTTTGACGACGTATTGAGTTATAAAGGAATGCAATCTTAGCTATCGATTATTGTATAATCATGGTCTTTTTCATAGGTCAAAAGAAAATAAAACGAAAAATGAATAAATAGTACAAGTATGAAACAACATGTGATCAATCTTGTTTGATGGTTCTTGGTTTAGAAAGCTTGAGCTGATTTATCTTCTTTGACGAGACTGGTTAGACATGATACATATTAGGTCGCTTATTTTGTTTACTTGACTATGATGCGAGTCTACTATGATTAGTGAGTTTGTTGTATCTAACTTTGAGCTTATAGAATGAGATTAGTAGTTTGTTGAATGTCTAGTTATTGCTACGATTTAGTTTATCAAGTTTGAGGCCTTGGTTCGTTTAAAAAAAAGAAAAAAACAGGTGATCAATCTAATTAAAATTTGTGACCTGTCTGTTTTTTAACTAAAATTTAACATGACACATGGTTCATAATCCACAATAAAAAAAAATGCAACTTCTTTGTGCCCAATATAAGAGAATTCAAGGGCAAATTTGGTATTTACTTTGCTTGTTGGACCAGAATCTTATCTAGCAGCCGGTTAAAAATAAAATTGGGAGAGGAAAAGCATCTTATTAGGCTAAGGGTCAATATCAGTTCAGTTGGTTACTTAATTTGCTATGGTTTTTATGTTAAAAGTGCATAAAAGAGGGAACATTTGGTGCATAACTTAAGGGATAAGTTCCTTTACCGTTGAGATAAAGAATGCACCGAAAATTGAAAAAGACTACAAACAAACAACCCCCTTTTTGTAGTGGACAACTAACGGCTATTTAGTAATATGACCAAGTTCACTCTATTATTTACAAAGTGGATCATGGGTTTTGCTAATTTAAGTTGAGCATTACTAAGCAGTCCATATGAAAGATATGGAATGTTGCGGAATTCTTGTTTCGTGACCCAAAAACGAGCTATGCCCATCCACGCCTGATTCGATTTAGTATGAGAAAGCGAGAGAAACTAGGTTATGACACAAAAAGGTTATAGTTTCGCACATAATGACAACCCATACAGTCACGATCAGTCAAATACGGATATAGGAGTTTTTTTAACATTTGTTTCGTAAGGAAATTGCGTTTTAAGTGTATGAGTTGTGTTGATTAGTTCATAGTATCACGCGTATTTAACAAATAAAAAATGGGTGCTTTAGGTACTTTTCTATGACCCGATACTCTTGACGGACAATATGTAGTTAGACCTTGTATTTGTTACTCATTAAAGTAATTAGTATATAAATGACGGATCCGTGCATGTACTGAAAAAGTCTAAAATACATTTTGGTTAAAGTTAATGGGTAGCTACAGCCTACATGATTGATCTGATAGTGTGATATCTCATTTGGTTTTATATAGCTAACTACACCAAGTAGGATTAAAGCTATGTTGTTTAAATGAGTAGGTGTAGGCGGAGCGCTCCATACAATATGAACAAAAGAGATGAAAGATTTTATAAGCAGACGATATCGTCACAAGAAACAGGCTTTAATACAAATTTAATAGGAGTATATCATCATCCCATAACTAATAGAAACATTGAAGTTTAAAAGGTTGTACAAGAAGATGGTATTGTACACATACAATTCTCAATGCAGCTTTGGTTAATGAATGACACAAACGAGTTAATCACACACGAAAGAATTGTGAAACCTATCAAATAATCCTCATTCAAAAGGTTTCGGAAATGAAAACTATTTTCAGTTTGTTATCCTACCTCTGCTTTAGTGAGCCGTTCGCCTTTTTCATATCCCAAGGTGGTAAACACCCCTTTAAGGGTGATTGTAGAAACATTGAAGACGTTGACAATTGCCTTTGCCTTGTTGAAATTGAAGAAAGGGAACAAAATGCGCTAGTTAACTTTATCTTCTCGTCATCGAACTCTTCGTACGTGGGATTGTGCCTAACAGCAGAAACTTTTAATGCTTCTGGTAATACACAGTTGAAGACTGACCCTACAAGGGAAATAAAGAGAAAATTCGAGATAAATATTATTATTCATTATCTATTTTTCTTTGGAAATCAATCCATTATCTATTAGAAACAAAGCTAGACCATAAACACCCCATTTTTCAGATTTGTTGAAATTTATCTACAATGTATCATTTTTTGACATTGATAATTCCTTCAAAGTTCAAGTGATGGAATCTGATATCACAAGAAGAGCGTGTGCTAGTTCATCCAATTAATGTACGGATATCAGTTTTCTCCTTGGTGAACTAGTAAACAACCTTAATTGCTTGCGTAATCTAGTTATAAACAATCAAGTCACCAACTTTTCAAGTTGGCGAGTGATGAGCTCCTATAGTGTTTTGCATCGTTTAACTGTGCAATACTATTTTATAATCAATAACTCTCATTTTAGAGGTAACCCACTTTTGTGGGCACCAGGATTCGTGTTATATTAGAGTCTCAGCACTCAACCACTTGGATCCATGCTTCAATTCTCACTTCCTACCTTTGTTTTGAATTTCAGGAAGACAAGAAGAGAACTCGGCAAAACAAGGATCATGCTACAACAACTTGAAAAGGCCAAGGATTATTTGATGTTAGGGCTTGTTTGGTTGCAGCCTTCAAGCGATAAGCTAGACTTTTTGAGATTGAGATAAAACCTGGGTTCATCTAGCATTCCAGCTTTTATAAAACTTGTAGCTTTATAAAACAAAACAAAACAGGAAACCTCTGTTTTAAATTGACCAGCCAAATGTAGCCCATACTTTTGGAAAAAAGCAAAAAAAGAAAGAATAGAGAGTTGGAAAGCAACTACCGACAAGGCTAAAGTAGGGGCTCAAGTCAAACCAGGTGTAAAAAACGAAGGCAGAAATGTGGATTTCCCTATAATAGAACTAACTTGTTTCATGACCAAGCATTTCACAGAGGGTCCCAAGTCGAACATTCTCTGAGTGACATAGTTCTGAACTAAAGACTGAGATTTCCGGCAGTTACGGATTAAACCATTTTATACGGCTAAAAATTCACACACAAACAAAAATTCAATGGAAAAAAGTGTACCTAATTTAGCAAGACGATTCACCCAAGGCGGAATTTTCTTCCCCGTCAATTGATAACAAATGTCCTTGCAGAAATGGTTGCAATTTTTGGCGATTAAGTGATACGTATCACCGTTGTATTTAACAGAATGCATTTCCATAAATTCCCTGACTTTGGCCGCATCTAAGCTCGTAGTTCCAATCAATATCGACCTTCTAAATTGGAAACCAGGGCATTGCCGAGGTTCTACCTCAAATACACCACTTGAAGGGTAGTCATGAGCTCCAAAAGCGTATTCCACTCCATGAACTGAAAATAAATAGAATAAAACAATAAATAATCCTCCCATCTTAAAGAAGTAAGAATAATGCAGCTGATTGATCAGTAACTTTGAATGATCTAAAAGCTAATAAATGGAAAACGGTTAATGTCTGGCTTGTCTGACTGCACCTTTTTAAGTAAAGAAGCTGGATTCTTTGTAGGGTGGGAATAACCCAGGTCTATCCAACTTAATACTTCAACTTTTTCAGGCTAAACCCAGAGTATCTCAAGCTTTTGAGGTGGTCAACTAAATAAACTATAGCTTCAAAGGAAAATTTTAAAAATATGATGACAAAATCTGAGCATAAAAGCTAAACTAAACGGCCTGAACTCATTCAACTGAATATAGCAAACTTGAATTCATTGATAATACCAAAATGTATGAAAAGTAAATAAAAGAAAAGGAAGAAAGGGAAGGATATTTAGATGTATTGATTACCTTCTACACCAGAGTGGAATATGCCAAAACCAGCCCAATACACATAACCATTCATAGGTGTCAAGTCATATACATTGAGATAAACCGGTGCATTGACCGGACCACGACTAGTTGGTTTGACTTTCGGAAAAAGTGAAAAACGAGTACACGATCTAGCTCTTAAACGTATCGGGACTTTTGGTTTCCATCCTTTTTTTGGTACGAATTTCATGTTGGTTTGTACTGGTGAGATATAGGAGTTACTCAATGACACCTCGGACCTATAAATGAAAAACATTTAGAAGTGTAAGCATATAACAAGGGAAAGAGAGTAAACTTGATTCTATTTGTAAAAGACAATAAAGAGAGGGTACATATAGTACGGACCTTATGAGAAAAATAGTTTAAAAGAACTCAAAAAAATAGAAAAAAATTATTCAGTGATTGAAGCTTCGTGCAGATCTTAAGCATATAAGCTGGATTTGTAAGATTACGAAAAAGCTGGATTCATCCAGATTAAAACCTTTTTTTTTCCCATGCAAAAAACCCAGAAAAGCTCAGATATTAAGCTAATCAACCAGATGATTCTCAGCTTTTAAGCAAAGAGCAAAACTTGATCTCAAAAGCTGCTACCAGGCAAAGCCTTAACATGTTGATATGTTTATCTTAACACCCTCAATATATACACTACCTTCAAGACTACTTGGAACACGAGCAATTTCCTTCATCAGGAAAAAAATATAGAATCTTAATAAACGGGGAAAGAGAAGATAACATAGAATGTAATCATAACATAGTGTTCAATGTGAAGCAGGGGAAATAGACATTACAGGTAATTCAATCCAGTCTATCAATGTAACTAACTAAAAATTGTAAGCTGTATCTAAAGTTATTGATTCCCATGATTGACAGCTAAAGTAGAAAAGACGAAAGAGAGAAGACGACGAGAATGAAAAGGAAATGTAAAATAAATGTCCCTTACCTTACATACCTTACTTTCTTATATAGATTGACCTCTAATAACTTTACTGGACTAACAATTTCAAAAACGAAATATTCTTCTTACCTAAACATTAGTTAGTGGCATTCAATCACCAAAGACTATAACAAGACACTGACTAATTAATTACATTGAGTTGACTTTTAACTTCTTTAAGCATACCTAACCTTTCCTTGAAAAAGTGTTAATATACAATACTAAAATACAGAAAGCTGATGATGCCAACTCTAAGAACAATGTTAATGAGAGGTGGACATGTCCTTAGAAAAGTGTCAATAAAGAATATTACGATACAGAAAATTAATTACAACAACTCTAAGACAAACCTAATCATATGAGGGAGGCCACTAATAGTCTAATACACAAAAGCACATGTATCAGCAAGAAATGGTTAAAAGCCGGCAGACTAATTAATTATCTTGAATAAAAACCAAGTTATCTGTTGGAGTAGTGCAGAATAAACAAATGGCATTTTCCGTCTTAGATATGTGTATATAAATATATGCATATAAAATGACTGAAATGGGGGAGCATTATGTCTAAAACAGTGACCGTTATATAAGCAAGATGTACAAAAACACATAAATGAAGCAGGCACAAAGTAATTATGTGATTTTAGAATCAAACCGCAAACAAAAGCTTCCTAATCCCACAAAGAGTAAGCAGACAAGTACAATTTAAATTTAAGTAACCTAATCATGGAATAACCGATTACAGGGTAGAAGTGAACCTAGAACACTAAAGTCTTAAAAGAGTAAATTCCACAACCCTTCACTCCTTTTTTTTTTTTTTAAGACCAGTTAAAAATTGGTTCAAGTAGTTGCAAATTGACCGAGAAAAAGACTTTAAGCTGACAAGCCAAACGCACTGCAACTTACAAGAAAATAAGCAAAAGGCGGAAAAATCAAGCTTAAAATACAAAATCATTAGGCTACAATTACAACCACCAAAAACTTAAAAGCAAATTATCCTCAAATAACCAGCATTGTTGAAGACTAACAAACTCCAACAAGTTCAAAATTCAACTTATTACAGCTAAAAGCCTAACATACTAAGTCCTAATTTAAACAAATAAGTCCTACTAATAAGTTATAAACTACAATGTGCACAAATAAAAATCAAATCTTGAATTAGCCCAATAGTTAAATAAGTCCTAATTTATAAATAATTTAGTCACATAATTGAAAGTATATCAATTCAATGCAAGCATGCAAATCCTAAAAAAGAGAACTTAAGTTAGATCTACTGAAATTTATTACACCACAATTTTACTCCATTTAAAGCTTAAACAAGAATATTAAGCAAAATTCCACTTTTACATTTGAAAAAAAGAAAATACCAACAAAATTATACAATATCTAGAAAAAAAAAAGAAAATACCAACAAAATTATACAATATCTAGAAAAAAAGAAAAGAAAAAGAGAGTTCTTTACAGATGCTAAGACCATTAAGTAAAAACCCTTTTTACCAAAATCAGCTAAATCTTTCTCTTTATGTTTATATATAATATTTTATTTCAGGGTTCAGAAAATATCTTTTGAGTAGAGAGAGAAGAAAAAGGGTAGAGAGAGAAGAATGAGAATTTTTATTTAAACGATTATCAATCTCTCTCTCTCTAAATATATATATATATATATGTGTTTTTGTCCTTATTTGAGAATTTATAAAGAGTTTTATAGTAAACTGTTAAACTAAACACATGAACTGAAACTGAACTGAATAAATGACAAAACTATAGAAAAGGACAAAAATACTAATTGGGGTAATTGTATTTATTCTAATTGTAATTACAAAATATTTGAATTTATTATTTTTGTAGTATCAACTTAAAATTTAGTGAACATTAAAGTTAAAAGTAAAAAAGAAGTAGGATGATTTAACATCTGTAAATTTTAATAGATTTTGACCTTGGGTTTTTGATAGTTAAGTTTCAAAAAAATGTACTAAATGATCAATTTTCCATTTATTTTATTTATTCATGTTTTTTTTTGTTGTTGTTGTTGTTGTGTAAACTATTGTAGGTGGATTTAATTTGGGGAACAAAGTTGATACGTTAAAATAATGACTAATATTTATATAGTGGTAAAATAAAAAGATATACTACGTATCAGCTGAAACGTAAAAAAATGATTAATGTAAAATGAAAATTCTGGATCGATTAATCTAATAAGTTAATGAGTTGAAATAGAGTTGCTCGGTTTACGACAGGATAGTGAGTGCCATATAGGGTTATTAGTTGTCATAGAGGGTTTAGCTATTGATTCATTGGAGATGGTGAAAATTAACTCGGTTTAGTCGAACGATCAAAGGTACAAAGCGGCGGTTCAACTTTTCACGTAACAAAAAGTATAAAAATATATCACATGAAGTGCACGAGTTGTGCACATGAATATAATAACTCTTTGATTAAAATGATAAAACTTGAGGAATGTTTGGCTAAACCTATTCGAGACTAAAAAAACTCGACTCGCCTGGTTTACAAGTTCTATTTTAGCTCAGAAAGCCGCAACTTTTACCCTGAATTACATGTTAGACTGAAAAAGGGCAAATGCAATTGATTTCATACAAAAATAAAAAAACATATAAATGAGCTTTAAAACTGTAAGCAATCGATTGAGCAATTTTAAAGTCCATGAACTTAAAATGAAAAAAGAAGAAGGTAATGATATTATTTAAGAAAAAAGAAGACCAGTCTCTACATATTGTATTTTAGTACTTGAGGTTTTAAGGATACATGTCAATTATATTATCTAAGAAAACTCATGTTTTCATGAAAGGTTCATGCAAATATATATTGTGATAGTTTTGGTAGTAACAAAACAAACGGGAAATGAAATTGCAAGAATGTCTTTCCCTTTTTATATTGTAACATTTCGTTTATCATTTACAATGGAATATCAAAGTTTAAGAACCATGACGGAACCAATTAAAATTTCACAAGTTACCTGATATACAATTTACTCTAGAAAGATGCTTTAACTTTCATTTTTTTTCGTAGAGATTTGTTTGATTACCGCATTTAAGCTCAGCTGATTTGCTTTTTTTTGGCAGCGAAATTGCGACGATAGAGAAGCAAACAAACAATGAATGGAGTGGTCCACTTGTGCAATTGCAGTTGATATATATAAATAAATGGTTGAAGATTGCACTTTTAAGCATCCATTTGCTTTAATAAACAATTTAGATTAGTGGTCCACTTGTGCTAATGCTATAACATTTGTGGTCAACCAAATAATGTGTATAATAAATCACAAAATCGGACAGCTATGTCATAACTCATAACTATACAGTTGTGAGTTATGAGTTGTGTCTGCAATTTAAAAATTATCCCATGAACATCATATGTTAGGTTTCTTTATCAGCTTACATACAAAGATATAGCTGGTTTACAGTTACTTTCTTACTTTTTGCTTATGAGTTGTTACTGTATTTGGTTGGTTATCTTAGTCACCGAGTTTGTTCGTTATTTGATCTGAAGAATGTGGAAGAATCTTTGGTTGGTCATCTTAAAAACCGACTTTTTTCGTTATCTGGCCTGAAAGTGTTGAGTTGGATGAGTTTAACCCAACTTCTTTCGTGCCTTCAACTGGCCAACTATATTTCTTAAAATTTTTAATCAAACAAGTCTAAGAGATTAAGTGTTTTCCAAAAGAAATAAGTCTAAGAGGTCAAGTGTTTGCTAAGCAATAAGATAACTATATTTATGAACAACTGTACTCCTGTAAGTAACATCCAGTGTTGGGTAACTTCCACATAATGAGCAATTTTTTGAGGGAACTTTCAACATTGAGTATCTGGAGAAAAAACTTTTATCAAGAAACTGAGTTTTTATACACCAAAAGAAAAACAAAACTAGATTACTAAAGATGTGCACTATAAATTCTATATGGCATTGTCTTTGTGAAAAAATCATGTGTGTGTGTATATGCAAGCCTCAAAATGATGCTATATACATTTATAAATGCTTGGAAATTGCAGCAACCATGAACCCGACATTCGTAGAATGCAAGCTTCTATGACAACACCCAATGATTCATATTAAACCAAGTGTATTAAATTGATCCCACGCCTCCTACATAAAACATATTAATACATAAGAACATTTTTCTCATATCTATTTCCTGCTAATCTTGTAAACAATTGAATACACTTTCAAGTTTTACTTATTCATGGTAGGCACTTCTGTTCTGCCTAAAACTTGAAAGTCGATAGGTTGATTAAACTTGGCCGTGAAGCTCATTTATGTCTTGCTTTTCAATTCTGTTCAATTGGTTGTCCAACTTTAAACCCGAGCTTTCAAAAAAGTTTATTAGTTTTTATCTGAATGACCCAGTTTTGTCTCAATATAAATTAACTAGTTTCTTTGCTTGAAAAGTTCAGCCAAACGAGCAAAGTCTAGTGAGATATTTAGACTTTATGAACGATCATTGTAGAAAACACAGAAAACAGGTATTAGAAAACATAAATATGGAATTTAGGAAGTAAAATGCATGATGGAAATGGGTATATGTACCTGCAAAATATCAAAAACTTTTTCTGCAATATATTTTTGATAATCAGCAGCTCCCTTCTGCTGCAACTTATCTGGATGTAGACAGAGCATAGCTCTTTGATAGGATTTCTTCACTGCATTTCCATCGATTATATCAACGAGTGGCACTGGTTTCCAACCACTTCCTGGCCAAAGAACCTGTATATACATAAATAAAATTATAAATCAATAATCTCAGTTCAAATTCAATGGATGTTAAATCAAGGATCATCCCAGATATAAAGCAGGAATAGAACTTTCATTACTAATTTACTATTCATATAATATCCCCCCTGCCCCTTGTGTAACTATCTAGTTTTCCCTGTGTGAAACTCTTGTAATAGTGATTCAGTGGTAACATATTCGGATATGCAGTAAGCAAATAAGCGTGTTTTTCCACTTCACTGGTCCAAACAAGCTGACCTCGACTTTTTAATTTGCAAGATATATAAACTTAATTTTTTTGTTTTTGTTTATTTTTGTCTTAAAAGTTGTTCATTTGGTTGTCCAGCTTTTGTTATGGGCTTTGCATGTTTACGCCTTTAACTAGCTAGTACTAGTAAGGTGAACCTCCTCAATTTTTTGTCAGTCTCGTGTAACAAAACTGCTGCTTTTAAACAAAAACGATGCATAAATGAGCCTTAGAGAAAAACTGAGGTCATCTGGCTTAAATTTCCCGACTTTTCTAGTCAGAAAAAGAAAAGCCAACTTTAAATTGACCAACCAATTAAGGTGCAGCTTGTAACCCAAAAAGGCAAATATTTAGAACCAAAAATGGAGACCAGAAACATTTATAACCTTAGCTACAATTATATTTATCACATTTTTAAAAGAAGGCATAACATGAAAGTTATAAAACAATGCATACATATTGTAAAGTAGACAGTAGTGAACGAATGTTGCCTTCCTTCCCTCTCGACCATTTTCGTATCCTAGCATCTGAAGTCTGCATTTAATAAATAAAAAGTAATAAAACTATACGAAGTACTGATTTTGAACGCGATTTTATAGTTACAGAAAGACAGAACAAAAGTACCTTAATGTCCTCGTACTTATCCTCGGGTTGTACCGCTTTGTCTTGATCAATGGATATTTCTTCGACCTGTTGAAATACTCTTAACGGATTAAAAATTGGATAGTCACTATGGTACAGTTGAATATAAATAAAATCCATTTAAGGAACAAATTGATACCGTGAAGGTCTCATGGAAAAAGTCATCCATATCGTCATCAATATCTTGGGTATTATCAGGACGCGACTCTGAGTAAAAACACAGCCAATTTATCGGATCAATTCATAAAATAATAAATTGTTTGGCTGTAGCTTTTGAGAATTAATCTGGTTTCTAACTAAAAACAAGCTGATCCTATAAGCTGCAACCAAACAAACCTACAAGATTGACCTGAGCACCTTTGGAAAAAGAGCAATACCTTAACTACATCAAATCCAAGAGCAGATAAAAAAAATCTTCCTGATAAATCTTACACTCACGTTTTTGCTATAATCAATATATTCTTTTACTTTCCAATAGGGAAAATAAAAAAACAGTCATTTGTTTTTCAGAAGGATACAAGGATAACAAATAGGAAAAACTAACCCGAATTTGATGCTTGGTCATCTTTTTTACCACTGGAATTTTTCTCCAGCTTAGAAACGGATGTCTTCAAGTGGGAATGTTGTTTCTTTGAATCCTCAAGTTTCTTATCTACCTGAATAATTAGAATACAATATTTAGCGGAAATAAATAAACTGTATTACCAAACGGAATAATGTGTATTTAAAGGGCTTGTATGGTTGCAGATTTAAAGCTCAGCTTTCTGCTTCCTTGATTGCAGTTATTTTAAGCTGAACTTTCTTGTTTTATGGCTGGAAAAACTACAAGTTTCTAGCCAAAATGCATTTTTTCCCCTCAGCCTAATGACCCTGTTCATTTGCTTAAGTTTTGGAGGCCAACGAGGCCTTCTATGACAATTCCAACACAGAAGCAAGTTTTGACTAATACAAAGAAATAGGGCATGTTTGGTTGCAGCTTTTAAGCAAATAAGATGGATTTTTTGAGTTAGAAAGCAACAAACAGGGCCATGATATGTAGCATGTTAAGCTTAGTATCAGAAAGCAGCTTACCGTGACAGGAGTATTCGCTTGCGTCTGTAGTTTCTGTTGTACTTTAGCACTGGCTTCTTTGTAATCCTTTCGAATGCTAGCAGATCCTCGTTCAGAACTCTTACTTTGTTTTTCGGTATCACTTTTCGGTTTCAAATCCGCTTCTTTGTTAAAGATGTTTACATATTCGTCAACATTCCCTTTCGGCTTACGTCTCACAACACTCTCTTTAGACATTCTCTTTGAATCTATCAATTGAGGTTCTTTCACTTGAATCACCTCTTCTTTTTTCGAACTATATTTTTTCTCGTCCCTTTTTTGTACTGTCTTACCAACATCCACATTTGCATCAAATTCAGTTGTTTTTTTCATCCTATACTCTTTCTTTTCAGACTTTGTATTAGTTTTACTCATACCTGTAATAAAAAATCAGACATGGTACAAGTTTACTTATGCACTTTTCTTGCTATATTCTGTATACCAATCTATTCAAGTTTTTCGATCTTGTGCACCAGCATACTACTTTATTAGTTAGTACAGTAACCCATAGACTTTTAACTTGTTGCCTACACTTCTTGTAAATTTTAACTGGAAAAGATGTCACGTGTAGTTTTTTTCTATCACTTGTGTACAGGTACCTATATTTTTTCAGGTTAGATTTAGAATTTATCAATGTATACTAAAAAGAGTACTAATTAACAAAAGAGTAGTTTGATGAACAAAATTGAAAAAAATGATTATTGTAGGTGCACTAAAAAGGGTAAAATCCCACTTAAACAACAATTTACCTTCTGTCTCCGAAGTACCAAGAAAAGAATGAAGAGACTTCAACTTGGGGTTTTGGTCTTGTTGAGTATCCAAAGCAGACACTTGTTCTTGCCTTTTATCACTCGATACAGCACCAATAGATACATTTTCAAATTTCATTTTCGTGGTAATATTTGGTGAGCCTTTACCTTGCTTTATCTCTTCAGCATGGTGAACTTTATTATTCGTCGATACATTACGTTTTGTTTCTTGTAAGTCTGCTTCGCTAAGGCTTGATAATATATCGGTTTTTATAGCTTCTTTTAATTTCGATGATTTAAATCCCCTCAGAGGGACCAACATAGGCACTCCCATGTTTGCCCATTTGTATATCGAGAAATGAAATTGGTTTCCATCATTTGCCTATTTTTGTGGAAAAGGAAATTTTATTAGAAATGAAAATAATACTAGCGGCATTAATCCAAGTTACATTCAAGCTGAAAACACAACTATGACCGTCCATAAAGATCTAGACGTAAACCAAATCAAATAGATAGACATAGAAAGCAGGAGAACTTAACAACAAATCTAACCTACGTGTAAATAGATGTAAATGTTTGTTGGTTGCAGCTTTTAAGTAAAGAAACTGGATCTTTTGAAATTAGGAAAAAAGAACTCAAACCTTAAGTTGATCGACCAAATGCAATCTAGCTTTCAAGCAAAAAAGCTGGGATCAAAAGCTGCAACCAAACATGGCAACTGAGCAAAAGAGCTAAATCACAATAGTCTAACCTAAAATTCAGTAGCAGGATCAAGATTAGATAGTAAATGTATGGTTCAAATTTTCTCTTATCATGTGGGAATTGAAAGTGATATAAAAGGAAGATTTAAGAAAAAAATCGACGTAAAAGGTCGAACTTTCTTCAATATTTATCAAAAAAGGAGGACATCCACTCCTTGTGTCACTACCTAGTTACTCTCCTGCATATAAGTCGACATACAAAGCAGAACAACTAAATCACAAGCTTATCCTTGTTGTTTTTCACCTTGGTTTGGGCATCTGGTGCTTTTAATTCTTCGGGTTTGATTGTCAAAGAAGGCATATCGCTGCTGAGAGAAACTTCGCGGGATAAAGTGCTGGGCTTATAAAGAGGAGAGCCAGGAGTATATGGAAAGCCTTGAACATTTGAAACCGGCTCTTTGTACTTGTTTTTGCTGCTAGACCCCGAAGAAAACGTCGGGGAATCCATTGCTCTTGTCAACGTGGCAGGAAGGCTGAATTTTGTCAGAAAACAAATAAGTCATATTGTAAATACTTTAAATTCAAATTGGGGTGCTTGAAAAATTCAAGATACAGTTGAATCATAGTGTGTTTAAGTTCAACTGTAGTGCTTGTATAAGCAGAAGTAAAGCAATTTGAGCTCAGGTTGTAAGCTTATTTGCCTGTAATTTTGCTTATAAGTTGTGGTGCATTTGGTTGGCGTTGAATTTTCGGTTTTCTGGCCAACAAGCTAGAAATTCTAAGCTAAATGAATACGGGTTTATTGATTTTGGATGGAAGCCAAACAAGCCTAGATCAGCATAACGTGTAAAGATTCAAGCCAAGCAAATGTACATTTATCTGGCAGTAATCTACTTCCGTGGATGCAAAACGAGGCCAACTATAAATACATAAAGAACGTCTTGCCAAATCCATTTTAAGAAATAGACTGCATTAGCACAGGTTTGAAATTTTAAAAAAAAAACAGCAATTTCCACCTTTTACAGGTTACTTCAGTAGTTAATCAATTGAACATGTTATTCAGAAATACTACAGCGCACAGTTTATATTTCAGTGCCTAATATTCTTGCAGGTGTTCCTAAAGTTCGATCTTAGTCTGCTAATACATTTCTAATAAATTTCTCATCATATCCTTGTTTTCCATTTCCCCAATATTTTTTTACGTAATTTGCGTTACTGACTCCCTTAGGAACTATATTTCTCTCTTGAGGAATTATCTGCATCCGGTTCTAAAAAATTTACTAACCCGGGGCTTTGTTTGATTGCACTTCTAAATTAAATAAGTTGAATTTTTTTAGAATAGCAAAAATAACCAGCATAAATTTTTTCATATAATCAGAATTTTAGATTAAGGAACCAGAAACTATTGGTTTATAAGCTTATCCGCCAAATGAAAATAATAAGCTTAATAGATGCAGTTAACAGTCCCCATATACAAAAATACACAAAACACCAGTAACCAGCGAACTAGGTGGAGATGGTAGGACTCTATAGCCCTCCTAATTTGATATCTAATTTCATTAGAATCTTAAAAAACAAGCGTTTATGCCCCTCATATACTATGAAAAATAAAATAATTTTATTAACCATGTTCATTTCAGTTTTCTGGTTCCATCCCTGCTAATACCTGAAATGAGCTTGAGCAGGAAGTGAAGTACCAAAACTGTCTGGTCTAGGTGGCAAAGGCCGGGACGGGCTCAAAACACTCGAACCAGGGCTTGACCCAAAGGGTTCATGACTAGCCCTCCTAGGCGAACCCACAGGTGTCTCGTCCCCCCTAAATATATCATCATAAAAATCATTGCTTGGGTATTTCCTACGACTCCCCATTTCCTCTCCAAACACAGGTCTCTCTTTCCTCCCTGACCACGGATTCCGTTGCAAAAACGGGTCCACGTCATCATTTTCCTGTGTTCTTGAGTTACGCCTAGTAGGTTCTGAGAAACTGTATCGAGACTCGTGTGAAGAAGTGGACCGCTTAGGTGGTCCGCCAAACACGTCGTTAAAGTCGATATCAGAGTCTCTTGAAGGGGATGCAGAGGATAGTAGAACCCTTTCTTTTTGAACAAACCTCTCCATGCATAAAATGATGAATATTTTTCTTATAGATTGTAATTCAAATGTTGGGAAATTGGCGGGTATTTTCCTATGATCACTGTTTTTTAGGAACAGTTCTAATGTCTGTTAAGGGATTGGTACAACTGTAGAAGACAATTGCTGACAAATGAAAAGAAAAAACTGTTCTCCAACCAAATAAAAGCATTACTTTACCAGCCTTAACTATTGTACCATCTGTTTGTTTGAGAGATTTTGTGTGATACATTTGCTCCCCCCTAACATTAAATGATTACTGCAAAAGGAAATTAAGATAGGGACAAAGAAGATTAAGGAGAAAGACAAACTAATTTAGTTTATGTTGGGTCAATTGTTGTGGGGTAAAATAGAACTAAAGCCACATAATAAGAGGGGATCTCAGTGTATGGTTATAGTTTGGATAAGGAGAAGGTTCCAAATTTGCAGCTTCTTCATCTGCTTTTCTTCTCTTACAATTTCCTTATATATGTTTTTTTCCTTGAAAATATGAAGCAGGAAATTGGTGGGAAAAAGGAAAATTAAAAGTAGCCAAATATGAGCAAACATTACATGGCTACAGATGAAAGAGTCTTCTAGGCTACCAATTTGTTTAATTTATTAAAAGCACAATAACGATGAATAAATCTTGTACCCAGAACGAATTTGTATATTTGCAACTTGTATTTGGAGAACTATTTCAGGACGTATTCAGAAGCCGTCCTGAATTTGATTTAACATCCTTTTTTTTTTTTTTTTTTTATATACGGCTTATAAAAATACTATCAGAATTACCAATCCATGTTAGAGAAATAAAACCTTGCACCAATTCAAATTATAATGGGAACCCAGCACGTTTTGTACGGTTGTTTTTTATTCAATTAACACAATTTCGTCACAAAATAAAAATAAAACTCAAAAAACTACAAACCAGTATAACCGGTTCAGTGTCTTATTCGATCATTATTGTCATACAGAACGTTACAGAAAAGGATGAGACAAGAATTAAGTTTTACTGGCTGTTAGATAACTTCCAAACTTCAAAAATGAAACCTCTTACAAACTTGACTTTAGAAGACCATTACAACAGGACAAATCGCACCTAAACCGTAGTTTCCCACAATAAGTGCGTGGATAGGTTGAAACACAGATCCGGGTGCCTGTTTGGTACCTACTTCTGCTTTTTCTCTTGTGCTTCTTATTTATATCAATATGGAGACATGATAGATTGAGGTATTCTCAATCACGTCGAGAAAAACACAAAGAAAAGCAACAAAAGTAGAAAATATACCAATCAAACCCCAACACTTCAGGAAATGCAGAGAATAATTTTCTGAGATGACTTATATTTACATCAGGAGTACTTGTAAGGCCCTAACAAAATGAAAAGTACGGCGAGACCATTCGAGTATAACCTCCAAGCGTATTAAATGACTTGCAACTCTTTTGAGAATAAGGCTATTCAGAAGCAGAAGAAGGCGGCGACACCTGCAAAAACAAATAAAATTCAATGTTACAACTAATACTGTGTTTTGGAACACATGGTGTTAAAACATCATAATCCTGAGGTGAAGTATATCTCAATATACAGATAAACATGTAGCTGTCATAATGATTTTGTCATTCAACCAAACAAGGCTAAAATATAGCATTACTTCATAATTAAAACTAAAAGTTCTTATTTACTTCAACCTACCAAAAAAACTTTACTCTCCAAAAAAAATAACCCTCGATACTTCAGATTGAGAAAAGTAAATTTTGTTTGCTATAGGCTATACTTTTTCTTTAGACATGACTGGCAAGTATGCAGCAGCACAGCAGGATATATTGCTAAAGAAGAATAAAACATGTGTTCCTAAGATGTCTAAGCTGAAACTAGCTAAACAAAGAAGCAATTGATCTTCTACAAATAGGTCATGAACTAGGAATAGTGACAACTCTCTTTTGCCTTGCCGATCTTTTCATCTTTTTTGAAAATTAAGTGTCAGACAAATAATAAAAAGGTTTAAAGTCTACAAATACCGTCACATTTATAAGTATCTAACTAACATGCAAAAATTGAGGCACTAAAATGTAAGCGCGAAAAACACCATGTTCATCGACTTGACTAGATAGATCTTAATATGAAGATGAAGAATTTGAAGAAAAAAAGGGAAAAAGTACTCCGTATTTGATAAGGGTAAACAAGGAAGCTGTTTGCCAACTGTTATGAAAAGAATCAAAGATTATAAGCAAATTAACAAAGCATGATTTAGCAACATATATTGCTTGATATAAGTCTGTCCCACAAGAGTGATGGGGGAAAAAAGGAGTGCTAGAGAGCAGAGAGAGAAAACATACATTGGTATTGCTTGTAATGTACGAAACCACAACCGTAATGTCATCGAGTTTACCACCATAGTAACGGAACCCAGCATCTTGAGCTGCAGTAGAAAAAGGTGTCTGGCGGTTTTTGTCCAAAGCTCGTTGCCGAGCCAATGCGGCTATTTTCTGAGCTGTAACTTGTGGGCCCAAACCAGCTCTTATAGCATGAACAACCACTGCAGTGACTTCGTTGTTGTAAAGATTGTCAAATAGGCCATCTGTACCGGCAATAATAACATCTCCTGGGGCGACCGGAATCGTAAAAACCTGAAAACACAAAAGAGTATATTTTGCTTTATCAACCTTCTTTTTTTTTTTTGGACGATAAATAAAATTGGGAAAAGTAATATGCCAGGAGACAGGTAATACCGGTGCAATGAAACACAAAGTGTGATGCACCGAACTGTTTAATACTGGTTAATGCTTAATCAACATTATTGATATATGCTTCGGGAAACTTGAACACTTTAATTTATCTAAAAGAGTTCACCATTATGAAGCAACACTAACAAAAGAAGTGAAACATCTGAAATTTTGCTTAATCAACCATTTTTTTTGTGGGAAGATAAGTAAATTTTGCAAGAAAGTAATATGGCAGGAGACAGGTAAGGCAACACCGATGCAATCGAATACGAAAGTGTAATGTACCGAGCTGTTTAATACTGGTTAATGATTGACCAATATTATCGAAAAATGCCTCAGGAAACTAGAACCCCCTTTAGTTTTATTTACAAGGGTTCACCATTATGAAGTAACATTAAAAATCAGCTAAAAAACCATCTTAAGAACCCTATATGAATACATAAATAAAACAATCAAACTTGTCGTAGTTATATACAAAATGTCAAAAATACATAACTATAAATTCGATTTAAAATCTCTAAGAGTAGACTTTATCAAGTACTCATGTAATTACCCGTAAAAAAAAAACCTAAAGTTATTTTTCAGTAGACAAACTCATGAAAATGCATCAACAAAGCAACAGGAAAAATAAACACGAACAAAAACATTATCTTTAAAGACATAAAAGTACATATACAAACCGATCCTAGTTTTTTGTCGACTGCTAGAGAAACTATATAAAGACAACAAAGCTGCAACAGTTAAATATAAAAAAAAATATCTTTTTGAAAATAAATAAAATATGCAGATTATGTAATTAGTGCTAAAAATCAATTCATTAAATTGCATACAAAATTAATTTTATTATTTCAACCTGGACATTGTCTAGCAAAAACTTAGCTCTGAATCCATTTTCTCTTTCATAAAATATATGTTTCAAACCCACAAATGATGGTTGAACAATCAACTAAACAGAGTAATAATAATAAAGCATAGTATATCATTACTTTTCAAAGGAAACAAAGGTAAAAACGTGGAAAGTTCAGTACGAGAAAACTAAATAACATTGATTTAAGCTAACCTGACCAGAGCTGGGTAAATCACCACCATTTCCACTCTCCAATTGAAAGGTGAAATTGAAATCGTGTTGTTGTACAGGAGATCGAAACACAGTGCAGCCATCTCTGACCACTATAAACCCGCTGTCTCCTAAATTAATAGCGTTCAAACCCTGCAAAAAAGAAAAAAAGAACCGTAACTTCCCTGAGGCAAGTATGGAATGCATGTAACTTACACCTAAAAAGATGGAATGCAGCAAAGGTCACCATACTATGGGGGCAAGATTTTACTTGATCCACATAGTTCTATTTATAACACTAATGGTCCCACACTTGGCAAAAATTCATTTGGTCTCATTATTTCAAATGCAGCACAATAAGTGACCAGAGTATGTATAAGTCACTAGTAGTCTCCAAACTTTCAACAGGTTACAATAATGATTCCCATGTATAATTGGTCTCACACGAAGGATTCAAGGAACCACCGGTGTACAGTGTACTTGACTCATAGTATAGGGGACCAACACTGTTGAATTAATACTACTACGATCATATGTGTAACTACGTCAAACTATGGGACCAATAGTATAGCAATTGAAAATATGATCACAAAATCAAGTTTCTCCCGCAGTACGGGACAATTCTTAATTCACGCCACCTTAAACCAATGTGGTGCAAGTATACAGTCAATCATACAATACAAGCAGTAGAGGATAATGCATGTCGAAAGGATATGCTGTAGCTAAAACTACAGGTTGTTTGGCTGCAGATCTTAAGCAAATGAGCAAAAAAAATCGAAACTCAGAAGATAGCTCGGTTAATCCTGCTAAAGATTCTAGCTTATTCAGGCTAAAAAACAGGAAAATTCAGCTTTTATATTGCTCCATTAAATACAGTTGAGCTTTCAAGCAAAAAACTCTATTTAAAATCTGCACCCAAACATCAGCTATTTAGGAAACTTTTTGTTGTACTTGGCTCTACAAGCCTTGTCTTATTGCAGCTTTTCAGCGCAGTTATTGTGAATTTGTTTCTCAAAAGCTGGACAATTTTTAGTAGACCAGCATTTTGTTTAAAATCTGCAGCCAAATAAGCCCGTAGTAAAAAAAAAAACTTAGAAATTCACTTTACCAAAGGTCTTGTTTGTTTGCAGCTCCAAAGCTCAACTTTTTTTAACTTTTTCTTTACAGTTGATTAGATTGAGTTGACCAGCTCATTATCTTAAAAACTGCAACCGGGGAAGGCTACAGGGGATTCTTGTTGTAATGGCTATATCTGGCTTTGTTTGCTTTTTGCTTTTAAACTCAGTTTTGGCTATTTTTAGTGAACCACCTTATTTGTTTAAAAGCTTCAACCAATCAAGCTTAAGGGTTTTATAATCCAGATTGCCTAACTATGAATGCAGTGTACCTGCCCCGTGAGTGCAACAATACAAGCAGTTGAGGACCCTCTAGATTTAGTACTCGAATGCGCCTTTTCCAAAACCCTAGCAGGGTCAATTGACCCCTTTGGTTCTTCATGTATAGCAGTTACAGAATGAGACATAAGCTCTCGAGAAAATAAGCCCGAATCAACCCCGAGATCGGCCCAACCACCGACCCCATCAGCTACACCGATAGCCTGTTCATCATTACATATAAAGTGAGCGTCTTCACCGCCCGTTTCTTCTTTGTCTGGATGAGGGAGGTAGCATGAACCTGATACTAATTTTAACTTTCTCTCTCCTACATCCTTCCTACATTATAAGCAACAAACCCAGTAAACAAATAAACACCAGCTAACATACAGTAACAGGATAATTACAGTTTGGTTCATGAATTTCGATTTCGTACCTCAACCTAGCAATTTTTTTACTAAATAGTAAAACCATTTTCCGATTAATAAGTAAATTAAAATGCAAGTTTGCAATACAATGAATTAGATACCCTACATCAATTTATCCCCCTTTGCCGATATTTTGCTCAAGCCAAACTTTATAAAGACGTAACTTTGTTTTTCCCTTCTGTTACTTTCAACACCAGATTGATGAAAAGTAGAATATCATAGATTAACGACCAACATACAAAAAAGACTGATGAACAGCGTAAAAAAACTATAGATTTTTTTTACTAAATGGATGCAAGTTTACAATAGGGTGAATTAGATTACCCTACATCAATATATCACCCTTCGCAGATATTCTGCTCTAACCAACTTTATAAAGTCATTGTACCATTATTATTCCCTTCTGTTACTTTGAATACTAGATAGAAGAATACCATAGATTGACGACTAAAATACAAAAATGATTCTGATAGAACAGCGTACAAAAACTATGGATTTTTTCCCTAATTGGTTAAGAGTACAAAGTCCACGAAAAAAGTATAGTTCACAAATTCTTACACAGGATCCTTCCTGCAGTATAAAGCAAGTAGCACAATAGATAAAAATACATCTATAAACTAGGGTAATAGCACACCAACTTATCACGCTTCCTTTATTTTGTTCCCCAACCTAATATTATTTTAATTCATAAGTACACAACTAAAAAAGATTTAGCTTTGTAGACTATAGAACAAAGTATACAAATTGGGGAGCAAAAAGGGGGGAAGAGTGATAGAATAGTGTACAAAATTAAAATACTTGATTTAGAATAGTGTATAGAAATCCTGATCTTCAGTCACATACTCAGTTGGAATTGTTTTTCTTTTAACAGATAATTGTAGTGCTAAGCTTTGTTGGATTTTGTCGTGTTCTCACCTTGTAAATGACTAAATGCTGGGGCAAAGCCCACTTTTTAGTTAATACATTCTTACTTACCAAAAAAAATATATCTGATCTGTGTAGCTGTTAGTAACCCAACCAACGATTTTTCTTATTTGGTATGCTATATGTACTAAATCGCCAAAAAATGTGATGTAATGTTAGTGTACTGATTGCTAATTTTGCATGTTGGTCTGAACCACCTAACTCTGATAATTTATTGACATATAATAAAAAAATGTTATTATGCAATAAACAATAAATGTATAGCAAAAAGGCATACCGTTCGGAAGAAACTCTAGCATTTGAAACTTGTTCTTCACCACCAGAATTGTCAAAGGGCACATCAGGGGCAATACCGGCAGAAGAAGATGCGGGAGCTGTGCTGTGGTAGCTTTTCAATCCAATATCAATTTGTGGATTTGACCCACCTCTTCTTTTAGTAACATTATAAATAAAATACCCATAAACAACCCATTTGTTGTTCTGTTCCTTGTTCCTCAAACTCATGTTGGCTCTTCTGCTACTATCAAAACCTACACTGCTATGAAAAGCAGCACCTCTGTTTGGTGTCACTTTAAGATTCCCAAGCTTTGAAGTTAAGTTATTTACAGGATGAGAGACACAAAATGCCATTGGTGCCTTGCGAGGTTCTTCAGAAATAAGTTGATCAATGTGATAACCACAAACTTGAAATGACGGGCCAGAAACCGATGGGGTAGAAAATGAGCGAGAAAGTGCTCCAACAACCGTAATATTCTTTTTTTTATTCAAAATTTGATTTAAAAAAAGCAAATTTGATTGTGCGGCAACAAGGGCTCCGGGTTGTATAAGTACACGTAAATCACCAAGGGTTGGTACAGAGTGGAGTAATCTAGAGCTTCCAAATAATAAATTACCTTGATTAATAAAAACTCCTACGGAGTCTTTTAGACTATTTTCTTTCCCTGATGCTGATTTTTGGATTTCCCTTTTAAATGCAGAGCCTAGACGGGAAAAGTAACTAGATGGCATCTTATCCTTTCAAGCGAAGTAGTGTTGCTAATATGTGTATTTCAAAGATATGACAATCTCTTGAAATAAGCAAAAAGGATGGTCTCATAACTAATTAAACATTTACTAAGGTTTTAGCAGCATAATTCGATCTTCGCCACAATCACATAAAAGTTTAGCAACCTGAATAATACAAAGAGAATGTGAGTAAATGAAAGGAATGTGCCCATGGTTGTGGATCTTGGTAAAGAAATAAAATAAAATTCTACATTCAAATCATAATACTTCACTACAATTATAGTATGGAAGAGAAAAAACGGTTTGGTACAGAAGCTTTTCACTTCGTGACTGACAGAAAAACTAAAATTAATGAAAAAAGAACCATGACTTCTATCTGGGATATAATTTTGTTTCAAATACTGATCTCAGACCTCATTGCAATCTAATAGCTAACTTTATCTCTCTCTCTCTATATATATATATATATGATATATATAATAAGACAAATCAGGTACTCAATAAAATGGAGGCATGGAACATGGATCTCGGAGTTGAAAGTAATATGATCGGTAGCTATGAGGTAACTCAATTGCTTGAAGAAAATCTATTAAATTTTCAACTCCAATCTGATTTGTGATCCACGTCCAGATCTTAATATTAAGGCACTGGCATAGTACAAAAGAGTAGAAGCAAAGAGACAGATTATTAAGGAACTACTTTGTGCTTATAAAAGCAAGTGCAACGTAACGACTTACTACACACTACGCAGCTTCTCTCATCGATAACATATTCTAATACTTCTGAACACAAAAGTTCACAAACATGTCGATTGATGCTAAGGAAAAATGTACTAGCAGCTATCAGGGTTCCAAAGTCCTACAAAAGTAGAGGTTTTACCAAGTCTTAGCATTTAGAAATGCTAATATATTATGGATCTCAACCATAAATGTCATTTTCTGAAATGGAAGACGGGTACAAAACAGAAAAAGAAGAATGGGAAACATGGCCTAATATATATATATACTAGCGGACCTGCCCACCGATGGGTGTGAATCCAATAAAAAATCTGTAATCCGTTATGGTAGAATCTTCGATGAAGGGAGAGACAATTATGGTTGAGGGAGAGAGAGAGGGAATTTGATGGCAGTTATTTTTATTTTAATTCCCGTGTAAAAGTGTTAACTACTATTTTGTAATTTTATAAATTAATAGGACTTTTTTATAAATAATTGTTTCAAGGCTTCATAAGCCCTCTTCACATAAATAATAGTATGATATATATATATATATATATATATATATATTATCTAAACCAGAAACAATGATATCATAACTAATATAATTGATACTCATTAGTCCTCTCACCTCTATATGCAATTTGCATTTCGCAGTAAAAAAATATCCGTAGCTACAAAGATACGCTATGTTAAGAAGAAGAAAAGTGAGTGCTTTTAGTGATTTACAAGTACTAGGACATGTTTGTTTGCATCAGAAGAGATACTATAGTGTTGTTTGTACAGAGTAACCCATCATAATATCTTACGATATGTTCGGTTGAGAACTTTTGTTAAAACTAGCTAAAATGGTATAGTACTATTTATACTATATTTTCGGCTTATAAATGGGTTTAACTAATACTTCTAAGACCTAGACACCTCTAAAGTTATACCCTTCAAGCTATGTACATTTGCAATATCGTACAAAAAGGTATAATTTGTAATTAGGTACTAAGGGGTATAACTTATAAGTAATAACACTAGGTCATGTTTGTTTGCAGTATTGCGTAAAGTAATACAATTTGCAACTAGGTATAAATAATAACACCATATAGCCATATAGGTGTTATTAGTTGTACCTCTTATTAAGATACAATGCAACACAACTAGTGTTATACCCCATTTAGTACCTCCTGACAAAAGTTCGTACAAACGAAATTGTACAGTATAAATTACAGTCTTACACGAATAATTATATGCACACAAATCTTACACTCCTTCATACAATACTTGTGAAAGGAGTGAAGACAAAATAGCAGTTTTGTTCTGTAGCGTTTTCGTCATAACTCCTATCACAAGTAATGTATGGAAGAGTGTAAGGGGTGTGTGCATATAAATTACCCGTATTACACTATCTATACTAACGAAAGATTGATGCATCTAATCTAACTCTCTCACTGCCATACAAACCCTTGACACTGAGTTGTGTTTGAGTTAAATACTTTATATATATGTATATAAATAATATTTGCTTCATTACTAGTTGAATCAAACTAGCTGATAGAAACCGAGCTTAAAGATTTGATTTTGAAAGGCCATAAAATTCATGTGTATACTTTTTATTGTATCTTTTGAATTCAAGTTCTATCATAAGTTAGATACTCGAATTCGGTAGACAACTGAAATATGAAACAAGTAATAAACATGGCCTAGGTATTAAAACTAAAATAATTAAACTAAAAGTTTGCACAAACGAAATTGTACAAGGTGAGTCCCAGTATAAATTATAGTATTACACGAATAATTATTTGCACACAACTCTTACACTCCTTCATACACTCATTGTAAGATGAATGAAGACAAAAATAACAATTTTGGTTCTGTCACGTTTTCGTTCTTAACTCCTATCACAAGAAATTTAAGGAGGAGTGTAAGGGGTGTGTGCATATAAATTACCCGTATTACACTATTCTATACTAGTGAAAGATTGATAAATCTAATCTAACTCTCTGCCATACAAACCCTTGAAACTAACTTGGGTTTGAGTTAAATACTATAAATATAAATAATATTTCCTTCATTAAAACTAGGTGGATCAAACTAGCTTATACAAACTGAGCTTAAAGATTGGTTATGAATGGTCATAAAGTTCATATGTAAGTTTTTATTGTATTTTTTTTTTTTAATATGAGCTCTATCACAAGTTTCATACTCAATTAGGTATTAAAACTTAACATAATTCATAAAAATAAAAAAAATAAAAACTTCTTCTTCTCTAGTTTGCCTAGTAAGGGGCGTGTGTGCATATATATTACCCGTATTACATTAATATATACTAACAAAAAATTGATGCATCTAATCTAACTCCCTGCCATACAAAGAGCTTAAAAGATTTAGTTTTGAAAGGCCATAAAGTTCATATGTATACTTTTTCATTGTATTTTTTTGAATTTGAGTTCTATCACAACTTCGATACTCAACAAACCCTTGACACTGAGTTGGGTTTGAGTTGAATACTATAAATATAAATAATATTGATTCGTTACAACTAGTTGGATCAAACCAGCTATTAGCTAATACAAACTGAGCTTAAAGATTTGATTTTGAAAGGCCATAAAGTTCATGTGTATACTTTTTTATCGTATTTTTTGGATTCAAGTTCTGTCATAAGTTCGATACTCGAATTGGGTCGACATCTAAAATATGAAACAAGTAATAAGCATGGCCTAGGTATTAAAACTCAAATAATCAATAAAGAAAATTTCTTTTTCTTCTCGAGTTTTCCTAGTAAAATAGGGAAATTTAATCTAACATATAGATTTTTCAAGTAGTAATTATAAAAATGAAGAATTTCGATATCGAATTCAAAAATCGAATTTTACTAATTTACTGTGACTTATAGAAAAACAATCAAATTACACAACAAAAATCTAAATACTTTCTAACCAGAGAGATAAATTTACTTATTTTTCTTCTCGAGTTTTCCTAGTAAAACAGGGAAATTTAATCTAAAACCTAGATTTTCAGGTACAAATTATAAAACCGAAGAATTTCGTTATCCAATTCAAAATCGATTATTACTAATTTACTATGCCCTCGTAGAAAAACAATCAAATTCAACAAAAAAATTATAAATACTCATAACCAGAGAGATAAACACATATAAATCAAACCCGAAAACAAAAAATCAATAACAAATACAAACACAAACACAAATCGATTTTGAGATATGAAATAAGAAATTAGAGTCAAAACCGCACCTTTTCTCGACAAAAAAAATACATATCAATCAAAATCATACGTAAACCATTAAACCCTAAACAAAATTTCCATAAAAATTAAAAAAAAACGTAATTGAAACACGAAATAAGAAATTAGAGACAAAAAATCAATAACAAATTCAAACACAAACACAAATCAATTTAAAGATATGAAATAAGAAATTATAGCCAAAACCGCACCTTTTCTCGGAAAAAAAATACATATCAATCAAAATCATACATAAACCCTAAACAAAATTTCCATAAAAATTACACAAAAACGTAATTGAAACATGAAATAAGAAATTAGAGCCAAAAAATCAATAGCAAATACAAACACAAATCGATTTAGAGATACGAAATAAGAAATTATAGCCAAAACCGCACCTTTTCTCGACAAAAAATACATATCAATCAAAATCATACATAAACCCTAAACAAAAAATCCATAAAATTTACTGTAAAAAAAACGTAATTGAAACATTAAATTAGAGCCAAAAAATAAATAACAAACACAAATCAATTTAATGATATGAAATAAGAAATTAGAGTCAAAACCGCACCTTTTTCCCGACGAATATGATCGATTAAGAGCCTCTTGCTAATTCTACGTATATATATATATAAATATATAAATAGTTATAGATATATAGATATATATAGAGAGAGGTATATATATATAATTAAATAAATATATATATATATATAAATATAGAGGTATAGATATAATAGATATATATATATATATATATATCGCACACCTTTTTGTTTCTCTCTCTAAAAAGTCTGTGTCAAACACAATCAGTGGCAACTGCGAGCCCTAAATTTAGCTAATAATTCATTATATTACATAATAAATTTATTATATATATGAATTATATAAAATAGCAAATAGCCCCCATAAACTATGGGTTTTTTTTTAAATGAGTTTGTGTGGAAAAGTTTAATTTGTGTATTTGACCCTGTAAATTGTTTAGCTTTTGCAATTAAACCTTATGTGCCTGACTGTGATGCAGGAGTGGAGTCAGGAATGGTAAATGTGCGGTGTCAAGTTTACATTAAAAAAAAATGTGTTTTGTGAAAGAAAAAAACTTTGTGCGACGGAGCCAACTCAACAGTTTTAACAAGTTATTGTAAGTGTACACGGTAAAAAGTAAAAAATATATATATATATATATACAATTGTAGGGTTTATAAAGTGTCATGGCTCTCAATGGTAACCATGTAGCTTATCCCTCCTGTTTATGTGTGTGAAGTTGATTTTAACAACCAAAAAATCACTTGAGCCGGTTGTACGCAAATAAGATATATTTTCTTTTACGGGAAATTAATGTCAAATAACACTTACTTGCTTGGGTTGTAGGTGCTTGAGTTGTAGACGTATCAAAAACCTTCATATCTTTATATAGTATAAGAGCTTATCAAGCAGTTCTTTAAAAAGCAACTTTTTTCATTTGTACTAAAAAAATTATTTTCTACTGTCTACCTTTTTTCTAATATCAATTGTTTGTCGTTCACATGTTTGTTTCTCCACTTGATTCAATCCCTTGTTCGTTTTGCTGCTTCTAAGATCTTTGAAACAGACAATCGAGCATAAGGTTATATCGTTTGAAGGTGTCGGTGACCATGGGGTGGTTAATTGCAAGAGTTAGAGAGGTTAGGTCAGTTTTGATAAATTTAAAGTTCTATGAGAGTTATTTGCAAATAATATATAAATCAAAATTTTGGACACTTTGTCAATTGACTATTATTAAGTTTTGTAACTTTTTAAACGCTTTAAATTATGTGTCTGCCCCTTTCAAAAAATTAAAAAATTCAAAAAAATTATGTTTGTTCCTTAAATGTTACGGAACACTACAGTGACATGTAAATTGTAATCTAAGCATGTCCGATGTCCAATAATATATTGTTATGGTATTGTTAAATAAAATAGTTAGCTAACAATGTATGTTTTTATCTCCATTAGTTACGTTAAATTATGTGTTATCTTTATAGATGTTAAAAAAGTTGTTAAATTTAACAATATTTTTAATGTTTGTAACTGGTGACATAGCAAACACACCCCACAATTAACATTATTATCTCCTGTAAATTCTTCCCATAAGAATAGTGATCAGTAAAATACAAGAGAAATTGTTAATTAAAAATTGTTAACATTGTTAACTTGAAACTAATGTGGTTGTTAAATTTAAGATGCATATGTGTCATTTAACGTATTTTTAAACGATGATGTGTCATTATTTAACATTAAAAAGTTAACAAAACTATTAACGTGGCGTGATATTCATGAGTTACTACACTTTTTCACACAGCCTAAAAGGACTTGTACAGTAATGTCAGTAAAATTAAAACATGGTAAAAAGGAAAGCTATTTAATTGTTATATTCAAACAATAGAACTATAAAAGTTACATCTTTAAATATCATTCAGAATACATGGCAAATATTATACTGTATATGTTTGTCTTAGTCTAATATTATTGATAAAACATACACCGTGTTCGGTTAAGTCGTGCTTTTCAATAATAATTACTTCAATGATCGACAATAATAAGTTGGACGATGAGATATATTTATTGATTGATTGATTGAATAAATTACAATGTATTTTTGTTATAATTATCTTAATTTATCTGGTGTTCGGTTTAGATTTTCGGTTTTCGACTTGCCTTCTTATATGTGCATACTTTCTAGTGAGATAAACTATGAAAAATATCTATTTTTGCTGGGAAGTCAGATCATCCATGATACTGCTGTTTGACTCTATTTATAGGGGTACGTGCACCACAAGACGTTGACATGTGACGCTTTCATCTGTCAGATCATAAATTTTTTATGTGATGGGCTTCTTGCTAATTGGAATTAGTCCATGTATAATTACTTTTTCTACTTTATAAAGAAAAATATCATCTTGTACTTATAACAATTGTGCTTCCCATGTTTAATGTGATGGATACCTATTAAAATTATATAAATAGGGTCGTTACCAAATATCGCTTATCAGGTATTATTTTTATATAAATAGGATCGTTACCAAATATCGTTTATCGGGTATTATTTTTTATGTCACGTGGTTATGTTGTTTTATAAAGCTGTAGCTAAACAAACTTCTCATTTATTTTGCTTTGTTTGGCCCAAATGAGTGTGTTGTTGGTGCAAGTTGTTCAATATTCACGTGGAAGTAGAGTACAAAGAAATGTAGTTGTACTTGTTGGTATTTTATTTCATTATTTCCAAGTGATCTAACCATCTTGTTTGAATTTTCATACTTTAATAATTTTCTCATATTTACACAATAATCTAGAGATCTTGATGCTGTAGTGATAATTATTTGATATTAGAGTATTAGCATAACGTAAACAACCATACAAACTATTGAATAATGTGGAGACAAAGATTAATTTACAAACAATACTGTCAACTTTTCCTCATAATCCATCTTCCAAATTTCAATACTCTTGTGAAAAAGTTACTATTTAATTATTGACTAAGTTAGATCGGTTAATAACTTGTATTAAAATTATCGGAATAAATTTTTTTAAAAATTGATCATATAGTTAAAATGTTAAATTTTATAATTAGATTTAAAAAAAAATTATTTAAATAATTTTGATATAAGTTATAAACCGATAAAAATTACATGTATTTTCGTAGTTAACAATTGGATAGTAGCTTTGACCTCACTGTTGCACTAGGTAATAATTAATGATCCAAATGTCAAGATAATTGGGAATCGACACTTTGTCATTTAACACTCATTTGAGCTAGCATTGTCGGTTCAACAACTTGAAACACATAAAACACGTGAACAATCGAGTCTGATTATTAAAAAAATACAAATCAAAACTTTGATTTTCAAAACATATAACTTTAATAAATGTGTAATTGTATGTTTGTATGTTTTGAAAAAACATTTTTAATTGTTATATGTTTTGGTTAATCGTATGTTTTGAATACGACCATGTAAGAAACTATTTAGAATTTACAGGAAAAATAGTACTCATACTACTTAACAAGTGTAGAAACATTGTCATGCTAAATCTCAGAAATAAATAAAGTAGCATAACCTCAATCAAGTATTCTGTATTGAAGATTCTATCGAAGACTACAAATACGAGTAAAAAATTACAACTCAACAAAAGATGTTCCGATTATCAATGCCAAAAAAATAGAATCCGATATAAAATTCCATTTGATCTTTTTTTCTTCACTCACTTCAGTGGACTTAAAATTGTCAAATAACAAGGAAACTACATTTTCGAAAGAAAATTAAACGAAATACTGTAATTTGTATCTCTGCGTACTTTCTGATGAGCATCTTGAATAGAAATCTAGTACTTTTTCTTTCTACTTATTGCCTAAGTCCGGTACAGAAGACCCCGAAAACAAATTAAATAACGTATATGCAAACAGGACCCGGAAACAAAATAACAGATATCTACGCAAACACAGGACCCAAAAATAAACTGATGTATGCAAATAGGACCCGGAAACAAACTAAATAACAGATATATATGCAAACACAGGATCCGGAAACAAGCTAAATAACAGATAAAAAATATATACGCAAACACAGGACCCGAAAATAAGCTAAATAACAAATATGCAAACACGGGTAATACACCTATTAAGTCTATAAAAGCAAATAACTATATAGGTTCATCAGTTTTACGATTGCATCCTAAAATCAGTCACCCCAACTATATATAGACACATAACTAAAGCATCTCGGAATTAAGAATAACACATTGAAAAAAAGAAAAGAAAAAAAACCGCATTCTAATTTCAAAGAAAGCAATACCAACTCAGAATCTCATTCTTAAACAAAATCTGCAACAATGAGAACAAACTTGCAACTGTGTGCATCTGCTAAAAGCAAACACTAATACCAATGAAGCAAAGAAATTTGTATTTCATTATTTGTGGATTACAACGTTTACTCGTGAAATCAATTCAGAAAATGTATCCATAACATGTGAGATATAGAGCGAACAGTGTTACACAGCTCAAGTACTATCTTCAACAACTTTGACTGTTTACAAATCATCATCTCTTCGTTTTGGAAAACTAGACTCGATATTTGAACCCCTAAATTTAATCTCGGATGATGCCCTGAAATTAGGATCCACCACAGGTGGTCTAGCTGTATTATCCTGTGGTGGCGGCCTGGGATATCGAGACGGAGATGCATACCTTCTAGAAGGACCTCTCAAAGCGCCACCTCGTAGTTCCATATTTTCGTTATTTCTCGTATCTAATTGTGCTCCGTGAGATAGCGCAGATGTGTTGTTTAAGGGATCATCTGGCCCCCACGAGGTGAGCGCCTCCTTTTTTTTTGCGAAAAATTGCCATGCACCAAATAGAAAAAGAATGAAAATCAGAACAGGGCTGCTCCAAAACATTGTCTTAGGCTCCCCTTTGAATAATGGAAGGGTAGAACGGTACATTCCCACGTAACCTCCTCCTAGACCGAGTATCACAAGCTTTTCCTTATCGCTCACTAGTAAAGGTGTGTTAATAACCGATCGCTTCTTAGGACTATCTTTAATAAACGACGATCGAATATCATTTAAACCAGCGGAAAAAGAAAGTCGCGGACTAATGGACCTAACATAATGCTGGGACGATATGTTATACACGAACACCTTTTCATGATTAACAATCAACAAATACCCCTTAATTGCCTGAACAGAAATCGGCCTTTCGACACCAATTTTTTTCTTAGACCTAACCCTGCATTTGAAATTTGTTACATCACCAAGCAATAAAACTTGAATAAGATCACCCTCGGATGAAAACCCATAAGCTTTAGACCTTTCCATAACATCAAAGACGTAACTCTCTATGTATGTATTGTTCAAGCCCTCACACTCGGTTTCCTTAATTTTCATAGTCCGTAAATCCAAAGACCCCGCACCATTTTCCGTCAAAAACATCAACCTTTGTTTCAAAAAAGCAATCGGTTTACTAGAAGGAATCGCCAAACCATGCAAATCTCCGTTCTCCTTAAACACCCTAAGTTTTCCACTCACATCCGTCGACAAAATATATCGCATCCTACCCACATGATGCACTTCCAATACTTCCACCGACGACCCAACTTCATTACTTTCGAAATCACCATTCTTTCCCAAACTCTCCATATGAACCGAAGTCCACTCGTCACCACTAAAACTCTCCCAAACCCTATGCAACAAAACCAAACCGTTCTTATGCCCCGTGACCAAAACACTATCGTTCTTATAAACGGACAAATAGGACAAAATACAAGTTATAGGTGAATCGGAAAGCGTGCTAAACTCAACCGCCACATCACCGTTTCTCATGAAAACATAAACTTTCCCCTTATTATCCCCAACACCAAAGTACTTACTCAAACCCTCATTATCCCTGAAAGGCAACAAATTCACCGAAGTGGCATCGGAATTTAGCCTCACCGCCGATACAAAATGAAAATTCTCCGACCAAGACGGATCATACTTAGTAACCCCTATTCTCTCTCCTAAATCACTTTCTTCATAAACCCTTTTCTCAATAACCTCATCACTCAATTTTTCACCAACTATTTCATTTTTTTCACCAACTATTTCATTTTTCTCACCAACTAATTCATTTTTTCCAACCGAAAAACGGGATTCTAACCGAATAACAAGTTCATTTAAATTCTTAACAATCGCTTCGAGTTTTTCGATCTGAGCCTGGTTTCTATCCAAGACACTAGAAGGGTCAAATTGGGTTTCTTTATTTTCAGCTAATTCATTTAATTCAACAGAAACTGAAAAATCAAAAGAATTAATAGCAAAACATAAAAGTGTATAAAGTAGAATAAACTTGCTTACAAAGAGATTAGTCATTGCATAAACTTGTAGAGATTGAGATTATAAACTCAGTTCCATTATATATATAGATCTTCAATATATGAAAAGTGAAATAATTTTTTTTTTGTAAATATAGTTTGTATATGTTTGTAATGAAAATTATATTTAGAGATATACCGGTTTTGTCAAGTGGCGGTTATTTGTAATGAAATTAGAGGAAAATGGATTTTTATTTTATTTACTTTTTGGGTTTAAGTAAAATACGAATAAAACCCATGTAACATATTTAATTTATAAATAGCCCCCATAAGCTATGAGATTTTGTATTTCACTCTGACGATTTATATAGATTTTGTTATTTGCTCATGTAACCACCTTTAAAACGGCGTAAATTTGTTTTCGATGGGGTGCGTTAAATAATTAATTTTGTTTTATAATGTCTCGTTTTTTTTTATAGTTATGCTACTTACGCAACGATGGCGGACCGACACAGTAGAAAAGTAAGTTTAGTAACAGTATCATTTTCTTGTAATTAGTTTTAATGGTTTTATTTCCTTATTCATATAACGATATTAAAAAAAATGCATTTATTCTATTCGTCCCTGAATAAAATGATGTGGTTGACAAGTCAACTACGGTTGAAAGCACAACTATTTCATATTATATTTATAAAATATAATCAAAAATTAAATTAGTATTTATTTATAACTTTGTATAGATATAAACGAGAGAAAAATGATGAGGCGTAATATATATTCAGTAGCATAAATTACATATTTAAAATGGGTTTGACTTGTCAACCTATCATTTACATAAGTGAGTATCGAACAAGAAACCATAAAAAAATGGGTTAATCAATCCAAAGTTATCCCGTTTTCATTTTTCAAGGTATAAAAGGAGACTAATCGCATAACTTATAATTATATAATCCTACTCTTTTAAGGGCTGATAACAAAACATCAAAGTTATGGGTGTTATTTTAAAATTACCCATTATTTGCATTTTATCTTTAAAAGGGACAAATTTTATTTTTCGCCGCCATTTGGTAAATTAAAAGAAAAAAAGTTTTACTATAGTCAACTTTCAACGTCCCATTTAACTGTTAATAATTAAAAGGGTCCTTATGTTTAACAAAAAAAAATTATACTCAATGGTTTTTGTACTCATAGATTTTAAATTTTGAGAAAGGGTCTGGGTTTGATTAAATTAATGTAACTTAATTCTGAATTTATTATAATTTCTTAAACGATGTATGTCCCGAAGTCACTCGTTAATTAAACAGTTAAAGAAAATTAAAATGTTACACATGGGCGAGCCTTTGTAGTGCAAAGGGATGCGTTCGCAACCCCGCAATTGACAAAAAAAAAACTGTTTTACTAAAAAGAAATTTAGAAGTTATAAATAACAATGTGTTTTCCAAAACGCTGTAACATAACAATTTTTATTTAATTACTCTGTGATAGTAATGCTGGCTTCGTCCTTAGTTTTACAATATTATAAATGTTATTTTCTATAATATTAGCATAAACTATGAATGTAATCTAGGCCCAACACGATGGCCGACACGTGTCCATAACATGAGAAAAAAATAATAACACAATTGAGCCCCTTTTATTTGTATGTATATGCACTTTTAGAAGAAACAAAATATTATGCTCACCAATAATATGCTTTATACTTTTACCTATTTTTACTTTATACACTTTACCTAAGAAAGCAAAAGCCTAAATACCCATCTTTATAATACGATTTGATCAGATTATATATCTTTTACTCTCTTCCTGAAATTGAAGGAAGATGCAACTATTCTGAATTCTAATGGCAAACAGACGGAAGTAGAGTACCTGATTCTGAGTTAGGGTTACTCTGCTTTCTACAGCCATTGGATCTGCTACAGTATTAATAAAATAACAGATCTAATGGCTGTGGAAAGCAGAGTAACCCTGACTCAGAGTCAGGTACTCTGCTTCCCAAATAGACTCCATAACAAGTGTTGATTATGTTCTTCCCGATCTCGCTTAGACCAAACGCATCAGTTTTCTTACAATTTTTCTCATATTTTAGGTAATTAGCATCACTTTTATATTTTTAAGGTAACAGTTTAACTTTATATATTTTTCAGCTTTCATATCAAATTTATTATCATAACTAAATATTACTATATTTTAATCTACTTCTATCAATTTTTTGTAACCCAAATTAATTTATTAGAGAAATCACGTTAAATAAGTTACAAGTTTTCTCGTATTTAAAGTAAAAAGTACACTTTTACAACTTATAAGGAAACGTTTTAGTTTATACAAATTATCAGTTTTTTTTATAAATTTCTCTATCACAGCTATACAATTCATCTTTTTGTTATTTTATTAATTTATGTGACAAATAAGAGAGAGAAATTATTATTTTAATTATAAGGGAGCATATTGATTACTTGTATTTGAGTTTATGTATATTTAAGATAATATATAAAGAAACGGAAGCGTATATAATTTTAGAACAATCTCTTCACATTTAAAATAAATCGATGATACAAGTGAATTATGCTCTACCCTTTATTCTAAAGCAACTCCATTCTCATACTATTTCTTTTAATTCAATTTTTTCTTTGACTGAAAAGGAAATAGATTTGAATTATGCTCTACCCTTTATTCTAAAGTAGTGCTCAACCGAAAAAGAAAATAGAATTGAAGCTACAAATTTTGCTTATAGTTAAGAGGTAGTCTATCCGACCATTTGATCCAATGACCGAGCTCCATATCGTAGCCTGAATTTTTTCCCGATGGGACAGAAATTGTGCAAAAAGTTGAAATCAGGGATCCAAACATGATCTCGACAATATTAAGAAATAAATCAATAATGGATCTGGATGTTAGCATGAGTTTAAGACAACGATAATACACAAATTAAACTTAAGAAACTGATGTTCTGATGGATTCACATTTAGTCAAGTTAAAAATATCCGGTTTTCATCGTGTTATTGTTGGCATGTCACCTATTAACCTTCACATAACCTACTACGGCTTAAGAACACATCAGAACATGTTTTCCAAAAAAACTAAGAAAAAAATAAGTACACATTAGAAGTCTTGAAGAAATTAGAAGTATTCTGTCAATATATCTATGTATACAACTAATTAATTGTGCAACCATTCCCAATATGGGTTTCTTTAATTTAGCCAAACAAGCGTTTCTTCTCCAAGTTTCGAAGGTTTGAATCATCGTGGGATTAGCAAGATCCGGTTGTCGGATGTCGAAGTGACCTCCAACGCCAGAGATAAAAGCCATGGGTGTAGGCAGAGGGTTTCAATCTGAAGAAGGTGAAAGAATTTCGGTGTTAATTGGTTAAGCTAATAATAACATGATGAAAACCTGATGTGTTCTAACTTCATATGATTAGCAAAATCTTCAAGATATTTCGAAGTTGATGAGACACAAATACAACAAATATGATAGACCAGACGAGAGCATAAAAATCAGTGTTTTAAATAGCGTTATCGCTACCGTAGCGTTTTTTCGAGAGAAACGCTAAAAGCGCAAATAGCGTTGCTATATAGCGCTTTGCGGTGTACTTTTTTTTGTCTAAATATATAACAATATAGCATTAGAAAACATATTTAGTACACTGTAAACAGCCAGTTATCTTAATCACTATACAATCTATGCATAACCTCAACTAGTCAAACTAAAGAAGAATTTTAATAAAGTTTTGCTTTCTTGAGGGTTATACTAAAATCTCAAGGAAATCAAGTTGATGAACTAGCTCAGTCGGCGATTTTACGTGCTCAAAAGATTAAGGAGCAACAAAGATTCCAAAATCTGATATTATTACTGGCAAATATCAGTGCTCAAAAGATTTATAGCAAACATGTTTGTAATGAGCTGTATGAGGCAAATAAAGAACAAAAACAGGCCGAGTTTGTTAAAGTTTCTCAAACAAAAAGAACAATTAGCAGCATCTAAAAAATTGCAAGGACAGGGTCGAATACATCACAATAAAATATAAAACTGATTCATATTTTGTACCTTGTAGCTGTATGCAAATTCATCAAAACAACTTGCAAAGAAAACCCAATCTATGGATTCTAAATCTCTGACTATGTCAAGAGAACAAAGTAACAGATAAAGGCCTTATGTATACCAAGTATGTGCTAATTAATGCAAAATAAAACTCTCACAGTTGCACAAAATAAAATTTCAACAACTGCACCAACAATTATTTCAAAAATCAAAGACAAAGCATATACTATTCAACTTAACACAGCATCCAAGTGACAAATATTTAGAAGATGTGAATAAGAAGATGTGAATAAGAAGAAGAAAAGGGACAAAATAGCTTCCAAGTGACAAATATTTGAAAACACAGTAACTTACGGATTCAGATTAACAGTGGCCGGAGAGATGAAGAGAGGTGAGAGCGATGATTGTTTGGAAATTGGAAATGGGTGTACTGTAGTTTAGAACTTTAGAGAGAGGGTGAGTTTCTAAAGTTTCTGTGTTAAACGATGTAGTTTAGGTTTTTAACAGTTGCTGTTTTTTTTTTTTTTTAAAAACTTGCTATTTACGCTATTAGCCCAATATTTCGCGATTTTTGCGCTTTTGGTCCCTATAGCGCGATTTTAGCGCAATACCACCCAAAATCGTGATTTTTCGTTGCGTTTTTTTTACCAAAAAAACGCTATTTCGCGCTACGTAGCGCTACGTAGCGCGAATTTTAAAACAGAGATAAAAATTCTTCAAAAGCCATTTGTATTTTAACTGCCTCAAAATATGGTATATAAGTAGTCTTGCACAGCTCTCAAACAAGAGGCTGCTGCAATCTTTTGAAAACAAACTACATGTTGGAAAATGTGATAACTCAAGTAAGATATTAAAAGGATTGTTAGTTTATTACACACTGAAGTTTTAAAATACCACTTTATACGAGTCCGAGAAGTTGCTCCATACAAATTTTAAGAAATCTATATAAAGAGTCGGATTTGTAGCATTTAAGATATATATGCTCATCTTTTTTATGTATTCACAAATAACAGGTCTGTTAAATACATACAAACTTTGACAAACAAGTTTAAGCGGAACTTTTTGCGCCTTAAGTTAATACATTGGACCGATGGTTCTACATACAGGGCCCGACCTTGGCTTTAAAAGTATGATGCAAAAACTTATGTCAAATTAGTAAGTCCCTATTAATGTAGATTCATATGTAGTACATTAATACTTCCTCCGTTCCCATTTAATTGTCCACTACGAAACTACGTGCAATTTTAACCGGCTTATAACTTGTATCAAAATTGTCAAAATGATTTTTTTTTTAAATCTAATCATATTATTACTATTATGAAACTATATGATCAACTTTTGAAAATTTTCATTCCGACAATTTTGATACAAGTTCTTGGCCGGTCAAAATTGCACATAGTTTCGTAGTAGACAATTAAATGGGAACGGAGGAAGTATAAAAAAATGCATCTTTTGGCACCCATCCACGTAGTAATATTAGAAAATGAAGAAGACAATGACACATACCTTCATGACTTGGAACCAGTACGCACAAAACTAAGACGAGCTAAATAATTGTTCTCAGCAAAATCGTGTAATGTTCGTTGTGGTCGACAAACGTCTTGATCAAGGTTTTCAATATCTTCCTTCGCCAGCAATTTGCTCCCGCTGGCATCCTGCAAGATATATTACATGGAGTAATTTATATGGATGAACAAGAAACAAATTAAGATCTTTTAGACCGATGATTAAATTTGTTAAGTGCACATTCATTGAAATCTAAGTTAGTGTCGAAGCAATGGCATAAATGCTCTGCTTAACCGAGAAAACGGGAGGGAGGAATGTGTGAGCCGCTGAGTCATTGGCCTTTCCCCATCCAAAATATGATTCGACTGTTTTACAAAATTAAACAGGATATGTGCAACCTCATTTGACTCAAGTTAAAGATAAATGGCGGAATATATGAATTCAGTTTGCTGCCGTAAACTTGATCCAAGAGTTTGAATTTTCGGGTGAGAAAAAGTAAGTTCTATAATATCAAAGACAATTAAATGTTAAAAAGAGTGATAAGAGATCTAATACTCTGTATAGACAAATCTACAAAGCCTTAAATTTTTTCCTGTATATACTATATACATAAGAGTATAAGACCAGTGGACCAATGCAAACATTACAGATAGGTGATAAAATTGAATGCTAAAGTTAAATTGGGGTTTAACGTTAAAATCCAGCGGTCATTGTCTCAATAGGCGCCAGGCGGGGTTGAGGTGGCGATATTTTCACACATTCTTACATATTTTTGGATTCTTAATAAAGACAACATGTGTATGATTCTATTTAAAATTAAGTATCTGAAGTCTAAAACTGAAGATCCAAGATCCAACATTAAGTATAAATGAGAATAGACATGTTGAACAACCAAAGTCGTAAGTGCAAATCAAATTTAAAATAAAAAAGGTAACCCAAACACAAACTAATTACATATTCGATTGCTTAGCATAGCCCGAGCTGAACTGATAATCGGACGGCAAGCTGATCGCCAACGCCTGGGGCGGGACTTGACACCTTAAAATTGGCGGGCCAAGGTCAAGCGCCTAGGCGGCTCCAGACGGAGATTTTTGAAACAGCGCTAACAACATTGTTTCTCCAATGTCCAGATATGAACAATGGATAATCTACAAAGCCCTAAAACACAGGACCCTCTCGACCTCACGCATAAGACAATTTTTATTAATTATGGAGATCTTTTTAAACAAAATCTCACATGTTAATCTTAATAAACATTTCAAACATCATGTCTTAACTAAACTGCATCGCAGGAATCTGGCTGCCCTATGTTCTCCAAATATATTGAAAGAAATTAGTTTCATATGCACAAATTTACCTGCAAGAATTGCACCATCTGCTCTTCCACAGTACCACACATTGCAAGTGTTTCCACATGAACCGGACGAGTAGCACCCATCCGATGGGCACGACTAATGACTTGCTCTTCCATGCTGATTATTCAATAAATAAAACTTTAGAACCCTTTAAATTGATTTAAAAAAAAAATCTATCATTGTATTTCACAACAAAAGTGAGTCATGGACTTAAGTAATTAAGTTTCGGTGGAAAAAATATAGATGGAATCCCCCTAATTGACTAAAAAAAAACATTGACGGGAATGGAAGAGAATAGATTTGATATAATACAGTCTATTTAACCCAAAGGAAGAACATGAAAAAATAAAACATTTACCTTCTGTCCCAAATTGGTTCCATAAGAAATACATGTGTCACAAAGCTCAAATCAAGACCCAAAGCTGCACTTCCATCCATAAGGAGAGCCATACAACTTGCATCTTGCTGGAAAGTTGCTAGAGATTTCATCTGAAGAAAACAAAAAAAGTAACTCACGTACTCAGATGCTAAAGTCAAGATATGATTTTCAATAATGTGTTGTCACCGCAAGAAATATGATAATTAAGAGGCAAGGGACATACTTTGTTAATAGAATGCATTGGATTGTACATCCCAACGAATCTAATACCAGCAACAGTCAACTGTCAAAAGTAGAAACCATATCAATGTACTAATTCAAATACGTAGAAAGCATAACATTATCCTAGGCAGAGAAAGATACGAGTGGCGAGACATTCTTACCTGTTGTTCGATAATATGTATATGCTCCAAAAACTGAGAAAATATTATGACTTTCTCTGGAAGTTCCGCTAAAGATTCATTACTTTGTGCATGACAAAAAGCATCAGGAAGAATGACATCATTACTATCATTCATAGAAGATCCAACTACTTTATTTGTTTCCTGAATCTCTTTCAATCTGTCAACAACATAAGCAACTTTGCTGCTAGACGTAGATTGCCAATCTGGATCCCAATCATCCTAAGAAAAAAAACATGTAAAAAAAGAGTAAACATAAGTTAAAAGGAGTCAACAAATGAGTGTGCATTGTATCTGTGCGTGTGAGAGAGAGGCCCACCTGCTTATATGATGGCTGTAATTCAATAAGATCTTTGGGCACAGGCCATTTTGGTTTGGGATTTTCAGGGCGTTTTAGTATTTCAGGGCTCTGCATCTCATATAAATTATCACAGCCAGGACACATACATCTCTCACTGTTTAAAGAAACACACTCGAGGCATAAAAGATGTCTACATGGCGTAATTATAGGTAAGCGACACCATTCCTTGCACCTAACAATAGAAAAAAAAAAGGAATTAGTGGACTGAATTATTCTACTGAATAATTCTGCTACAAAATTAATACAACGCATATACATAAAACCTTAAAACAAATCTAACCTCATACAAGTGCCACCAAACACGAGGTTATGTCTAATGAAACTATACTCTTCTGCTAGAGGATTCAGACCGTTCCCAACCAACAGATCCATAGTTTCCTGAATATCCTCGCCGGCATGAGTAACTTTAATATGCCCGGCAACACAACAAGACAACCTCACGTTTCTGATGGTATTACTTCTAAACTTCCACTGCTTTGGATTCAGTAAACTCTCGACATGAGAGGGGTCGTTCCAATCAGCCATCAAAATATTACGTCGCACCGTCAGTACCAATTCGTTGTAACTTTTTGCGTGATGCTCTGAAAAATTAAGAAACTTTACCTTTTTAATGCAAGGAGGGATCGACTGTAAATCTACTTTTCTGGCACTAATCATGCATCGGCGAAGTAGCTCTAACAATCGTGACCGCCCTTCTTCAATCTCAGCTTCAAAAGGCCGATGAATAGCTGTTTCCCAAGATTCTTGTTTCATTCCATAAGTTTCTTCGTGAAGGAACCTAAGCAAAGGAAATAGATGAGAGAGCTGGCTGTTGGGTGTGTTCGGCGTTGGTGTTCCTGTTAACAACCAACGATTTTCTGCCGTCAAAGATATAGCTAATTGCAGCTTGTTAGTCAAGTTTAAACTCGATCCCAGTGTGTGCCCTTCGTCGAGAATAACTCTGTACCAATGAACCTGCATCAAAACGCTTCTCTGACGGTGTGTCCACTCTGCACTTAAACGACTAAATGTAGTAATAACAACATCATAGTCCCAGGCCAGATTGTGAGCACATGGCTTTTGATTATCAACCCATACATAGACACGCAACTGGCTAGATCTCACATGCTTTTCAATTTGAGTTACCCAATGATCCACAAGATTTGAAGGAACAACAATAAGAGTTGCCCTTGATAGATACAGCCTCATGGAATCCAAAGGCTCACTAAGAGCAATTCTCAAGGCAGTCAAATCTAATTCTAGGTTTCGAAGAGATCTTGGGTAATACCACCTCGCCATACCACCCTTTCCTGCCTTCTTAATCAAACCAAATGACTGAAATATTTTATGGAACTCATGGTCTTCTCCGGTCGATACGCTTCGCGTGTCCAAGACAGGACGCACCAAACCAATTGTTTCCATGTCTGATAGTTTGTGTGGCGACATATTAACCAACCAATTTAGTGCTTTCTCTGTCTCAAAATTAATTAGAGCATAGTGCTCCTTAAGTACACTTGTGAAAAACGATATATTTTCTTCCTCCCCACCAGGAGTGCCTTTTGTGTGAAACCCTGGGAAGCAGGTAATGGATTCACCGCGGCCCGAAGATTCTTCAGGAACCTTACAACTCATATACACAGGATCACTGTTCATACTACAAAACCATGCTGTTTCATCACCCACAACACTCGCATCAAAAACCTTACGCCACTTCCGACAAGCATCACACTGCACCCAAGTTTCACTACATACAATACCGTCCGCAGTGGACTTTATAAGCCTCTTACTTTCAATATTATCCGCAGTGGACTTTCTAAGCCTCTTGCTGCTACAATTTATAGGCTCCCATGTTAGGTCAGATTGTTTGCCCGCCTGAGAAGAAGCATGCTTTCTTTTGCTCGAATTAGAAGAACCCACTTTTCTTCCTTTGCTAGATTGACCAGAGTTTTCATATGCATGAACAAGATTTCTTTTGATGCGACCAAAACTTCTCCTACGTCGAACTGAGAAAGACTCTGGTGTCAACGGTGCAGCTACTAGTGAATTATGCCCTTCTTGCGCATATGGACTAAGAAGCCCAGCAGCAGCCCGCATGCAAGACTCTAAAGAACCAACTACTTGTTGTGCGGGAACTAAAAGCTTAGATTTACTGAAAGACGATAGTCTCCTCTGAGTAGAAAAACTAGGAGCCCTCTTACTCGATAATGGTGTGTTACCACTGTTGCTAATACCAACTCCAGTAACCTCATAATAACCACATCTCTGACCATCATCGTTATGCTTACACCAAAATACTGGTACCCCATCAGGTGGTACTACTGTTGTTCCCTGTGTCTTGAGAACGACAGATAGAGCTGTTATGGTCTTTCCTAATCCAGGTTCATCGCAGAACATTCCCCCACGAAAATCTCGAATATTCGGAAAAGACCCTGTCTTTGTATCCCCTGAAACAATATTCACATAAATAGGAAGCCCATCTTCTGTCAAAAACTCTCTGTATAGAGGATGTTGCAACAACTCTGGACATCGCTCGCGTTGTAACATCCACTCCACTGCAGCCTGCTGGTGAGGAAAAAGTTTGAGCTTCATACATGGCATAATCGAAACAGCTAAAAATCTCAAATGGCGGCATGTGGCAGAAACCCGAAAAAGGTCTATAGGAGCTAGCACAATCAGAATCTTAACCAACAGATCATCAGTCAAATCACAAATGCCAGCTTCACGGCAAGCTATTACAGGGTTCACTCCGGAAGTTAAAGTAATTCCTCTACTTTCCAGCCTAGGTAAGCTACTAAAAATCTCATGAAGTTCAAAGAGTTTTCTTCTAGAAGCATCAGGAGCACCGCCATGCTGTTTACATCCAAGAACATGGCAATTCGAAAGGTTCCAAACGCTACCAACATTATTGTCATTAAACCTGCATATGTCCCCATCATGAACAAGCAGTGAACGCCTCTTCTCCCAGTCACAACTGCAGAAGAATCACCGCAAACGAGTCAAAAATACAATCTTGCATATTTTACTAATGAAAACATCAAAAAACGAGCATTAATAATTAATGTGAAAACTCCACACAACGAAAAAACAAAAAGCATTTAGTTCCTCGTACAAAGTAAATATGAAAACAAGATTAGCTGATGTAACATACCAAGGCGGCCCTTTACACATTCAAATAATGGCTAAACTTTAATACAGCCAGCAAAAATTATTAGGAATCTATGCTTGTTCTGTTCGAGAAAGGGATGGATCCCGAAGAACAGATCAATCTGTAATGCCAATATGCCATAGACTATATTAAAAGGCTCTCAGACATTCATGTTATCATCAGGTCGAGCAGTCTAAGAGAAGACTTGAACTAAAGAAACAATATCCTTCCTAAATTAAATTAATCCAGACCACAAAACAAAGTCTGTAACAAACAGGGCATTTTTTTTTTTTGAAGGTTGTAAAAGTACCAAGGGCACTTATCTTATTAAGCATTAAAGTCAATAAATTGTCGAATCAGAATATTAAGGGGAAGGGAAGAAGGTACAATCATCCGAAACAAAACTAGTAAAGATAACTAAGAAAAAAAAGGGTGGGGTTACCTGAGATGGCAGAAAAGAGAAGCAGCGAGAGGGCCCGATTTTGGGAACTGCCACGAGCCGGACCAGATAGCAACGGGCAAATAAACATCGATCAATACAACAACCCTAGTAGTCTCCTCCCCTTGATCATGACTATTACTACTACTACTTGTGCTCTTAACGACGATAGCTACAACTTTCGAAACTAAACTTAGGCACCTATTCAGAAGGAGCGTCCGAAGCTGATGTACCACGCTCCCTCCCACCGTTGCCCCTTTCTTTTTTTTGTTCTTTCGACTATTTTCCTGGAAGGATGAGAAAATGACGCCGTTGTCAGATAGAAAGGTTGCGTCAGGGCGGAGATGACAGAGGGAGTGGAGTTGGGGTAAGCAGGGGGACGGGGCTGAAACAACACAGCATACGTATCCACATAGCTTATGACCTGGGATACCCTGTTCCTCCTCCATATGATATTTTCTTTTAATCAAATTGCCTACAATAAAAAATTGAACTTTTAATCAAACCGCGTCATTTAGAAATACCACTACTACTCAATAATCAATCCGTCCAAAACCCAGAAGAATAATTCCAACCAATCAAACAAAACTGGACCTAAAACTTATGGATTTTCAATTTCAATTAAAAACTGCAAAAGAAAAAAGAATAGGAGTGAAAAATTATTACCCTGTTTCAATTATTCTAGACTAAGGTATTCGAAATAGATGTTTTATAATACCGGCAAAGGAAAATATTGAAGAGGTTGAATAGGGTTACAACTCCCTACAGATTATGGTAGTTATTGGAGGGAAGGACAGAGGAGGATAGACAAATATTGATTTATAAAAAGGAAATTGGAACCAATTAAATATATATCGAAATAACTTAAAGATACATCGAAAACATTACGGAGTAATTTACACGATACTAAAGTCTTAATTCATCTGGATGTGTATAATAGGTGAGGGAAGAGTAAATATTCATTAAAATATTGTGGTCACAACCAATAAATCCTAGTAAAAATTTCGAAACTATTATGGAGCCTACACTTGAATTCAAAAACAATAAAAATACTAAAATACTATTGGTTGGGACCACTATTTTTGTAGATGAGACGGGCTTACCGTTACCAGGTCCACTAAAATATAGTGGTTCCAACCAGTAAACCATAGGAAAAAATTAGAAACTCTTATGGGCTTACAGTTAAATTAAAAATAAAATAAAACACTAGAAACTAGAGAAAATTAAGGTCCGGGCCAAGAAAAAGGAAAATATTTAAGGTCTAGACCAACTCTAAAACATATTTAAGAAATAGCTCAAGTTTAGCAAAATTATTTCAGTTCTAGACCACTATATAGACCTCTAAAATTCTAATTTTCTCAGATCTGTTTATTACTTTATTTTTCTTTATCGTTCTATTATGATTAAGTCACTGTTTCGGTGGCCTCCGCTAACTATTCTGACAAAACACAGTCGTCATCACTGCCAGGTGTTCTCTCTCTTTCCCAATCAGGTTGATTAAACTAGCTGACAGGAACTGAGTTTAAAGATTTGGATTTGAAAATCCATAAAGTTCATGTAATATATACTTGTTTATTGTAATTGTTGAATTTTTTTTAAAATTATTTCCTTTTCTTCTTGAGTTTTCCTAATAAATAAGGAACTTTTAATCAAACATATTAATTTTCCAGTACGAATTAGAAAACCGGAGAATTTCGACATCAAGTACAAAAACGGTTTTAACAACTTAACTATGCCTTATAGAAAAAATTAAATTCAACTACAAATAACCAAATACTCAAAATCCCTAACCAGAGAGATACATTATCTATCAACCAAAATCATACAAAATTTGCGAACAATCAAAATTAACAACAGAAATCCAAATACTCCTAACCAGAGAGATACATACATATCAATCAAAATCATCCATCAACCCAAAAAAGAATCCATAACTAGTACAAACACAAATCGGAATTAAAACATGAAATAAGGAATTAGAATCAAAACTGCACCTTTTCTCAACGAATATGGTCGATTAAGAACATCTTGCCAATTCTATGTATATATATGTACTAGTAACTGTGGCCCACACGTTGCCTGTGCGAAGCGTAGCGGCATGAAACTCGTAACTGGGCCAAAACTTCGATATCATTTATTAAAACTACGTGTTGTTAAAAACGGACTGTTATAAGTTTAATAAAGAAATAGAATGACGTGATATGACGTAAGCTTTCATCGTAGGCCACTCAGGAATGCTATAAAGAAAGCGGACACGATATCTGTAAGTTTGTTGAGTGAAATCGTGATAATAAAAATTTGCATTTCAGTTTTTTTTAGCTGACATCAAATTTAAGCAAGGTAATCACATCAAGTAAACTATCGGAAAAAAAAAAACTTTAAGATCTCTTTTATGGACGATTTGTGAGAAAATTTGTGAAAATCAATCAGCATGTCTCGTCACACGCCCAAACTTCACAAAGTAGCCAGACTATCATAAAAACATGTGAAACCGCTTTCAAATTGAAGCTAAAACACAAACTGGAACAGTTACATAATAGTTTTGTAAAATAACAATGTAAAAAGTCAACTAATATGGTATCAAGAATACGTTTTTAGCAATTGTCGTCATATTAAAATAAAACCCTTATGTTAGAGGAAAACTTCAGGTCGTTGATCTTACAGAAAACAACAACCGATGTCTAAATAATATAATCATAAAAAACGCAAACGCATGGAATAAAAATTCTTAAAATTTCTCTATGCACATCGTGTGTTCCGTGCAGAAATTTGTAGGATGACCAAACTACTCAAAGATTATCTATACCTTGTGTTTACTCATATTAGCCAAAAGTTCAACACCAAATTATTGCATCCCTATCTTAAAATGTTGAAAAGTAAAATCATAAATCTGTAATGTGAACTACCCACACAGCAAACACAGTTCATATGAATAAGTCAAGTGTAAATAAGATTTTAAGTAGTCAATTAAAACAATTCATCATCAGAGAACTTCAATCACTGATGAATTTGAGCAAGAAAGGTAAGTGTTATATAAGGTGACCTTGACACTTAATGAAAAACATATACCAACTTGACTACAAAACTCTCAATCTGGTAATCAAGTGTGTCGTATAAGTCTGAGAACCACAATTTATAACATTTTTGTTTCTTTTCATTCATTTAAAATGCTCGCAAACAAATGAACAATCCAAATTTTCTCACTGTAGGTTTCAAAGATGTTTGGCGTAAATGATTAAAGAAGGATTCACCTAAAGAATATTAAAAAGAAAACAAAAAGTGTCAAACGTCCTATCTAGAAATTACTTTGAGCTTCTCAAAGCTACAACTGCATAGGTCAAGAAATTATACTCCGCTTCACAGTAACACATGTAAACCACATTGTTCACAGTAAAGAAAATTTGTAGATCACAATGTCATGAAAAAAAACACTATACCTTATAAATTCGGATCATACTCTTCTTAATCAGTTCGAGTGCTCTTGTTTAAAAGAGTTTTTCTCCATAAGTTACAACCTTGACAACTGAAAATATTTGGGTGTGTTTCTTTATTCACCTGTAAAGAAACAATATCAATTTAACAATCAATCAAATCTAATATAGTACATTAACAGCATATTATCAGCTTCGTAAGCAAGCCATATGTGAATTACGTTCCACATAATAATCAATGATCATGCGGTATCTGCATATATATTTAAAAGCTAACACTAAGCTTTCGCATTCTCATGTATAATACATAAAACTAATGTCACAAACCAACAGATATATTACAATTCAACTTGAGAACACTAAGTAACAAATACTAACCAATTAAACACACAAAGAGAGAAAAGAGGACAACCGAAAATAAACTCAAGACTCCGTCACATTTATTTAGCTTTTTGATTAACGAAAATAAACTTGCATGGAAACTCAACACTTGAGAACACTAGGTGTTGGGTAATGTCAACTTTTTAGCTTTTAAAAAAGCTAGCTTTTGTGTCAAAAAAATCTGATGCCAAAAAGCCCAATATCTACACAACAAAGCTAATAGTATAACACTACCCAATGATCAAAGAAAATAATACTATTTAGGAATAGTTAAAAAAAGGCACAGACAAAAAGCTAAAAGAGCTCAAAAGCAGAGGAATTTAGATTTTTCACGTTAAATTTTCCGAAAATAAAAGCTTTCTAACAAAACGTGTTTACATATTTACAACTCACTTGTAAATAAAAACAGATAACCAATGCCTTATCAATAAAGATAAGTTACAAGTCACTTCTAAGTAAAATAAAAGCTACATTAGTGCCAAACACTACATTAAGCAGTCTTTTTTCTCACGGCTTATAAAAAAAATCAGCTTTTCGACAAAAAAATCTGATTCCAAACGGACCCATTATATCTCCACAACAAAGCTAATAGTATAACGCTACTCAATAATCAAAGAAAATAATATGATTTGGTAATAGTTAAAAAAAAACACAAACCAGTAAAAAAAATATATATGAAATTGGGCACTATTTAAAAAAACTCACTTATAATTAAAAACAAATGACCAATGATGATAAGTTATAAGTCACTTATAAGTAAAACAAAGTTACAGTTTCTAATCAAAAAAATTATATTGCTTTTTTTAAAAACAACTTTTTGACCAAAAATCCAATGCCAAACAGGGCCAATATCTCCACAACAAAGCTAATAGTATAACACTAGACAATAATCAAAGAAAATAACATGGTTTATGAATAGTAATAAAAAGAGAGAGATATATACAATTGGGCAATTATTATTTACCTTCAAAATTCGATTTGGGATTTTTATCGAACAGTTGGTGTGCAAATAAATAACTCCTCTATATTAATAAATTTAATAGAATCAATAACATATGAATTGAACGTGAATTAAATGAAATTGTATTCACCATGGATATTGTTTTTAATTCTATTCTCAAATGCAGAAATCGAAAACTGAACGAATATTAAATTAGAGAATTCGATTAATCGAAATATACGTAAAATTAGTTATGAATCTGTATTGGTAAAGATAACAAATAAATTAGGATATTATTGTTTCCTCTTTTTTAGTATTTTTATTTTTTGACCCTAATATAATTATATAATAGCAAATTAACCCCCGCGATCCGTGATTTAACACGATGTGTGTACGATTAATATTTATTAACATCAAATAAAATATTAAAATTATTGTTTACAAAAGAATTAATTTATATTGATGGTAAAATTAAATAGTTTTTTTTTTTTGAAAAATTCGAAATTGGACGGTTTTTTTCTATAGCAGTTGGTAATCACAATAACAACTTATGTATTTTCTTTAATGGCATCAATATAATTATATGAAGAAATAAATGGTGGTTTTGGAAAAAAAAATTATGTGGTCAACTTACTTTTTTGGGTTGACTTATGATTTGGATAAAATGCAAATTGGCCCATAAACTATAGTTGTTTTTGAAATTAGGTGTGGAAACTTTAACTTATGTAGTTGACAATATAATTATAATGACATCAATGTAATTTAGTGTGGTGGCACCCCGATAGGCGATAGCGCATCCTCAAGCTAGTACGCGTAGAGTTTTTGTTGGCCGCTCTACACTCATTATGGATCTGTACTTCACATAATATGCTTAGTTCATTTGATCATCTTGCTTCGACGAGCGCATTTAATAATATTTCAATACTTTATAATTATTTAGTTGAGATGTTTTTAGTGTTTGCATGTTTCTTAGTGGCTTTGTACTATGTATTTTACGCAGCCTCTTGGAGCCTATTCCAGTGGTATATCAACTCTGTATTCGTATTTGTTTTTTACAATAATAATGAGCTTTTTCACTTAAAAAAAGTAATTTATATGATGAAGCAAAGTGAATTTTTGAAAAAAAAACTTATGGTCAACATTCATTTTTGGGTTGACTTAGGATTAGAATGATATATGGAGGAGTATTAGGATTTGGATAAAATGCAAATTGGCCCATGTACTATACGTGTTTTCTAAATTGTGTGAAATCTTAAATTTTTTTAATTTTTTTATGGCGGGAAAAACCCACTCTTTATTTTTATTGATTTTCAATATAAAAGTAGATGACAAACCCTAACAGAGATTACAACGGATAAAAGGAACTTGAGTACTCAATTACAAAGAATTTTATGCTCTTGCAACATCAACTAACAAATCGAGGGATTTTCTTATAAAGAAAAAAAACTATAGGGACCTAATAGATTGTACTACAACTTCTTGAGTGGTACTTTAGTCAAAAGCTTTTAAGTACAACCAAATTGACTTAACTTATGTATCTCACCGGTAAAACTGTTGTAGACCGTGTCTGCTAAAAATGTGAGCGTAGCAACGTCCTAAAATCACAACCCAAAAATAACTATCCTAAATTTAACTTAAAATTTAAACTAAAATTTTCTATTGGTTGTCACATCATTAAAAAATATAGATCAGATTTATACAAATGTTTCTCGTAGTTAAACTGCAAATTATGTACCTTTTGCAATTAAACCTCTTGTGCATGAGTGTATCATTAACTTTGTGATGATTCTTTTCGTTGTAATTTGCCTATATGTATGTATGTAAAATTGCTCTGGGAAGATAACATAAACTACAAGAGAGGTTTTTTACATACCGAACAAAATCTGAATATAATGCAATAACCGTAATTATGATTTACGAGTTTGACCATTTTTTTTTTTTTGGTTAGAACAGAAAAATACTTTATAATATTCCTAACTTTTATATCCAAAATTTATAAATTTATAGTATTTTTCTAATTTATTTTGAAAAAAAAAAACCAATTTCAAACTCGCAAATCAGAGTTACGGTTTGTAACTCTAGGTTACGCTTTGCAACTATGAGTTACAATTTTGCATTGTATTCAGATTTTTGCACCGCATAAAAACGCTCCCAAACCACAATCATGCCCTCCCAGTTAATTCCATAATATACAAGTCAAAATTTTTGTTAAATTATAGTGAACCGTCTTGCCTTTTCAGTTTTAACGTCATTCTTTTCCAAAAAGAATGGCCTTTTTAGTCTAATTCCATCCATTTTAGTCTCCCAATCCGCTCTCGCTCGCCGCTACTAAGGGAAAGATATTCGTCTTGCTTCATTGGATGGAAGTGCATGTGTATTAGAAATCGTCGTGTGGACGCGGCGATAGGGAATGCTTCCCTTATTCCCCGATCTTCATCTTGCTTTCAACAAGTGAACAGTTCGTAGATAGTAACGATCCTAAGATGATGTAGTGTAAACTAAATTATCACACATCGATAGTGTAAACTACATTTGTGTTGTATATAACTCTATAGGCACCCTTCCTTATATAACCGGTTTTACATGGTGAGTTCTACCTATGCGGTTGTTACATTTGGTATCAGAGCCGACACCACAATCCAACACTTGCATCACGCAATGCGTCAAAAGGGAGACGCCGGGATTGCAGTGTTCGACCGGTGCTAGTTTCTAGTACAAAGCCCGCCCACGGGTCGCAAAAGGGGTGACACTGGAATTGCAGTGTTCGACCGGGACTAGAAATCAGCGCAAAGCCTGCATGGGATTGCAGTGTTCGACCGGGGCTAGTTTCTAGTGCAAAGCCCGTCCACGGGTCGCAAAAGGGGTGACGCCAGAATTACAGTGTTCGACCGGGACTAGAAATCAGCGCAAAGCCTGCCTGCGTGGTCGCAGGTTGCGGAGCGTGGTGGATTGTAACGATTTTAAGGTAATGTAGTGTAAACTATATTATCCCAAATCGGTAGTATAAGCTACATTTGTGTTGTATATAACTGTATAAGCACCCTCACTTATATAATCGGTTTTATAGAGTAAGTTATACCTATGAGGTTGTTACAAGATATTGTTGAAGGTCTATGCCTCGCTCGCCGCTAGAGAACATCATAGAGGTAGCTAGAAAAGGGCAAAACGACAGACCCAAAAGGGAAGAAGGAGTGTGGAAGTCACTCATCCCCAAATATGAAAAATACTGGACTAAGCTAAACTATAGTTAATAAATGGTCAATATAGTTAATAATACAAAAGTGATATATATTCATTTAAAATTTTCATATAAGATATAAAAACAATAAATTATAGAATGTTGATATGAATCTTCCTAGTAATTAAATCAACTTCTTATGGAGATATAACACAATATACTAAAACAAATAAACCATAGCTCCATAGTTGGTTTTAAATTTTAACCAAATATATCTTCCCAAACTTCAGAAAAAGCTTCAACTATAGCTCCATGATAATGTACCGAATTCAACGATAAAAAATTATGCAGAAGCTTCTCCAAATCCTCAACACCATACATTTCTTTTTCCATTATCATCTCCAACATCGACCACTTAAATTCCTCATGTGGATTCTCCGATCTTTTCACCACCGTAACACTCTCTTGAATAGGATTTTCGCTATCACGTTTTGTATCGGATTTTAAATTTATGTCGTTGATTGGGACTATCCTTGTCGTTGAAAGGTTTTCATTGTATGAAAGGTGGTTTGGAGTGGTCGGCGGTGGCTCAGGGTATGAATCATCAAAGACTAACATGCTCGATGGAGAAAATAATGTACTTAGTGTCTGTTTTTGTGATAAACAAGGCGATTTTTTCGAACGGCATAGTTTTACTGAGAAGAGCTTGATTTTGAAGCGTTTGTGCATTTCTGTAGTGTGTATTAATGTGAAATGATAAAATGATATTGATTCTTAGGATATATATATACACACAAACGTGACATATAAATATTTATGCATAAAAATTGAGGTTGAAAAGAGGGGCCGGCTTTGGATCGGCTGTTACTATAAGTCCAACTATATGGTGTTGGAAAACATTTGAGTACATTTTAGAATGAGTAATATTATTGTATATGAATTTTAAATAAAAATTATCTTAGACTTTTCCAATATATATTCGTTTCTAATAACTGCTCAGGGAATGTATCAAAGGTCATTATTTAGAAAAATTAAGAAGAATGTCAGTTTGTTTATTTGGAATTAATATTTATACTAGTTACAATGTTGACAAGACTAATTTATTTTGAAATACATTGTCATCTTTGTAGCTAAGCACACATAATAATAATTATTATTACTGTGATTATCTCACAATGGTTATATTGTGAAGTAAGAATGTAACTACCTGATAGTAGTTAGTTATGATATATACACTTTTAACAACAATATGCTTGTTATGGACCTAGATTGTGCAATTACTTTGAAGTTCAACTCTGAAGCAACCCTTTCTCCTTCCTGCTCCACAAGCAGCTAAATGTACACTACACGTCGCGTTTTATTTTACAAAAAAAATTACGTATCTGTTATAGCCGTGTCGTTATATTTGTAAGTGATTACAAACAAAAAAAACAAAAAAAAAGGATTGTAAGTACATTTTGAATCTGTTTGTTCTGATTAAACAGAATTTTACTGTTGAAGGAGAGTGAAAAAAATTAAAAGTTAGGAAGTTTATCTAGAGTACTTGAATCCATGTGAATGATATGCTAATTCCACTAAAATCCTTCAACGTTCGCAACACCTAAGCTACAAAAACGTTTATGAACATATACTAAAACTAAATCATGCCTCTTTAACTGCAAATCATAAAACTATGCGATGAAATCGCAATCAAGGATTTTATGTATTATAAGCAAATGCTAATAAGAAACACAGCCTGTTATTTCAAAAAAAGAAAAAGAAACACAGCCTGTATTAACAACTGACAATTGTTGGATTTAATTTACTAGTTAATTCTCTTCGTTATTCATAAACTACTTTAATTAGATTATTTTTGTTTTGTGAACTTGATGCAAAGAATGTTAGTACTTGCTAATGCATGCAATTACAGCCCCCGAAAGTCATAAAAGTTTGAAATTAAGTTAATATTTATACCACAAAACAAATTATCAGTAAATTCCTCCAGTTCTATGTTGATTCAATGGTTGACATACACGTGTTTTGTACTGGTCGTGACGTCTTTTTTAAGTCGGCTAAATGAAGAATCCAAAATTCGGAAGTAGACGGAGCTACCAACGAAACGTTTGAAGAAGTCTCTGAATGGTTGATTTTTTTTGTAAAAAACTAATAAGCGACAGTCGCTATCCGAGTTGTTTCCAAAATTCTCTTCTGCCATAATTCTATTTTCAATTCTCATAAATTTCTATCTTTAGCACAATTCTATCTCTGGCTTAGTGACATTCAGAAAGTCCATAAATAAATCGCGCAACTGTACAAGAAACAATCCCTCACAGTATGAATATTGTATCATGTATTTGTCTGTTCATCACAAGGCAAATTCTGAAGCTAGTGCATGAAAATCTTAGTAGTTCTTAATATACATATTGATAATGTGTAACACGCGTTTTGATATAATCAATGATTCACTTTTCTAATAGGGAGTATAATGAATCGGTGCTTGCAGGTGAAAAAAAACCCGAATCGCTTAAACTAATATTAAAACCTGTTTAAGTTCAGTTCTAAGCCAAAACAATATTCATGGGTTTTGAACCACTTCTCCATAGATGCATTTTGTTTTTTAGACAGTAATTACTTATTGGTCAGATGTTAGATATAACTTATAAGTAAGGAAAAAAGGCGAGGTTTTCCGGTTGGTGCTGCAACACTCATAACTTAAGCTGACGAACGAAAGAAAAAGGCTTTAGACCAAATTGAAGATTTCACACTTGCTAATATGAGTTTATAAGTGATCCGCGAGCAGAATGTTATGCATTATAAATCTAACGTATTGATAAATACCGAACTGGATGCTGCAACTTTCCTGTTAAACATTCTCTACAACAGCCTATATATAGAGAATACAATTTTATCGAAAACAAAACAACTTGAGGTTACCATCTAATGATCAATTAACTTAAGCGGGCTAACCATATTTCCGTAATGGAAAACTGATTTCCTACGATTCGCACATGACATAAACTTACAATGCAAGTAGTGTACTCAGTATATCACGGTATCAGTAATTTATTAGAGCCCATGTATGGTAAGGATGAAAACTCTTTATAAAACACAGACTCAATCGATATTATATCGACGTGAGATAATATAACTCTAATAATAATTAATGTGAATGTGTCACCATATCACCCTTGGGTTCGTTAGATATGGAATGAGACAGTTTTCTAACAGGTTTATTTATTCATAGCTCAGTTTGTTTAAGAGTTAGGCTTTATGGGCTAATTTGTCCCAACCCAATTATTTATGTAGAAAGTGACTTTCTATTTCCATTTCTTAATTTTATTGGGGAACATTCGATTTGCCTTTTTCTTGTTTGTCCCAGAAAAAAGACTTATTTGCTTTTTTGAGATTATGTTCGTTTGTTAGTTTTCTTTTATGAATTATGACCTTGTTCATGTAACGAAAATTACACCTTGAGTTAAAAAAAACGATTTATTAAAACTTTAGGTGAGCACTAAAACATACTTAAGAAAAAGTCCATTCAAAGGAAACTTATTTAGGTTTTAGATCAACATATAAACCCGCCACCACTGAAACGTTTGTCATTTTATAGCCATAACTACGATCATCTCCAGTGAACTTTCCTCGCCATCACTGCCCACATTTACCTCTCCATCATCGCCACTAGTTTGTACCTATTGTCTAGATTCATGGCCGTGGTGGCAAAATTTACGCAGTCAATAGATGGTGGTGGCGATTCATGGTCATAGACAAACTTGTTTTTAAACTCATCAAGATTTATATAGGGAAAATAGTTAGGTGGAAATAGGTCGTCTACCCTCTAATTTTAAACTCAAACTTATAGTACTTCTTATTCACTGTCTAATCGCTTAATATCGCCTAATACCTAGGCGCGTACGAATAGTAAAAGAATGGTCACAAATGAGGGCATCGTACAACACAATCGGCATAAACAAACTAAAAGGAAATTTGACACCAACTCAACAAAGCGCCATCGGGGTGCCTTTACAGTATTAAATCCGATCTAATAAATCCGGTCATGGAAAAAAAAAAACGTCAAGGCACCAACCCTCACACTAAAATAGTTATATAGAATTAGAATATCAACCCGTTTATTTGAATTTATGGTTCAATTCTTAGTTCTTACACTATACTTATATTAATTGAAGAAAACAATACGTGTAGCTATGGAATTCGTATCTTAACTCTATTTTTAGAAAAATAAAATAAAAGAAACAAGAGACTAGTAAATTGATTATTCAAGTATAAAAACCCCACTTAAATCGTGCCCACACGTAAACCTACAAGCAAGGAGCACCTTAGGCAACAACAAAAAAAAAAAAAAACCAAAAAAACACACTTTTATCCATTCAAAAACACAAAATAAAAGCAAACAATCAAAGGGGAAGCAAAGGAATTTATCCTAATCCTTTTTTTTTTTAATTTCCCTCTCTTTTTAATCAATAATGAGGAAACTTTGTCCGAATTTCGACAAAGATGATAGTCTTGATACGGTTCTTGAGGTGCCTATTCCTGAAGAGATGTTTACGAACATGGGAAATAATGCTTCGTTGAGGTGGCAGAACATGCGGACATGGATGAGGGCCCAGCGGCTCGGGGCGGTGGCGGGTCCTAACAATGATCAGTTTATGCTTTTACTTAAACTTATCGGTTCACCTCTTATACCGTTTCAAGCACAAACGGATCACACCACGGTTTTGCCTATTAGAGATGGTTCCATTGTAAGCATTAATAAATTTCTGAATCTTGTGACTTGATAAATATACAAACATATGGTTTTGTGGTTTCTTATATTATATATGATAAGGTTTTTCTTATGTATAACTGGTGGCGGAAATCCATATTTTTATTAACAATTGAATAAAAACAAACGCAGTCAATTCTGTCGTATTTGGAATCAAGAAAAATTGAAACTTGTAACTTTCCGGCATTTAGGTTTAAGCACATTTGCTTTTTTGAGATTGCGGTACCTCAAGTTCAGGGTATCATCATAGAGCTTGAAAGGCAGCTTGAGTTTGCATTATATATGTAGTACAATAGAACTATCTCATAAGTAGGCCTTATTTATTTGCAGTTTTGAGGCTTTCTCGGGTTTTTTCCGTGTAGAAGCTAAAATTTTGAGTTGGATGAACCCATTTTTTCTTCTCAACCTCATGAACTTAGTTGGTGTTTTCCTTAATACTGCAGCATGCCCGGAGTACCTGTTCGGATACTAATTCATGCCGTTATTGCCGGTAACTAATTAAGAATGGTGGCAGAACCTGCAGGATAAAATCTTTTCGTTTATATGTACCAACGTATTTTCTTTAAGATTGAAAAAGTTACCATGTAGATTGGTTAAAAAAAAACTTGTTATAGCGTTTTACCCCCTAATAATAATTAGAAAAATTCGATACATGTAAATTAGCTACTCGTTTCGCCACTCCTAATATTTGTTTCTCTATATAGGAAGCATCTACAGCTAAATACATAGTACAACAATATTTGGCAGCCATAGGGGGACACACAGCCCTCGACACAATAACAAGCATGTATGCTGTTGGACAAGTAAAAATGATCTCATCCGATATTCATCAAACAAATGGCGAAAACTCAAATTCTAAACGAAGTAACGAGGTTGGCGGTTTTGTTATATGGCAAAAGAACCCTGATTTATGGTTTTTGGAATTGATTGTGTCGGGTTGCAAGGTGAGCGCTGGAAGTGACGGAAAAGTGGCATGGAGCCAGTCGTCTTCTCAGCCTTCTCAGGTTTCTAAAGGGCCTCCCAAACCCCTCAGACGGTTTTTTCAGGTACTTTTAATTTTAGTTTAGTTGTATATATTGGTTTTGATTTTTGGTATTAAAAAAAAAAGAGTCTAGTAGATTGTAGAAAACTGAAATTTCCCCTGGCAAATTTTATAGTGTCATTGCTCAAAGAGCATGTCAACAACTACAAACTAAAATAAAAAATATTACATTTTCTTAACTTCTAATACAATTTCCCCCTACAAAACTTTGGGGAATACAAAATAGGAAGAGTAATGATCTTTCAGCTTCAGTAGATCTTTATATAAATAAACTTTTCTTGCAAGTCTTGTTCTTCATCAACCCAGAATCTCCAAACTAACCAAGAAGCAGGTCCCCATTTCCGATAAAATACTAACATGTTTGCAGCCATCATCAGAATTCCAAACTTGGCTTCGCTGTTGTTAAGAAAGAAAAAATCCATATCCTCGGCAAAGATTACGTGTTGAAGCCCTTTCAATTCTTCATTCATAAGTCTTCTTAAGTGCTTGATAGGAGATCTAAAATACTCGATAAGAATCCCAATCTTAGTTTTAAAATAGTCGTAACTTGGCTAAATATGCTCGAGTATTTGAAAAAGAGAATTAAAGCTTTCAAAACTAAGTCTCCATTCCGCAAGGAGGTGACAAGAGCTCATACTCGCTAAAGCACTCCCCCTCGTCCATAGCATGTGAATCATAGAACGCACCAGCAACGAAAACATTAACCGAGTTACAAAACTCATTGAGAATGGTGATTAAAATACTTCCAATACTTCATAATGGCCATATTGAGTAATTTGATAATTCTCATGGAGTACTCACAATTAAAAAATAAGTGATTGAAAATTTCAGGGTGAGTGTTACAGAGGGGACAAATAGGATTGACATTAGTATTCCATTTTAGAATTCTGTTAAGCAGTAAGGCCTTGGTTGTTTTCATTACTTGGCAATGGGATTGGATTGTAAATGATGGTGACCCCACAAATACCTTGTTTGGAAAGATCAATTGTGGTGGGATTATTAGTGAAGGTGAGACTAGAAATGATGCTAAAGTGCATCATTTGTAATACCTTCCTATGGTGGTATTAGAATTTAGTCCAATTCAATTGTTTAAAATGACCAAATTAACCTCAATTTTCTATTAGAAAAAATAGAATATATGTATATGAATAATATTAAATATATATATATATATATATATATATTAATATCAAATATATAAATAATATATATTATTTATTTATATAATATATATATATATATATTATTTTTATACACACGTTCACATATATATATATATATATATGAATAATATTAAATATATGTATATGAATAATATTAAATATATAAATAATATATATTATTATTATATATATATATAAATAATATATATTATAAATATTATATATATAATTTTTTATATTAAATTTTTTATGTATAAATATTAAATATCTATGTATTATGTATACATATTTTTTATTTACATATATATATATATAAATAATATATATTCTCATTATATATTATTTATATATATATATATAATATTATTTGTATAATATATATAAATATTTATATTATATTATATTATTTAATAAAAAAATATAAATATGTAATACTTATATGATTTTTATTATTTCAATATATTAATTATATATATATATAATAGTTATATTTAAATAGTGATTTTTATTTTACATGTGATACATAAAAAACTATTTTTGTTTAAATTTCTTGAGAGAAAGGGTAAAATTGTAAAATTTATAAAATAGTCCAATCACACATTTATTCAAACAAACAACCAATGGGATTAGTTTCCGGGATTAGAAATACTATCATCATTTCTAATACCATTGTAATCCCATAGTACTAATAGTCCCGGGATTAACAATCCCCCAACCAAACGAGGCCTAAGAGTCTAATTTTAATACCTTGTCACAATATTAAGCTGAACTTAGAAATATTACAGTTAAACCAAACTAACTTGTGCTATTTATTTGGACTCTTTTTAGACCGAAGATTATCCCACATGCATTTCACCGAGAAACTACTATTAGCCAAAGTCCGCTTAAGCTCATCATACTTATAAGCATATCCCATGGTGGAGCCAGAATTTCAACTCAACGGGGACGCAATTTTAGTTAAATCAAAACTCAAAAAAACCATACGTAATGTATATATTTTCACTTTTTGGTTTATAGAAGTATCATCTAGTTGTGGTCTACCAGATAGCTAATATATTTCGCTCCATCAATTAAGTAAAAGCTGTGCTTAAAATTTTTACAAACAAACAAAAATTAAGCAGAAAAAAAAAAGAAAGAATCTTAGGCTTGTTCTTACCATTTTCTTTTCTATTTTTTGTCTTATGTGCTCCAAAAACCATTAAATTTGAAACAATTGTGATATTTTTGACTTTTCAAATCTTGTTGAATCAAGGGGACAAAGATAAAATTGTTAAATATATATATAAGCTCTCAAGCAAAACCATAAATAAAAGAAAAAAACCAATTAACAAAAGCCCCAATCTTGCAGGTACTTCAACCAAATTGACAAATCAAGAATATCATCAATTAAACAAAGTCATAAATCAAAACATAAAATCAAATTAAGTAGCATTCCGAAATCAGCTCACTATACAAACCAAAACTATAACTGAAAAAAGAAAACATGTGATCGAAACATATAATTAATCAAATAAAACCCTAATTCATATCATAAACACCGAACAAATAATATTGCTCAAATTAAATAAATTGCAGTCAAAGCCCTAATGAGATAAGCGTATGGAGAATCGATTAATTTCACATATACTTAAGAATTTTATGATCTTAAAGCTCAAAAGATAAAGGATTGAGAAACAATTTGTATTTGTTTAATGGTTTATGTATTAGCTTACGTAAGTTTAAAAATTATATGAAATTTTAGGTGTAAAAAATGAATAAAATACTCTTAAAATATATATTTATAGTATCTGACATATTTATACTCTTAAAATAGCATGAGGACAGAAATTCAGGAAGGGCTAATGACCCCACTGCTCCTATGCTACCTCCGCCTCGGGTCCCATACTTGCATACATAATGTATACTTGAGTAGTTGAGTCTGGAAGACAAATTATGACATTTTGACGTAATTTACATTTCTTTAAGCCAAAAAACCATATGCTCTGCTTTTAAGTTTATCAACTAATTGTTGTACAACTTCTAAGCAAAAAGTGCTTAAAAAATAGCACTCAAGCAATCCTATTGATTCATAACAATTTGTGAGCTCTAGCCGAGCTATATGTCATCTTCTTCCCCATCCAACAGTACTTTTTTTTCACAAAATGTGAAAATTTTGCATATTTTCTTCTGTTTTTTATGTTATCATACTAAAAGCAATGGGTCCCACCGTTCAAAACCATTTCCTGCTCATATTTTTTCTCATTCGTGCGTTCTTCCTTTCTTTCTCTTAAGTCTTCTATCAAATTATCTTTACTTCCTCTCCCAATTTCGTTTGTCCACTTACTTTCTCATCATCATTCATCACTAACACAATCCACCATGATCCTATTCATCGATCAATTGATTTTTCCCCAAATTATTGCAAAAACGATATAGATCTAGAATTTGATTTTTTCCTAAATTTTATTGCAAAAAGACCAAAATCTGCCATCTAATTCTCAATTTTTTTAAATTACAGCTAAAACTTTAATTTGTCTAGTTTATCATCTGTTTATCACCATCGAAAATGGCTATGAAAATTGGCTGGAATGATAGTATAACTCGATACTATCTCAGGAAAGTGAGAGAATATAATCAAAGGAGTAAAAAGAAAAAGAAAATAAAAATGTTATTTTAATCTGTTATTATGAAGGGTTTATAAAGCTCTTTAATCTTATATTTATACAGCACACTGATGAGAATGCTCTAACTAACAGGGTCTGGACCCGAGATCAACTGCAAATCTCTTCATAAACGCGATTTCTGCAGGGGAAAAAACAATCAACAACGAAGAATGTTTTCAACTAAAGCTCGAAACAAGCAAAGATATCCTAACATCACACAGTACACCAAACACCGAAATCGTTCACCACACCATATACGGATACTTTAGCCAAAAAACGGGTCTACTAATCAAATTTGAAGACTCGAAATTAGTAAAGATGAAGCCATCAAAAGGGGACGAAAATATTTTGTGGGAAACGTCTATGGAGTCACTTATACAAGACTATAGATACGTTGAAGGTATAAACATAGCTCATAGTGGCAAAACGACGATCACAATGTATAGATACGGGCCAGCGTATAAACACCGGTCGAAAATAGAAGAGACTTGGAGGATTGAAGAGGTCGATTTTAATATTTGCGGGTTATCTTTGGATTGTTTTTTACCACCTGCTGACGATAAAAAAGAACAAGAAAATGAAGATCATAGTATATAATCTAGTACAAATTTACTCTGTAAATTTACTCTGTATAGATAGGGGTGTAAATTCCAGTTTTTTACTTCTTAATTTGTTCATTAATTCATAAAATTAAAAAAAAAAAAAAAATTAATTGATAAAGGTAATTTTACAGAAAAATAACAAAATACACGTTAAAATCAGTTACATATGAATAAATTCATATAACTTTTAAATTCTCCGCTAAAGCGCGTTAGAAAACCGTCAGCAATAACTTAATGAAATAGAGTTCATGTATAATAGAAGATAAGAGACTTGGATAGGCTTGAATAGTTTAAATTAAATATGATTTTCTTGGCTAAGAGAACACTTCTAAACCAACAATTTTTTTTAATTTTCATATTCATATAAGTATCTAATTTATAGATGAGTGAATTTTACATAAACTAATAAACTATTGCAAAGAATAATTGAAGGTCATTGATCGACCTTGATATATACGGAGTTAACAGTCTATGTAAAATAGTCTATGCTTATATCAGAGCATATGTTATTAAGATTAAACAAAACAAATTTATGGTGTAGACTAATAAAGGTGAGTTAAGACTTTAATCACTATTGTTCTTTTTCATATTTTAATAGTAAAAATGTTAATGGGGAAAAAACTTTCAGCTTGATTTAAGCTTTGGTTCACACAACTTGTTCATGTCCTTTTAAATACACAATTTTAAAAACTTTTTTGCCCAAAAGAATGGCCCATGCATATACTTTTATATATAATCCAAATTCCAAAAGTCAAAATAGAATAGATAAAAAAAATTGAAATATCTAGCCTACTATTTTCAAACAATGGGTTAGATAATATGAGGTGTTCACATTTGACTAATCGAATGTTGCCAAATATGCCAAAACTCATAAGTCTTAAGTTGTGATGTGAGTTTTTATTTCTACGCGTATTGTCCATCTAATTAAAATATTGCTTAATTTTGTATTATTCAATAACAACTTTTTTTTATCACATCCAAAGTTGCAATTATTTAGTAAACTTGACAGTACTTAAAAGAGTACTGTTTATACTAATCAATTAATATGTTTTTTCTCAATCAATGTAGCTGGTTTAGCAACCCAGCTCAACAAAAACCCATATAATCCGATTTCTGGTCAACGTAATGTGTTTGGTTACATATTTTACTACAAGAAAAAGTTTATTTGCCAACAATTTAAAAAAAATTAAACTATTGGTAAATGAATTTCTCCTTGTAGTGTTTTAGCCGAGGCTATTAGACAACTTGTAACACTTGTTTGTTCGATTAATTATCTCAAAATCTGAATAATTTAAAATTGGGATGATAGCTATTAGTTCAACCAGTAGCTACTTATTTGTAAAAATCAGACATCGAAACTTCAATGTAAACAACTTAGCTACAGACTTTATGCTATTTTAGTAACGTCGACATGTAACAATATATATCATGCCACTATAAAACAATACTTGATTTATTTAAAGTCAAAAACTGTCACAAGTCTGTCACTAATTTAAAAAATTATCATAAATCTGTCACAAATTGACTAAACTGTCACAAACCCGTCACAAAAACCGTCGCTAATAAGCTCGTATAAAAAATTCCGTCACTAATCCCGTCGCTATTTGAGTATTTTTTTATAGTGTGCATTTCAGAATGATTGAACTTAAATGATTGCAGTTCACTATGAGATCACATTTTCGAGGAAAAATTATTCAGTAATCAACTCTATATATATGAAAAAGAAACTCACCTTATAAACATATGAGTGCGTATTGATTGTTTCAGGTTTTTGAACATAATGACAAACTCATGATTGTTAGCTAGGCGCAAACCGAAAGTATTAAGAGCATGGGGAGATGGTGGTTTTATGCCAAAGCGAGCAATGCTCAGTAATACTTCTCTAAAGATACCATCCCGGACGCAGCTACAAAACAAAAGCACACGAACGGAACCACAAAAGAACATGAGATGAACCAGAACGGCTGACATGAGTTACAGCCACTCCCATATAAACTACCAATTCACTATAAGAAAAAGTCTGAACGCTGACATACGTTTTGTTACTATTCTAATGATAAAATGTTTGTGACTAATTTGGTGACATGAATAGCAACAGAGCGTCTATCACCGTTCATATTTTTTCTTATAGCGATCAATGTATACAAATTTTATGTATAAATTCATAAATCAGTGGTTTAACCTCCCTACATATGTATTTTTTTGAATTTCATCACTTTTAACTCCATAACTGGACAAGAAGACACCACCATGCCCACAAATAAAAGCCAAATTCTGCAACTAGGGAACAAAGTCTGGAGTTAATTGCAAAAACTTCGAAAACATCATTGTAAATTAATTGCATTTTGGTTGAATATATATAGGCTTTTGATTTATGCAGACGTCTTTTAATTAATACAGACGGTAATGGTACAAATCATGCCACGTAATAAAAACTCAACATATTAAAAACTCAAATAAATATATTGGAACCCTAGTTTGAGTCTATCCTAAATTTATTTTTTTTTTATTTTTTTTTAATAGATTGGGTTTTTATTACGTGGCATGATTTATAATTCACCCCACTAATACAGCAGCCGTCTGCATCAAACATAGAGCATCTGTATTTAACTAAAAATAAAGGGTGATAACTAATTAATTATAGTAAATTAAATGATATCAACTCCATTAGCAAAAGTAAGTGTAGAACCAAACCCACATGTAATGGGACCCACAGCGTCGGTGACATGACAAACATGTGAGTTCAAAACACTATTCATATATTGATAATATATATATTACGAAACTACGTGTAATTTTGATCAGTCAATGACTTGTATCAAAATTGTCGGATTTTCAAATATTGATTATATAATTCAAATGTTAAATTTTATTATTAGATTTAAAAAAATTATTTTAACAATTTTGATAAAAGTTATAAACTGACCAAAATTACACGTAATTTCGTAATAGACAATTAAATAAAAATGTGAGGGTATAACTTATTACCCCCAAAAACCCCACTAATAAAAGCCTAATTAAATTGCAAAAAAAAAAACATGGCTGATTTTCAAACAACTAACTAGATTTTATCTTTTTGCAATAATATCCATGACCTTTCAAGTGTTTTCAAAATACACTATGTTTAATTTTGGATGAGATAGTTCAATGCTCGATAGTCCTTTTTGGTTTATTATCATTGTATATCTACGTAGATAGTTATACACTTTAAACACCTGAAATTGGGGTTTTTCATTTTTTTTTTGGTAAGTGAATATGTTTTTAAGCACTTATAACACTTTTTATGAATAATACTGTTGCCAAACTTACTTTTTTTCATCAATTATCAATTACATAATCAAATATTGAAGAAATTCTTATATGACCAAAATAATAGATTACGGTGGAATAATAGATGATATGTTATTTTCTAATAGTTTGTCACCTCAAACAACTGAATACATGTTGTCCCAGTTTTTAATATAAAGAAACAAATTTACGTTTTTATATAACTTATTATGTATAGAAGTGATCCAAACGGTTTCTTTCATCAATCTTATTAACCTTATTAACTCAAACATCTTAAGTAGTGATTTCACTTTAAAAAAATTAATATAAGAGTTATAAACTTCCATATACGTTAATCAATAGTAAATGAGACTTAGTATGGGTTAAAAATCGATAACCGGAGGCAAATTGAGTCCTTCAATTGGACTGAATACGTATAGGTTGAGTAGCAAATTAGAAAGTGTGTATGGTTGAAGACTAAATTAAAGCAAAGTGTATAGATTGGATACCAGATTAGAAAAAAACATTAGGTTGGATACCAAATCGTTAAAAACTGATATGTTGTGTATCATTTAATACAAGAGAGATAAACTTTCATATATGTTAATCAACAGTAAACGAGACTTATTATACGTTAAAAACCGATGAACGAAGGCGAATTGAGTCCTTTAATTGGACAAAATACGTACCAAATTAGAAAGTGTATCTTATTAGATACCAAATTAGAGCAAAACGTATAGATTGAATACCATATTAGAAAAAAACGTTAGGTTGGATATCAAATCGTTAAAAACTGATATGTTGTGTATTATTTAATACAAGAGAGATAAACTTTCATATATGCTAATCAACAATAAACGAGACTTAGTATACGTTAAAAACCGATGAACGAAGGCGAATTGAGTCCTTTAATTGGACAGAATACGTACCAAATTAGAAAGTGTGTCTTGTTAGATACAAAATTAGAACAAAATGTATACACCGGATACCAGATTAGAAGAACCGTTAACTTGAATATCAAATCGTTAAAACCTGATAGGTAGGTTGAGTATGATTTTAGCATTTTTTCTCCTATCATTAACTAACAGAACCAAACACTCAAAACCTCAGTTTCACAACTCAAACTTAAGTAAACGATACTTAGTATACGTTAAAAACCGATGATCAAAGGCGAATTGAGTCATTTAATTGGACAGAATACGTACCAAATTAGAAAGTATGTCTTGTTAGATACAAAATTAGAACAAAATGTATACACCGGATACCAGATTAGAAGAACCGTTAACTTGGATATCAAATCGTTAAAACCTGATAAGTTGAGTATGGTTTTAACGTTTTTTCCCTAATCATTAACAACCAAACACTCAAAACCTCAGTTTCACAACTCAAAACTTAACTACACTTGCACAGTTACACTCACTCTCTTCTCTTTCTCTGTCTATATATATACTTACATACACATATATATATATATATATATATATAGATACATATATAATATATATAGAAATGAAAGATGAAGAGTCACAAGCAGAGTTAGGTAGTAACAGTAACAATGGTGGGTCAGTGATAATAACAACAGGAAATGGGAAGAGCAGGTACAAGGTGTGGGCCATAGCTGGTATACTTTTACTAGCTTTCTGGTCTGTTTTCACCGCCTCCGTTACCCTCAAGTCGTGGTCTTCCGTTAACTCGGTTGGCGACGACGTTAGTTCTACCCTACCCGATGACCTCGACATCCTCGTAAAATCTCTTACTATAATATATTTGTTATATAATAAGTATATAGCAGTGTTTGTAGTGCCGGAACTAGAACTGTTTTTTTCGTTATTATAGAGAAATTCAATATACACGGTAAAAGATGATTTTTTTCTTCTTTTCAATATAGGGTGATATATGAAGTTCATTTTAGCGTGCTACTAGTTCCTCCGTGAGTATTTGTCAAAAAGTCTGTACCTATGTCATGTTTGTCAAAACGTCGCGTAAACCTAGTAGATAGAGAAGTGCCATGTTACGATGTTATGTACCTTATTTGTGCTCATTAATGTCCTTTTTTTTAATTAATCTTGTTATGAAAGTAATGAAAAACATCAATTTTCAGTTGGGAACCGTAATTTATAAACACGTAAATTTAATGACTATTGATTAAAAACGAATCGTAATTTATGATCTTAGGGGGGGAATTAGAAAAATCAGATAATTTATAGTATGTATAACTTAATAAATAGTTATTGACATATCTATAAAGCTGTACTGTGTACATAGTTATAATCCGAGTCAATAGCAAGCAAGGTGATAGAAAAGGGAATATATTCAGGGGAAAAAGATCTTGACTGGTACCAACATCAAATAACCAAATAACCCGAATCAGTTGCTTAAAATCTGAAACCGAACAAGTCCTTAATAAAAGAAACTTCTGCTAAGAGACTGAGTTAGTAAAAAGAGTTGCATAGATAAGATAGTTTGTTGCTTGTGGTGATCTATTATTGCAATTTTCTTAGTGGGAAGTAGGGTACAGGAACACTTGAATAATTGAAATAAGCCGCTTGATATTTTTGTTAAGCGGGAGTTGGGAAAAGAAACACTAATTTGAGGTGGAGTGGTTTGCTTTATTTGAATTTTTGGGACTTTCTTGATCTAGTATTTTCTTTTTGTGAATGATATGGTAAAAAGAATGGTATAAATTGAGATGAATTGTATGCGTGTGGTAAGTTGCAATTTTGTTATCTTTCCTAGTTGGGAATTGGGTAAAGGAACACTTCATTTATGTAGGGTGTTTTTCTCTATCATATTTTTACCCAATATATGTTATGTTTTGATAAGCCACACAAACCTGGTCTTTCTCCATTTAGTAGTTTTATTTGTTTGTAAAAGATAACGTACTAAAAGAAGAGATAATCTGGCAGTTGGGATTTACTACTCCTATTGTAGAGATTATTGTTCCAAGTTTCTAATCGTGTTTTCATCAATTACAGTTGTGAGTTACTTATCCTATATTCCAACTTCCTTTAAATTGCTTGGATGGTATGGTGTTGATCTTACCGTAAAATAGATTTCTGTAAAATTTCACTTCTTTTTGGTAGTGTTCTTGGCTTACAGCAGTCTCCGTTTTTTTTTTTAATAAATGGAAAAAAAGTGCATAGTAACATTTTGTGCAGTCATTGTCAAAACTTATGTGTTTGTTGTAAATTTTATTCCAGTGAAAAGTGCTCGTAGCTTACAAAAATAGCAAAGGAGAAAAAAACCCTTATGTTAATAGTTTTAGCATAGATCTTGTAATAAAACGTACTCGCTATTCTAATTTTTGTGTTTTTAAATGGCAGGAGTTGGAGGAAAGAGAGAAACTTGTGAGGCAATTGTGGAATACGTACACTCATAGCAAAACGATTAGATTACCCAAGTTTTGGCTTGAGGCTTTCAAGGCCGCCTATGAAGACTTGATAAGTGATGTTTCTGGTGTAAGAGATGGTGCCATCTCAGAGATTGCCAAATTAAGCGTAAAATCTATTAATTTGGAATCTTCACTTGACCAAGAAGCTATTACGGATTCGCCACATGACCAGTCAAAGGTTAATCTCGTTTCCCTTTGTTTCGATTTTATTTTACATATGTTGATTAGTTTTACTAATTAATTAAAGTGAGATAGATGTGATTGTTTGATGGCAATTTAGCATGTTCAGGTCAGCATTAAGCTTTGATCTTATGGTTTATTTGCTTTAACCTCAGTTAACTATTTATCTATTTGCTTCAAGTCAGTTTAATGCTAAGCTTGTTTGCACCTCTATCTGCTAAATGCTACAAGGTCTTAAGCTAAATAAACTTTAGCCTTTCTGTTGGTCTTAACAAACCATCTGATTTTGTTTAAACCTGCTAATCAAACAAGCCTTCCATTCTTCCTGTGTTGATGCTTTGTTTGGTTGTAGTTTCAAGCCTAGTTTTTTTTTTCTTTTTTGCTTTCTGTTATCTTGTACTACATGTCTTTCACCATTCTAGTTTTTAAGAAAACAGCATATTATCGTTTTCCTAGTCTTAAGAAGGTATATTCATTAAGCTGAATGAACTTGCTATTTTTTAAGCCCCAATCTGGTGGAAAGTACCCACTCATACAAACCCTTTTATTCTTTGTGATAATGTAATGTGCATATGCTGGTTGGTGTTATCATAAAAGTAAAAGGATATAGAATGATCTAAAATGATGTAGTACTAGCAAGGTGTGACATATTGTATTAGGAGCATCAAATAAAAAAGTGTGACATAATGCATGTGGAATGGTGGTTGGATCTTTATTCCAAAATTAATTGTTTCATCAACTCCAACCTCTTTCCTTAAAATGAGTAGAGAGAGTAGTAAAGAGGGAATGGGGGACCATCCCAAACATGTCTCAAGCCTTCGAGAGACTGAGAGGGTATTGTACTGTTTTAGCTTATAAGCTCAACTGTTTTGCTTTTCGTATGGTAAAATGCAAGCTTTTATGTATTTTCTCACTTGAAGAGGCTAGAAGTTTTGAGCTGGCCAATCCCAACTTTTTTTGGGCCTGAAATAACCAGTTTATATTTGGAAGTCGTAGCCAAACCGGCTCTAAAAATACCTTATTTGTCTAAGCCTAGATTTGTTGGTTTTACATAGAAGTATGCATTTTGATTAAATTTACCATACCAGGGGAGGTTTGATCTCATTTGATAGCGTTTAACGCCAAACATATGATTAGCGCATCGTAAATTTTTTTGTCATCAGTTTTTGTTATCACTTGCGTATTCAGTTGTAGACTGTCTTAGTCATGTGTTGAGTATTAATACTGCTAATTGGAATGAGTAACAAGGCAGTTTGTTGTTTGATTATTTTGGGGCAACATATAAGTATTACTTTTAACAACTTTGTATGGTTTTATTTTCTCAGGGCAACATTAGGATGCCTTTGTTGCAAGAAGGGTTGCGCGTATAATGGTCTCCGAAAGTGCAAGACGCCTAAAGAAGACTGTGAAAACAGATATGGTGATTATTATAACAATAATATATATTATGACTAGGAAAACTAGTACTAGCAAGCTTCGTTTTCAGTTATTTCTCAATCGTTACCTGATAACCGAAGGCAAGGGTAACATTAATGTTCATGCTTGGTTCTTTTGAATTATGTAGAATGACAATTTATTCCCAAAGATTTAATAAATATATATAGTTCATGTTCTGGCTCAAAAACTACTGTTATATACTCATTTCTAGTAAACATTTATTCTGGAGATAGTTCATTCTTTTTAAGCTTAATGAGACACGATCTTGGATGTCTTTATTGAAACTGATTTTTGCCACTGTCATTTTTAGACCCCTTCCGTTCCAACAATACAAAAGTATGTGCAACTTTTAACCGCTAAAACCCCGTATTTTTGCCTGTCAAAGTGGCATAAAGTATTAAAGCTGGTTCTGGTAAAAATTGTGAAATCCCTTGCAAAAAGGTTCAATTCAGATTATGGTGCGTCACATATTATAGGATACAAGTTTTAACAATTATATGAAGCCGGTGCTAACCAATCACATTTTTTAGTTGAATTAATTTTAATATAGTTATTTTCAAGTTTTTAATAGGTGTTGAGTTTTTAATGGATGACACACCCTTAAATTTAGTAGACCTGATTTACGGTAGAGTTTCTCCTTAAAAATCACGTCATATTAATTATTTAATACACATCATTCAAAAAAGAGAAATGAGCTTGTAAGCACCAGGAATTATCAAAATCCGTTCAAATTAAACTATAATTCAGATAAAATTTATTCTAATATAACATGGCAGAGTTTAAAGCGTGTAGGTTTGTGCCTATTTAGTTGGCTTAAGACCAATAAAATTATAAAATGGCCATTGCTTACAACTAACTCAATGCGAACATTCTAAAAAAATCCAACAAAGAAAAACTTTGACTAATGCACGAATAGGATTTGGCTAAGACTACAAATTCTTAACTCATCATGTTTCCTCATATCATTAATCATATATGGTCAAGTGACAATCAGCACAGCCATAACTTGCAATGCAAAAAAGATGTCTATAAAACAACATTTAAATTAAAATTTGATGGAACGGGAACAGGTAGTTCAGAAGTCAATGTCGGTAAAATTGTAAAACATAGTCAAAACTCTTCCCTGAGTCCTATTTTAGCAAAATAACGATACCTCTTTCGTTATGGTCACTACTCCCCAAAAATAAATTGATCAGACAAAATTAGTACTTTTGGCGATAAAGGGACAAAAACCCCCCCAAGTGACAAAGACATTTACACCTAGTCCGACAGACTGTATATACAAAGTGCCTTTGGAGAAACAAAATATGAATAAAAAAACTACCTAATCTTCGACGGTCTGAATCTCTCCCATCATGATACGGTTGCTTACAACATTGAAACCAAGCACTAATGGACTCATCTTTTTCCCCTTCTTGCCCTTCTTCTTTCCTCCCCCTTTAGAAGAGTCACCATTGCCCGTTGTGTCAAAATTCACGTCTTCAGTCGTTCCAAATCCAGGTGCTTTTGAGTCATTTTGCCCTTTGAATGCGGTCTCGAGAACATCTGAGGGTAAGAAGTCCTTGTAGTTGAGAAACTTGTCAATGAACTCGTGGTTCGGGTCATAGGCTGCTAGGTTCTCAGTCAAAAGTATCTCAGCCTCTGATCTGGACTGCTTCAGACAAAACTCCAAGAAACTTGTATCTAAGAAAGAATATGTAAATTGTATTAGGAAAACAAAGTTGAAATACAAATAATAGAACATTTCATAACACATGAAAAGAACAAACGCTTTCCAAAATCTCACAAAGGAAACTTCGTTTATGTTTGGATAGGAAGAAGGCTAACCCATAACCCATTTTGATTTGACGTGGACACGTGGTGTCTTTCATGAGCAGACAAAAATTAGAATTTTCCTCCCATTTTTTTTTAAAATTATATCCAATAAACCAAAAGAGGAAGAGAAGGGAAGATTAATCTTGTCGTTTTAATCCAGGTGCACGACACCTGCGTTTGTGCTCAACATCATTTTGGTAAATTAATTTTCAGTTAAAAACATCAAATTCTAACATTCAATTGGTGTTATTGAATCATACGATAGTTCCAGGATTCAAGTGCTTACATGCTATAATATAGACATAGGCAACCCAGAGTAATAAACTAAGAGGCCAAATGGTTGAAAGACTAAAAAGGTACAATTTTAGTATATACCTTTTGAACCAATGAGCCTGACAGACTCGCTCTCACACCAATCTCTAAAGTCCATTGCTTCTGCAATGATTTCCATCAAAAAAATATAAGCCAATTATTACTCTCTACAAGTTAATCTTAACACCAAGCAAGCGTAATAGCTTTTACCTGAATGCTTATTTTTCGTATCTTTTTTCCCTTTCGGAAAAACTGGAGCTGTCACAGGTGACGTTGAAAATGTGCTTTTGCTACTAATCGATTTCTGCTTGCTCAGCGATCCACTAGATGGTCCTTTGGATGGGCTTTTTTTTGTTCCCAAATTTCCCTGGCTTGAAAGTTGAGGAAAGTCTGACCTGAATTCAGAAACATGTTCAACCTTAAACTTGATAAAACAACAATACAACTTAGACAAAGTAAAAAGCAGTGCAAGGAACTGTTCTAAATGGGATAATCACAAGATTAAAAAATGAAAACACATTAGGATAGAGATATTATGAAAAGGGTCCAGATCTAAGAGCTCCGCTAGGTAAATGACAATCAAAACGAACGAATATAGGAGAAAATATAATTGACGAAACTGCAACTTGATTAATAATCGAAAAGACTGTTACAATCTCTCATCTACTTTTAATAATAAAAACAGGTTTTCTGAACTTTAATCAACCTTTTAAGTTCTACCAGATAGCTTTTTAATTGCTATCTAACTTAGGGAAAGCCTAAGCTATTTATAATAGGCTAACTAATCCTATTCATAGTAGGAGTATAACAAAAACAATTTCTAGTTCAACAAGGAGTCAGAATAAACTCAAATCCTAGTTCAACAAGGAGTCAAAATAAACTCAGATCCTAGTTCAACAAGGAGTCGGAATAAACTCAAATCCTAGTTCAACAAGGAGTCAAAATAAACTCAGATCCTAGTTCAACAAGGAGTCAGAATAAACTCAAATCCTAGTCCAACTAGACTTGGTTCCAAAACAGTCATAGAGGTATCCTCTTGGATCAAATTTCGACATCATGCAAACTAAGTCGTATAAGCTTAGTATTTTTTCCTTCTTGTTTTAAAGCTGGATTGAAATTGGTTAACCAGTTAGCTCAACTTCTCTGCTTTTTTAAATGCACCAGTTGACCAGTTTTTTACAAAACCTCAAAAGAATCCAGCTTATTTGCTTAGAAGCTGCACCCAAAAATCCCTAAATACATAATGATAATGATAAAATCAGATCATGCAGTATCTGTTTACAAGGAAATGATGAAGTATGCATATACACATCTTCATCAAAAGTTACCCTATGGACTAATCCCCTCAAGACTAATCTACCAGGACCCTTTTTTCATATTTTTAAATCATGGAAACATTTAGAAAATGTTGAACTAGAAGTAAAAGCGGAACCTAGCATGCTGAAAAGGTTGAACTAAAAATAAAGGCGGGGAACTTGGCATGCTGAGCTGAGTCATATCACATGGCAGTCAACCGTAAAACTAGTTGGGACACCAGATTGTCGGGCTTGTTAGGTAGCAGCTTTTAGGCACTCAGCTTATCTTAAGTATTTGTCGAAAATTTAGGCTCCATTTGGTTGACCAGTTTACAGCAGTGCTTTTTTTGGCCTAAAAAAGCTGGAATTTTTTAAGCTGCAATGCTGAATAAACCTAGCTTTTCTGGAAATACTGAACAAAACAGGCTCGTTTCTGAAATGCTGCAATAAAACAACCCCAGTGAAAGACTTCAATAAATTCCAAAAATAATTCAAGCAGCCAACCAAATGCTACCCAAAAAGTGAGCAATGCCAAACAAGTGTAAACAATACCAAACAAGAAAATTTAAATTCATTTAACAATAAAATAAACGCAAATATATCTTACTGCTGCTTGACTTCCTGTTTTGGTTGATCTACGGGACCCCAAAATAAATCATCGTCAACTTTTTGCTTTGATTGAGAAAAAGCATGGGAAACAACGGGAGATGCAGCCTTTCCACGGTTATGCTGAGTTGGCGGAGTCTTCTTAGGAATGGGAATAGGTAATTGATGTTGTGTAGAAGAACTTCCTTTTCCCTGTTCCTTCAAAATATCCCTCAACGACGTGTGTTTCGAAGCTTTACCAGATTCGCTTGACCAAGCTGGAGCTGGAGCAGAATTGACAGTATCGCCTTTCCATGTAACAAAATCTCCTAGAGAAGGGCCTGAAGGTACAGCAGGTAACACTTCACCCCTGTTTCTCTCACTGGGACTTGCTGCAACATGAACTTTCTCCGGTGAAGAAACAGGAACTTGAACAACTTTTGCTCCGGCACTCTTGGCTTTGGCAGCTTTTCTGCGACTTTTTTTAGTGTCTTTAGCCTCAATAAAGTCATCACCAATTGTATCTTGTTTATCACTAGCAACTGGCCCAGGCATCACTATTTCCTTAACGCTAGACTTATTAGCTGGAGCTTCTTCTGGGAAAAGATCATGTAACTGGCTCTTCTTGCTCTTTTGGGCAACAGAACTTTCAGGTTTTCCTAGATTTAAATCTATATTTACTGCAGTTGTTTTCACACCCCAAGGATTAGAAGAAACCATAGCTTCAAGAGATGTAGTGATTTCTGAAACAGCCATTTCCAAAGCTCTTTTTTTTTCTTCTTGTTGAATCTCCAATAATGATTTTGGTTTAAAACCTGGTGCAGGTTTCCACGCCCTGCCTTTAGGCTGTTCATTATCGACAGCAACGTCAATTTTCTCTTCCTTAGTTTCTTGTTGAGATTTTCCTTGATCGACACCTGTCACATTCTTCTCAATCGCACTGTCTAGTATTATTTCAGCTTTCGAATTCTTCAAAGGTTGTGTTTTCAGACCCTTCTGTTTCTTAGACTTTTTCTCAGATCCCTTTTTCACTTCATTCACCTCAATAGTTTTCACTTCATTCACCTCAATAGTTTTCACTTCTTTCGCCACAGAGGTCTCTTCATTGAATTGATTTTCTTCAAATTCTTCTTTTTCAGGAATGGAAACTTGAGTGCCATAATTTCCTACCAAGTTTGTAGTAACAGGCTCTGAAGGTTCCCAGAAATCTGTGTAAATTGGAGCAGCATCAGATGATGCAATCTCAACAGGTTTGACATTGATATTCCCCAGCATGGTGTTTGATAGCTGTTCCTCATGAGCTTTATCAACAATATCAGCATGAGATAAGCTATTAAAATTTTGTTGTTGAATGACATTATGTTGTTCAGGAATAACATCTTCCCAACTTTTTTGAGAAACAGAACTTCCAAATAATTGATGAGGCAAATGAATAGGGGCTTCTGAGCCTATACTGCTCTGATTTTGCAAATTTGGAATTTGCTCAGGAAAATGCTGATGTGCACGATGATCAGGCATAACCTGAGACAACATTTGTTGTTGGCGCAATAATAATAGCTGTTGCTCTTCTTGTTGCTGCTGCTGTTGCTGTTTGAGTAACAAGAGTTTGTCCATTACTGAAAACTGTTGTGGTGGGACCAGAACCTGTTGCTGAGATTGTAACTGTAGCAGATACTGTTGTTGCAACAAATTTACGAGTTGTGGATCTTGGGAAGTTCCAGAAGAGAGTAGCTTTTCGTAAGTTAATGAAGAATTATCTATATTTTGAGTTAACAAGTTATTGAAAGAGGGTTGGTTTTGTTGCTGTAACACGGGTGGGTAGTTTGACCAGTTACTGGGTCCTGTATTAATATTAGAGCCTTGAAGGAGAGACATTAAGTGCTGAGAATTAGGTTGTTGGGGTTTGTTATCATTAAGCGAGGAAATTGTATTTGGGTGTGGACTGGTAGGATTGTGTAAAACATCAGAATTAGGAACCATGGGATAAGCACTTGAAAAAGACCTTTGTCGTTCGAGCTCAAGTCTTTTAGCCAATAAATACAAGTTCTCATTCTTTTCCAATCCCAGCGAAGGGATGTTATTAGCATTATTACGAATATATCCTTGTATACCTGCCAAATTACCAATGAGTAGACCAATTAGATATGAGTAAAAAAGAAAGGGATAATCTCGTTTCTTAGTCCAAACAATAGTCTTCGTCTCACTTCTGTCCCTACATTTGTATTATGCCATGTTATCTCTGAACTCTTAAAGTTTGTGTATTTTCCATCACTAAAACCTGTTCTTGGTTTTTCGAATAAGAATGATAAAACTAGGTACTATTAACACAACGTTGTTTCAGCTTTATGATATATTCTTCTAGATTCATGATATTTTTGTTTCAGACAAATAAAATAGATATAAATAGCTTTGAAAAGAATAAACTATTAAATGTTTAACAGGAGAAATTAATGCATATTGTTATGTTTAGGGACAAAAAATGCGAAATTTGTACAGTAAAGGAACTAAAACTCCACAATTTGTAAGTACATGAATAAAAGTGGGACATGAAAGGGAAATAAAGCATAATTTTAGGACAAAAAGAAATTAATCCATAAAAAGACATGGTAGATCAGATCAGGCAGCTTCATAAATAACCAGTAAATAAATATTAAAAATAAACCAACCTTCAGAAAGTGCAAACATATCATGCGGGGAAGTGCTGATGTTGCTGATATTACCTGACATCAACGACTCCAGATACCTGTTTTCAGCTTCTTTCGACGAACCAAAATTATTTCTTTGTTCAATATTCGGTATATCCACAGTTTCAATAGGTTTTGATCCGGTAAATCCAGGTGGTGGCCTAACTTTAGCTCGTAAATGAGGCATAACATCGCCGAGCATCGAAAACGGGGTGTCAACAGGGGAATTTGCTAGACGAACGAGTAAATCGATGCCAAAATACCCTGTCTCGAACCAACCAATAATATCGCTACCGCTAAAAGGGCCTTGAATTGCACCTTGCGGATCTTTATAAAAGAGTAAGAGGTCTTCTGGAGCAGGTTGTGACGATTTTCGAGGTTCTGTTTCTCGCTCCACAACTGCAGAGGGCTGCCTTTTTAAAATCGGATCTTCGTTCTTATACCAGAGGCCATCTCCTCTACCAGCTGAACAGTATAAATATAGTTAAATGAATTTTGCGTTATAGTACTTCTACAATTTTTAATAACATGAGAAAAGCGTTTCAAATTGGGTGAAGTGTAAACAAAACTGTGTCCAATTCCAGCTTTTGAGCTCCGCTTGTTTGCTTAAAAAGTTAAAAGACTCCATTTTGTTGACAATCTTTAAAAAGCATCTCTGGAATTGTAGCTTGTAAAAGTTGGAAGCTTTCAGCTAGATGAGCCTAACTCTTTTTTTCTGAAACTAAAAAATGCAAGTTATTTGCCAATAAGCTTCAACTAAACAAGCCACAAGTGAATTGATCATACCCTCCAAAAAAGTGAATTGATCATAAAAACATATTAACTTCTCCCTAATGGCTCAAACATAAAGACCCGGACACTTCCAGGCCTTTCATCTTATTAATTTGGTTGCAGCAAGCTAAGTTTTGTTGTTATTTTTTTACAAAGCTCATTGCATTTGGCTAATCAGCTTAATCCTGTGCTCTTCAGAATTTTTGACTTCGAATAGGTAGAAGTTAGCTGGATGAACTTAGCTTTTCTGAACTTCAATAAATGCACCTTATTTGCTTACAAACAACAAACAAACAAGCCCAGACAATCCAACATGATGATATAAAAGCAGAAGATTCAAAAGGCCAAAATAAATGGTATATATTATAAAAAATACATTCATATACATATATATATATACATATATTATTTACTGTGTATGTTGTATAATGTACTGTGCATAAGAATTACCTTCAGGCTTTTGTTCTTCACCAGGGAGTATATACTTTTTGGTTTCCATTTTATCCGGCCCACTAGAGTGCATCTGCTTGTCATAAAACAAAGCTTCTGAGGTATTGGGAAGATTATCCTTGGCATTGTTCACCTTTTCATCTTTAGGATCATCAAAAGGTATATCTTCTCTACTATCTGTCACCAGAAAATAACACAAAAACCCAATTTACAACATAGAGAAGGTAGAGAGACAAAGAACAGGAAGAGAAAGCATTGGTAAGATTAGTACCATATTTTGTCCGTCTAGCTTGCCCTGGATCATGAGAATTCCTTCCAATGGAACTGTCCTTTGAATTCTGAGGCACACCACTACTAACTATATCCCCTTTGTCAATTCCATTTAGAATAGCCTATTCAAGGAGTAGTTATTAGAAAATAGATCATCAACAATACAGCAATTAACATATTATACTTTTGAAAAAAGGACTGGTTGCATATTTTAAGCTCGTATTTTTTCTTCTTTGATTTAGATTTGGATAACATTTGCTTGATAAGAGCATAAAAGCTGAGTTTTCTGGTTTCAAAGTTTAAAAAAGTTGGCAGCTTTAAACTGAATGAACCCATCATATTGAGCAAATTCAAAAGTCCAGCTTATTTGCTTAAATACTGCAACAAACAAGATTACCCTTTGGTTGGTTGCAGCTTTTGGGCTCAACGACTAATGTTTTTTTCTGTTTAAAAGCTGAGGTTTGCTAACCTTCATGGCCTAATAAAGCTAGAAACCTTAAGCTGGATGAGATCAGCTTTTTCTCAACCTCAGAAATTTAGATTAATTGCTTATAAGCTTTAAGCAAACAAACTAAACTTCCTCTCCTAGCAACTTTAAGCTCATTTTTTTTTTTGCGTAAACAGTACACTACATTTGGTCCACGAGCTTAAAAGCTAATATTTTCTGGTTTTTAAGCCTTCAAAACCTAAAAAAATTAAGCTGGATGAACTTGGCTTTCGCTCAACCAATAAATCCAGCTGATTTTCTTAGAAACTGCAACATCCAAAGTTACAAGTATACGTATAAAATACCAGTTCAACATTTGAAGGAGCACTAAATGCTAACGGCTCATTTTCTTCTTCTTGTGTAAGCGAAGGAACAGATATTAAGCCATCTAAAATCTTTCGATAATATTTCTTATCCATCACTCTTAACACATCAAGTAATTTTGTCCTGCCATAGCTCAAAGGAGTTCTTCTCTCTCCAATGCCAACTTCTTCTCTCTCTAATGTAGCTCCTGGGGAGAGAGAGAAAGAAGGTGTGTTATTCGTAAAGCTTACACCCCTTCCCCGTCCATGTGAGAAAGTTGGAGTAGAAGTTTCCCCCCGTCCTCGACCATAACCGAACGACGAGACTTGTTTGTTGGGTGTAGAGAGAGGAGGTGGCTCAGATCTCCCTCGACCTAGAGCACTAGGTCTCCATGGCCGAACATGCTCTCTCTCCCCCTCTTTCTCATCCTTTACATGATCATTAGAATCCAACAGACCTTTATCAATAGTCATGTCTGTGGAATCTTTACTAGAGTCTACCCATTTATCAGGCAAATTATCCCTCTCCTTGCCATCACGACCCCATCGTGTGTTCCATTTGCCCTCCCGCTTTTGCTCCTGATTGGTTTCTTTATTACCTGACACAGTTAAAGTTTAAAACAAATTAAAGTTATAGGCAGTCGTGAACATTTTTTGTCCTTCACTCACTCCTTTTTCTCTTATTTATGGTTAGTCTCAGATAATGATTGACTAACTATAGTTAAGGAAAGAACTAAACAATTTATCAACAAGTCCCTGATATAATAGCCTAGGCCAAAAAGAAAGCTAAAAACAAAACTACTTAAGCCTGTGAAGATAAGACCTTTTATGCATGGCTTTACGTTCAAAAGTTATTTTTGCAAACAGATTATGAGCATAAGAAACGAATTTATTGTATACTCCATGAATTATAAAATAAGCATATATTGACAAACAACTCGACCCGCAAACAATAATACATCAATTCTTGATATCAAAATTCAAACAAACGTCTATTTAATTTTATCGATTTTTTTTTGCAGATTCCTTTATTCTCTTTGAGTTGGATTGGCAACGCACCCTAAGGATTTAGGTTTCTCCCCTTTCTTTCTCTTATTCTCTTTACTAGCAGGATTAGCAAATTCATTTACCATATGCAACCTTCCCTCGAATCTTTTGTAGAATGTTCAACTTAGTTAATGCTAATTTATGTTTTGTTCATAAGTGCTTGGCTTCTCTAGTTCTCCAAGAGGGACTTTATGCTGTTTAAAAATTTGTCTCAGTTTATTTATTCTTTTATCTTCTGTCCACTCCTAAGTTCCTGGAAAAACTACTTTCCTAGCGGAATCTAGCGATATATTCAATCATGTGTATATAAATACAACCTTTCTTGCAATCAAAAATTGAACACTTGTCTCAGATTATCTCTTTATGTTTGATTTTAAAGTTACCAGAGTCATTCCAACGGTCAGATGGAGCCCTACGAGCTTCTCCAAAGGGCTTTGTGTGAAGGTTATCCATTCGGCGCTGTTCCACCTTGCGATTTTCACTCAGATCTTTGTCTCCTTCCCTCCAACGATCTCTTCGGAAAGAGGAGTTTGTATCTCTCTCCCTCTCCTCCTCGCGCCAGCGTTCACGACGGCCAGAATCCATGTCCAGCACAGTTGGCCTGAACACGTCCTTTTTCTTCTGGGTATCCTGTGTCTCATCGCCATTTTCCAGCGACTTCTTTGAGTTCAAACGGCTCAAATTAGCAGAATGAGGTGAGAAGTTTTTCTCCTGGAAAATTAACATAAAAAGAAAGTTAAATATCACAACGAAACACATCACAATCCCACTCTCCCTTCTATTTCATTAGATAAAGGTCCTCTAGGAAACAGGAAGCAAAGAAGACTAAATGGCCTTGTTTAGTTGCAGCTTCTAAGCTCAGCTTTTTTAATTTCTGATATAAAAGTTGAGATAAATTTGGTTCACCAGCTTAAAGAGCAAGTTATTCTAGCATTTTGGCATGAAAAGGTTTTAAGCTAGACGTCCCACTTTTCCTCTGTATCTCAACAAATTCAGCTTATTTGCTGCTACAGAGCTGCAAACAAAGCTGCAAACAAGCGTATGCTTTTATTTCTTCTCAAAACGAAAAGATGGACGACTGACCCCAGCAGGTACAGTTCCAGGCTTATTCTCCCCTGGCTTCAGAAGACGCCACTGCGGTGAAAGCGGAATTGAAATTTCGGACCCATGCACATCTGCAATATGAAAGAGAAGTTGATTAAGTATAAGTAATATTAACTGCACAACACAGTGCCTACTTAAAGCTGAACTGTTCTGTTTTTTTTTAATTAGATGAGCTAGTTGCTTCTTGGACCTCAAGAAAACCAGTTTATTTGCTCAAAAGCTGCATCTGAACAAGCCTAATGTACTTATCTTTGACGTCTCCGTTTAAAGTGAGAAAACTACTATTTTACAACCACGGTGAGGAAATTCCAGACTAAAATAAATTATAACTGCATACAAGGCAAGTCCCATGAGTAGCTCTCTGACCAACTAAACAGCCGAAAACCAAGAAACAAAACATATACATTATCCTTTTCTTCTTCACTTCGTAAACAGTAAACACAGTAGTTCTCTGACACCAAAAGGCGAGAAACAAAAATAGGTTCTTTTCTGATTGATTTGGTCTTCACATGCGGAAAGAGAACCTTGAGCTCACAAGCTAAAAAATTACGCTGAATTACTAAAATAAGGCAGCTAATTGTTTAAAAAATCTGCAATGAAAAATCCGTCAATCTAATCTTTGTTCATCTTTTCGATTTCTATAATGACTAAATCCTATTTCGATAAATACAATCCACGTATTCTGGGACTGGAAGTAAAATAACATTGTCTTTTTTAACTTCATCTTAAATCCCACAACAATAAACAAGCATGTTTTACGAAAAATATCCTAAACCTTTCAGTCGGGGGATGCAGCCCCTCCCATTTTGATTAAAAAAAATGATGAAAAGGCAACTTTTTCCTGTGTTTTTTGATTAAAATCTTCAAGAATTAGCATTTCTGCCCCTCCCATATAATGAAAAGAACTCAACTCATACAGAGTATGAAAAAAATTCATATTGAATATCAGCCCCTCCTGTTTGAACTAAATGGTTACATCCCTGTGTGTAGAAATACATATGTAATCGGTTGTGCTTCAAGCTTGGAGTTTTTGTTTTCCTGGCCTGAAGAAGCTTAAACTTAAAGCTAATAAAACCTAGTTTCTTCTTCTCAGGCTCATATATGCCATGCTTACTTAAAAATGTGCAGCCAAAAAAAGACTTAATACAATCTTCAACATTGGTACTTTTTGTTCTCAATTTCTGTTTTATGATCTGGGTTTTGGCTTTTGCCAAGTGAACAGGGTTTTTTTCCCGACACAAGTACGCGAGTTTTATTTTCTTAAAATCTGCAGACAAACAAGCTCGTACTACTATCTTCACTATTGGTACGCCTATTTTGTTAATTTTAGTTTCATCTGCAATTACAATATCATAGATAAATCAATAAATAATAACGGCAATCCACATATCAGGCAAGCTGATACACCCTATACGCAAGTCAACAGAAAGAAAACACCAAAAATACCCAAAAACCTCGGCTAAGGTTTAAACATAACCCTAACCATCTCTCAAACAATCAAAACAAATACTCCATTTGGTGGATATAATTTTGTCTATATGTTGCTATCTACATTGACAAATCCCTGACTAGATCAAAGCAATCTACACCTTAGCCACGGAATCTCTATCTTGGACATTCAATGGCTTAGGTAAAAGTTTCTATTTTCTACAGAGATAAAATGCAATCCGAAAATTTATCTCACAATCCCTCAATATCATCTTCAAAATTGGTGCTCTGTATAAATTTATTTCATTTGAAATAACCAAATCACAAAACCTAAATGCAATCCACCCACAAGCACTCAATACTATAAAAACGTTTGTTCTTTAATGTTAATGTTATCATCTACCGTGACAAAACCCCCTTAAATAAAATTCGCATATTTTCTATTTTCATCAAATAAACACTAATTACGAATGAAAAGGTACTATAAAGCTTTAAAATTCGCATATTTTCCATTTTCATAGCATAAACACTGATTACAAATGAAAAGGTACTATAAAGCTTTAAAATTCGCATATTTTCCATTTTCATCACATAAATTACAAATGAAAAGGTATTATAAAGTTTTGGTTACCAATGTAGACTACAGGAATTGTACTTTCATCTCATATTAACACAAAAGTTGTTTTGTTAAAGTCTATGCAATCTACTTAGCTTAGCAGACTTGCTTTTTTCCCCCATCTTCAACAACAAAACTCTAATTAGATATATAATTACACATCATTCCAATGTCATCACATAAGCTTTAAACGGCAAAGAACAACATTCCCTAACAAAGAAGTAATAAAAAGCTCCGGCTCACCCTAATCATAGCAGATACATACTACAAAAATACGTACAGTGACCAAAACCCTAATTAGATAAATACAATCCACATATATCCCTCATTAGCACCAACGTAATTTACAGATATAATGGCGATAAAGATTAAAGAGATCAATGTAATCCACAGATTTCCAGGTTCATCTCAAATCAACACACCGAAGGAGATTACTTAAACCCTAATTATAAATACCCAGTTTTGTGTCGAAGATTTTTTTACAGTGACAAAATGCTAAAGGGATAAATACAATCCACATATTATACCCACTTTCATCACAAAAATCTCAAATAAATTGAAATAAAACACACATTATTCAAAACCCTGATCAGAACTTTTTCGTAATGTGTGTTACATTACTGATAAAACCCTAATCCGGTAAATCGTAAGTGCAGTATCATGAACCCTGAACAAAATAAACCCAAAAAAAACACCAAAAGTGCCCAAAACCCTAATCAAACATATTTTCGTAATTTTCTTATCCATCGATACAAAAATCTAATTACAGAATTACAATCAACATATTTTCCAATTTCAACACATAAACCTACTAATACAGAATAGCACACGAATATTATCCAAAACCCCAATAAGAACTTCTTTTCATAATTCATATTTTCGTCACTGCTAAAATCCTAATTAGATAAATTGTAACTACAATCTCAAAAACCCTATACACAATAAAGCCAAACAAAACACCAAAATAACTTAAAACCCAGATCAAACATTCTTTTTTTTGGCGAAAAAATTGGTAATGAAAAAACCCAATTAAATCAATACATTCCACATATTTCCCAATTTCATCTGATAACCCGAAAGAAAACGCCAACATTATTTAAAAACCTAATGAGACCTTTTTTTCCACAATTTATATTTTCATCACTAATAAAACTCTAATAAGAAAAATCACAGCTGCAATCCCATAAACCTTATACGCAATAAACCGAAACAAAACCTTAACATTATTCAAAATCCCTAACTGAGAAAACCTTAATTAGATAAATCTAAATAAACTTAATCCACATATCAGGCAATCTCTTTTTTATCTATAATTGGTGGGGGGGGGGGGGGAAAGCCACATTTTTATTTATTCATAATCAGGCAATCTCATAAACCCTAAAACGCAATAAATAGAAACGCCCACAAAAAAACCCAATCAGGGTTCAGACAAAACCGTAATCAGATAAAACATACATGTAACCAAATATATCAACAATTAACCACAAAAATTGAAAAAATCCTAATTAGATCAACCCAGATAAACGTAAATCCAGATATCAGGCAATCCCTTAAACCTTATGCGCAACAAACCAAAACAAAAACATTAACCCAAACCCTAAGAAGATAAACTATAAATGTAACCACATATATCAACAATTAACCACAAAAAGCGACAAAACCCTAATTAGATAAATCAAGATTAAGGGAACATACTTTTTGGTCCAAAATCAGATTTTACAATTCTGTTTCAAGAATCCACTGAAAATCCAGATTTTGGGATTTTTCAGCTTTTTTAGCCTAAAAACTGTTTTGTAAAAGCTAAAAAATCCGACTGTCCAAACACTCACAGATTTTTAAAATCAAAAATCCAAAAATCAGGAAAAACAAATTGTTAGCAAACGGACCCTTAATCCACATATCAGAGAATCTCATAAACCCAAATTAGGGTTCGCAAAAAAAACCCAATAATTCATTTCCCAAAAAAATTATAACCGTATGCGCAACAAACCAGAACAAAACCCAAACATTATCCAAAACCCTAATTAGATAAAATCTAGATTAACTTAATCCACATATCAGACAATCTCATAAACCCAATAATTCATTTCCCAAAACAATCAACGGCAGCGTTTATAGAGAGAGATAGAGATTGTGAATGTGAACAGAACAGAACAGCTATAGATAGATAGATAAATAGATATAGCTATATGTATAAATATAAACCCTAATTAAATAAACCCAACTAAACGTAAATCCACATATCAGACAATCTCATAAACCCAAATAAGTGTTTCGGAAAAAACCCCAATAAATCATTTCAAAACAACAAACGGCGGCGTTTTATCACACATATAATATATATAGAGAGAGAGATAGTGATTGTGAATGTGAATAGCATAGATAGAAAGTTAGATAGAATGATATAAACCTTTAATTTCCAAAAACAAAAACAAGGAAAAAGTCCACAAAAACTTAATTAGGGAAACATTATCCAAAACCCTAATCAGATAAACAGCAAGTGTAACAACATATATCAATAATTAACCACAAAACCCTAGTTAGATAAATCAAAATTAACGTAAATCCACATATCAATCAAATCTCATAAACCCAAATTAGGTCTTGGAAAAAAACCCAATAATTCAATTCGCAAAAAAAAAAAATAACGACGGCGTTTTATCCCACATAAATATACGTATAAAGAGAGGGATTGTGAATGTGAATAGATATGTGTGTGTATAAACCTTCAATTTACTTCTTTAATTTCCAAAAACACCAAAAAAGTCCACAAAAACTCAATTAGGGAACCACATATATCGACAATTAACCACAAAAAAGCGGCAAAACACTAATTTAGATAAAACCCAAATTAACTTAATCCAGATATCAGGCAATCTCATAAACCCCGATTAGAGCTTTGAAAAAAAAACCAATAATTGAATTCGCAAAATAACGGCGGCGTTTATAGAGAGAGATAGTGATTGTGAATGTGAACAGTATACATATATAGAGATATAGCTATATGTATAAATATAAACCCTAATCAAATAAACCCAAATAAACGTAAATCCATGTATCAGGCAATACCATAAATCTAAATTAGAGCTTCGGAAAGAAAAAAAAACCAACGACTCATTTCCCGAAACAATCAACGGCAGCGTTTATAGAGAGAGATAGTAATTGTGAATGTGAACAGTATAGTTATATGTATAAATGTAAACCCTAATTTAGATAAAACCCAAAATTAACATAAATCGACATATCAGACAATCTCATAAAACCCAGATTAGGGCTTGGAAATAGAAACCCAATAATTCAATTCGCCAAAAAAAAAAAACGGCGGCGTTTATAGAGAGGGATAGTAATTGTGAATGTGAACAGTATAGTTATATGTGTAAATGTAAACCCTAATTTAGATAAAACCCAAAATTAACATAAATCGACATATCAGACAATCTCATAAAACCCAGATTAGGGCTTGGAAATAGAAACCCAATAATTCAATTCGCCAAAAAAAAAACGGCGGCGTTTATAGAGAGGGATAGTAATTGTGAATGTGAACAGTATAGTTATATGTATAAATGTAAACCCTAATTTAGATAAAACCCAAAATTAACATAAATCGACATATCAGACAATCTCATAAAACCAGGATTAGGGCTTCGAAATAGAAACCCAATAATTCAATTCGCCAAAAAAAAAAACGGCGGCGTTTATAGAGAGATAGTAATTGTGAATGTGAACAGTATAGTTATATGTATAAATGTAAACCCTAATTTAGATAAAACCCAAAATTAACATAAATCGACATATCAGACAATCTCATAAAACCCAGATTAGGGCTTGGAAATAGAAACCCAATTATTCAATTCGCCAAAAAAAAACGGCGGCGTTTATAGAGAGAGATAGTAATTGTGAATGTGAACAGTATAGTTATATGTGTAAATGTAAACCCTAATTTAGATAAAACCCAAAATTAACATAAATCGACATATCAGACAATCTCATAAAACCCAGATTAGGGCTTGGAAATAGAAACCCAATTATTCAATTCGCCAAAAAAAAACGGCGGCGTTTATAGAGAGAGATAGTAATTGTGAATGTGAACAGTATAGTTATATGTGTAAATGTAAACCCTAATTTAGATAAAACCCAAAATTAACATAAATCGACATATCAGACAATCTCATAAAACCCAGATTAGGGCTTGGAAATAGAAACCCAAAAATTCAATTCGCCAACAAAAAAACGGCGGCGTTTATAGAGAGGGATAGTAATTGTGAATGTGAACAGTATAGTTATATGTATAAATGTAAACCCTAATTTAGATAAAACCCAAAATTAACATAAATCGACATATCAGATAATCTCATAAAACCCAGATTAGGGCTTCGAAATAGAAACCCAATTATTCAATTCGCCAAAAAAAAAACGGCGGCGTTTATTGAAAGGGATAGTGAATGTGAAAAGTATAGATATATATGTATGTATATATATAACCTTTGGAGATCTGGTCGGCCATTGAAGAGAGAGAGAGAGAGAGAGAGAGAGAGAGTAAAATAAAAGCCCTTAAAACACTTGAGTTTTGCTATCGAAAGAATGAGAGAGACGGTGAGAGAGAGAGATAGAGAGAGAGATAGAGAGAGATTTATATTGAGCTGGGTTTTTTTTTTCAGGGTGAAGGGTATATTCGGTATTATTAGTTTATTAATTTGTTATTACTAATATTTATATTTATGTTTATAGGTATATTTATATTAGTATAATATTATACGGATAAAGTGGTGGGGGAGCGAGAACGGTTATAAATAAAAATAAACTTTACGTTGTAATAATTCATAATTTTTTTAATGTTCCGTCTATGGCTGGGCAGAATTTCGGAATAACCGAACCGGAAAAACCCAAAAACCAAAAAAAGCGAAACCGAAAAAACTGAAAAAACCAAAAGTTGTTCGGTTGGGTTTTGGTTTACTATAAAACCGAAAAACTGAAAGACCGAAAAAACCCGAAGAAAACCGAACCGAGTAATAAAAAAAACCGAAACAAAACACCCCCCCAATCAATATATATATTAAAATTACAAATCAATATATATATATATAAATAAGTTACATTTTTTTTTTTACACTTATCTAATTTTAAGATATACGTGTATTTTTTTTTATAAAACGAGGAGTTCGTAAAATAGTGAAACTTTAATGAAACTGTGATTTATGAAGAATGTTTTAAAAAAAACTGGGTTTTAGTAGTAGTTTTTAAACATTGTAGGAGATTTATGAAAGTCATAGAAACTTACATGCTTGTGTAATTTGACATATAAAATTGAACCATACCAAAAAAACAGAACCAAAACCGGTACCGGACTGAATCAGAACCGAAAACGGATCGGACCGAATCAGAACCGCTTCGGTCCACATTTTTCGAAAACCAAAAATTAATCTCGGTTTCGGTTTTACTGAAAACCGAACCCGGCCCTAGTCCAGCCTATAGAAAACGTACCTCTCTATATAATGATAAATAACATAAATTTGTACAATTGTATATACGTAAATTCCAAGACGATTTTCTATGCAATTATACATAGTATTTATACATGTAGATAAAGTATTAAATAATTTTTTGATGAATTTCTACTTTTATAGATACATATACTCGATTTTCTAAATACTTTTGTACATACTTAATTTTTTAAAAATTTACGAGTTTATTATATGATGATTTTTTACTTTATTGAATTCATGTGTTTACCTAGTTAAAGTAAAAATATGTACTCGTCTCTTAAATATTTGTGCTAGTTAGTGATTTTTTTTTTATAGATATATCTTGTATTATACCAAATATATATTTAAGATTATATTTTTTTTATCTATGCACCCCCATTTAAGAATAACATTTATATAGTAATATTTTTTATTGATCTCAAACTTATGAGTGTATAGAGGTTCTACGGTACTATTTTACTTTTTTAATTTAGAGTTGGTTTCTAAGTTTGGATTCTCTACCTCATATTCTTTATACTATTTCGTATACGCTTGTTTAATTCGCCCAGATTTTTAGATTTTTCAACTTGTTTCGCACTTTATAAACTCTTATTGTATATTTATTATATGCAACTTCATAAATTTTGGATATATGTTGCTCTAAACGATTTTTTTAATTTCAATACTAGTTTATACTAGTTTTTTAATTTGTTCAAAATTAAACCGTATGTGACGTTTGTCTTAAAAATAATTATTATAGTGTATCGATACATGTATCGTCATAATTGTACCATTTTTTAAAACAAATATTTTGGATTAAATATGTAAGGGAGTACGAAAAGATACAAAGAATACGAGACAAACGATTCGACTCTTGGTTTCTTAGGTGTTGTTGCGTATACTTCCTCCCTAAGAATTGTTAAGAATTTACACCACTCTTATATACTTGGGACCAAAACCTCTGATTTAAGAGCATGGGTCTTGGTCGGAACGTTTCAAAAAATATTGTACCATTTTTTTTGGTATTGGTTTTCGAATTTACATTATTATTGTTATTACGGGTTGGACCTTATATATTTTCCCCCTTGCTTTGTTATCTCTATTATGCCTCCTCTCTATTTTTGCTCAGATTTTTACGATGCGACGAATGTTGCTAAACTTAAAAAATTACTGTACAATCCATATTTTATCAAATTGAATACATACTTTTTTATAAATATTTGATTATTAAATTGCTTTTGTTTAAATATGATGTTTATTATTCTTTTAAGATAATTGTATATAATTTTAACAAAAACTAAAAATGTAAAAAAAGTTCCATTGCCGGGAATCGAACCCGGGTCTCCTGGGTGAAAGCCAGATATCCTAACCGCTGGACGACAATGGAATTGCTTGTTAATATTTAGTAAAGTAAATAGTTTTATTTATTACTCTCTCATATCATATAGGAGATAAACACAAAAAAAAAAAAAAAAAATACTTGTGAGGTAACATTTCTTCACTATGATTCCAACACTTCTATAATTAGATTTTGGTTTTCTGCCATATGAAATAAATAAATTTGCCAGCTCCATTCTTCCGCTTTCATTCGGACAGATGGAAGTTACGAAAATTTCGATACAAGTCAAGCTCTCTTAGTATAACGATTGGCCAAAAATGCCACTAAAAAGGGTAAGGGCAAGTTTAAGGTTTAAAATCTTTTATTTTTTATTTAAAATCTTTTTGTATCATTCTCTTAGAAAGATTACTTCAATCACTACATAATTTCACGTGATCGATGGGCCCAATGAGCACCCGGCGTGATTAAAGGAAAAGCTGAGAATCTTTTCTTTTTGTGGGTTACTATGTTCTGTCTTTATTTTACTGTTTCGGCCGCCCATGTTTTGACATTTTCTATTACCGAATCTTAGAATAGTAACCGGTTGCCGGTCTGTTCTAGATTTTTGCCTATATAAGAGAAGGTATGCATTCTCATTAAGGCAAACAATAACAAGTGTATCTCTCTCTCATTGTAAAACATTGCTCATTAATAAATAATAAATTTTTGTTTTTATAAGTCTTCATTAATTAGATTTTGGTTTTCTGCCATATGAAATAAATAAATTTGCCAGCTCCATTCTTCCGCTTTCATTCGGACATATGGAAGTTACGAAAAATAAAATAAAAAATCGACCGTTCAAGTATTCAAAATTATATGATATGCATTGATCGTTTCCTTTAATAAGAGTATTGATTTAAAAGTTGTTTATAGTCTGTTGTGTCCAGTAAGTTTGTCTATTAGAGTTATTCACCCTAACCCGAGTCCAGTAGTTATTTTTGGTTCTCTTTTTTCCGCTTTGTTAAGCTAAATATAATGCTCTTTTAGTTTTTTACAAAGAGCCTTTCAGCTATAAATTCTCATGACTTTTACGGCTAACAATCCTTGCTTAATCTGGAAATGATTACAATACAGGCTTAAAACGCTTTGATCAAATGTACGTCTCTTCTTTGCATTATTGGGTCAGCACGCACGGCGGTTTATTAACGCTGAAAACAAAGAAACAAAAGAGTGATATAATAAGAGTAATCGGAAACAGACTTGAGAGAGAGAGAAAAGAGCGGGCGACTCCATTCACGATTAGCTTTTTATTAATAATTGTTACCTACATTTACATCATGTTATAATCCTAATTTTCTTATTCTTTCAAACACAGAAACTTTTATTATTTGTTTCAGTTTGACTCTCTTAATGTACCCCACATCAATTTGAAATCCTAATTTTAAGGTTGCTTGAAAAATGCAAAATAGGCCCTGTTTGAAGATCACGATGATGAACACAGCTGTTGTTCTTGGATTGAGAACATTCCCTACTTATGGTAATTCATTGTCTCGATTAGATGCTATTTGATTTTCTAAAAATATTGGTTAAGGTTCTGGTTTCAACTTTAGTTAGCTGCTATTTAATCTGTCAGAAAGCTTGTGCAAATGTTGCCAACTTTTTCCGGTTTCGTTATTTCAGTAAATACACTTGCATCAATTAGGATATTTGTTATAAACATTCATCAGGAAGAAAACGGTTGTCAACTTTCAATTTATTTCACTGTACTAAAAGGTTTCCGAAGCCTCGAGGGTGTCCATACAAAGTATCTTCTGTTCTTCAACTGTAATTTAAACATTCCTTTCTCAATAAATGGAGATAAAACTATTATAAGTTACTTTAAACAAAGTTAATGGGTAAATGTTACCCAGTGAAACAAATCCCAACCTTGTATATTTGAGGTCAACTCGAGCATTTGCCTCTTTGTTTCATTCTCTTGCATCTTCTTTCTTATTTTTGAAAATTGGAAAGGGTTGCGTATATGAGAGTCGAGAAAGTGATGTGAATGTTCGAATGGCAAGATTTACAATCAATGTTGTTGAACTCAGAGAAGATGATCCACTAAATCAGAGGGTAAGAACTTAATTAACCCTCTCTCGAACTTAACCCCCTTTGTTCCACTTATATCTTCTTTCTTCGAATGTTTTTTACTTTTACGGCGCTGTTTAACTCTGGTTTTATCTACTCACTCAAAATTATTTATTGATCTTTCGGCGGGGAAATTGAAAGTAAAGTTTTCTTTCTCAGTGATGACTGATGATTACTCTAATTTTATCTTTTATACTTTCACAGGTTTACTTTAATCAATAAGAGTACTGTTTTCTCATTGTGTATTCCCTCATCAAGGATGCCTTATTAGGTCGCTACTTTCTTCGGAAAAAATTAAAGCTGACATTCAATATAAAAATTCATATGTACTTGCTTTGCAGTTTTAGTGCAGCATTTTAACATCGAAAACAACTTTCATGAAAGTATAATGATATGCAAACATCATTATTAATTAATTATCACAAGTGCATCTTCTAAAGTTTTATTATTTTGGTATAAGATACGTATTCTTGAATAGGCTTTTTCCTCATACTCTTATCACACTTACCGATCTAGCATTTTTCCTTATCTTTTTTTTTTTCTTTGCTTTCTAGACTCATATTTGTAGGTACGAATCAAAATCTGCAAATCTACAGGGTTTAATATTTTCTAAAGAAGATGAAATGAACCAACGGAAAGTTCTTAGACGTTCTATCCGTCAACACCGGCATGTTTCAAGTAAAAAGTTTATACATGTTTAGTTTATGTTCTTTACCACACTTTAGAGACGGTAAAAAGAAAAAGACCCGCCTGAAACGGTAAAACATCCCCACGCTGCTCAACTAGTTTGTGAAAAAAAAAACAGAAAAACAAGCAAGAGATGAAAGTCGTAACTGATACAATTCACATATACGTACTTGAGCCTGGAATTAACCTGGCAATGGGATTTACTCATCTCAGTAAAAAGGATAGTCAACATACCGATACGGAAAAAAAAATCTGATCATCTACTACTTGTTTTTCAAGCAGGAAATTGAACTCCTGTTGAAAACATAACCAACTCATCTCTTGCTTTATCTAACAGAGAGAATTGCACGAGAATGAAAATTTTAATATCTAGACAATGAGTTTAACTGCATCTATGGTGTTTCTGGATTTTGAGGAACATCTTTGGCTCCCATTTTGCGGATAATGCTGAGGCATGAAAGAGGGTTCACCTGAAAGATGAAACAAGAAAAAATGTTACATGTAGAATTCACAGTTACGGTAATAGTAGAATCAGACTTTTAATAAATAGAATCAAAGTTTAAATAGGATTAAGGTAGAGATAAAGCACAACTCTTTACAAGATCCAAATGTTATCAAATTTACACATGTGAACAAATATATTTCTACTGGGTAAGTTACAAAAAAATCATCTACATTTTTATTTCCTTTCGGATTTAGCATTGTCTTGCACCTTCTTCTACTAAAAGCTAAAGAGTGGTTTTTTCTTTCTTGGAATGAAAATTTGTATTATGGCGATTTTGTGAACTCAAGAAAGAAAATTTGTATTATTCTGCAACTCATGAAATACCCACAAGAAAATTTGGTTGCACCTAAATATATTATTAAAGATATCTGGTTTTTAGGCTAATAAACCAAATCTAGTGAAATATGAGCTAAAAAGCAGTAACCAAACAGGGTCTAAGATTGTCTCTAGTTTAGATTGGTTTCTTTTCTTTATTGATGATCTCTTTCAGGCTGAACCAGAAAAGTTTAGTTTTTTAACCTGATAAACCAAATTTAGTGAAATGTAAGCTAAAAAGCAGCAACCAAACAGGGTCTAAGATAGTCTCTAGTTTAGATTGGTTTCTTTTCTTTATTGATTTTTTTTCAGGCTACAGAACCAGAAAAGTTTAGTTTTTAAGCTTGATAAACCAAAATTAATAAAATGTAAGCTAAAAAGCAGCAACCAAACAGGGTCTAAGATAGTCTCTAGTTTAGATTGGTTTCTTTTCTTTATTGATTTTTTTTCAGGCTACAGAACCAGAAAAGTTTAGTTTTTAAGCTTGATAAACCAAAATTAATAAAATGTAAGTTAAAAAGCAGCAACCAAACAGGGTCTAAGATAGTCTCTAGTTTAGATTGGTTTCTTTTCTTTATTGATTTTTTTTCAGGCTACAGAACCAGAAAAGTTTAGTTTTTAAGCTTGATAAACCAAAATTAATAAAATGTAAGCTAAAAAGCAGCAACCAAACAGGGTCTAAGATAGTCTCTAGTTTAGATTGGTTTCTTTTCTTTATTGATTTTTTTTCAGGCTACAGAACCAGAAAAGTTTAGTTTTTAAGCTTGATAAACCAAAATTAATAAAATGTAAGTTAAAAAGCAGCAACCAAACAGGGTCTAAGATAGTCTCTAGTTTAGATTGGTTTCTTTTCTTTATTGATTTTTTTTCAGGCTACAGAACCAGAAAAGTTTAGTTTTTAAGCTTGATAAACCAAAATTAATAAAATGTAAGTTAAAAAGCAGCAACCAAACAGGGTCTAAGATAGTCTCTAGTTTAGATTGGTTTCTTTTCTTTATTGATTTTTTTTCAGGCTACAGAACCAGAAAAGTTTAGTTTTTAAGCTTGATAAACCAAAATTAATAAAATGTAAGTTAAAAAGCAGCAACCAAACAGGGTCTAAGATTGTCTCCGGTATACATTGGTTTCTTTCTTGATTGATTTCTTTTACTGAAAGGAATTTCACATTTAATCCTTGTATAGTCTTATGAACAATGATAATTACACCGTTTTTACGAAATTCATCATTTCATCCATAATCCATATTTGATATATTTCCAAGTTTTTTTTTTCTTTCCAAAAACAGAAAATTACGAAAAATGCGAAAGAGTGGTGAATCGGTAGATGAGACTCTACTCAGGTGGAGAAATCAAAATCTCCGAAACCAAATCGAACCCCTCAAAGATGAAATTCATGTAAAAAGGGCGGAAACATGGCTTGTAAAAGGTCCCAGGAGGACCGGAAAACCCTAAATGTGTGTACCAATGAGTTAGGCAGAGAATTTGAGGTAAATTGGTGGCTGAGATAAGAGAACCGATGCAAAAACCCCGTTTGCAAAAACCCTGTTTGGAAAAGCCAAAAAGGTTATGGCTTGGCACTTTTGAGAACGGTTACAAGGCTGCTATTGCTTATGTTAAAGCCGCAATGGCTGATAAGTTAATGAGCTCTAATGCCCCTCATCATTATAATAACACAATTTCGGCTGATAAGTTGCCTAACGTATATCGATATGATTCGATCAGTGTTGATGCGTATTCATCACCTGGATCTGAAGCTATATCAGGTGATGTGGTTTTTAAGAAAAATGAGGAGCGAGTTGGTACGTAGAGTGAAAACTTTGCAGTCAGTTGATTCAAATGTTACTTATCAGGGTTGTCATGAAGAGTGTACAACAAAAGAGGAAATCGAAAAAAATTCAAGTTAAACATGAAAATGTTCACACAAAAGACAATAGTTGTCGTTTTTTTTTTTATGGATCAAAATTTGAGTAGCAGATATGAGGCTGCTGGTAGCACCAAAGAGAGCGGATTTGTGCAAGTTTTGAACTATGGCTATGAGCGAGAAAATCAACTTGCTGATATCGAGAGAATGTTAATGGATGACAACTATTATTTGAGTGACGAAGCTAATCGTGAATTTTGCGACTTTTCTTCGCTATTTGAAGGAACAGATCAAAAAATTGGCTGTGAAAATACCAGACAAGGGGAAAACGAAATTCGCGATCAAAGTACGATCTAGATCCTTGTAGAGCTATTCGGTTGAGTTTCAAGATTAGACTTTTTGATTGACTATTAGTAATTGTTTTGGTAGAATACGTCTTGTGGTGTAGGGCATAATATCAGCTAAACATACATAATAAAGGCATACACGTACAATCTGGAATTCTGGATATTCATTTCATAAGAAGAGAATTTACTGATTTTTGTGATATTGACATTCTACAAGTGTCTTGCGAGTTAAAAAAAAGGTAGAGATAAAGTATGAACTCACATTAGTAAACTGTTTGAAGGATAGCACATAGTCTTGAACTTGCTCTTTTGTAATTGTTTTTCCATGTGTGACTGCTAAAAGACCGGCAAATGCTACCTCCAAGCAATTATCCGTCATCGCAAAATCGAGAACGAGCTGTGACGCTCTTGAGTATAAAACATTTCGCTCTGTAGCAATATTGGCTTTATCACAAACTAGTATATCCAATACTTCAAAAGGCGTCGTGAGCCAAAGCCTCCATTCACATGCTTTGCATACTTCAAGTTCCAATTTTGTAACGAGGGATTTCGAAAATCCAAACTCATATGCCATCTTGGCAAATTCATCCTCATCTAATTTGGCAGCAAGACCCAGACAAGTGATAGATAACAAAAGTATAGAGCAATTGCACATGCCCAAACTCTCCCAATTCTACAATTCATTTTACACCATATATTAATTTATGAATATTTGTTTCCTAAAATTGGACTACATTAGAACAACTATTACAAATTTGTTTTCTAAAATTGGCTGTGTTTTCAATGATAACCAAAAACAAGATAACATGAACTAACTAAAAGTTATGTTACAAATGAAATTATTCATAGCCAAGTTACATTAAAACAAGAAAAACAACAATTATTTAAAAGTTGTAGTAAGACTCACATTTTTACCAATATATGCCTTGAAATACTTCATAGCCAAGTACAAGGTTCTGTTACTTAACTCAACATAGTTTTTGGCCTGTAAATAAAGGAAAAAAGTTTAGTATCTACCCAGATCATAGAAAACCATGCATATATATTCGTTTAAGAAAAAAGAAAAAAGAAAGAGTTACGTACCTCTTTGATATACGAGAGCCCGGTATTCATCAAATTAATCTCATTCAATTCCTGAACCGGTTCAGGCACAGCTTCTTCTCGCTTATTTTTTTTAACCCACGAAACCAAGAACTCGCTGTAGGGGACAGAGTCGAAAGGCCGGTGCAGTTCTTGCACATTCTCCGAACGCAGATTAAAAAATTCCGGTATTACCAGGTCACCCAATCCTCCTTTCTTGATACAGTCAAACCTACACTGGTTCTTGAATTCGGGAGATGGCCCTCCTTTCCTATGCACACCACTGTCTCTTTTCGACCACGTAAAGACTACCCGCGAAGGGGTTTCGTAACCATACTCAACGGGGTATATCATATTTATATCCTCATCGCAATATAGGTCTATCATATCGAGCTCTTCCTCCTCGTGGCAATCCAAGTCTATCATATCGAACTCGTCCGCCATTGTTACAAGAACGTAAATCTTGAATAATTTGCGTATATATATATATATGTATATGTATAGAGAGAGAAGGATAGAGAGGGAGAAACAGGGAGGGAAAGTTTAAAATGCTGAAATTAATTTATTTTTACAGAAATGGCAGTTATTTTTTTATGAGAAGCTGTTTGTAATATTTTTAGCTGAACTAAATTCTCTTTTTTATTTGTTTACGGAGTACAAATAATATTTTTTACTTGTTTACGGAGTACAAATAATCTTTTTTACTTGTTTACTAAATTCTCTTTTTAGCAGTTTACGATTATCTATGCAATTGATTAAAAAGGTTATGTCGCCAATGATATAAAGTTCATTTTTTACTTGTTTACGGAGTACAAATAATACGTGTAAATAGCGATTGCAAATATCATTACTCGAATTAAATCAATTTGCCAACTAATTGGACAAATAATACAATGTATCTGCAATAGAAAATCTATAAATTAATACTCGTTAAATTAATATTAACTCTCTATTATAATAATTTTTCCCGGTTTCCACTTGTGCAAATCTAAAAATCATTAATTTTCGATAAAATAAGAATATAATAAATTTTTGAAAGATACTTAAAATCAATATTTTGATCCTCATATAATCATAAATTGATAATTTTTTAAAATGACAAACATTAATGAGACGATTTAGTAAACTACGACTCTATAGTCGTGTGCTTCTTAAAATTTAAAAATTTACTTGAACCTCATTGCTAACTTTTATTATTGCATTCAAAGCTCGATGTTGTCTTCAGGCTTTACCAACGAATTAACGAGTATTTTTAGTAATATATAACGAGTTTAATGTTATTAACAAGTATATGTATCGAATCTATAAAAATCTCTTCAAAAATAATAAATTTGTTGTGATACATTATGTGGTTGTCCATATTAATGTATATGCTACATACATTATGTATAACCTTTAAGTTTGAGTCTTATGGCTTTCTAGCTTCCCTCTTATACATGTATCTTGTTCCACCCCTCCACTATATAAAGAGGTTGAAGTCTTCATAGTTGAAAATATATTCATACTATATAAAGAGGTTGAAGTCTTCATAGTTGAACATATATTCATACTTGAATAAGACGACTTTACTCTCTCTCCATATATATCTTGCTATGTCGATACTTTGTTAATAGTTGTCACACAACACGTTATCGGCACTTTGCTTAACGACGGAATAAAGAAATAGCTAGATAGTTTCATTAGAAGTAAGTATACGGATCTATTTCTTCCTCGACGAGTTAGGAAGAGGGTTTATTGGGTTGCTAGATCACATATCGATCATCCTTTTTGCATTTCCGAATTAAGGTACACAATTTCTACTTGTAATAAAACGTAAAAATTTCCACACAACAAAATTACTATTTTTATAGATTATTTTTATTTTATTCAGGTTTTACTGTATAGTGATATATACCATTCTAAATATTCTTTGCCTCACATATTTTTGGTCTCGATGCGTCGGCACCGAATGCACGGCCCAAATCCGGCCTCGGCCATGATTAAGTTTTGCTTTAATACCACAAACTATCACTTTAATTTTTATATTCCATAAACCATATGTATAGTGTTTTTTTAATACAAAACCGTCAACAGATTTTACCTTTGGACGCAAAACGACAGTCGACTACTGTAGAACAAAATCAGAGAGAAACCCGATACAAAATAATTTTATTATATAACTCAATACTTATGATAAATATGTGCTATTTCTATATAATATTTTGAATGTGCTAATGATCAACAAACTAAGATAAGATTCAACCAGTTTTATTCTACAGGAAAAAGACAGCCGACTACTGTAGAGTCACTTATGAACACACCATGGTCCATGTCATCGAAATTGAGTTTGCCTTTCGGATTCCGCCTACTGCAAAAAAGGAGAAGCGTTAGTAAATTGTATAGTAGGGTTCTTAGCACCTGACACGGTGGAACTTCTTATTTGAGTTCAAACGGTCATACAGATCAATTGATGTAGTGTTTAACATAATTGATTTTGCTATTCAGAAAGGGCTAGCGGCGCAACTTGTTGCCCGCTTGCCTTCTATCTACGTGTAATCATTTCATTATTTTTTTAAAACATTAGCGAACATGTGCACATCATGTGCAATTTTTCATCAACAATTTTAACAAAAATGCTTATGTTCATTCTAACTCTGCTCAAAAGTCAGAATGCACTCTATGATTAGTCTAAATTAAGTTTACAAATCAACGCATTGTTCTTTACAATTTAAGCTTTATCCAAAAGAAACGGGCAATTTCCTTTTTCCGATGTGCCAATAGGATATGCATGTCTTGCTTATAAAAAGTGTAACATCCGGCTTCTAAATTAGTTGGCCAAATGCATTACTGCTTGATTACATTATGATTCTGGAATCAGTATACTAGCTAGGTTGCTTAAGTTAGGGCAATAACAAAGAAATTTTTTATTTTTAATTACCACATTTTCTTTTTTGGGTTCTGCAGTCTCTTCTCTAGATATAAGCGTTTTGACAGTCATTTTCGAATTGCAGATTGGATGCATGAAATAGGAGTATATCCGTACTTGGATCCGTTATTTTAGCCAAGCGGAGGGAATTATAAGTTTACTTACCAGTTTAGACGATCATTAATGACCCTTAGATCTTTGGAAGGACTCTGAAATTGATGAGTGCTCTCCCCAAAAAAAGCATAAGAACTTTTGCAGCTATTTGAAATAAAATCTTTCATCTGCATAAATTAGCGAAACAGAGAATACAAATTAGACTACCAAATATTGTTACATCATAAAGTGTGTGAAGTACATGAATTACGGTGGCACATTTGGATCACTAAATTAATATTGATATTAAGGAGTGCTCGGCATTTCATTTGAATGTAAATCAATTTCGTATAATTAAATTTATCACCAAGTAACTATTGATTTTAAGCTGTCCTCGGCATTTCACTTGAATGTAAACGAATTTTGTTTAGTTACGAGATTGAGAAGATACTAGCTAGGGGTTACTGTGAGAGTTAAACGATGTCTGTCGTTCTTACATGTGGGAAAACTTCAAAACTCATACAAATAACGATCGAAATATATATATAGAATTCCTAAACATTTGTTTTTATTGATGTTGATGTTAAGTAGAAGCCAACTTAAATGATTTAATTTACATAGTTACCAAGATGACGTTATTTTATTCAGGCAAAGTATGTACCTCTGGAGAACGCAGCGGAGATACATACACATTGTGTTTTGCAGATACTTTCCTTGGAGAATGGTCAGGAAGATTCAAAAAAGGAGACTTGTTTGGTGATCTAAGGCTTTGAATCAAAACCTGAAGAGGAGGACTCTCTGTAATTAACATTAAAAAAGGCGATCACATATACATCAAGTCTAGATCAAACTTCAAGGGTTTGGGAATAGTACAAGTGGCTACCAAAATATGAAATAGCATACCTTCAGTTTTAACCGGAGAGATCTCCTTCAGGAGTAGCTTTATAGCATGAAGAAATATCTCATTGTAAAATTCTTTAAGGCCGACATGTTCATGTCCTATTTTCTGTTTCCGCAATTAATTTAGATAGTAAACAGGAATAAATAAAAGTAGAATTAGAGAAGGATAGAAACATATACACAAAATCATATTTTCAGCTTCTATGCTCACACAAACAACACAATACAAAGAAAGGATTTACATACCCCACTGTAGCAGTCCCCAGACCGATCAACAAACACCCTGCAATAAATATCGTGTCTATATTGCTGTTGCTTTCTATAGATGACAATCAGCTCTCTAAAAGTTAGTTTTTCTTGAACCTGCAAATGTCATCATAACTATTAAAAGAGATACATATGTATAAATACAAGAATAAACTATGATCACTAAAAGGTTAGGAATTGAATAAACATATAAACATCCCTCCAAACGAATGAGTAATGACCCTCGATACTTGAGAGAATCACTTTTATGCATTAGCTGTTGAACAACAAGTCTCACTTTGTGTCGTTTCTCTTTTATTACAGCGGTCCTATTATCTAAATGTGCTAATGCTGATTGCATAAGAAAAAGTTATCGCAGCTTTCAATCCGTAAATATACAACCACGTGGAATTATGTACATGTTACTAAACTATTAATGTTAAGAATTGGTACAGGAGGATTAATTTGGAGACTTACCTTAGCAACCATATAAAAACAGCATAAGATGATGTGATCCACATGCCTATTGAAGAAGAGACTTGTTCCTCTACAAAGTGCTAAACTGAAGAGGCAGTAAATTCTTTCTCTCATCTCCTCTGATAGTTTTAGTCTTTCCACCATTCTCTTAATTCTCACTGCTGCTAACTTTAGAACCTACAACCAAAGACGAACTTAAAATAATGAGTGAAAGGGACAGTATTTTGTTAGAACCAAACCATGCCTTAAACCGGGCACATATAAGATACCTCAGTAGTGCCTCATAGTTTTTCAAAAATATACAATTCAGATTCCGATAGGCGTGACTGAAGTGCCTTCTTAGTTAGAAATTTCCAATGAAGATTATCCAAATTTGACTTTATATTTTGAAATCAGTTACACATACAGTTACATGATGTTAATTTCATGAGTGGACGAACTCGTACGGTGAAGTAATTTCTCAAATAAAATTGAATGAAAGTGAAATACCTTGGTGAAAAACATATCTATTTCAACCTCTGAACGTGATCCCCCTCCGACACTAGGATTTGGTGTTGTTGGACTGAATTCACTATGCATATAAAATTGTACAACCCTTAGTTAGCTTTCATTTACATAAATCGACAGAGTTAGCAATTGTTGTTCTACTATATTAGATAAATACTGAATGAAGGAAAAGTTAAGCTTACAAGTTAATTTGACCACAAAAAAAAAAGTGGATGCACATATATAGCCTATAGGAATATGTATATAACGCCTTAAATAAAGAATGTATGCATGATATTACTCTTTTTAAAGTACCTATTATGCGCGAATTGCGAAGCTGATTGAAGCAGCTTCTGGAAGTAGTTGCGAGGCGTCAAGCGATGCTTTTTGATTGGTGTTGTAAATAAATTACGCTCAACCAGCACACCTCTATATTCCGTGCACACCCTTTTTCGTTTATTTCTGTCTGGAAAAGTTTAATACTAGTATTAGCCAGAATGCTGAAGCAGTTATCAAATCATGGTTACATATACTTCTAAGTACTAATTTCTTAGGCTTGAAAAGATAGAATTCGAATGATAAAGGGTTTCTAGACTTGACATAATATTGTTATCGACCCAAATGAAAAAAATAAATGATATACAAACAAACTTTATTACAAAACTCAGTAAAAAAACCTTATCAAAGGTCTTGTTTGGTTGCTGCATATAAGATGGACTTTGTGAGTTTCTGGAAAAGGTTAGGTTTATATAGCTTATAGCTAATTCAGACCAAAAACGAAAAATAAATAAATAAACTTTTTAGTAGGTCAACCAAATGCAATCCAGTTTTAGCAAATAAAAATATGCTTATATATGAGATACTCCAACCAAAGTGGTTGACAACTGCTATATATGTTTGTTTGTGGTTTCATAAGAATAATTCCTTTGTGTATCGTATTTAACAATCAAAACAAAAGATCGACTTCTTCAACTAGATTATGAAGGTGCGATCGTGCAACAAATAAGCAAGTGTTAGTACCTGGTGAATAATCATTATCGTTTGAAGGAGATGTCGTCGCAGGTGAGCTTCGAGAAGGCATGTGTATACATGAAGCGATTGAAACTAGTGTTGGCATAGGCTCTGCAAACAACCAAAGACGGTGTATTTCTCTTGACATAGTGGGCTTTACAACTGCCAAAGAGTTGTACAAAGATGATCCTTTTTCCCACACAACACTCTCAAGAAGCCTTTCCTCGAGTGAGTTGAGGTGGCGCCTCAATCTTTTAGGAAGGCACTTTTCGTACCTTACAAAGCTCTCTATTACCTTACAAAGATCAAAGCCAGTAATCCCGGTCCTCTGTTCGAAATTATATTAATTATTAAAAGAGTTGCCATACTATCAGTTCGAGCTACTAGTGCAATTGGTAACTTAACATGGTATCACAGCCTTGGCCATGATTTTAATTTTCATCAGATACTCTAAAGAATACAAGCATAAGGAAAAAAAAGACCATGAGAAAGGTTTTTTTTTTTTTTTTTTTTTTGTTTTTGAAAACTACAAGTGCATAAATGAATAAAACGTTGCATCAAATAATTTAAGCTATTGATAGAAGTGAAAACTAACCTCAAGAGAACTAATGACTCATCTATTGATATACTAGGAAATATGCTAACAGCATATTAATTATAACCAGTTTTCAACAATATACGTTTCTAAGTTTCCATAAAATTAGACAGGTTTCCGATTTTACTGTAATACTATAAAAAACAAAAGGGTTGCATCTTTAATTACCTCTAGCACAATGGAGATGAATAATATCGTCGCAACATTATGAGCAGCCAAAATCAACTCAGCTGAAATAGCAAGCATACTCCTATGAAACGCCTCATTAGTCAACAAAGAGCTCAAGTCGGTTAGCTTTTGTGCTTCGCATATAGCTAATAAGACTCTATAGTACAAATTAAGCACTTCGTTTTTTCGTAGTCTGACCCATTCGCCACATCTTTCCTGCCCAAATATTGTGAATATTGCCTCTAGAATTATAATTTCCTGACCCGTGATGTCACATGTAGAAAAGAAACATGTCAGCTCTGTTGATGGCTTAGGTGGAAGCGAAGAAGCAACTGTACCGAGCCATTTGGCGGTTGAGGAATCAGCAAACTTGACCTGAAGTATAAAAAAAAAAACTATGTTTCAAATGCGAAGGATAATGAAGGTTGTTAACACCGTCTGGAAAGGATAATTAAGACTAAATTCTTCTATCTCAGAATATATTATTACAATTCACGCTTTAGAGAGATTCGACAAATAAATGATCACGCTCTCGAAATTTATTCTTCTATCAAGATATAAATCTATAATAAATAAACAATATATATAACCAGTTTTCTAACAAGCGATATACTGTAAACTTTGCACGAGGTATCTACACTTATCGATCTTATCTTAGGAAAGACGTATCAGTTTGTAAGTAATATGAGCTGAACTAATATATACAGTCCAGAGACGAAGAAAAACCTTGTGAAAACCGTCATATCGAGATTTGTCTGGAACAGGAACTGAATCTTCCATACTCAACTGAAAACAAAAAATAATCAGAATGAGAAATCGGATATTTTTGGCGGCCTTGGTATTTTAGCACCTCATACACGCTAATTTTCTGTCACCCATATCTTAATTTATCTTAAAAACTCTCTAAAAAATATCACCTATTCCATTGCCCTGGTTGTTACTAAAACTATAATTATTATTCACCATGGCTAAGATTATCAAATACTTTTTCTAGTTCCATAGAGAGAAAATTTTAAAACACGAAAACACATAGATTAAACATAGGGTCGACATAAAAGAAATATATATTTTTCATGTGATTCGTATAAATATAAGTTTTGTTTATACCATGCATGTACGTGGCTTGATAGTTAAGATTATCAAAAATAAATAAATCCAGTTCCACATGACATATTAAAACCCATAAAAAAAAACAATGATTACGTACCTAAGCACAAGGTTGATATAAGAAAAAACTTCCTATCACGCTTCGAAGTGAAAAAGCTTGCTTTTCCGTTTTTAGACCGCTAAAAACTTTCGTTTTTTTTTTTTATTCTTTTAGCATATATGTCACAAAAACGTTTTAGCTAAGATTTTGCTTTAACCTGAAGGCAAAGATGGTATGTGTATGTGTGTGTATATATATATGTATAGGTAAGTATCTCTATGAAACAGGATAATGAGGAATATATGGGAGTTTTTATAGGTTTTGTAATTGAACTATTCTTTTTTATGTAACACTATGTATTTTAATTGGATTTGGATATATCTCTTTACTTTGGTTACTTTATGTTTTGATCCCTAAACTACTTCATTCATCTAGTTTTATACTCTTCCATTTTAGTCAATGTTTTAAAACCGTGTTTTTAAAAGAGTTTGAACCAAGTGTAAGCACCGATGTCAAAAGCATAAGATTTACTAGAAAACGTATATATATTTATATTAATGGGGTAATTCCCTATAAGTAACTCATAGCAACTTATATTCCTCCTAGATATAGTGATAAGTTCACATTCCTCATGGATACCACTTTTTAATTATTTAGTTTATTTACTAAATTGTCATATAAACCAAAATAAAAACCACAAAATAAAAATAGTTTATTTAGTTTATAATAGACATATTTTATCTTTCTACAAAACTAAAAAAAATAGTTTTAAATTACAACAAAATAAAAAAAAACAAAAATTATAAAAATTATAAAAATCACAAAAAAATAACAAAAATAACAAAAAATTATAAAAAAATGAAAAAAATAACAAAAAATAAAAAAAATTATAAAAAATCACAAAAAATTATTAAAAAATTAAAAAAATTAAAAAAATTAAAAAAATTAAAAAAAAATACAAAAAATCACTAACTTTTTAAAAAATTACAAAAAAAAATATATAATTTTTTTTGTCAATATAAAACTTTTTATACCAAAAAATCAAAAAAATCACAAAAACTTATAAAAAATCACAAAAAATTATAAAAATATAAAAAAAAAAATGAAAAAAAATTCACAAAAATCACAAAAAATCACAAAAAATTAAAAAAATTATAAAAACACAAAAAAAAAGAATTATAAAAAAAATGAAAAAATCATAAACTTTTTAAAAAATTACAAAAAATATACAATTCACTCGAAAGTAAATATAGTTCAGTAAAAGTGAGTATGCATATAGTTCAGCTAAAGTGCATCTAGTTCAGCTGAAAGTACATCTGGTTCAGCTTAAAGTGCATCTAATTTAGTGGAAAGTACATATAGTTAAGTCAAAAGTGCATATAGTCTAGTCGAAAATGCATATAGTTCTGTTAAAAATGCATCTGGTTCAACTGAAAGTGCATCTGGTTCATCTGAAAGTGCATATAGTTCAGTTAAAAGTGCATCTGGTTCAGTCGAAAGTGCATCTAGTACAGTCGAAAGTGCATAAAGTTCAATAAAAGTGATTTTTTTATGATTTTTTTCATTTTTTTAATAATTTTTTATGATTTTTATGATTTTTTATAATTTTATGTGGTTTTTTTCATTTTTTATAATATTTTGTGATTTTTTATAAATTTTTTATGATTTTTTTTATTTTCTTTGTGATTTTTTTCATTTTTTTCATTTTTTTTTATTTTTTGTGCTTTTTTTTTATAAAAATACATTTTTTTTTTCATTTTTACAATTTTTTGTGATTTTTTTTTATTTATTTTGAGATTTTTTGCATTTTATATAATTTTATGTCTTTTTTTTCTATTTTTTTTTATGAAATATGTGTATGACGTTTTGGTAAATAAAGTAAATAATTAAAAAGTGATACATATATGAAATATGAACTTCTGGAGGTAGGTATGAGTAATATAAGTTCAAAAGTGGTACTTATTGAGCATTATTTGTATATTAATTAAATAACATGAAGGCAAAGGTGGTATGTGTATGTATATATATATATATATATATATATATATATATATATATATATATGTATATGTAACGTATCTCTATGAAACAGGATAATGCGGAATATATGGGAGTTTTTATAAGTTTTGTAATTGAACTATTTTTTTTATGTAACAGTACGTATTTTAACTGGATTTGGATATATCTATGTACTTTGGTTATTTTACGTTTTGATCTCTAAACTAGTTCATTCATCTAGTTTTGTACTCTTCCATTTTAGTCAATGTTTTAAAACCGTGTTTTTAAAAGAGTTTGAACGAAGTGTAAGCACCGACGTCATGAGATTTACTAGAAAACGTATATATATTTATATTAATTAAATAACTTGAAGGCAAAGGTGGTATGTGTATGTGTGTGTATATATATATATATATATATGTATATGTAACGTATCTCTATGAAACAAGATAATAAGGAATATATGGGAGTTTTTATAGGTTTTGTAATTGAACTATTCTTTTTTATGTAACAGTACGTATTTTAATTGGATTTGGATATATCTATGTACTTTGGTTACTTTACGTTTTGATCCCTAAACTAGTTCCTTCATCTTGTTTTGTACTCTTTCATTTTAGTCAATGTTTTAAAACCGTGTTTTTAAAAGAGTTTGAACGAAGTGTAAGCACCGACGTCAAAAGCATAAGATTTACTAGAAAACGTATATATATTTATATTAATTAAATAACCTGAAGGCAAAGGTGGTATGTGTATGTGTATGTGTATATATATGTATATGTAACGTATCTCTATGAAACAGGATAATGCGGGAGTTTTTATAGGTTTTGTAATTGAACTATTCTTTTTTATGTAACCGTACGTATTTTAATTGGATTTGGATATATCTTTGTACTTTGGTTATTTTACGTTTTGATCCCAAAACTAGTTCCTTCATCTAGTTTTGTACTCTTCCATTTTAGTCAATGTTTTAAAACTGTGTTTTTAAAAGAGTTTGAACGAAATGTAAGCAATGACGTCAAAAGCATGAGATTTACTAGAAAACGTATATATATTTATATTAATTAAATAACCTGAAGGCAAATGTGGTATGTATATATATATATATATATATATATATATATATATATATATATATAACGTATCTCTATGAAACAGGATAATGCGGAATATATGGGAGTTTTTATAGGTTTTGTAATTGAACTATTCTTTTTTATGTAACAGTACGTATTTTAATTGGATTTGGATATATCTATGTACTTTGGTTACTTTACTTTTTGATCCCTAAATTAACTAGTTCCTTCATCTAGTTTTGTACTCTTTCATTTTAGTCAATGTTTTAAAACCGTGTTTTTAAAAGAGTTTGAACGAAGTGTAAGCACCGACGTTAAAAGCATAAGATTTAATTACTAGAAAACGTATATATATATTTATATTTTCAATAACTATGAAATACATTAAAATAATTTGTTCAAAACAATCTGAATAACTAATATTATCATGTTTTAACCATAGATATGTCTAATATAACAACGGGCTATTGAGTTGCTCTTCCTTTTGCTTTTTATTGTTTCAACTCAGACTTTTCCTATTTTGTATTTTATGTTTTTTCTGCTTGTTTTGATTTTATTTACCCGGATGGAAGTATTTAGGAAGGATTTTGTAGTATGTATTTATCGTTTTTCTTAGGCTGGTTTCGGTTTTTGGCAAAACCGAAACCGAACAAATTTTTCGGTTCGGTTTTTTTCGGTTTCGGTCTTTTTTGTTTTTTGGACCGAACCGAACCGAACCGGGTTTTTTCGGTCCTGTTCCGGTTTTTTTTGGTTTTTCCGGTTTTTTTCGGTTCGGTTTTATTGTAAACCGAAACCGACCCGAAAAAGTTTTGATTTTTCGGTTCGATTATCGGTTCGTTTTTTTCGGGTTTTCGCGCGGCCATAGTTTTTCTTACCGTTCCGGAGCTTGTTCCAGAGATAATAATACTTGTATGCTTGTTATTTTCACTAATAATAAGCCGGTTATTTTACTCATTAAAAAAAAAAATACATTCCATGAGAGGAAAACCTTATAATACACAGGGACAACACTGAAATAATAAATGTAGCTAAATGATTAAAAATGAAATGAAATTACAAACTTGGTCACGCAGAAAAAGAAGGAAAAAAAAACTCAAAAGTTAAATGAAAAAAAAAAACTCAAATTATGTACTAATTTAAATAAAACGCCGTATATGGGAATCGAAAAAAAAACTCAAAAGTTAAATGAATTTTTTTTTTTCAAATTATGTACTAATTTAAATAAAACGCCGTATATGGGAATCGAAAAAAAAAACTCAAAAGTTAAATGAAAAAAAAAACACAAATTTAAATAAAACGCCGTCTGTGGGAATCGAACCCACGACCACGTGGTTAAAAGCCACGCGCTCTACCAGCTGAGCTAAGACGGCTTATCAATTATATTTCTACATATTTTTTGTATATAATCATTAAAAATAATGTAGAAATATAAGCAATTTCAGGACTTGCTAAATGCTTTATTATGACTCCAATATTTTGAGCCGGAGTTCAATTAGTTTATGTTTTTGGAACCATGAAGAATATTTGGAATGCATAACATCCGAACATAACCAAACCGATTACCCATTGGTTTGGTTTCGTTCGTTTTAGACCAAATAATATTTGAAACCTAACCGGAACATTTAAATAGCAATCTGTTTGGCTCGGTTCAGTAAATCTATTACTAATTTTATTAAGAAACTATGTCTTATAATTTATACCAAGAATTAATACAATTGTTTGAGTATGAGAATAGTTGTATCTAGTATTTAATTTTGTGCTTAGTCGTTCTTATAATTTTCTTCAAAGTTTAAATTGACTACATCAAACCAAGCCAAACAGATTGCGATTTAAATGTTTCGGTTAGGTTTCGAATATTACTTTGGTCTACTTAAAACGAACAAAACCAAAACGATGATTTTCGATTTGTTTGATCTGTATACTCGTCAAAAACTGAACCAATTTGAATCACGAATGCACAATATGGGTAATAATCACAACTTTATTAGAAAAGAAAAGAAAATCACTTCTTCCCTTTTCCTTTAATTCACATATCCTGATCAGTTCTTAGTTTGGTCTGCGTGATTCAATAATATGAGCCGTAACCAATCCAAACCGATTAATCCAGACCGTTAATCCAAATAATGCAATCTGTTGATTTTGTTTGATTTGGACTGAAAATTTGAATGGTTTGATGGGGTTCACGTTCCGTTGCATATTGGTTTGGTTTTGGATTTGGGCTAATCTATTTCAATCCAATCTGTTTACATTCCGACTGCATATCAATTGGTCGACCTGGACTCGCTCCCCTGTAAGGCTGCAACTGCTTTTAGCCTTTTAGACTTTAGAAAAAACCAAAAAATCATTTTCCAACACGGTAGGCTTTTGCCATTTGCTTATCATATGAACCGTCGCAGAAGATGATTATAATTAAATTTGTGACATTTAGTGAAATCTATCCAATAAAGAAAAACAACAAACAAATACGGAGTATAATGGTTTGTCCATAATCACATTAATTTTCTTAAGGACATCTTTGCTTACACATTTAAGCAAAATACTTGGTTCATCTAGCTTTTCCGGGCCAAAAACTAGCTCACTAGTTTTTAAGACAGTCAATTGCAGTCCAACATTTTAGCCAAAAAAACAAAAAGTTAAAGCTTAAACGCTGCAACCGAACAAGGTTTTAGTTCAATATTCGAAAACCAATCCGAATCACGATTAAAAATCCTATATCTGACTATCCACATGTAGTAACTCCAAAAATCCAAAAGAAACGTCATCTTAAGCTGGTTTACCAAATGCACTCCAGCTTTAAGAAGAAAAACAAAAAAGCTAAACTTAATTCCAGCAACTAAACAATGCCTAATTCCAATCAAATTGAAAAACCTATATATAGCCATCCAAACTTAACAATTCTTTACCCATATCTTCGATCAGCACATCGATCAAATACATTTCCACAACTTTTGTAAGCTCATATCTCTCAATTATCCCAAACAAAACATCGTTCCAACCCATGTCCCACATTGCATTCACATCCGTATCTCTATTCTCGATATCCCGTTCAAGCATTTCTTGAATATACTCAGCACTATCTTGCTCTTCATTTGTACCCTCGTATATAGCTGTTAACTTTTTGAAATCTGTATATAACTGCTTCACCAAGTCGTCAAACGACTCTACTTTAACATAGAAATTTAATATATTCATGGAGGGGTAAAGAGAAAGGTCTAATCTTTTTCCTTTTTTTCTTGTTAACTCGTGAACAACATCTAGTATGAGCTTATTATCTTCATCTTGAATGATATCATCCGATGGATTGGGAAAATCGACGGGTATGTAGAGGTAAAAAGTTTCATGTGCTGCGTTTAGCAAAGGCCGACTTTTAAGCAGTGTTTGCTTGAGGTGAAATTCGCTTTCAATTAACAGCTTATTACAATATTCTGGAATTTGGTTTTCCTTTTGTTCATGTTGCTGAGTATTAGAGTTATCCAAGCTAGATTCATTACATCCTGCAAAATCAAGAAAAATGTAGGCATATAATATAAGTTACTGCAGTGCAGCTTTGAAGCTATTTTTTATTTGTTTAAAAGTGTGACTAAACTTGGGCCGTCTTTCCGATTTTTTAGCCTGAACGCAACTTCTCATTTTATAGAAAATGAATACCATAAAAGCCCTGTGTACCTAATGATTTAACAACGACAATTAAGTCAATTTTAGACACAGTCCTGCAGTTTTGTGTGTATTTTCTTTCTGAATAAGTGTACAGGTACTTGCATACTAGGCTTTGTATTGTACAATATAATTTCGTGCACCTAAAACAATCCACGACACCATTAATACATGCGCTGGTAACTAATATTTTGGCGGTGAGATGTTATTATGAGTTATGGACCAGTTTAAGAAAATTATACACTAGAATGCATGATTTATTTTGTGAACTTTCGTTTTCAAATTTGAGTTATTAATTAACATACACCATTGCAGAAGCATTTTCGAGATTGAATGATAATGTTGAAGTTAGGCTAATGCTTACCATTTTCAGAGAACATTTCAATTTTCTGAGACTCTAAGCTTGTGCCTTCTTTCAAATCAGGCATCTGGTCTTCATTATCAATGGGACCGATAGAAATTTCTGCCATGATTTCCTGGCACTGTAATGCAATATGAAAACTCTATTAGAGAATGTGCACATTTTCCATGAAAAAAGTTTACTTTTTAGACAAAGATAACAACAAACTCACGTCTTTACTGACGGCCGGAAGATCAGAGAAAGTAATCGGACTTTGTAACACATCAACTTCTTTGTCTGATAATTCATCAGTTTCTGCAACAACAATACCCTGAGCTTTGGTAACAAATATTTGGATGCAGAGGTTTAATTATGTGGAAGATTATTCGACAAGATACTATTTTCATGGTGATTTTTTTAGTTATCAAGAAACGGACACATTTCAGAACCCTTTTAAGAATGTTGTAGATATGGATTTGCAGCAACAAAAGTGAAGGAAACTGCTAGCCGTATACATAAGGATGTGCAGTGACACTTTATATCACATGATGACGTCATGTCAATGTAAATTATGTAATAATAGGAATTTCCATGGGGGTGTTAGTTCTAAGCGAGTAGATTAGTATTTCACAAATTAGTTGTGTAAGTTGAAAGTTTTCTATCGTCTCTATTTCTTAACTTTGATATTTACCAATATATAGAAGTCTTAATGCTCCTGTGGTAAGTTTATTACTTACCTTTTATATAGACTAATTCGAGTTTCGATGACATTTTGCCTGATTCCTCAAGTGAAGTAGCTAACCGGTCTTCATCATCAATGGGATCGATCAAAATTTTTGTGGCGGTATCCTGGGACTGTAAAGCAATATGAAAATAATGTTAAAGTCCTGCCACATTTACAATTATAAAGAAATATTCTATTATGTTAGAAGGATAGACTCACTCTTTCATCAAGGCTAGAAAGATCTTGAACAACAATTGGACTTGGTAGCTCACTAGCTTCTTTATCGGATGCAAAATCTTCGACTAAAATCATTGCACGTGTTTCTAGATTGTTGGGGCTGATTATATGTATATCGGCTTCTTTGCCTGTGTTATTACTTGAATTTTCTGCTCCTCCTTTGTACTCAAGCTGTTTCTCTTTTAGCAAAAATGGCGTTTGATCCTTCAATGCTAGTTCTGTATTTTCAATCGTTTCTTTTCTTTTTGTGACCACTTTATGCTTTCTTCTTGGGCTTTCTCTTTCAATGGCTACCATGCTTATAGACTTGTCTTCTTTGATGGGTGGAGTAGACACTCTTGAGATTTTTGTTGTTTTTGAAACTGCATCATTTGGCGTTTCACTAAGACAAGAGTTTAAAAACATCAAATTTCTCGTATTTGCCGGAAAATTCATAGACTTTCCATTTCTCGGGATCTCGGTCTTGTGTTTGCTACTTGTTGAGGATTTATGAGGCTTTTTATCATGAAAATCTTTCGAACTCTTTTTACCAATTATTATCTGCTCTCTTTTCTCAACCCGAGGCTTCACTTCTGTGTCCGTATTTCTTTTCTCTTGCAGATGTGTTTTTCTAGCTTCTGCGTCTTTATGGTCCCGATTCATCACTCGTTTGGCTTGTCCCTTTTCTACTCCGATATCTTTACCGTGCTTTTCGGTGCCTTTTCTTCTCATTTTTACTTGTAAGTCACTTGTACTCTCATTAGATCGAAGAAATTCTTCATTAACTTGTGGACCCGATACTGATTTTCTAACCACAACTTTATCGAAATCCTTCAATAGTGATTTCGTATTTTGGAATCTAAATCCGTCAGCATTTTGCATCAGTTTTCTTCCATAAGCTGTAGGTGCCGTATCTTCAGTTTTTTTAGTCAAATTCGCAACAACTTTACCATTTCTATTCTCGTTAAATTGCCCCGGTGTACTCTCAAAATTCACATCTCGTGGAACCTCTTCGAGACCCATAAGTTTAGCAATAACACTTGGCCTTTTCCCATGAGGCCTAAAATCGGGACTACAACTAGCCGCTCTCTTATGAAAAGACACATCGTTGGAGATACTCGATGGTTGTTTTGTAAATAACTTCTTATCTTCAGTTGTATGATTCAAAGCCAAAAGGCTCGATTTAGGATCACTTGTCATCACATGTTTGGTATCTCGAGAGTTTCTAGAGGGTTTATCGAATGAGAATCTTGGCCGTTCAACTAGCTTCTTTTGTGCCACCTGTTGAAAAACAATCTAAAAAGTCAAAAAGTTTCCCTTACTATTGTAAAACTGGTAACGTAAGAGCCTCGGTCAATCGTCATGGTTCAATCTTCTGTGATTACACTGAACAACAGAATAATAAAGTAAAACAAGCAACACTTTCTTAAAACTGGGCCGACTTAAAGCAAGTCCGCCCTTTGAGTGGCCAGAAATCTTGCAAAGAAAAGGTAAATTACTAAAAAGATGCCACAGGAACAGTTTAGGAGAATTGTAAATACCAATGCACTTTCTTCTTCTTCTTCTTCTTCTCCATTCTCATTTAGCAATTTTATTCTTGTTTTTCTCCGGGGATTAACTAGTTGACTTGAATCTTCATGAATACTCGTAAGCATTTCTTCTAAATCCATAGCCCCTTTAAGTAATTCCCTCCCCATTTCTATCGAGTGCTTATCAAAAGTAATGCTATTAGAATATACACTGAGGATTTGGTTTAGTTTTTGTATCCCTTTCGATATCTCGTTTATGTGGATATTTGAGACATTTATAATCTGATTCGAGGGCTTGTTTAAAGTAGTGATGTTTCGTCTTTCCATTTTCCCAATATCTAGTGCTCTCCTACCAATCCGATGAAGAAAGCTCAAAATAGGATTATTACTTGACGAACTATTTATTTTTGTGAAACTTTTGTTATTTCCAAATGCAAATGCCAGGGCTCTCGATAAGTCTCCGTTTTGCTTCGAGATTTGACCACCTTCATATTGAACAAGTTGCGTCGTAGATTCTTGAATATTGAGTGACTTTGCCCCATTATTCAATCTCCTTTGCGAGTTAGTTGGTCTGTCACCAACCTACCATTAAACGTATTTGTTAACCTTAAAGCGTATAAAACTATATATCACATATGCCAATACCGAAGGTGTTTAAGAGCTTACGGATTTTGATGATCTTGTTTGACGTGATCCTGCGTAATTTTGAGATGAATTTCCATATGAATCTGTAATTATATATACACAACAAAACTAATTAAGCACGTCTAAGTACCTTCACGACCATTCTCCAGTTTTCATTATAGTCGTTTGCTTGGAGCCAGGGGCGGAGACAGGACGCAAGTGGTGCCACCGCCACCCCCAAAAAATCTAAAAATATTTTTTTTATATAGAAAAATTTCTAAGTTTAATGTTTTATACGTTAACGGTTCCCCAAATGAACAAGTAGTAACTTAGTTCAAATGGTAAACATAAAGTTCGAATCTTGTGTTTATTTTTTACTCTTCATTTAATTAACATTAGTTTATTTTTTGAATTCTCCATTAATTAATTGCATATTTAAGGTACTATTACAAGGTTTTATAAATAAATGTTTTTGTGTAGTTTCATAGTCATATTACAACAAAATTTAAACTGATAAATTCGTATATTTATAGTCAATTTTTCTGTATCGTTTGAAATTTTATACCGTTTATAGTTATTGTACTAATAAAAAAAACTTCAACAACCCCACCAATAATTGAATCCTGGTTCCGCCACTGCTCAGACCTTCGAGACAGTTTTATTGCAAATAAGGAAATAATAGAAGATGTTAACTTATTGTTATCAGTCTTCTTCATGTTTTGCAGATGTATATATATATATGTAGTCTCTCAACACATCTCAAGTACAGATTCGTTTTCTCGCATTTTTTTCGAAATTACTTTTTTTGCTAATTCACGATTTTTTTTTAATTCAATAAAACGTTTATCATGTACGAATTACATCCGTTACTTGCAAAGATGATCATAAGAGTTGCACCATTAGTCATTAGAGTAAACATACATCGATAATTATACTTAGATACATAATTTTTATATATATATATACACATCTAACAACAGTAACAAAAAATGTTCGACTATGTTTGGTGAGAAAATTGGACTTAGGGTTCACAACATTGTTCATGTTCGTTCGAACGTCATTGCTTCTGTTCTTTTTAAGGTGGATACATTTAAATAAACGCAAGTCTAGTGGGCTAGAACCCGCTAGAAATAGTTTAGATAAATGGTTTGAGTCTTATTAAATAGGTGGGTGTGAAATCTTTTAATCCTCTTTAATAAGTTTTTTTTTTTTTAAAAAAAAAACGCAAGCAAGTACATAAAAGACCAAACAGGCCTCCTATACTAATACTGAACAGTTGATAAAGAAAAATGAAGTATCCAAAATTGAAATACTAAGAAGACCAAATGCAAACACAGATGAATGAAATATTTGCACCTATACATGCATACCTCTTGTCATTCCTTTTGTATTGCTTGTGCTATGAGTAGGAATGGCAGGTGTCGACATACGTTCTTTTCTCATCCGAAGATCGGTTAGCAGTTTTTGAGCAAAATCCGAACGTGTAGCCATACTTTAGCTTAGTTTCTTATTATCTCGAAACAAAACTAACATGAAAATTTTGGTTAAAAAATCAAGGTAACCCTTCTAGCTTAGTATGCACTTAGCATAAAAAAACAAACAGAATATGAAATGGAGATAGATTTTTATGTTGGTAAGGAGTCTTTTTCGGTGTTTGGGAAGGTGGTGAGTCCAACTTTAAGCAAAGAATACGAATATATATTCGTGTTAGAATTTAAGGAATAAAGTTTGATGTGTATATGTATGTATTGGTTGTGTGGAAATGTCTAAGTGGCAATCGAGTTACCATGACTTTTATTCTAATCTAAGCAATGCCAAAGGTTCCAAAAATCTTCCTCTTTAAGCTTTTTTATGTCTTTTTATTCGTTCACTTTAGCCTTCTTATATGTAGTGACGGAACCAGAAACTTTATACGGCCAGTATAAAAATTTACATGTTAGATATGAGTATTTTTTTTTGAGATATAGGAGGGGCCGAAAGCTTTTTTTAAAGATTTTGATCGATATACATTGAAAAAATTATTTTTTCAATAAAAAAATTCAAAATGAAGGAGGTCGCGGCCTCCGACTTCCCCCTAGTTTATATCATGGTTATATATTGTGAGTCTTCTTATTTTAATCTATGTGAGTCTTTACATGTGATAATAGGTTTGTTTGTTTATTGGATTTTTTTCTTATCGAAAACACTACCTAGTAGAGGGAGTTTAGCTAAGGCGGAACTATTTATGCATAATTGTTTATTTATTGGGTTATTGGGTTTTAAGCTCTTTCGTTTTATGCGCTCTTAAGTCGCAATATATTCGTTTTATCGCTTTAACTTCTTGTTAGCAAAACACGCTTTAAAACTCATAAAGATCGGATTAGGTCGTAATGGAAGAAAACAAAAGCTTGAATGAAAAACTCTAATAGCTTGATTATTGTTACATTCTTTTAAATTAACTTTAACCCTCTAAATTCAAATCCTCACGATTAGAAAAAAAAAATGCGACTTTTTTGCCTTTTTTTTTAAAAATTTTAGGTTAAATAAATGATCATTTATATGTGTAGAAAAATGTAAAAAAATGGACCCAAATTAACAAACCCATACACGAGGGATTCATTTATGATAACACGGTTTGTACCAATTAATTGCTCCCTATTTGTGGCTGCATTTATGTAATGCTTTACTTATATTCCATTTATGATCGAACCAATTATATATGGGAGCTTTTTTAATATCCAAATTTATGTATTTGGTACATATTAGTTGATGATAAGTATTTATTACAATTTGTCTATATTGACAGTGTTATAACTGTTGTTGGTGAGAATGTAAATGAGGTGTTTATTTATTTTTGTAACATATTGATGAGTATAAAGGGAGTCCGGATCATCCAAAAAAATTTGCTAAAAAAATCGAAAAAAAAAAATCTACAATTACGATTATACAGATATAGATACACTTTAACAATTATTTTTAATAGAAAAGTCATAAACAATTCAATTTGGAATAAATAAACAAATTAATATAAAGTAATAAGTGAAATTGAAAAAATTTGTTTCGAGCAATATTATGTCCAAATTTTATGATGTTTGCATAGAATTTATTATAAAATTCTATAAAAATATGAAAAAAGTTATAAAAATATAAAATATATACAAAAATAAGTAATGAGACACAAAAAAAAAGACATAAAAAAGAGATCGGGGATCGGGACTCGTATAAAGGTTCATTGGCACATGTAGGTAGAGTGGCTTGTGGGACTTGGAATTTTGGTCTGTAAAGTTAATGAAAATAAAACCTTACCTTCACTGTGACACCCACACCTGAAAAGTAACACATATAACTTGAAGCAATGGAATAAATATAATATTTCTAAATCTTCTAGCATTATTGTAAAGACCACCCTCGTGAAACTTACATTTTTTCAGTATAGGTATAGTCGAATTTTTTCGCAAAGTTTTATAGTCGGATTTTTTCGTTACATCTCGAGTTTCGTTCGTAACTAGAAGTCTAAAAGAAACCCAACTAAGATGCATATATTAAAAGTAATGCAAAAACTAAAAACTAGTGATATATGCAGGAATCTGGAAACCAGAGGTGGACAGAAAATTCCTAAACCCAACCTGTAATTCAACTTATACGGATTGGTATGACCTATGGGTTGAGTGTCAAAAAAAAAAATTAAACTGTCTCGCCCCAATCCGCTATACATTTTGCGGGTTGTGTTAGAGTTGATGTTTTCAAACCGCGAGTTAATACGCCCCAACCCGTTTCAACCAGTAATATATATATATATAATTATAAATATGTATATTTATATATACATTGTGTGTATTTCAAGATACCAACATTATATTCTTGTTATATTTTAGTTTTATTATTTGTTTGCGAATATTCTAAACATATTTTGATTGGTTTTAATTTTATATTTCTCTTTAAAAAGTTAAATTTATTTTAAAATTTAGGTTAATTATACAAACTATGAAAAATAAATGAACAAAATGAAAATTTAAGAATCAATCCCAACCCAACTCGCCCCAATCCGCAATTTATTTTGCTGGTTGGTATTTTAATTGTAACGGATTGGGTTAACTTGAGTTGACATTTAAATTTTATAAACTCGCTCCAATCCGCCGAGCCATTTATTTTGCAGATTGGGTTATGATTGAGGTCAATACGCCCTAATCCATCTCGTGTCCACAACTACTGAAAATTATACAGATATGAACAACCGCTGGAATTTTACTTATTTATTATTTGTAGATTATACTCCAATAAAATCTAAATAAAACACACATAAATAATAGTTGTAGATACTGTTTCTGGTTTGCACCAACGAGCAAACCTCATTAATTGGCGGTGTTCAATCATTTGTAATATGAAATTAATAGTTTTTTTTTTGTTAAAATTGATACTTCAAAAAGGTTGGAAAACTTGACCAGTTGTGGCATGATATTGCAAAATCACAATCGACTATGTAGAGAGCAATCACCAATTGTCACATGCTAGAGCATCAATCTAAATCGCCGAGCAGACCTAACTTGCCTAATATTGGGATTTCGCCGAGCAATCACCAATTGTCACATGCTGAGAGCATCAATTTGAATTGTCGAGCATCAATCAAAATTTCACGGAATATGATCTAGGGATTTCACACATACCACCGTTAACAAGACTCAAACCATGTATCTCGTATTTGAAAGTACGGGTTCTAACCCACTATACTACCTTACTATTTATATAATATAAATAGGTAATATTTGTTGTTAATATATATATATAGAACCGGTTTTGTTCAGTTTGAGAGATCGGTTTAAACGTGTTAATAACCACGAAACGGAACGTGGTTGGTACCAGATTGAAGCATGTTATATGAGCTTCAAAATGGTACATCACACGTCCAAAATGGATAACCGGTGTAAAAGATATTGACCTCCAAAACAGAGGTTGTGCACCATTCCGGATAAAACACACTTGAGCTCATTTATGCAAATGTCGAGAAATTTTTTATCCCACATTAGTGAGTTTTGTGAGAATTGAGTGTTCATATACACCCACCATAGGCTAACTCGTTGGGGCTCCAAACTTTTCGCACTCGATTGGGGTGAGTCTTGCCCGAGTCCCCTCTCGGGTTTGACCTTTGACTTTCGCCGCAACGGTCGGCGGCGAAGCCAATCGGAGCTCGAGTCCATGTCCAGCGACTCGTGGCCATGGTGCGGTGCGGTGTTCCCGACACACATAATTCCTTTTTACTAAGCATTTGGTGTTCCTGAGACACTATATAATTATCTCTAACGATAATAATACCAACAGTTCCGTATTATCGTAATTTGACCCTTGTAGTTTGAAAATGCCCCGATTCAGTCACCTCTTTCTAAAAAGTCACATCTTTTCACTTCGCGCCCGTTCGTTTCTCATTCCGTTTATAAGAAATTCTTGTCATTTTTTGGTTTGTAAGTAAGAAGTGTGCTTCCACTTTCTTATTTTTTAAAAGTCATTTTATCCGGTGAGGTCAACGTCCGTATCCTAGAAGTCAAGACGATAGGGGACAAATAGATCTTAAGGATAGATTGTTGAATAATCGACTCCGACTTGAAAACACATTCTGATCAGGTTAATTCATCAGGTAAGAAAGGTACGCTTATTCATTAACACTTTACTCGCGTTTGTTTAATTGTTAGAACATTATATATGTTTCATTTCTATATCATTTATCAACACAAGTTCAGTAATTACGTTTCGTTAGTAATTATTTATTAAAGCTTATTTCGTTGTACCGTCCGAAACATTTTCCGGTTTGGTTTTTTCCATTACGTTAAAGCACGAAATCCAATAATATCTAATAGTACATATTTATATTATAGCGCAAACAAACATGACCTTCAAGCACAAATGTCTATACGCTTCATGTTTTAATTATATACAATTCGAGTTAAAATTGTATACACTTTACAATAGGGGGCCGGTGAGCATAAGTCAACCAAACGAAGCCGAACCTACCAAACCAAGCCAAGCCGACATAAAACTGACAGATAAATGTAGATTTACTTAGCTTGAAGCTTTACACTTCAGATATAACTAGTAAGAGGGACCTCAAAAGAACTGTATTTAAAAAAAAATCCATGTCATTACTAATTCTTTAGCTATTTTTTCAAGATACGCCTTTTTTCCTCGGTAAAAGCTACAGTGGACAAGTCGATTGACGCACATATTTTCATTAGCAACGAACTGCTCTACAACTTACAAGTGAGAGAATTGCAGAAAATACTTAGCATTGAATCGTCAAATAAACAGACACAAAATTGTAGCTTCATAAAAAAGAACATGAATTGAGTGTGCCATGTAAGTTAAACTTGTCATTACCTTTAAAACATAGAGCAGTTGGAAGCATTGGATAAAAAAAAACATCACCTAACTGTCGTTAGTTTTGTTCCAAATTCATTGAGCGAAAAACCTGCAACAAAAGTAATACAGGTGAAAAACAATGTGTATATGAAAGCAGAACAGATAAAGGTAGAGTTGTTATATCCACTATACGCAAGTGTTTGATTTAGAAACAAAGATTCATCCAAACTATGAACGACAACAACTCAATTAAAGTGAGAAAAGGATAGCTTATATGGCGTGATTGAAAGCAGCCTTGTGCCTCAGCTGATGACTGAGGATGAGTTGATGAAACAGCATATGGCTATAATGGAGCAGGCAGCTCCTTGCTATAAAACTACTCCTGAAGGAGCTCTCTCCGGTTAAAACTGAAGGTATGCTATTTTAATCTTGGTACACTTATACTATTCCCACACCCTTGAGGTTTGATCTAGACTTGCTGTATATGTGATCACCTTTTTTTTAATGTTAACTACAGATGGTCGGTCCTCTTCAGGTTTTTTCGCATAGTTATAGTCGAATTTTTTCTTTACATCTTGAGTTTCGTTCGTAACTAGAAGTCTAAAAGAAAGCTAACCAAGATACATATATTAAAAGTAGCATATATGCAAAAACTAAAAACTAGTAATATATGCAGGAATCTGGAAACTACACGGATATGAACAGCCACTGGAATTTTACTTATTTATTATTTGTAAATTATACTCCAATAAAATCTAAATAAAACACACATAAATAATAGTTGTAGATTCTATTTCTGGTTTGCACCAACGAGCAAACCCCATTAATTGGCGGTGTTCTATCATTTGTAATATGAAATAAATAGTTTTTTGTTAAAATTGATACTTCAAAAAGGTTCTAAAACTTGACGAGTTGTGGATGATATTGCAAAATCACAATCGACTATGTAGAGAGCAATCACCAATTGTCACATGCTAGAGCATCAATCCGAATTGTCGAGCAGACCTAATTTGTCTAATATTGGGATTGAAAAGGTATATACGCACCTCAAAACCCTAGCTACTATTGAAGAAAAAAATAAATATGTTCTATTTCTTCTCATTCATTTGTTTATTGAATCCATATTAATATAAGATATTCATACCATAGTTTTGAAAGGAGTTGTGCCGCAAATATTATGTCTTGTTTAGCTACTTCAGACGGTAAAAAAAAGAAATTAAAAAACGCGATCAAATTCTCATAAGTTGGGAGTTGGATGAGGAAGCAAACGATTTAGATGAAAAAATGATAATTGTGGAAGATTATTTGGACAAATTATCCGAGATGACTCCTAAAGTTTCAAAAACAATAGCAATTCCATATTTCTATTCGACTACGTTGTTTGCCAATGAGCATGATATGATCGATTGATGACTAGAAAAACAAATACGTTACCAATGTTTTTAGATTGTGTTAGTTAATTTTTTGAATGCTAATTATATTGATTGTTTACTTGTTATTTCAAGGTTGGAGACCAATTCTAAATAATTCTTCGAAAAGATCATTGTGGTTGCACAATATTAAAAATTATGGATAAGTTTTGGAAGTTTTGAGTTATTAATTTTGGACTGTTCGATGAAATTAATCTCCACTATGCATTGTGGCTCGAGAGTAGTATAAATTGTGACACTGCATACTTTTATCATTTTCAACTAAAGGTTCAACAATATTTAATGTAACTTCACTTTTCTCATTCTGTATACTTTATTTATTATTTATTACGTTGTATCTCGAATGTCTTGTTTCAATCTTATAGATCTATTACACAATCAAACCCAAACGAACAAAATGTTGAATTGAATCGTACCGGTCTCTACTGGCGGTTATTACTCATTTTTGCCCTTGCTGTTTTATTTTCCAATTTTTTTTTCAATTAAGAAAACAAAATAGAATTATAGAATCAAAACTCTAGGAATTCTCTTAGCCCATTCGGAAGTATAATCTTCACATATATCACACTTTTTTGTGATTAAAGCAACATAGTTAAAAAAAAAACCTAGCCAAAGTCGTAACTCGTAAGTTACTACTTGTAACTCGCATTTTCGACTTTGCACTGAATCAGGAAGAGATGCCCTATTTCATAAAATACCCTCAATTATCCATTTTCCAAAAAATCGAGGCTATATATTATTGTTACATTTGAAGCTTCACGAACCAATCACAAAATCATAAAAACTCATGTCTCATGTGTGTTTTTCCCTCTCTATTTTTTTTTTAATACTCTATCCATCTCACTTTATAACTTATATGTTAAACCGTATGTAATTTTAACCGCCAAATAAACCGTATACAATTAAGTTGTTCAGATAACTTTTGATGGCAAAGAAAACCCACAAAACAGAAACATAGAATCAGGTCTGAGAAAATAGAAAGTTACATACTAATTGAGATACAAAAATTGAAAACTTAGAATATAACAAAATCAGAAATGTTGAACTGAGAGAAATTAGATATATAGATAGATACATATGAAATATAGAAATATAGAGAGAGAAAGAAAGAAAAATGGCGGGGCATGAAGAAGCAGACAACGCAGAAGCAATAATCACAAGAATCGAACACAAATCTCGCAAGATCGAAAGCTTACTCAAACAGTTATCTCTTTTTCCCCCTTTTTTATTTTCTTATATTATTTTAACATTTTTTGTATATAAATCTGTCTTTTTTTTTTTAAAACAATTATACATCCTTGTATGAATATGGTGGGAGGTAATCAATTAAGAAAAAAAGTGTACCCAATTGAGAAAACAACATATACTTTGCATATGTGACTAAATTACACATTGTTTTTTAAGTCTCATATTTGGTTTGACAATTTTACACAAACTAGTGAAGGGTATGTATCTATGCATTTGTGTTTTCCATCTTAGATTTAGAACAAAAGTGTACCCAATTGTGTTAATTACAACATATACTGTGCATATGTGACTATATTTAGCATTGTGTTTTAATATATATATATATATAACTGTATTAATGTTAATATATACTATATATATATATATATATATAAAGAGAGAGAGACATCTATGTGTTTTTTTGACTATTTTACACAAACTAGTGAAGGGTGGGTATCTATGCATTTGTGTTTTCCATCTTATTTTTATAATCAATTAGGATTAGTAATAAAGTGACCTGATTGTGAAAAAACATATATCTCATGAAGTCACGAGTGACTAAATTTAGCAATTAGTTGGACGATGAAAGTTTTTAAATTTTTTCGGCTAGTGTACAAATTTCAATTAAATCGTAAATTATTTGCAATTAGGTTTAACTTAAATTATAAGCCAATGGAATCTTTAAAGACTGGTTTTTTGAAAAAAAATATTACTACATGAGTGAATGAATTAATCAGTGAGTTATATAATGTACATTTTAATAGAAAATTATAAGCTAGTTTACAAAATGTTATTAAAGTTGGTTTTTTTGTACTTAGGTATAAACCAGTGGAAGCTCTGAAGACAGCCCTAGAAGGCTCACCTCCCAAAACAAGAGATGAAAGATGCAAGGTTACGTCTTTCCCCTCTATTTATCTCTCTGGAATAGATTATGATTTTGGGGTTTTATTCGGAATTTATTAGGGTTTTTTTTACAGTTTGGAGCGCTAGCTTATCACACTTTTTTAATTTTTTTACTTCCAGTCTTTAAGAAATTAGTATCCAAGCTAACATTTTTTATCCGCTTGGGGACTAAAATGAAAAGCGCAATAAACATTTAGCTAATCACTGTGTACTTTCCTAACCTATGTTTTTTATTCTTATCGATAGAGAGAAATTTTTGTTGTATACTAATAGATTTATTGTTGGGTTATGGCGCAAAAAAGAAAAGTAATGGTTTGGGTTATAAAATTGTAATTAACCTGTGTTTGTTATATATAATTTTTATTACAGTCTGCGAATTGGATAGTGGTGCACAGAGCGTTAATGGCGATTAAAGATGTCAATGGGATGTTCTCTTCTCTTGATCCTGAATACTATGACATTCTCATGAAGTAAGTTATCTCAATCTTGCTAATGAAATCATGATTTTATAAGATTTTCTATACTATTTTATAGTATTGAGATATCAGTTGAAGAGGATGTGATTACTTAATTGTACTCACCTATTTGGTCGATTATTAAAGATTGGCATCTTAGGGGTTGTTTCATTGCAGCTTTTAAGATCAATTAATTGTTTTTTTTGCTAATAAGCCTTAATGTATCTAGTTGGGTTTGAAGTTAGGATTTTTGGTTTTCTTGACTGGAAATATACAGTTTTAAGAAGAATGAACTCATTCAGTCCCAAATCAGCCAGCCTTTTTTTTCTCTTTAAAAGCTCCTATATATTTGGAACATTTTAAATAGCAGTATATTGGAAAACACTCTATGAAGCTAAGTTTCTTAGTTTTGAACTTTAATCATACACATCAAATTCTTTTACATTTGGATGATTATTTTCAAATGTGCTTCCTTGCTTTATTATTTGAACATAGGTTTTAAATTATGATTCGTTTAGCTGTAATTTTTCATTCTCTTAGGAGTATGATTTATGAATATTACGCGTTAGGCATCGATGCTCACGCTTTACACGTCAGTGGTTAGTTTTACACCTTGGATAATACGTGTTACGCCTTTCTGCCTACGCTCTAGCACAGCTAAAATGCTCTAGTTATGGTTTCACATTTTAAAAGTTGCTCTAGTATTTGAGTATTTTGGAACTTGAACCTTGTGTTTGCCTTCCCCAGAAAAAAGTATGTGGGAATAATATTCATTTCTCGTGAATGATCCAATACTTCCTTACGAGTAATGATACTTAAACCTTTTTTTTTCTTTTACGAACTTACATGTCAATCCTGCTATTTTTGATATAACCAAATTGGTGACCCTTTCCTTTGTCATTAACCAATCCAGATTGACCTGTAAATTTACTTGTTGAGGTTTTGTAAGAGAAACTTTTATGTCTATAATTTCTTCTTCGTGATATTCGATTGATATGGTTTATTAGTGAATTGGGCTTCCCTTCGGTTCTTCCCACCCGTATTAACTAACTGCTGTTAGTTCCATGTCTGTTTGTAAAATCATTCCATGTCTGATAGCAGTAATAAGTTGCTTCCATGAGTGGTCTATGATTTGAACTCCGGTTGATCTTTGTTGCTTTTTTCATACAATTGTTTCAACCTCTTAAGCCACCGGACCACAGTGGTGAGTTTTGGACCAAATCATGCTGATTAAATAAACTAAGTTGCTGGTGATGAGGAAGATAATTTTTTGTATGCATAAACATATTCTTTTTTTTTTGGTACCATAAAACCTTTTCATGTTTCTCTCCCCTCTTATGTACAATAGATCATTACGGACTGTGCATGTTTTTGGGGAAAAAGTAGTGCACATAGCACGCTGTGTATTAAATCCTCTACCCTTTTGCCTTAACTGACCATGTATATTGCTTTGCTTGCAGAATGTAGATAGCTAAGTCGTAGAGGGCATCATATCCATCTTATTTTGAAAATACTTTTCTTTGAATATGGCAATTCCTAATCTTTGTTTAGTTGATGAACATGTTATTGTATCTGATGAATTGAGTCATTTGTCTAGTGGATGCATAACTTGTTAAAATAGCTTCAAATCTCATTATCGAAGGCTAAATTGTCTTGGGTAGCTTATGTCAAGTTTTTTCTGATTCTCAGGTATCTTTATAGAGGTTTGTCTACCGGAGATCGCCCCACTTGTGATCAATGCTTACGTATACATGAGAAGCTGACGGAGAGAGCTGGATTAGGTTGCATTTTGCGCTCATTGTCTGATACTGTAAATACTGTATGATTATGCTTATTATTCGACAAAGAAAACTTGTTTGCAAATCCAACTTCCCACTAGTTTCCTTTGTGAGGAACGTAACAATCCGTTGTAGTGTATTATAATCATCTCTTTTATAGTAACGGGCATTTTTACATTGTATTTGGCGGGAGTGGGGTAGCAGCTGTTCGGAGGGCTACATCAGCCACTGTTGTAGCCTACCCGGGTTCCTCAATAAATATATTTGGCTTAAAGAAAATATATTATTTTGGAATCATTTGTTGCCACCCTAACTTTATTGCGGAGTATATTTTGACTACTGGATTCAAAATGGATGGCTGAGATCACTACAGCAGTAGCTGCTGAAAAAATTCCTTTGGTACCCTTTTCCCTTTCTGGGCATATCTGGGTGCCGATTTACATGTAGCTTATTCGAGTCTTAGAAGAGCCATTTTATACAGCTCAACACTTGTCATTTCTCGGTCCCAGAAAAAGCCATATGGCTTTTAAAATGGTTAGCCAAATAAGTGTTTGTTTGGTTGCTGCTATTAAGCAAGGACGGTGGAACAGTTTAGGTTCAGAAGAACGCTAGGTCCATCCATGATCCAAGTTGAAGCATGTAGATATTCGACTAAAACTCCAAAACATTCCCAGGTTATTAGTTGGCCTATCAAATCAAGTCTGAATGAACTAGAAAGGTTCAGTCAGGGGAGGACCTATGCGGGGGCTGGCGGGGGCTATAGCCTCCACCCCCGTATTTTCGGAAAACAATTTTTTACAGTGTAATTTTTTTTAACGAAAATAGCGAGTAAGCCCCCACTATTAATTTTTTTAAATCCAGCCCCGTGATATATTGATTCTGGCTCCACCACTGGGTTCAGCCAAACAAGTCTCTAATAAGGAAGTTGCAAAACAAATCATCGCCTTCTTTTATGTAAAGGCGAGCTAATCATTACTCCAAAAGTTATATGGATAAATCTTTATCATGAAAACAAGTTTAAATATTCAAAGGCCCCTGCATTGCAGGGTAGACAGCAATTTTTGCTCGACCAAAACATAAAAACATATCTACTTCTCATTCACTCGTTCCTCACCAAAACTATAACCACTCTTTCCAATCTTTGCAATTACATTTCCGTCCTTGCACCAATTACACACAAGGACAGCAGGTCTCCTATAGGCGGTTGAGCCAACTAACAGTTGTCGTTTTCTGTCCCGATGCAATGGGTGAAGATTTTGGGACGTTATCCACACGCTTGCATTGAGGGCACATGGTGAGTGTGGTGGGTGGGTTTGTGTTTGCATAATGTTTCAGAGCTCTGAGCTCAGCGACTTCTTTATGTAGCCGACGATTCTCCTCGGCTAGATCTTCACATCGCCTTTTCAAGTACGCGCAATTCACCTCCGTCTTCTTGAACTTTGTCCTGAAATCATGAAACAAACTTGATTATATTTTCAGTCAGCATTGTAAAATATAGGTAAAATTAATGCTGATTTAATTTTATGATAGCATGTTATTCGTGTCCTGACCTCACGGTTTTAATATGTATGTGAAAATTTATATTTTTGAAACATATCACTTTTTGGGAATGTAGAATTAAATTATTTTCCAATGGACTACTTGTGGTAAAAGCAAACAGAAGTTATTATGCCCAGATTCAAACAAGAAGGTAACAAAAGGTGTTAAGCTTTCAGAATCCATGGTATTCAAAATTTTGAATAACTAGTAAATGTGTGCCAAGTTACAAATAGAGTTACAGTAGCTTTTTATTTGGTACAACCTAGAGCTAGTTTCATGCTAAAATCGCATCCCATCAAAACTGTTACACACTTTGTTTTCAACACTAACGTAGTTCAAATTGGACAGAGAAGAATCATCGTTAAGTGTCTTTTCAATTAATTTTGGCCAATTTTAGTTAGTCTTTTACCAACATATATATACACATATACTGCTAGTTCAACACTTTATGATCAAATATTATAAAGGCGTCATGATCGATCACACTAACCTGGCCCTTCGGTTTTGAAACCAGACTTCCACTTGTCTAGTCTGCAGTTGCAGCTGCATCGCCAACTCCACCTTTTGACTCTGGCAACACCAAAAACACAAATTGCATAAACGAAAACAAAAAACTATCGCTAGAGCAATTCTTTGAGATCACATCTTTACCAATGTGCCCTATTTAATTAATTATAGTTGTTTAAATTTGTAGTTATCATTGCACAGTGATAATATGGGCGTAATAGTATCTTAAGCAATTTAATGGGGTTTATTCACTTTTTGTACATTTGTTTCTTCATTTTAACCGGTTTTGTAACTCGCTTTCTTCATTTTAACCGGGTTTGCATCTTGGTTTCTTACTTTTTCTTTTTTTAACATTGGTTTCTAGTTTTTTTGTCCATCTTGTACCTTTGTTTCTTAATTTTTCTTTTTCTACCTTGGTTTTTTCTTAGTTTTTCTTTTGGTACCCGAGTTTTGGCGGTTGGAAATGGACCAAATAAGAAAAAAGAAGTATAAACCATGTTACAAAAAGAAAAACTAAGAAACGAATGTATAAGAAGGAAAAGAAAGTAGAATTCATGGTAAAAAAAAGAAATTTTAAGAAATAAAGGTATAAAATGATATATTTTTTTAAATAAATAAAGATACAAAAAGACATAAAACCCCAATTCAAGGTATTTCAAAGATAACAGCCTAAAGTAAGCGTATCGTTGATTACACAAGAAGTACTGTACTACCTAGAGTCTTGTCTGTCTGCTAACGGTTGAATGTCAAATAATTAAAATCTTTCACAAAAACAAATTACACATGAATGACCAAAAATTATAGGAATGCCACTGACCTGGTTGAGAGTCTGTCGGTGCCTAAACGTCTCTTCAAGAGTTTCAGCTTGTTCTTTGGTTAACCTCAGCTTCTTCCTCGACGACGAGTCATCCTCGCCTCCACCCTCTGAGCTTGTTGACTGTCGCTCTGACCTAATTTCATCCTTTTCGCTTCTTTTCAGACTTGTGCTCGATATGGTCTTGTCATGGGACAAAGACCCTAAAGACAATGGTGGCGGCTCTGTAGCTACCACGGCTAGCTTCATGCTTGTATCGACTCGAGAACTATTATGCTCTGATGCTGTTTTTCATAACACAAGTATTTAAACAAAAACATTAATTATCTAATATATATAAGTAATAATATTTTTTTAGCATATTCTCTCCGATATATGATAATAGTTACTCCCTACCAAAGTAATAGTTCTATTTTGATTAATTTTAAAGATTATTTTTTTCTTTTAAACCCTCTTTAATTTTGTTTTGCTTTTTAGAAAATAATTACGTTATAATAGTCCATATAGCTCATACCATCATTGTATATATATAAGTGGAAGAATCAAAATTTTAAAAAATATTTTTTAATCTTCTTAAACCAAGTGAAATACATAAGTCGGTCACTCAGAGACGAAGAGAGTTATATATACCCGTCCAAGTTTTCTTTTTGGCACAAACATGTTCACAAGTAATCCGTCTTATGGTTCTTCATTATAACGCGACAATCTTTTTTCTTTTTGTGTGCAAATGATAAATAGGCATCATAAAAAAACATTAATTTTGACATCAACGTCTCACTCATTTATCTGAAGGGTTGAAATAAAAAGCTTTTTAATTAATAAATTCCACGCAACCTACAATTTTAACAATTTTTATACCAAAGAATCATAAATTGAATAAACAATTTTTTTACCAGGGATGTATCATTTTGAACTCGGACTTGACTGGTTTTGATATATCAATCGTCACTTTCCATCTCAGAATGAAACTGGGGGTGCTTATTCATCCAATTTTAATCATTTAAGTTTATTAATTTGATGAAAGATGTTGATTATTTTGAATTCTAGTTATTTAATATGTGAATTTTTAAAAAGTTGTAAGTTGCTATTGTTAACCGATTATAGATTGGCATAGTAAACATGAATTGATGTTTATGTATATCATCTATTTATTATTATAAAAAAACCCAAAAGTTGGGTGAGGGTGCTAAAAATATCTTTTTATGAATAAAAAGTTCTACTATTTTTACTACTTATTATCATATTGCTCTAATTTAATCACATTCTTCTCCCTTTTCAAACATCTATATATATATATATATATATTACTATTATTACTATTATTATAATATGGTAACTCAGAAAAAGTTAATTATTTTTTTAGGCTACCAAAATCACCACATTTTTTTTGCTAATTACATAATATATGTCATAGGCCCATAATTAAAAATAAACTTCCACTTAAAACACAGTTAAAAACTAACTATTAACTGCTCCAGGTTTAAAAATTTAACCTATATCTCTCTCTTGTCTCCCTTTCTTTAGAATTGGCGATCGATTTTCTTTGATCTCTGTTTAAGGTATCATTATCAAAATTACATATATATTACAAAAACGAGTTACACCATGTAATGCGTGAGCATTGTATAATAGTATATATATATATATACATATATTTACTACACAGGCAAATTAAAGTCCAGTTTTAGATTATAAGCCTCTTGTGTTGCAGCTTGTAAACCAAGTTGGACCTTTTTGAGTTTTAGACAAAACTCCAGTTTCAAGCTTCTATATCTTTTAGGAAATAAAACCAGAACGTCTTAAAATAAGTTGTTATTTGTTAACCAAATCTAGAATAATTAAAATATCTAACAAAGCTTATATTTAGTTATTTTAACATGACTCGTGCGAAATAATTATAATAGTAAACTACTAAACCTACGTACAACTCACACTGGTGATGTTAATTATACATATATAGTTAAAAAAATAGTAATATACACAACTAAAAAAATATTACCTACACTGTACCCCAGCGAAATAAATACTAGTAAACTACTAAACCTACAACTATAACACAGGTGATGTTAAACATATGCGCTAATTTTCCTTTAAAACCCTAAAAACAATCTCTTAATACATTAATTATGAGCTAGTAGTAAAAATCAAAATAATTGGTTTTCTTTGAAGTATACCATATGTTAATTGTGTCAAAAGAGACTGAGACAAAATGTAGACTGTCCTCATATATATAATTATGTTGGAATGAGATGGTGTCTCGAGTTTTTATTATATTTTGGTCCCTCCCTTTAATTTTTTTTTTAAAATAAATATATTTTGGTGCTTATATTTGCAATACATATAGAGACAAATTTAGAATTGTCACTAAATAATCAGTCTCCAAATCACTAGCTTTTTGTATCGACTGTCTCAAAGCGTGGCATATATATAGATCCACTAAATAATGTATTATGCAAAACAGGTACGGCCGTAACCGTCAATATTAAAGTCGCAAATCATGTACTAAACGAATTAAATCACATCGATCCAATAAACTTTTTTTTTGATATTGTGATTTCATGAACCGGTAATTAATGTGATAGATCTCTTTCGCAAGCATATACTGATACGATAAACAAAACAGGTACGACCATAATAAGTCAATATTAATGTCGCAAATTATTTACTAAACGAAATAAATCACATTGATGTAATAAACTTTTTTGACTATTGTGATTGCATGAGCCGGTAATTAATGATACTGATACGATATACACGTTCCATTTCATATTACTTGTCCACATGCATTTTGGGATGAATAATTTCCATGAATAAATTTCCGAAATGATAAATTTGAAAATTTGAAAATTTATCAAATAAAATTGACTAAACGAAAGTTAAATTTGACTAATTTTCTTTCTCAAATTAATAATATTTCATTTTAGCATTTTAGGTACTAATTATCTATATCTCAAAATGCACGTATTTTCAAGATGAACAAGTAAATTGAAACCGAGTGAGTATATCGAAGATTGTATGAAAAGAGTGTGCGTGACAGTTGACAACTATTCTCGCGGAGAAATAATAATAAAACATAGAATCATGAAATTAGTGGCGGGTCTGCAAGAGCCACCTATAAATCTACCTTGGACTCAAGGTTTCCGGTAACGGGTTGTTTGTTTATATAATACTGACAATTGAGACCCTGAATTGCTTGAACATATAAAATATAACCTAAATATTTTTCTTAATCTCTTTTTTAATCCATTTATCTTTTATACTCATAGCTGAAATTTGTTCCTAGCTAATAACAAGATATTTATAGTGTTTTAGACAAGTTTGCAAGAAAATATAATCACATCCAGATACCAAGTGCATGTACATCCAAACATATATAACAAATATATATATATATACACACACACACACATGCAGATCATAATTAAGGACTTTACCAGATGAAGATTGAAAAGCAATGTCATTGAAGGAGAGCTTTGGTTGAGATGATTTTTGTGAAGAGCACTTTAATTCCAAGGTCAAGTTTAGCCCCATATCATTATCATCACCATCCACATTTCTAACTCTGAAATTCATCTCTATATATATATATATTTATTTTATTTTATTTTTTTGGAATATTACAAAGCTATGTACAAGACACACAAAGTTATAAAAAAAGGGATGAACTAGGCAGTTATATATATATAGATAGAGAGGGTGAGAGAGACATGACAGGTTTCATAATCAATTAATCATAATTTGTGTTTGTGTCAGAGGGATACTCTATTGGCTCATCATATGATCATAGTGTAGATTGGCCTTTGGTTTTTCTATACTATGTATTTAATGTTTCATTATTTATTTAATTTGCTTGGTTTTGCATGGGCAAAGTTTTGGTCTTAGTCTTTTGTTGTAATAACTAATAATAACTCCTCAATAAATTTTGAACAATGGTTACTTGTCAAAATTATAACTGTCCCATTTATAGTTTGTAAATTAATTGCTTTAATTAAGAATAAAAAAGGGTTGAAAAAGTATTAAATTGGGTCAATTGTTTGATGAGTTTTTGTGGAGACCCCCACAGTTTCTCTTTTATTATTTTAAATCAGTGGCTAGACGAAATTTTTTTCGTAACTTGTTGTCCATACAAAACACAACTTTTTTGACACATATTCTTAACATGTTTCAGAACAAAGCGTACAAAACACGATTTTAAAATATCAAGTACAAATATGTTTGGAAACGGTATTCTAAACATGTTTGGCTACATGATTCCGGAAGTCTCGCACGTTGTTCGTAGAAAAATCCGACTTTAAACATGATTTTGAGCATGTTTCATGGCATCGCATTCGATAGATGTTGCTAATCCTGTCATGATTGAGAGTAGATATTAAAATATACTATAAAAATTACAATTGTATAGTAAAAAATATTAGGCGAAACAACATTGTTTTTTGTCGATGTGTATATATTTTCTTACCAAGTTGCGTGAATATTCGAGTAATTAATCATTTTTAACTACTTCCATAAAAAAATGTTTATGTTCATACGTATTTAGTTTGTAATTACATATACTTTTCTACTAATTATTTTAGACAGTCTAGAAAAGAAACTCCATTATTTAATTATATAACTTGTGATGATTAAGTCTTTTGTAACATTGGCAATTAGTTTGTAACAGTAAGATAACCATAAATAACATGTTCAACATTAATTCATAATCTCTCTTAGAAGGATTAATTGATGAAATCCTGAAATAAATGCAAGCATGGGGTTTCAAAAATTTGAGTCAATCTACTTAGTGATTATCATTAAAAAGGGGTTTTTGTAACAATTGACCATTGACTGTATATAATGCACTTTTCTCGTGAAGCATATAAGACAAAAACCCCACGCGCTAAACACTCACCTGACCCTCACGTTCAACAAAGATTTGCTCTAATTAAGTGACTTTACACTTCAACCCTTGTATATACAAAACTTACAATATTCACCCATGAAGTTCTTATAAGCAACACTTGAAAGTGAAGGCATCTTTCCTTGCCTCTTTAAGCCCAACTTATCGGATTTCCTAACTACTTATATCGATGTCGCATCTAAGTGATTCAAAGTCCGACCTAGAAAATTTTGGTTTTTCATAATTCAAGTCAAATCATGGAACATATATATTTGATTTGTCAAGCATACTTGTGGGCATTTTTTTGCAAAATGGGGTATAACTAGGGCTTCAATTGAACTGAATAAATCGTAAAAAATTCTAGCGGTATACTTTAATCGTTCGGTTCAGGATTATTTACTTTCGAGTTTTAAGCAAACCAAAGATGAATATATGTACATATTGATATACACTCTTCTAGTAATTATACAACGTTAAAAATTATATATTATTTTATTTTATGTGTCTAAACACCAAAACACCCGGCCAATTCTACCACAAATAGTGGTTAATTGTATGTGGATTGTTAAATGAGGTCATGGGGCAGGTTTTTCTCTGATGCCTTGATTATTGATTATTGATTATAGAGGAGAATATGACAAATTTAATTTTAAAATAATTTTTGGTTTTAGTAGAAGATTTATGACTTATTTGACCGTCTCAACTGAAACTTTTTTTCGTGACGGTGTTAATAATACAGAAAAATGATCGTTTTAACATAATTAGACTAATTTTTACTCCACTTTGAATTTTACGAAATTATAAATTAAATTATTTTATCTAGTAGATTACTAAAGTAGCCCTCTTTCTGACCATTGAATATCTAAATATTACTCAATTGGCACACCCTTCTTCAAATATGGCAATAATTCTCCTTGAATAAAATAACACTAGCGGAAGCTGCTCACACGATGCGTGTGCGATGAATGACTGATCTATGATGTAATATATTAACAAAATAATATAAATTCTTACTAACAAATCTAACCAAGATTATTTACTGTAAAAGAAAATCAGTATTTTGTAATTGTAATACATGTTTAACCGTTTGCAGAGAGAAATAGTGAATAAAAAATAGAAGGTAGTTTTTTTTTAAAAATATGGGTGTAGTGGGGAGTATTTGATGGCAACTGGTGCATTTGGGGATATTTTATGTCAGTTTTTTTTTTGATACTTTTTAAATTTAATGTTTTAAATCAGATAGAATAAGGATGCAGAATTGTAATAAGTTAAAAAAGTAAATGTTATTTAGCAAATAATTTTGCTGGCTTCATAAGCCCTTTAGACATAAACTATTAGTATAGATAATTATCTATTACACATTTATTCTTCAAACTTGTATTCCTTATTCTTGTTTAGTAATTTTATTTAGATCTATTGCTTTTACTATTTAGAAATTGTAGATATAACCTACCATTGGACCTAATTAGCATATTATAAGTCCCTTAAAGGTTTAAATATTGGCATATATTCCTATAGATATTTTGGCATTTTCGTAGAATTCCTTCCATCTCAATTACTCTCGGATATACCGAGACATGTTTGTTTATGTTCGTTTTAGTAGATCAATTGTTCTATATATATATATATATATATATATATATGTCTAATTAAGGTCTAAAATTAAGTTGTACGTGATGTGCGTGTGAGAATTTTGTACCCAATCGAACAGAAAATAAGCCCTCTATTGGGAGTATTTGCGGATAAATTTTCAAAAAAAAATTTGTTTTCTTATATGAAAAAACAAATAACGGACGTTTTGATATAACTCCAATATATAACCGCATAAATTGTAACAACCCCATATGTAAAACTCACGCTAGAAAATCTGTTAACTACGGGGGGTGCCTATAAAATTATATACAACACAAATGTAGTTTAAACTACCAATGTGGGATACTTCAGTTTAAACTACATTATCATTAGAATCGTTACAATCCACCACGCACCGCAACATGCGACCACATATGAAGGTTTCGTGCTGATCTCTAGTCCCGGTCGAACACTACAATCCCGATGTCTCACTTTTGACGTACTGCGTGACGCATACATTAGATTGTGGTGTCGGCTCTGATACCAAATGTAACAAACCAATAAGTAAAATTCACCCTATAAAACCGGTTAGATAAAAGAGTGTGCATATAAAGTTATATACAAGACAAATGTAGATTACACTACCAATGTGCGATGATGTGGTTTAAACTATACTGACATTTGGATCGTTACATAAATCAGAATTTTGGTACGTTATTTGCTAATAGCAATTGCTCATTTTATTTATTGGTGAAATATTTGACATTGCGAATTAGATATTATCTTACTTGACAACATTTTTCATCAAATGTCTTCACTCGAAGACATTTAGTTGAAAATATATATGATAAAATATATGTTTTTTTGGGCCAAATTGGTTGAAAATATATATGATAACATATATGTTTTTTTTTTGACCAAATTCTATTAGATCGTCTAAAATTTTTTATTCTAAAAAGGTTCACCTTTTAAAGATGTATGTATTTATATATGTTATTAATGATATGCTACTTGGATACGACACTTAGCAACAAATTGTTGGTCAAATTTATAGCATATCGAGTAGTATATTATTTTATTTTATTTTTAATGAAAACCAACACCACAATACATAAAAGCCTTCTATGAATCTGAAAACCTCATCAATATTTGTTCGAAACAAAAACTTGACGAATAAAAAGGGGATCATAATCCACATGAAAAGTGAGAAAAGGGGATACTTCAAAACCCCAAAAACAAATCGAAAACAGTCTATCAAGTCTCAAGAATAGCATAAGCAGGCTGATTATTTTAAATAAAACTCTCCCCATACACAACAATATCTCTAATATTCACAGAAGGCCAGCCGATTTCTTCAATAAGCTGCTTACTTGGTAGCGGCAATGTGGCGAATCAAGTCCACCACATGGTTACTGTAACCCTATTCGTTGTCATACCAAGACACCAACTTCACAAAGCTGTCGTTCAATACAATTCCAGTCTTGGCATCAAAGATGCTTGAATTGCTGTAAAATCCTGTATTTTATCTTATTATATTTAATACTACTGTTGCTTAATATTTTTGGACTGTTTGGATATTTTTGGTAACATGGTGGAGTTGTTGATATTTAGCAATTATCAATGGACCAATCTAGTAATAAAGATTTGGTAATTAAGTTGAAGTACATTGAAATAGGTATTCCAGGACTTAAAAGCCAGGGGAGAGGAGAGGAAACGGATGTTGTCTTTTTAATGCAAAAACATGTCTTTAATTTTGTAACGTATAAAGAGTTAAGAGTGATCAATACTCTGTATCTATATATTATATGTTTGGATACAGATAGATGGATAAACAGAGGGAGAGAGAGAAAACGCCTAATAAAGAAAGAGAGGGAGAGAGAAGGACTATAAGCAGATAGCGTAATTGGCACAGAGAGTGAGACTGGGTAACCTAGCCGCGTTCCTTGATTTAGTATACTCTTCTATTATCTAGGTGTTTGTAGTTCTAGATCACAAGGTTTTGTTTAAATGTTTAGGTCAGGTTACTAAATTCTGAATTTGGCAATCTGCTACTAAGGTTATTGGATCATTGTAGGAGTATAAATTTATAAATTTCTATGAGAACAAATTAATGATGGGTAGCGGTTTATTTGAATTAGTTCTTGATTTAGTCATGCCCTCGTGTCCAAGTCTAGGAGTTGTATAACGTTTGGTAGCACTGTAGCGATGATATGAATTTGGTTGGTTCAATATATGTATACACAGGCCATATAAAATACATAAGTTGCTAGGATTAAACTAATAGAAATTTGATCCGACGTATGTATAGTTGTAGCTTTGTAAAATATTTATAACCTTTGTTCGAATAATCCAATGAAAGAATAAATGAATTTGAATGCAAGAGAATTAGATGATCAGGAATATGTTTAGTATTATCTTAAATGAGTTGATGACAGTGGCTTAGGACTTGGGTTGGAGTAGCTAAATGATTAAGGTAAAATTTAGTTGTTGCACACTAGTATTGACAATTAGCTATTATATATATTTACAAGTTAAGCTGTTTTTGGTTGCCTTGTTTAATAGAGACATTCGGGTTAGCGACAATCCGAGTCAGGTGAGTGGGTTTTGTCTTTCTACTACAGAGTATCCCATTGCATTTTTACGACAAAATATTTGCAGATTTCCAGTGATTATTCACAAAACAGTATTATTATATAAGTATATTTATATTAAATGTTGAAAGAAAGAAAGAAAGAAAGAAAGAAAGAAAGAAAGAAAGGTAATCTTATGAAGTGGCTATAATTTTATGAAGTGGAATTTTATATTAAAGACAGTTTTATGTTATGATGCGCTTATGATTTGTATTAGTATCATGAGAGAGAAGTCCAACGGAGATTCCTCCAAGCCCATCAGTGGGGTGACGTTGGTAACTAAATAAATGAGTTTAGTTCTCAACGGTTGACTTAGCGATTGTACATAGCTTCGTCAACCGGAACGTTTTAAGGAATAGACTCAGCCGTCATACTGTGGTGACCTTAATTACGTAGTGCACGTATGGTTTATACACCTGAGAAAAAGATCGACGATAAAGAGATTGAGTAAGTCAATCGAGCTTGTTACCGTAACATAATACTTTCATATTTGCGAACACCAAAATAAGAAAGAAGAAAAAGATTATTTATATTTCATTCAATTTGTTCAAGTGATTTCTAAAGAATTGCATTGGGAATTTTACTTAAAATAAAGCATTTAATTTGAAAGAAAAGATAAGGAAAAGTCTTATTTATGTCCCTTATATTATATTGTAAGCCATTCTCTCTCATTGAGCTCGTTTAGCTCACCCCTCCCTTTTAAAATGTTTTTCAGGCAAGCGATTGTCTATTTAGATTTGAAGTCTATTAGTTGGGACCAGACAGACCTTATAGAAGTTTAAGTTAGATTTTCCGCTGCGATGTAATTTTTCTTTAGCTTATATGATGTTTAATTACTTGGTAAGGACCGTAGTTAAAATTGTTATTAAAGAAGGTACATAATTTTGGGTATATTTCATTATTCTACTATTTATGAATGTTTGTAAATTAGTCTTTGTCTAGCACGTGTCGCCACACGTGTTAATCGGCCGTGTGACTCACAAATTAGGTCAGAGATGTTACATTTTTTGGTATCAGAGCTGAAGGTCCTATGTTCCTATTTAGGGTTGAGATAAGTTAGACAAGGTCTGGTCACAGAGTCCCTTAAGTCTTTAAGCTAGAAATGGTATAGGACGATTTCTTGCATGTGATTATTATACCTTCTTAAAGGGGGTAAGGTTGCATAACTGTCACTTTATTTGAGAAATTAAAATGCACATGGATAACGCATTTTAGATCTCTTGTTATTGATTTGAGTTTGTGTGAACATATGTTGGTAGAAATCTTGGTTTCTGTAGTTGACTTGTTGAGTGTTTTAGTAGACTGATTACAGAAAAATAAATAGCTTATGATAGATGTGCAAGAATTTTCTTAAGCTACCATGAGAAAGTAAACAATTAACGTATTATAGGGTGATGACTTTAAAGTTTGTATCATGTTTGAAGTAATGGCAGTTTTTCTAATCTATATTTGTCACATGGGAATTATTAGGTGTACTATGTGTCATTAAACTGACATAGAGTATAATCGGATATGATTTTTACTTGAATTTTGAATGAAAATGATATTAGAGAATAAAGTGCTTGAGTACGAAGGTCTGTTAGATAAGATTCCTCATATTTTAGAAAAGTCTAGTTCTTGGAAAACCTAGATGAGGTTGGTCTGGAGTATGTTGGATTTGATAGTTCTGTTTTGACTGATTTTGCGGTGTGCTAATACTGTTCTTAGTACCGTTGGTGGTTGATGCCTATCGACGACAAGGTATGCGAAACATAGTTGTTCTACATGAAGCCAAAATTTTGATGCATGATTTGTCAGCTTTATTAATAGTTATCGGACAAGTATTAAGGTACTTAAATCGTTTCGGTTATCTGGAGTTTTATTAATATTCATCTAAACTGTCAATTTTATTTTTTATTTTTTTCCCCTTCTGTTCCTATCATGTATATGACTTATGAACAATGGAATTGGATCTGGGGATTTGATACACACACGTATAGTGAGTTTACTTGTAGCAGATTATGTATCACACGCAGGTTTTGAAGAATAATGGAAGATTATAAATTAGAATTCGATAGGGATATATGCAGGAACTTATATTGATCGCATTTTATAGCACAATTAATTTTATGAATGTTTTGGGAGAGAAATTCAGTGAGCTGATTTCAGATGATAGAATCGAATCGAGAAAGATTATTATTTATGTATTACTTTTTTTTTTAAAGTATTTAGTTAATAATGAAATATTTTCTTAACATTATTAGAGCAAAATTTAGTTATTTCAAGAACAATTTTTCAAAAAAAAACATTGAGCGAATGATTTTATTGGTTAGCATTAAAAAGAAGAAGTTCAAATCTTATATCGTTATGCAGTATGTACCTACACAAATATAATTTTACACTCATCTCTTAACAAAAATTCTGGCTTCGCCATTGAAAATAAATTATTAACTTTTGAATAATTTCATTTCGATAATTTTGATGAATGTTATTGGACGGTCATAATTTCTTATAGAATGAAGAGACTATTATTTACGTTATAAAAAAACACTTAAATAACAATAAAACCAATAACCTGCAAGTATTTCATGGTTCTATGGACTTATGACATACAATTCTTAATAAGAGTAACTAAAACGTTGTGGGAATAACTTCAAGGGGTAAAAAAAATTGTTTTGATTAGTAATAAATTAAGTTTGTCTTAGTTGATCGATTATGTGTGTGTGATCTTTAAACAATATTAACAGACCAATTGTTAGAGTTTATGTTAGGGCAAGTTCTAAATGTCTACCACACACACATAATATTGGTAGAGTTTATTGTTAGGGCAAGTTCTAAATGAAAGTCTTGTAAAGATCTAGCGTCAATTGTTAGACAATGTGGTCACTTCTATAAAACCATCAAAATTGAAATGTCAATGATTTGTGTGCTTCAATATAAGATAAGAGAAGTGAGTGTATCATTATTCTGAACTGGGTATGCGGAACCGTTCGGCACAAACCGTCACGTCTAATCTAATGGGATCCATTTTTGCTGTCCTACTATTTTTAGGGTAATATGTCATATATTTTTAGTACCATTTGATCAAAATCAATCAAATCTAATGGTAAAAAAAACATTTCATTTCAAAAAAACATTAAAAAAATCGAGAAAATCAATAACAATATAATAAATCCGAGTTTGAGTCAAAACATATTAAAAAATATTCTTATTTTTTTCCAACACACATGTAGTGCTTTTTCGGTATGATTAATAAATTTGTTTTTTATTTTTTTTGCCATGCGAATCGTAGTTGAAATGACGTACCGTATCCATACTGAGGACTTAAAAAAAATTGTGTATGTATGTGAACCGTATGTTGGAGTAACACTACAGTGAACCCGCTCCACTATTATTTAGGGTGTGTCATCCACTAAAAATTTAGTACATATTAATGAACCCAAAAATATCTATACTAAAATTAATTCAAAATTAAAACTAAAATATACTATTAGTTGGCACAATATAAAAAAATTTCCAAAGTTTTTGTTGATAATTGGATGAGATTGTATTTGATCAAATAGTACTAAAAAATCCAGGGCAGACTATTCTAAAAATTGTAGGCAGCAAAAATGGATCGAGTCCAATGTGTTGAGCCTCAATTATGTGTGTAATGTTGGGGGCAAAACTATTCTTAAAAACATACGATGAAACTATATACAACATCAGTTATATTTTAATATTTTCAAGGTTAGTGAACAGACTGTTATGTCAATCTGCGATGTGCTTAATTACTTGAATATAGTAATTACAGTTAACAAGAGATAGAATTGTAAACAATAATTTTTACATTTTTATATATTATTGTTAATACGAAATAAAACACCAAACAAAATAATATCTTTACCGGTCATTTTTTTTAGGTGTCATGCCTAGTATATTGCCCCAATAAAATGTGATGGGGAGTATTAATCTAGTTCGTGTATTAACTATACTAAGGTCTTACATATTGGGGCAAACCAATTACTTAAAAAGAGAAAGATCATGTATTTAATCATGAACTTATTACGAATTGTTTAATTAGATAATTTAGTGAAAGCTGAATATGTAAATTAGAAATAAATTCAAACTATTCACCCTTCTTTATACAACATTACTTATTCGTGTATAATAGCAAAACAAACTATCTTTTAGAGAGATGTGAATGTGTTCATTGTATTAAGAATCCCTCTTATATCATAGGAATTAAATGCGTCATTTGTGATTTAATGATTTTTTTAAGTCAATGTTGGTCCTTGTATATTTACTCGACCATACATGAATTCAGTAAATATGATATCTAAATGTCATTTGCATGATTACCAAAATGGCACTGAATTAAAAATGGAAAATATATGAAACATGTTATCTAAATTAACAAAATTACTTTGATGTGTTTATTAATTCCATTTTCCGCGTGTCCAGGTTAACAAAAACGAAGATGACGAGAGTAATGCGGGGATATATCGATCCCTGATTCACTCACCTTATAATATGTTTAAGACAAGAAATAATAATTAATTAAGTAGTGTTTTTTGTAAGGTAAGAGGGGTATTTGAGCTTCTAATTTGTTATTTGTTAACCATATATAATACCACTGGTCCTCTTTTCAATTGACTCCTTCGAGCATTCATATTTCTCTTATTGATCTTAAGCTTTAATGAAATAGAAGGCCTTTAGTTGTCTCTTAGATTTTTCACTCTATTTTGGTAGATTAATAGTAAATAATGATAAATCATTTCATAAAATCCTGGAGCATGATAAAGATAAAATTGTTTATGCTTTGCCCCATGCATAGCATGTTAATTTACGATAATCGGATTTTCAAAGAATTCTTTTTTAATCTAACTCTTCTATGGTAGTGGATTGTTTATGTTTTAATAGAAGTTTGTTGAAGTAGATTTTCATGCATTCGTGAACCATAATAAGTTTCCAAATGGGTATAAAGTTAAGAGCTTCTTCTGTTTGGGTGGCTTTTTTGCTTTTGCAAAACGAGCTTTTAAGCTTCATTTCAATAAAAAAAAGAGAATTTCTAAAGGTGTAAGTTTAATTAAAACAATATTTATACAGCATATGATTATAAATGTTGAATATCGATCAGATCAATCACACCTCACAAGCTCATCAACATCTTTTCTAATATTATAATAAGTTGACAATGAGCTTAACAATCAAATTCACATTGACAAAAGTATTTCCCCGAAAATGTATTGCAAGTCCCTCGCCCGTAATTGTAGGCTTTACAAGCGTCGGTACACTGAGGAATCGAACAATCGGTTACGGCAACGTCCGCGAGCTTGACTGAACAAGTTTTTGAAATAGGTCCACCACACTGGTATAAGCATAAACATAATTTTGTAGGGTCGACAACATCACCACATGTACTTGTTCCTCCTGGAAGCGCTTTGCAAGTATTGATGCAACCTTGTGTGCATCCACCATTAAATTTCGAACAAAAATTCGCAGTCACTAACGGAACCATAGTGAAAACTACAAAAACAACAAAAACATTGAGAAGTACTATGTTGTTAGGGATAATATTTAAGCATTGCTTTTTATCAAAAGGCCTGACCGTGTCGGTTACGGTCTCTAAGACCTTAGACCATCCAACATTAGGTAAATAATTGTGAAGAATCAAGATTATAAAACGATATACATTTTCCAAAATAATTTCGAAAGATTGATAATAAGGTGGTGTAAAAAAGAAATAAAGAAATTTCAAGTAGCGTGTGAGATAAGATGTGTTCTTGATTAAGCATTTCATTCTAAATTTTAAATATAAATCCAATACTAATTTTACTAATTGAATTGAGGATACATGAAAAGAAGAAGAAAATTACATGTACGATGTTTTCTATATCTATATTATATAGAGTAAAAAAATACTCAATGTAGTTACAGACAACATACCAATTACAAAAAGAAGAGCTATAAGATCCAAAGCATAGGGAAACATTTTTGTTGACTTCATTTGTTCAGAGAAACTGTTAAATAAAAGGAAAATGCCCCCTGCTTAATTTGCAATGTCAATAGTAATTTATTATTTGTGCTTTTGTTGTAGACTTGTAGGTAAATATATATATATACTAAGGAGCATATTTATTTTAATGCTACTTTAGGACTATCATTCATTGCATATTATATAATTTGTATATTCTTTGAATACTTCACATTAATTGTTGTTATTATTAAATTGTGATGCATGAATACTCTTTTAATTAATCGGCTTGCCATTGTATTCATGAAAACGTCACGAACGGCCCAGTATAAATTCATTGCATATGATTTGTATATTCTTTGAATACTTCATATATAAATAGACTGTTTCGTTTTGAAAAGATAGTAGATATATATAAAATGTTGAGTTTGGTTCCAAGGCAATTTTTCTTTTCTTGTGATCGAAATTACATTTTTTTTTTTTTTTGTATTTTTCCCTGTAGATATTGTTATTTTATTTTGAAAAAAGCAAAGGCCCAAGGGTGTTGATTTATTTTGAACGGAGTTGTGAAGTTGTTACGACCGGCTCTCCAATTTGCAATTTTGTCCATGCAATATTGATAAATAAGAAATAACATCTTTTATATTTTAATAAAATTTTGACACATAGGCGGGCTGCAATGAACCGAGTCATTTATGAACAAATTTATGTTCGACCCGTTATCTAAAGGCTCGACTCGTGTTCGTTCACTTAATACTAAACCGAGCCTAGACACAAAATAAAACTCGTGTTCAGACTCAGACTCATTTGATAACTTTAATATTTATATTTACATATATATATATATATTCATGTTTATATATATACATATATGCTTAAAATTAAACAATATAATGAAGATGATCCATAAATATTTTTCACTTTACATAAAAAAAATTATGTTTTAAACAAAATCAGTTTATACAAAAATTGCAATAATTATTTGCATTATTGTTTGCCTTAATATATATTTTAGCCAATTAAAAATTATATTTTAAGCGAGACGATGCTAAACATATCCGAAAATGTGTCCAGAGGGACTCGTGATATGATCGGTTCGAGCTCGTCTATAAACGAGCTGAGCTGGAACATAAAAGGGCTTCGTTCGGTTAATTTGCATCCTAAGGCCCGTATGCTTTGTAAATAACGTGTCGATGTTAGATGTGAAATTTTGTAACATAATTAATGTATCAACGGACCGCAATTACTGCTCATACTGTACCACGTATACCACAATTGTAGTACTATCATATGATTCATATCTATGGTAAGTTATTACCGCCGCTCAATTTAGTGGTATGGTAATGTTAATCGACTTTGGATACCATACTATTGTACCACATTAACATTCATATATAAAATACTCGCATCTAAATATAAATTAATAATTTTTTTTATTAGATACAAATCCTACATAAACTATGGTAATGCTTATAGTATTGTTCAACTATTTACAAATATTATTTTTCATTGTTTTTTAAAATGATTTTTTTTTATAAATTTGTGTGTTGTTTTATTATGTTTGTAATGTACCATACTATATCATTATCATACCAAGCGTGTGGTATTCAAAAGTAGTTTTTAGAATATTTTGAATGAATATTTTGATTTTTTTAAATATTTTTATGGGAGAAAATACTTTTAATATATTGTACTATCAGTGGTTAATGATTTAGACATTGGACTACCAATTTTATCAATTAAGGTATAAAACTATGAAATTTCGTACAATTAAGGAATTAACAACATAAATCGACGAAATTACAGTCAATATATCTCACATGTGTTGATCTATTTTTTACAAATACTAATAGAATTAAACTCAGCATGTGATAGGAAAGAGAATGTGAGTGCAATTTCATCATTTTGTATAAAGGCAAGTCCTTAACCGTGGTAAATTTTGTAGTTTTGTATCTTAATTGTTAAAATTAGTAGTTCAGTACCCAAATCGTTAAACACTGGTAATAGAATACACTAAACGTTTTTTTTTTCTTCCTATTTTTTTGATTTTTAATCTTGTCTATTCATGTGTGATCTTTTGTTCAATTTTTATGATTAAAAAAAACTAATTATTTTTTGTCTTTTAAAAAACTTTAAATTTCTTTATTGTTTTTGGATTTTTTGAATAATTTGTATGATTTTTTTACTCTATTTAATCTTGTGTGATCTTCTCTAATCTTGTATAATAATGTACAATCATGTTTGATTCTGTGTGATCTTGTAATACATTTTTAGGATTAAAAAACTTAATTTTTTTTTTGTATTTTAAAAATATTAAAATTTCTTTGCTGTTTTTAGAAATTTTGAATAATTTTTATGTTTTTTTTTTGTTGATAATTTTACTCCTTTTTATCTTGCATGATCTTGACTAATTTTGTGTGATCTTATGTTTTATTTTTAGGATTAAAAAACTTAATTTTTTGTCTTTTAAAAATATTTACTTTAATTTGTTGTTTTTGGATTTTTGTAATAATTTATGATTTTTTTTTTTTTGTTTTTTAAATATATTCTGTAAGTTTTTTTAAAATAATTTTTGATATTTATTGATATTTTTTATGTTTTTATTATTTCTAATCATGTGTGACCGTGTCTAATCTTATGTGATCATATGTTCAATTTTTGGAAATTAAAAAATTTAGTGTATTTTTATAAAAAAATCATCTTTAACGGTTCTTATTTTTTTAAAAAAAATTGTTTTTTTTTTTATGATCTTTTTTTGTTTTTCATTTTTTTTTTGGCATTATAGACATATAATAATTAAATAAAAGATCAAAAAGTAAAATGTTTGGGTGGGTGGAATAAAATGAAAATAAGAGCAACATGAGAAGGACTACTAAGATAACCGACCCAACTTCATACTGTTGACGTTTAATACATTGAAGTTGTTAACTACTGAGTTTTTAGCTATACATAAGGTTATAAACTGAAATGTGTTAGACTGCGAATTCGGCCGAATATGTGTTTAGAAGGTTAGTATATATTCGGTTATATTCAATTTATTGCCTTGATTTTTGCCACGAATTTAATTTAATGTATCAGATTTCAAAAATGTTAATTTAGTGTAGCAGGTCTCAGATCAATGGACGGAAAACGTGCACGTGAGATCTTATTTAACGTTAGGCTAATTGGGCAATATGGTTTTTTAACGCTTTCAATCGTTGTTTATATACATATATACTTACATAGGGGTAATTGGATGCTAAAATTAGGGTTTTTATATTATTTAGTGACAGAGAGATACAAACATACAATATGTATAATTAATTAGGACTAATTAAAGATGTCACGAGCGTGTGGATTATACGGGAAAAAGCTGCAATGGTTTGAGTTTTAGGAGAAAGCTCATATTTCACACCAAAACTACCATATGTGTTTATCTATATGTATATGATTGTGTGTATGTATATATATATGTAAATGTTATATGAACATCATGAAAAACACCCAACTATACACTTTTTCGTAAAAACGCTCCAAATCAAGATTTGGTTAATGCAAATCTCAATGGTTTCACGACGGGAACACAAATATGCGTCTTGTTTTTTTTTTTCCGAGATGTATAATGACATGTTTCGAAATTATGGTAAAATTTAAAAATTCAAAACATGTCATTATACATCTCAGAAAAAAAAACAAGACGCATATTTGTGTTCCCGTCGTGAAACCGTGGAGATTTGCATTAACCAAATCTTGATTTGGAGCGTTTTTATGAAAAAGTGTCTAGTTGGGTGTTTTTCATTATGTTCATATATCCTCCATATGTATATAACAATGTAATATATTATGTGTTTATGTAACTCTCAATACAATTTTTCTTGGTTTATATATTGCAATTTTAGGGTTTCTCCAAATTTTTATTTGACCATTATGTCTGAATCATGGCCTTTTGGTTGCATAAGAAATAATTGTCCATGTGCGAAAAAAAAAAAAAAAGGGGGAGAAATAAGGACGCGAAATAAGAAGTTATTGGAGGGTATTAGTAAAAATGAGAGAGAAAAGAAAGAATAAAATGATTGATTTTCCGTCAGGGTAATTTGGTAAACTCAACGTATAAATAGTTCACGTGAGGTTACGTATGTGTTTCCTGTCTATTCATTTTTTGATTCAGATATGATTATTATTGATTGTAAAGAAATTAGTAAATATGAAGTATATTTATTTATTACTAACTGCTTTGTTAGAAAGTGCTGGTGGTCTTAGTAATTTATGAATTGAGTTTATCAATTTGCTGCACTAAATTTATCTAGTGAGTTTCTTGCCATTCAATTGATTAAAACTTTTTTTAGTTGCAACTGTATTTGGAATTCGATGGGAATTGAAACTTGAACCTATTTTGTATTGTTTTATAACCTGAATAAGATTAGTCTTTAAGATTCTGTATTTAGTCAAATTTTCGCTTGTAACCTGCAGTTTAAAATTGCAGCTAATTTTTATTTTACTATTAATTTGCTAGTCTAATGTAACATCAAACAAGCCTTTTTCCGTGTAAAAGCTGAGATCTTTACAACTTGAAAAAGATTAGTATTTAAGAATCTTAAATTAGTCAAATTTTGGATTGAAAGCTCCAGTTTGAATATAGCAGCTATTCTTTTTATTATTATTTTGTTGGCTAGTCTAATGTACCGCAAACAAGTTTTTTTGGGTGTAAAAGCTCAGATTTTTAGGCCAGATGACCCTTAGTTCTTTTCCCCTAAAGTATTAAAAAGTATTTCCCCCACATTTTTATTTCACCAAATTAATAAATAAAAATGTGGGGTTTCCCCACCATTAAATTAAAAAAAAAAGTATTAAAAAGTAACTTATATGCTTAAATCTGCAGCCAAACAAGCTTGTAGTTACATACTTTAATTGTATAGTGGATATGGAAATATAATGCAGGAGATAATGGTGGGTAAATTGCAAAAAGGGTGGAGAATCGAGGAACAGGCAGAAGCTAGCTCGGAAGATGAAAGCGGGTCAGAGGAAATGATGAATGTTAGTGTTTCTAGCTCCTGGTTTATTTGGGTCTAATTGGTGTTTCTTTTTTGGTGTAATGATAAACAAATTGTGGGTTTTACGAACTAGGTGGAGAATGATTCTGAGCACGGCGATGATGAGTACAGTGATGACTCTGAGGGTGAACAAGAAGATACCATGGAAGAAGTTGAAGAACAAGATGGAGATGACGATGGCGATGAAGAAGAAGATGATGATGTAAACAACGTTCAACAAAAAGATGCTGAAATGGAAGAGCTTGAGAAAGAATTGAGTAGTATTCGTCATCAGGAACAGTAAGATCTTATTCAACCTCGATACACCTTTATCAGTGTTTTTTTTTGTGTTTAAACCTTTAAGGAATCAACCAAGTTGTGCATCTGTGTAGTTTTTTTAATTGCCTTGAGAAAAATTTGACCTTTTCCTATTAAGTTGGAAGTATGTGTACTAGGATGAGAGACTACGTTAATATCAAGATAGTTGTTAAATTAGTGGTAATTTGCTGTGATCATTTAGAAGTTTTATCGTCCATTGGCATCATTTATTAGGGATTGCGCATATTGTAATATTGCATAGACTTTTGTTGGATGCTATAAATAAATTCTTCACTATTTCCTCTCTGTTTTTTGAGTCTGTGATAAATTAGGAGCAAACATGGACTAAAAGATCTCAAGCACACGTAATTTCTGTTAATACTGTTTTCGTACATCTCTATAATCTTTTCAGGGACATCTTGAGGAATCTAAGAAGTAATAACGATGAAGATGTGCTAAAAAGTCAAGCAGTAAAAAACCAGAAGGTACAACCATATATGTTTTTGTTATCCACTTTTGATTTTTATTGCCATTTCCCAATATACATGATATTTTTAGTTCTGTATTCTATTCTTGTTTTATAAATTTAAAATAGAAATACTGCTGCAGTAGATTACTCGAATAATTTCCTAGGAATAGTTATATCTATTTTTTGGAGTATGTTTTTAACAAACTTCTTTTGGGTTTTGCTTCATGGAACGAAAGCATTCTGTTTTTTCTGTTTCCGATACTATTAAGTATTGTCGTATGCTAAAACTTTTTTCCTTTTATCTTGTCATTCTAGGCGATGTGGGATAAGACTCTGGAGCTGCGGTTTTTGCTGCAAAAACCATTTGTTAACACTAATAGACTTCCAAAGGTTTGCTCAGCCAGTCAAACTTCTTGTTTATTCTGATTTTATGTTCAAATTGTAAAGTTGCTTAACCACAGTGATATGTGTAGGACCCGGTTAAGTCTTTATTTTGTGATACGGATACCAAGGTTGTTGAAGCATATTCAGATCTAATTTCTTCATCAACGAAAACTTTGGACTCTTTACTGGAATTGCAGGAGGTATGGGTCTTAAAGTAGATCACCTCTTTCCCTTATTCTGGTTTTGAGTTATGTAATGTCATCTTACAAATTGATCATCCCTTTTGCAGCTAATACACGTGGCTTACATATCATGTAATTTTTTTTTTGACAGGCTATACTTGAGAAGAATCCATCCATTACACAGGAAGTCTCAAATGGTATTATATTATATTATTTGTATAGCATGCAGTTTGTATCTTGTTCATAGTTATTTATTCAATCCCTCAGTTTGATACTTAATACCGTCTAAGCCTGGCTGTCATTTTTTTGTTTACACAATATTGTTGAAATGTTAGGATTAGAACAATATGTCTATACCCGGAACCAGAAGTGTAACACCAGACCTGCCGGGCTTATTTTTGTATTCACAAGTTTTGCCTTGTTTATAGACAATGAATGGTTTCGCTTATTAGCCTAATAGGACAGTACTAATATGATATGTTTACGAAAGTCTAAATTCTAAGTTAACTCTGGCCAAACACCCAAATTTACAGAATCGACTAGAAGCTCAAACAGTGAAGAAGATGAAGAGTGGTCACGGGTGTCTGAAATGCAATCCAGGTAATCTCCTTGTCTCTATAGTTTTTATCTTTTTTACGTTGGTCTTGGTTGGTTGCAGCTTTTAGGTTCAGCTTTTTTGCTTAATTTTTGACTTATTAGGTTTTTTCAGCCCTGAAAAAGCAAACAAGCTCATCACCTAACGGACCGAGTTTTTTTCTAAACCTCATGGTTCCAGCTTTTTTGCTTGAAAGCTGCAACCAAACAAGCCCTTTATTTGTGTTTGTATCACGAGTTCCCTGTAGTTTTATATTACCAAACAAAGCACTCCATATATTGTATGCATGTATATCACCATAACTCATGAGGCCTTAAATCACTTAAATTTTCTGTCTTGTAGGATAGTTATATTTAGAAATCAGTCAGTAGATAAATGGCAGAGAAAGGCACAAGTGACTACTGGCGCGGCTGCCTTTAAAGGAAAGTTGCAAGCTTTTAATCAGGTTTGGCTCATGAATTTCAACAGTTATAAATTTTACGTGATTAGATGTGATATCATACTCACCTGAATCATTGCATCTTAACAGAATATTAGCGAGCAAGTTGCATCATATATGAGAGATCCAACTAGGATGGTAAAGGGCATGCAACAGAGCAGGTCCACTGTTGCCATATTTGGCTCTGTAAGTTCCATCTCTTGGCATAACATCGATGTTAAATCAACATGTATATTTTTTTTGTCTGTGTACTCTTTCTGTGTGGAATAATTTCCATTTCTTTAACGATTTCCCTTTTAAATGCCTAGTAACTGTTGAGATATATGCAGGTTCCAAATGTAGAGGACGACAAGAAGGAACAGGTATGATGACTAATGAATTAGTATTGACTTCTAAAAAGCATACATGATGATAGCTTTTTCCAGAACGATAAAAGAAAAGCCAATGATTAGGAACCTTTCTCTCTTGTATTTTTTAGTTGATATCATTTGGTTACTAAATGCAACTTCTTCATACCAAAATAGTTGTGTTCCGATATTGTTTAATTTTGAATGAAAGCAATGATCTTATTGTGAGCAGGAAACGAAAGTGGATGGTGACCCCGAGTTACTGGATGACTCGGATTTCTATCAGCAATTACTGAAGGAGTTCTTTGAGACCTTTGATCCAACAGCATCTGGTATTGAAAAGAAAATACTGCCTTTTCGGATACTTGTTTATAGGGAAAATATCAGTTTTCTATATCAAACTATCAGTTACACCGAACTGGTACCCGCAAGACCAGTTGGGTAATTAAAAAGATCACTTTTGTAATTGCCCAACTGGTCTTGCGGGGTAATTTCTAAAGTACAAGTTATTAAGACATTAATTATTTTCCTTTTAACAATTAATACATCATACTACTAAATTTTACAATTTTTACTTTAATCTACATAAAACCCAATAATTGGTGTACACCAACAATTGAGAAAAATTTCACAGTTTAGAAACCAATCTACATATAAAACTGAACAATGAGTACACCAACCTACAAAATACACAAAAGCTTAATGTTGGTTTATTAAAAACAAATGTGTAGATTGATGCTTAGACAGGGTCATGATGAAATATTTCGTAATAATATTTTGCTTTAGAGTTGAAACTTGTAATGATGATGTACGAATTATTTATTTTTGTCAAGTTGTCAAGTTTATTGCTATTTTATGCTCTTATTGTTCTAAACTACAATAAATTGGTGTGCAAAAGTAATGTTTTTCCTTTTTAATACTAAGTAAACATGTTTCTTGTGTTACATTAAAGTATGTGCTTCACTTTACTGATTTTTTTTATTGATTGATCATACACAGAAACAGCCCTCTATGCTCTCAAGAGAATGCAAACTAAGAAAAGGAAGATTGTGGATCGACGGGCCTCAAAGAGTCGCAAGATCAGGTGAGTTGTTATGACATTTTCTATGATCAATCAATGATTTAAGGCCTCGTCTAATTAGCTATTAATCACTATATTTTTGTTTTTGCAAGGTATAATGTTCATGAAAAGATGGTCAATTTTATGGCTCCTCAGTCGATGAATATTCCCCCGACGGCTCATAAACTATTTGAAAATCTGTTCGGGCTCAAAACCCAGAATCCTCTTCCGGTGGAGTAGCACATAATTACTTGACCATCCATGTACAAGTTCATGAAGCATATCATGATATTTGTGATCTTATTTATTAAGATTGTCAAGAATGCAACCTAGGATTGTACTGTTGTTCGTAGATGTTTTGATGTCTTATTTCTCTATTAGACAACCTGAATGAATGTTATGTATGGTATACAGCTCCTCCAGTTTTATGTATACGTTTTATGTTTCGTTCAGTCCATGAATTTTGTTTCTGCCGTATGTTAGATCAAGACTTCAGCTTCAAAATATAAACCATACTGTGGCAATTTGTGCTGGATTTAGTGTCAAGTTAAGAAAGAAAAGTTGATTGTCCAATATATAAATAAATAGTTTATACGATTGAAGTTTATTCTAGTAAAACATTTACAATTGTCAGAATTTGGTTGCGCGGCTGTGATATGGGGAAGTCTCTTAAATACGATAATGCTTCAATGCTAGCTCTTGTGATCTTGCCAAGGCCCAAGGGGATGCAAACCTAAAAAGATACAGACTAGTTTTTAGCTCAATGTTTTTAGCTGTTTTCTTTGGGTTAATTGTTGTTTTGTGTACTAGTCATGTTTTGCGTTTGAGGCTGGATTTTTCTACTACATTTTTTCTGAAAAAACGTACAAACCGTAGATTAAATGTACGGTTTGCAGTGATTCAGTGCAAACCGTAGATTTTTTCTACAGTTAATCTACGGTTTTGCTGAAGTTTTCAGAAATTACAGAACAGTCCCTGCATTTTGTAAAAACTGCATATTGGTCCTATCAATAAAAATACTTAATATTTTTTTAACTTAAACATGAATTTTTTATTTATAAAAAACTAAATGACATATTCTTAAAAATATAGATAAAATAAAAATAATTTTTTAATAAAATACTAAATCTTTTAAGCAGATTAGTTGAAATATTGATTATATCAAGAAAAATACTCCAATTTTAGACATGAATGTTTTATAATTAGTTGATAGTTTTTTTAGTTTATTAGAGTTGTAATATTATTTATATCAATAAAAATACTCCAATTTTAAAAATTAAACATGATTTTTTTTTAATTAAAGATGAATTTTTTTATAAAAAACTAAATGTCTTATTCTTAAAAATATACATAAAATAAAAATAATTTTTTTATAAAATACTAAATCTTTTAGATATGATTTTTTATATATATAAATTTGGTCAATTCTAACAATCTCTCAAAATAAACACAAAATTTAGACAAATTTACCCCAAAAAAATTGATTTTACAAATTTCACGTTTTTGGTTAATCATGTTACCTTTTTGTGAAGTGTATAAGTTGAAATTTACCAATCCTTTTAATTTCACTCTTTTTGCAAGTTTTAGTAAGTGAAATAAGAAATACGAAACAGTTGAAATCATACATTTTCATATACATACGGGATAGTTTTTAGAGTTCCAATATGATAATATTGGTTTGTTTTTCAACACTTGAATAACTCAATATGAAAGATTAACTAAATCGTCAATTTGGTGTCAATCGTCAATATGCAAACATTAACTAAACTTCATAAAACATATTAGTTAAACATGATACATCACATAATTTTATTTGAGTCTCATCAAAACCAGTTTACAACAACTTGGAAAAAAGAGTACTCTACATAAAAATAATAATTAAAAAACTAATTATGGACTTGATACGTTTATAGCATCTTCTTCATTGAGGATTTGCTTTCCCGATTGACTTTCTAGCGCTATGTATAAGTTGAAATTTGCTCGAAAAAGTTCATTCCATGGCTCAGCAGCCTCATTTTGTGTTTGTTCCCACCGTGCTATAATTCTTAACATTGGGAAGATCACTTCTTTAGGAATAATTTCAGCATAATGACAACTGTTGACGTACATCATTATAGTAGGGATGTAATATGTCGTTCCAGGAGGCGGACCAGTATAAAGAGGTAAAAAAGTGGCATTCCATACTTGTACCCTTCCATTTTTGTTTGGCCATAATGACAGCAATACAATTGGCATATTATAATGAGATGCAATTAAAAAACCATAAGCTGGAAATCTCATTCATTTGTCAAAAGGGGCATGATTTGTAGGATGATAAAAATTCAAACTGGATAGAATATAATCATAATGATAACCTTCAAAATCGAGATTCTCAAACAGATCATAATAAACACCTTTCATTTGCTGCAGCTCTTGAAACAACTCACATCTAATTGCGTACCAATCATTTTTCCCATGTTCTTTACCCATGACCTTTGCAATTACTCGGAACCCACAGCTACCATCTCCACGCACATCATAAACCGTATCAATGTAATTATGTAACATGACCCATATTGGGTCACTGTACGGGAAGCTTTGCCTAGTGGTGGTGGGCTTATTTGTTTGATTTCGCGGCCTCCTAGTTGAGTTTACCTTTACCTCCAGTGTTTCTTCCGCTTTAACTTTACCTTTATCTCTACTAGCACTAGCACTCTGTTCCTCCACATACTCTCATCCGACTTATCTCTCTTACTAAAATTGTCTCATTTTCTAGGTCTTCCCCTATTTTGTCTCACTTCAGGATCATTCATGTATGTTCTATATGGTAAGGTTATCTCTCGGAGTTGTGTTTTCATACGCCGTTTTTCAACATTAGTTATGGTAGAATAAACACTTTTAAACTCTTCTAGATCACCCTCCACCCCATAATCATGGTTGTTCCCATTATCATCAATTACATCTAATTTTTTCCAGAATATATGGATATATTCTAGTGGAAGAGCCTTCATGAATAAAATATGTTCACTCATAATATGATGACAAGGTAACCCGTGAGACAACTTTATACCGCAAGAACAATTCTCATCAGACTGACCACTACATTTTTTATGTTATTCAAATAATAAATCAAAGGCATGGTGTGTGATATAGGACCTAAATTTTTTAAATAGAGGTGTCCGTTCTGAATATGAAAAATAAGACTTGCATTTATCCAACTTCATCTTAATATACTCAAACTGTTTATTCAGAATTTTGTTCACTTCTACCCAAACATTTTCAAGCGTGCCAGTATTTGTGGAAAGAGATCTTTTTGGCTTTGCGTGTTGTTGTTCGCCCCGATTACTAGTTCTGTTATCTAGATGTGTTGTATGGTTGGTATAACATGCAACAAACTTATCGGCATAATCATTTAACACCTTGTCTACATACTTAAGCACAACATGATACGATTTTTAGGAGGAATTGAAAGAAGATCGGTTATAATTGTACTCCTCTATCGTCTCAACATCAACCAATAAATCCCAATTATCTAGAAACGTTTGTCACTCCTCGTCTGGGATTTTTTTTTTACAGTTCTCAAAACATTTTTGGCAATATGAAAAGTGCACAATATATGATAAAAATCGGAAAAAACAACGGATAAAACATTTAGCAAGGCCATTTCTCTGTCGGTCACAAACACGCTAGGTAGCGTACAACCCTCCAATGTTTCTTTAAAATTTTCCAAAACTAGGTATAACTTTCCTGAGTCTCATCCCTCATGAAAACAAAACCTAAACAATATGTTTGGTTCGTTGATGTCATCCCTACGACCTCTAGAAATGACATATTAAAACGGTTTGTCCTATATGTACAGTCCATTAACAATACATCAGGAAAAGCTTTGAACATCCTTATAGAATCGGGGTGGGCAAAAAACAAGTTCTCTAGGCTATGAGTTGTTGGGTTCATATTATAGAAGAAAGTATATGGATGTCTATCCAACAAATTAAACAGTTCTTGTATCGGATTTCTACCATCTCTCTTTAACTTTCAGACCAGCCAAATAATTATGTATCGTTTTAGTGTTGGATACATTGTCAGGTTTAGCTAAAAATATAACATATAAACCGCTTAAAAGCTGTTTAAAAACAGCTTAAAAGCTGTATTGTAAACAGCTTAAAAGTTATGAAAAATACAGCTTTTAAAAACATCTTTTAACCTGTTTACAATACAACTTTTAAGCTGTTTTTTTCACAGCTTAAAAATGTGTCAAAAACTGTTTCAAAAACTATATACTATCCAAATAAGACCAATGCAATCATATACGACTGGTCCCGTATATGGACCACATTATGTCCGTAGACATATGGTTTAAGATTAACAAGCCTCCACATTTTCCATCTGTAATATACAAATAAAAGAAGATAAACAACAAATATAAATAAAATAAGTAAATGATAAATACACCCCAAAAAATACAAATCGAATACAAAAATTAAATAATATCATACATGTAACAGAGGGAAAACCTAGGCAATCACTCAGGTGGGTCGATATCAGCAGGCAACCCTTCATACGGTCTAACAGGCAGTAGCCTGGTTATCGGCCACATATCAAGAAACATCACCGCCCCGCTTACTCCGCTAGATTTACCTCAACTCTCCACTGACAAAATAGAACGAGTGAATCTCATCACGCCACCTATCAACTAAGGCTGTAAGCAAGCCTCGATCTACGGTATAATTACCTATTATGTGAATACCGTAAAAATCCGCTCTAATCATATTTTGTACCACTCTATCAGGCGTTGGTATCTGCCAACTATAATTATATAACCGTATATTGTGCGCATCCCCTCTTCCCGCTTCTCTCTCAACCTCTCAAGTCTGATTTGAAATATGACCGGTCTGGCGTAAAATACCCATCTTACCTTTAATATGTGGACCGGCTGTGCCATGAAAAAGCTATATTAAAAATTAAATAATTTATCGGAAAATGTTAGCCTATAAAATATAGTTGGTAAAATATATACTAGAGAGTAATTAGGGCAACAAATCATGCTCGCTTTTCTAAAGTGTTAGATTAGCTAAGATTCCTCAAAAACAAGTTACAACTAATATTTATGCAAACAAAGTAATTAAAAAAACCTAATTTTATAAAACACCTAATTACGAGGGGTCCAAACAGCATAAGTCGAGCTTAAAGTACTAAAATATAAATATCCTAAACCCCAACTTAGCAAAATTTAGCAATGTACTCTAAAACAAACTCTAAAGTCTAAATAGCCTTTAGTCACCAATCTACAATTTTCTAGAACATACTCCAAATTCCTAGAAATCAGAATTATTCTACAATTACACCCCTCATGCCAAATTTAACAAGCTAATAACTTAACTAGATAAAACCCATCATAAAGAACATGATCAAGAAACGACTGTTTTCACCAATAACAAAGAAAACCGTTGGTTAGCCTAAGTGGTAGGAATCTTTCCATTTGGTGTCCATCCATCCCGGTTTGATTCTCACCAACAACATAATCAAATTGTGAGAGAGACCGTGGTGGTGGGCCCTATGCTAATCTCTCCCGTGGATTTAATCGAGGTGCGTGTGAAAAATTCTGGCTCAGACACTACGGTATAAAAAAAAAAAAAAAAAAAACAATTAATATGCTTTCATCCAAGGAAAAAAAGAACACCAAACTTTTAAAAATCGAATTAGAGAATTAGAGTCCGTTTGCTAACATTTTTTTTTTTGTCAAAAATCTATTGCAAAAAAACTTGATTTTAAAATTCCAAACTACTAGATTTTATTAAAATTTGTGTTTGGTTTTAACATTTTGGATTTTAATTTTTTAATAAAAAAGACAAAACTAACATCTCGTTACACGATAACATAAGTAGTGGTCAAAAATCATATTTTGGCCTTATTAGTTTTACAGTTTTACTAATGATACCAAAAGTATAGTAACTTGTAAATTGTAATGGTAGATACAAAAATAACAGTTTTTATATTACCATATCTTAAATTAAGTGATGAAATAGGATTTTGTTACAACTATTAGATTATAATTGTAATTGACTAAATTAAAATATCTTATAACTTTACATCATCCCTAATTTATCTCTTTGTCTTTATAAACTCTTCTGTTATGACTTAGGAGAATAAAATCAATGTCATTTTTCTAAATTGAAAGAAATCCATTTTTCTATTTCTCTATTACCCTTTTCCCCTTTGTATGTTTTCTCATCATTTACATTTTTTTTTTAATTCATTTTGCTGATGTATTACTATTTGTGATTGTTTGTGTCTTAGCTATATTTTGAAAGAAATATATGTCATGATCACTATGTACTTAAGTAAAAATTGAAAATTATAATACTAGCTTTTATATGTAACTACTGTATTATTTATGTATTAATTTAGCTGTTATGTTTGAACTAACTTTGTTCTTAGATCCATTAGTTGTGTTTGGATCTTTATCTAATCTGTTGTATCCTGGGGAATTATAAATTTGATAATTTATTGTGTTTTTTTAGTCAAGGTTTGATACTAGGACTATATTGTTTGGATATTGGAAAGTAGAATAAGGAACATGATAGTGAAACTTTAGTGATGTATATGTAGTATGTACAATCATGTGTTTTGTTAATTCATTGGAATTCAAGCGAAAGATCATTGCGCAATTTACGGAACATCTATCATAAGGTATCAACTCTAAATATAAAAACGTAAATTGATTTATTGGTAAACTTGTAGTATCTTATATGGTATCTCTTGCATTCAAGGTTTGAGCTTGAAAAATGTCAGACTTTTGTGATCAGCTTTTACAAGTTTGTAATCAATTACAGACGAACTTTAGATAGTGAAGTTATGTGACTCACTCTTTCGGTTGGGGATTGTGAGTAGTGAAGTACCAGTTGTTAAGCTGATTTATTTTTGCTTTTTTGCTTATAAGTCGTTGACGATAGTGTATGTGGTTTATATGGGATATACCAATCTGTTTACTCATTCCAATCAGCCGACTAATTTTTTTAAAAGCTGAAATCAATCGAGCCGTTAATTCAACTCATTTTACTTGCGTGCCATTTCTATTTAAAGTTTTCGTTTTTCAACCCCCAAATCTCTTTTTTTGTTCGTTATTTTGACAGTTATCGGAAATATAGAAATTACTTGTGTAAGGCAAGTTGTCTATGCACTTGAAATGGAATCCTAGTCGAACAATTTAATGACAAATCTGTAATTACAGGTCTCCTCATGCTTCGTCTCTGGTCTAACTCTAAAAACGTCCCAGAAAATGATGAGTTACAAGCCCAGAATAAGGTAACGCTTACATATATATTGTCCTGAAAGTTAGGTTGTTGAATACTAGTCCTGTTTGGTTAGCATCTTTCTCTGCTTATTCGATTGAAGTATGTCTTAAAACCAGGTTAAGGAACTTAGAGATGCTCTAGGGCCACTATCAGGGCGTAATTTAAAATATTGCAGTGAAGCTTGTTTGAGAAGATATTTAGAGGCTAGGAACTGGAATGTGGATAAATCGAAGAAAATGTTGCAAGAGACACTAAAATGGAGAGCTACTTATAAACCCGAGGAGACAAAATGGGTATGTCTTGGAGAGTTTAAATTATTCTGTTTTGAATAGTTTTTTTTATATTCTGTTTTAAGGTAAATCATTAAAGCTGCTTTTCTCGTTTGTTCTAACAATGACAAAGTCTAATGTGACAGATGAGAGTTTAAATTGATGAATCAACATTTTTTCTGCTTTAAGTGGCTCTAATTTCAACTCTGTAAAAGAAGATATCAGAATAGGTAGAGGATATAACTACATTGCTTAGAAGAGCTTGTTTGGTTGTATTTGATTAAGCTCAAATTTTCTTCTTTTTTGGCTTAGAAGCTGTATTACAGTTGCTTGGCAACTTCAAACTCGAGTTCCTTTTTTCATGTGAAGACCTGAAAAGGATAGATGTTTTAAAGCTAATTTCTAAGATGACTCAAACTTAATTCCTTACAAGCCTAAAGTATCTATGAAGATTTTTACTCTCAGATGTAAGAGTTAAATATGATGATGCGGTGTTGGGAAATAGTTAACGTTATTAGTATAAGAATTTAGCATGTGATTTTCTATGGTAAACAAATTCCGTCCTTCAGCATGATTTTCAGCCTTTTGGCTTAGTTTAATCTATTATTCCAAAAGGACATTTTTCAATGCTTCAAATTTTCTTATGCCTGTTGGAGAAATTAGAATTGATTGATTGTGTTTACTACATGTTATAACAGCATGATGTGGCAGTAGAAAGTGAGACCGGAAAGTTGTTCAGAGCAAATTTTCATGACCGCAATGGAAGGACCATTCTTATTATGAGACCAGGAAAACAGGTAATATATAACAAATCCTAAAATTTTAACGCAATAGAAAAAGATTGTAGCTCACTAGCTGAGAGCCTCAGATACAAAAACCAGATGGGATTAGTGTAAATTTTTTAAAATACAGTGAACAATTGAACAATGTTCTTTCGATTTTAGAACAATGCTGACAACTTTGTGACCCTAATCTATATGATTCTCTAAATTTTGTACTCTGAATACTGTTGATCTTTCGACAAAATAACATAAATACTCCTGAAGGCTGAATCTTGTTAGTCAATCTACAAACTGAGAAACAATGGCTGCAATTAATGTTTTAGTGACTTGCTTGCATGCATTCAAGCTCAGGTTTTTGCTTTTTGGCTTAAAATCAGGACTTTATGTGGTTGATCAGCTTAAGTGCAAAGCTATTCTTGTCTTTTGCCCTTAATATAATCTGGAAGCATTAAGCTGGTTAAACGTAGATTTGTTCTCAATCTCATAAGAATCCAGCTTATTTGCTAATAAGGTGCAACAAAATAAGCCTTCACTTGAAGAAAAATTTGTCGACTGCTCTAACTCAACTTTTTCCCGTCAATGTACAACTTTGGACTTTCTTAATTTATTAGCATACTGATATACTGAGGAAAAAAAAAGTATCAGATACCTGATGAAGTCGAGTATACAAAACTTACAACAGTTTACTAAACTGCCACTAAATAAAAAACATTCAAAGTCTGCTGTACAAAATTTGAATTGCTAAATGTTCGATTTTATTAAACATTTAAATAAAATTAATACTTATTTGCTTATCTTACTTTTTGACTGAATATTGATCTGGCAGAATACGACGTCGATGGACAGTCAGATACGCCACCTGGTGTATCTAATGGAGGGTGCAATCCTAAATCTTCCGGAAGGTCAAGAACAAATGGTGTGGCTAATAGATTTTACTGGGTGGACTTTGAGCACAAGTGTGCCGATTAAATCTGCTAGAGAAACTGTAAATATTTTGCAGAATCACTATCCTGAAAGGCTAGGGGGAGCTTTCCTGTACAATCCGCCTAGAATTTTTGAAGCATTCTGGAAGGTTTGTAATTGTTAACTTGAAATCACTTTATATGTCACTCTTCGTGATATGCATATACATAACCGAGATCACTTATACAGTTATACTGTTTTACGCTTTATATTTCATTATAAAATTATCGTACGTGAGTGTCATTCAGTTTCATATTTTCGACTTAATTCCATTTATTACAGCTTTCAAGAAAAAACTTGTTTTCCGGTGTTTTTTATTGTTCAATTTTGATGGGCATACATTTCGATAAACTGATTTTGGATTGGCATACTGTTCCATGAATTTTACTTTTGATGGGCATACTCTTCAATAAACTGAATTTGGATGTGCATACCGACTAGTTTGTTATACCCCAAATGAAAATGAAAAGTTCCCACTAGCACTTAATGGAAAAAAAGGTGTACCATATGCTACTTAGAACTTGTTTGGTTTAATTTTAAGCTCGGTTTCTGTACCTTTTTATGCTTCAAATCTGGACTACATTTGGTCAAGTCGCTTATAAGCTTGGGCTTATTCTCTTGAAAGTTGTACCCAAACAAGCCTTTGATGGAATTTTTCCTGTATTACCCTCGACCGGAACTTTTGTGGGATGTGGACCATGTGGTTCCCTAATTAAATCCTTTAGTGGGATGTGATTTCTTAGCTAGACCAATTCATTTCTAAGCTCTTCATTACCACATAAAACCTTGATAACCTTTCCCTTTATTTTTTCTTGCAGATTGTTAAATACTTTTTAGACCCTAAAACTATCCAAAAGGTGAAATTTGTGTATCCGAGTAAGCAAGGCAGTGCCGAGATCATGAGCTCTCATTTTGATGTTGATAATCTACCAACCGAATGTGGTGGAAAAGCCACAATGGAATATAACCACGACGAATATTCGAAAGTCATGGTCGCAGATGATGAAAAAACTGCAATTCTTTGGGGATTTGATGATAAAAATAAAACTTCTGCCAATGGCCACGCTGTGGGTGCCGAGGTGGCACCAGAGCCTGCGCCTGTTGCATCACCAGCAAGCTAATTCAGCTAACTTCATCAACTCCAAAAAGGCTCTTTTTGAGTTAGAAATAAATTTGTACCGAGACTTGAGACTGTTTTACTTGGAACTAATTAGTAACATGAGGATTATGCCTGATAAAATCTGATGTTTGTATTAAGAATTTTGCTTTAGCATATCTCACTTAACAACCTTTATTTGATCTGCTGTGTTATAAGCTGGTATGTGGTAGTTTTTCGATTTTTCTAGGTGTATGCACAATGCTGTTGACTTGATGATCAAATTACATTAAAAAATAGTCAGAACTTATCCGCAAATCTATATGCCATACTTGGAACATCTCAAAAAGGACTCTACAGACCACGGTTTCGACACAGGTACGAGATTAGACTGGATGGCATAGTAATACTCGAAAATAGTATTATACATGTATGACTAGAAAAAATGAAAGAATTAAATAGAAACATAAAGAATTAAATAGAAACATAGTTACACCAACAAGCTTAATTGACATTGTTAATCCGAAAAATTCTCTTTACATACTGAAGAACATATAGATACATGACCAACTCCGTTAGAATCCAAGGGTTGTCTTGATCAGAAATCTCATATAATGTAATATTAAAAAAAGTGAAGAAGTTGAATAGAAATAATAATTACACCTTCAAGTTTTATTAACATAGTTAACTTGACGTTTATACCTTACAAAACTTCTTTCTACATGAAGTACAAATAGATACATAACCAACTTTATCATAGTAGAAACCTTACACCTCATATCCCTCTCGCCACCAAAACGCACACAGCACCCAAAAAATTACCCAAAATAAGCAGCACAAATTATGTTTTGGCACAGATTTCTAGCCCTAGGCAACTGATCAAAATTGACTAGGACTAAATATTTAATGACGCTATGGCACCCAGAGACAGAACGAAACTGAAACTCAGACCGTTATATGAGCCACACAGATTCTGAGTTTCGAGTATCATTCGTATCCGGGTATTTAGCATGTGATAACTTTTATTATTAACCGAGACGTCTTCTAAAATTACGTGTTGTGGCGGTATAAGAGCGAACTAGTATACCAACGCCAATGCCAACTCCGAGGCAAACACCAAGTCCGATCCCAACTCCGACCCTAACACCAGCGTTGAACCACGACATTTCACCATCTTCACCGTCCATATAATCTGTTCTCCTCCAGTACATACTGTTGTATTCATCTTCATTTTCGGGTTTGTAGTTTCTGAATCTTGCTAGCTGCATAGTATAAAAAATATGTATGCTTAACTCAAACTGTACAGCAAGCTTGTGACGGAAGGACGAAAAAAAGGTAGTAAGTTGCTAAGAAATAAAAGAAGAAAAATAGTGAATAATGTAAAATCCAAAAATAACAATGAAATGGATGCATGCATGAGAGAAGGCCTTGTTTGGTTGCAGATTTAAAGATCGGCATTTCTCCTTTTCTGCTAAATTGCTAGACTGCATTTGGAGGATGAAAGAAATGAATGCATGAGAGTACGCCTTGCTTAGTCAGCTTTAAAGCTCAATTTTTCTAATTTTCTCTTAAGAGCTAGACTGCATTTTGAACAAGAATAAATGAAATGAATGCGTGAGGCCTTGATGGTAGGCCTTATTTGGTTGCAGCTTCAGAGCTCAGTGTTTATGGGTTTTCTTTTTTTAATAGGCAGACAGCAGTTGGTTGACCATCTTAAAAATTGAGCCAGACAAAAGTTCATAGCTTTAAGCTCAATGAACCTAGCTTTTCCTAAACCTAACAAAACCAGCTTATTTGCTTAATATCAACTACCAAACAACCACCAAAACCAAATTCGAAAACAAACAAGAACAATGTGAATAAAAGAGTATATGTTCCACAACCACAATCAAGATGTATGCTTTTAAAATGTGGCTTAATGCTGAAATGTGCAGTATGGTTGAACCTATGAAGAGGCTGAGTTAAGTGATCACTACTTGATATCGGAAGGTGGCAAACATAACTTTTCAGTTAATTTATCTATATAAATAAAGCTAACACAGTTTCTATCTTCATACAAAAATGGCACTAGTTATATTAAACTACAATTTCAAATCCAAGCTGAAATAAAATTTACGCAATCCCTAAAGCTACAAACGGGTTCAAGTGTCTCCAAAACCATCAACTACATTGCTAGTATACTGCAAGATCTCTAGTAGTTTGCCATTACAAAATCACCAAAAGTTCTTAATTCTACCAAAAGAAGAAGACGATCCAAGTTTCATGAACAGGTTGGGAGTGTCACGTTAAGCATATAGATTACATTACACCATAACTCAATATCTATATATCTACAACTTAGCAATTGCATACACAGTACACACACACAGCTTTTCTTTAACACAGAATGAGAAGATGCTACAAGTATGTGTTATCATACCACATGCAAGTGGCCAAGTGGGCCTGAAATGAAATCTATCTGAAGATGAAAGGTCAGATGAGGTATGGCAAAAATAATTAGGAATAAACAGAAACAAAAAGAAATGAACATAAAGTTTCAGTCATTCTAAAAAAGTGTGCCTGCCCTTCCCATACTCCATTGGGACCAATATCGGATAAGGTCATATCTACATATCCAATGACAAACCCTTAACAGAAATGGGGATTTTAGGTGACAAAAAACATGTTTCGTGAGAGGTAGCATGGGAGACCCATAACGCAAGGGCAAGGTTTCTATGAGATGATTTAAATTACCATAACAACAAAATCTTCTTTATTCAATACTTTGACAAGCGTAAGAAACCTCAGCATACCTAATTAATATCAGCAGCAACAAAGGTAAGAAAGTTATAACAGAAATGCAGTTGGTAGTGAATATCTACCCTGCAGATAAACTCGAACAGACCACATGAATACTTAAGACATACTCATATGAAGTATACTAATTCTGCAGGCTATTAAGTTTTTTTTTCAATACTAAAGCATTGAAATAATTGCACACTGACTATAATGTAAAGCAAGATTAAAATGTGAAGGCCTGTTTGCTTCTAAATTCTTATATTTAACTAATACTCTAATAAAGTATACCTATTATGCAGGCTAAGAAGTTTTATTTTCAGTACCAAAGATATTGACAACATTCCAAAGAGAACTATAAATACAGAGCAAGATTACATTATAAAGGGCTTATAGGCCTACTTGTTTAAAAAATCCTAAAATAAAACTAATAGTTTTTCATTGAAATTTATGTTTCGCAAAGTTGTCTACTAGTAAAATCTAGTTCCCCTTTTCCAACAAGACTCATAAAAGACTAACACTACGTGTGGTGTAGGATTACTTATGGGAAACTGTAACATAACAAGAATTTCTTGAACCTTCTATTTTGTTTTCCGTCATATGTTTCAAAATGAGCAATCCTTGCATCAAGCAAATCATAAGCTGAATAGGTCACCCTGGAATCCTAATTATCCTTAATCAAAGATCGAACAACGCATAAAAGACTTTGGGTGCAACAACCAAAAACAAAAATGCATCAAACAAACAAGCTAATATCATCGATGACGTTAATTTCGGAAAAAGGATAATCAATATTTTACCTGCAAATCAATTCCAGGATCACCATTACTTTGAGTCTCGGTACTCTCATTTTCTGTTTGAGAATCATATTCTGGTACAGAATCATATTCCGGTATAGGATCCAACATTCCTTTCCTATTTTGCTTTTTCCTGAACCCAAGTTGTAAACTCTTCGAAAGTATAATCGGTGTCCCAGAAAAAGAACCCGCCACGTAAACCTCAACAATAGGCGGAACTGATTCTAACCTATTTACCTGCTTACCCTTCAAAAACCCTCCATTTGCAGCCATAACCGGTTCACAATTCATATTCCATCTCTTACTACTTTTCATTTCCCCATTTAAACCATTACTCTCGGGTTTTTCAAGAATTCCATAGAGAACAAATTCATCCTTATCGAAAACTTCGAATTTTACACTACCGGTGAAGCGTATACTATCAGTACTAACAAATGTAGCTTCTTCAGATTTTTTATCGACTCTATCTCTTCTTAGGACAGAGGACATACCTTCCGAATCAATGGCACATCTCACCCCGTTGATTTCTAAGAGCGTGTCCGGGCTTAGAGGGATGTGATTTAGAGTGAGATTATGAGGCGTTAAGTCGTCGACCAAGAAGTTGCTTATTCTAACGTAGAAAACCCTCAAATCAAACCATGACAACGCCATTTTTGCGGGAGTTTGATACATTGGGTGTCTTATTATCTGCATCTTCGACTCATGCCCGTTTTCTTTCACAGAAATATTATTCTCCATTTTATCAAATTTTACACAATTCCGTTGATTATTACACCAGCAACCACAAAAACAACTTCAGTTGAATCGCATAATCTTTAACACCAGGGCAGATGAACTCTGCTTAAGAATATATAAAATATAAATATTTACCATAATTGATTCAAAAATCAATCAAAAAGTTAATGAGCTAATAAAATATTACTAGCTATACAAAGTTATGTATCAATTATCCACTCCCCTTAAGAAAGAAACCACCAATGAAATATCTCAACAAAATCATAACTTGGACTCAAATTTACAAATAATTATCATTGTCACATCATAAACCAACACAAATAATTTAAAAAGCCCATTAAAAATCTCTATATGAAGCTTGTGAAAGTGAGGATAAGCCGGAAAAAAATCCAAATAAAATACGCAAAAAATCCAAAATCAAAATCCAATGATACCCTTTTGAGATTCTTCAATTCCATCTTCAAAAACATAACTCAATTTAATATATTCAAAATTAGTACCCCCAAAAAAAAAAAAACTAGCATATATAAATCAAAACCAATCAAACCTCTAAACCCTCTTACTAATAAGAAAATAAAAGGCCATGATTGTAATGAAATTCACAAATTAGCACCAAAGATCAAGTCTTTAATAAAAAAAAATGAGATAAAATGCAAAAAAATATAAATATATATAAAAAAAATGAATGTTAATACCTCAAAAAAGGGCAATTAAATGGCTTGAAGAGAAGCCTCATAGACCGGAAGAAGGTAGAGAGGATGTAGAGAGAGAAATTAGAGAGAGAATTGGGTTTTTTTTAGCAAAGAAAATAAAAAAAGTATTAATAGCTATTATAGATAAATATAAATATAAATATATTATAAATAAATATTCATTAGTTGGTGTTAACTGTTAGTGAAACTACGTCATCAAAAATAACTTGTATTAAAATTATCGAAATGAAATTTTTTAAAATTTGATCGTATATTTCAAATGTTAAATTTTATAATTAGATTTAAAAAAAAACATTGGTATAATTTTGATATAATTTATAAGCCGATTAAAATTACACTTAGTTTTATATTGCACAGTTAAATGGAAACGAAGTAAATAAAGTCTATCAATCTTTTTTTTTGGGTAAATATTTAATTGGTTTGCTTTTTTTTACCTGACTATATATATTGTTGTGCTTTCTTTATTACGCTAACTATGTTATATTTTACTGTTTGTATTGATTATTCGTGTTTTTTTATTACTTTGAAATTTTTCATCGAATTAAGAAATAATAAATAAATAAACAAAAAAAGGCTAGCTGTGTTTTTTGGGTTAATTCGGTTTTTGTAACTGTATTGTTGTGTTTATTTATTTAATAAGTTGAAAAAAACTAACAATATGTACTAGTCGAGAAAAACGCAACAATACACGATACCAAATTGTTAAAAACCAGTCCTTTTTTTATTATTTATGTTTGAGGTGTTTAAGCCACTTTACATTCACGGTTGCTATTCAAATTCTAGTTGATATCCGAAATTCTGATAAGTTTTCTTCGACGAGACTAACTGGTCATCGGTAGGTTTTCTTCGTGTCTTGTACCATTAAAATTAATCAAAACGTGATTCATTGTGTCTGACATTTAATCATACTTCATAAAATTATGTGCAATATTGACCGGTCAAAAACTGATTACATGTCGTTTCGTAAAATAGTATAAAAAGGGAAACAAGGGAATATAAATACTCGAATACAAGCTTCTACTTAACTATATGGTATGTATGTGATTATCTAATTTAACACTGGAAACAAAATTATAATTCTATTGAGTTCTGATACAAATAAAAAGACAAAGATTGCAAAATCCAATATAAAGATGTAAGATAGCCGGCCAATTAGTAGAGATTATGCTTAAAATGGCAACATCACATAACCAGCCAATTTTATTTAATTTTTCCATTTGCTAATTGCTATCACCACAAATTATGGTAACATTAAGAGAGCCACATATATATGTATTCACTAACCACCAAAAATAAATAAATAAAATAACAGCAAAAAGAATATCCACCATACCATTATGAATGCACTACAAACAAAATTTAGAAAGAGTAACGATATAGATTCAGACTGTCTCAAACAGACCGATTACCAGACAATTATTTATTTAATTTGTATAATTCTTTTGACACCCAACCAAAACAAAAATAAAACTTCAAATATAATATTTATATAACCCTAGTTGAGACTACCCTAAACTTAAATATTAATTAAAAATATTTAAAATTTTAATGATTTTAATATATTTTATTTGACTATTCAAGAAAATAAAAGCACATATATTATTTATGAAACTCTAGTTGAGACTACCATAAATTTAAATATTAATTAAAAATATTTAAAATTTTAATGATTTTAATATATTTTATTTGACGATTCAACAAAATAAAAAGCCAAATATAATATTATAGAACCCTATTTGAGACTATCATAAACTTAAATATTAATTAAAAATATTAAATATATGGCTGAATAACATACTCTTAAATTTCGGGGTGAAAATGAAATTCTAAATTTACATTAAGGATTGGTGTGTTGAGAGTTTTGTTGAGTTTACCTGACTCATTAGCATTATTGATTTACAAATATCTATGAGAATTGTGACTATTTTTTTTGGCGAGTTTATTAGATACGAGTTTTATAACGGCTTTGTAACATAAAATTGAATTTGTAACATGAAAGTTATTTTGTGACGGGTTTATGACAGTATTTGATTCTCACATAATCAAACATTATTTTAGACAAACATCCACCTAATCCATTGTCGTTTCTCCATTTAGCTTCTAATTATAAGAATGTATCAACACACGCTAATATAATATATTACAGAAATCTCCAATGCAATGATAGTTAATTTAGTGTTCTAATTAGTATATATAATTTCGTTTATCTTATCAGTAGCATGGTTCATATTAACAAAACTATATTGTACGTGTAACATACAATATTCATCCATATTTTTCTTAGATGTTCATCAATGCAATATTCATAATATAGTTTTGTAGATTGTTTTTTTTCTCTCTTTAGAAAAACATGCTTTATATTTTACGACACTAATCATTTATAGTGCTAGTTTGGTCATTGGTTAAACACTCTCCAATGTAAAATTATAGTGCTAGTTTGTCATAAAGTTAATTATTATGACAATTTAAATGTGAAGATTTGTTAGAGTAATTATCTCATATCGTCTAGATAATAATCGAGTCTGTGGTTTATAAAGAGATATACATCCCTACTATTACGAGGTATTTTAATGGTAAAAGAATACGGATTCTAATATGGTATCAGAGCGGGTCTAGCGATATTGGCCTCACCTCCACCAATTTAATATGTCCGCTCGTACAACCCTTGAAATGTCGGGTCACTAGCGAGGGGAAGTGTTAGATTACTTATCTCACATCGTCTAGCTAATAATCGAGCATGTGGTTCATAAAAATATATCCATTCTTACCATGCATGCATGGGGTTAATTTCAAAATCCGCAAGTAAATGGAAATATTTGCAAAACATGCATGTGACAAAGGGAAAGTTTGCAATTTATTTTAATCTTGATTCTTAATAATAGCCAAGGGAAGTTGGAACTATCCAAACCAACCAAACATGTGGTAATCTTAATGTATCATGTCACTTTTCAAAGTCATTTAGCTCCTAGATTTATATCTTAAATTCCATATCAATTACTTGTGGACTTCAATATCTTTTCACTAAAAGGAACAAATGTAAATATGTGGATTAAAATCACAACAATATTACACCATTATTATTGTCCTAGACACTAGTAAAAGCCTGCCTCTAGAACTTTCCTAATCCTACTCAAATCTAACAACCTCTAAAAAAAAATTGTAGTATTATTTAATTAACACTAGGTACACTGGAATATATGTTTTATTTTCCCTTTGAACCCTAGCAAAAAAAAAAAAAACTATTTCAAAAGTCCCAGCTAAGTTTAACAACTTTTCTTGGCATGGTTAATTATGCATTGATCAATAATGTTAACGAGACAGATAATAAACTCAACCACATTTTTAACATACCAGTCCTTAATCTAAATTTAGAATTTCATTTTCATTCCGAAATTTAAAAGTCTGTTATTCGGTCATATATTTAATATTTTTAATTAATACTTAAGTTTAAGGTACTCTCAAATAGGGTTCTATAATATTATATTTGAGTTTTTATTTTGTTGAATCCTGAAATAAAATATATTAAAATCATTAAAATTTTAAATATTTTTAATTAATATTTAAGTTTATGATAGTTTTAACTAGAGTTTCATAAATATTATATTTGTGGTTTTATTTTTGTTTTGGTTGAGTGTCAAAAGAATTGTAAAAATTACATAAATGACTGTCCGATAATCAGTCTGATTGAGCCAATCTGGGTTTATAGCGTTACTGTGATTTGATATCTAGGCTTATGCCAATATGTCTTTCTATTTTTATAAACTGACACATATATCTTGATCGTATCCAACTTAGTTATGGTAATGTACGGATTTATTCACATGTTATTTGTATTTTAATTTCTATTTTTCTCAAATGAAAAGAATTAATGCATGCATGTTAAAGTTGACAGAACTAGTCGTTCTAACTATGGTTAATTATGTTACTTATAGCTAATTAAGAACCCAAATTAAACGAGTAAACTTTTTAGCTTGTTTATATACAAGCCAAGCAATATTATTTTTATAATTTTATTGCATGTATGAACAATATGTCATAATCCCAACTTATATGTATTATTGTATTTTCATTTCTGTTTTCTTCAATAAAAAGAACCAACTTATAATTTTTTGGTGATTGAATATTACCTTTCCACTTCTTTTAATCAACGAAATATAGCTTTAATTTTTCTGGACTCAGATACAGTATAATGGTGTAATGTGTAACTAATTAAATTTATGAGTAACGTTGTGATTATCATTAATAGTGAAGCAGAGTACCTGACTCTGAGTCAGTGTTACTCTGCTTCCCACGATCATTGAATCTGCTACAATTTAAATTTAATAACAGATCTAATAGATATGGAAAGCAGAGTAACCTGACTCAGAGTCAGATACTCTGTTTCCCATTAATAGTCAGAAAAAAAAAAAGAGAATTGCTTCCTTCTATTTTGAGATAAATTATGGTCCAATCTTATCCATATAAATCAACACTCTACATTTCTTGAAAACGACGGCAAAAAAGGATTGGACAAGAAATAAGTAGAAAAATATTATTTCAACACTCCATCGATATCCTCTTATTTGTTCAACATGACAATCCCTAAAAAAAAAAAAATCGTTTATCAACAGTTTTTTTTTAAAAACTGTTGGTAAACTGGGTGCCGCTAAATTTTAGTATCATTTTAGCAACGAAATTAATTGCTATTCTGTTGCTATAATTTAGCGACACTCGCTTTGTCAACAATTTTTAAAAAATAAACTAACGCTTGCGTATGAAAGGAAAGTTGAATTGTTTAAATAGGGTTGAGAATATAGGATGATGATAATATTTTGACAAATGCTAGATATTTAATACTTTACTAATTATAGAAGAATTATATATTAAAATTTTACTGTACAACATGATAAAAATGGATTTATACAACTGCAACTGTGTAAAGAACATCGTATTTTATCTTTATACATTAGGTCATGTTAAATATTTCCTTTTGTTCAACTTGATATTAAAGTCATGTATAAAAAAAATCCCTAATTATTATTACAATGCGTTACAAGTAGAAAGTTGTACCACATGTTCTACAGATTTTACACTACAAAAAAAATACTCAAGTAACAACGGGATTATAGACAGTATTTTTTGTTACGAGTTTATTAGCGACGGTTTTTATGACGGTTTTGTGACAGTTTAGTCAATTTGCGACAGATTTTTAAATTAACGACAAACTTATGACAGTTTTTGACTATCACTATATCAAACATTATTTTGTATTGTTATGTTGAGTTTCTCAGTGGGCTTCCTCTACTTGGGGTTCCAAAGACTTATTTACACATTTATTTTTAGTATTGTTTTTAAGGATAAATTGATCAAACATATTAATTTTTAAACTAAATTAATAAAAAAATACCCAAAAATTTATAATTAACAAAAACATATCTAAAATTTCGTAACCTAATTTGTATATTTCATACCTTTATTTCAAAAGTTAATACTCTAATTTTTATTTTTCATACACTTATCCCAAAAATTCATACTCTAATTTGTATTTTTCATACACTTATTCCAAAAGTTCATACTTTTATTTCAAAAAGTTCATATACTAATTCGTAGAGTTCACCCTTATTTTCAAACTTCATACATCAATTTACATAATTTATATAAATAATTTTCAAATTCATACCATTAATTCACGTAATTCATACACTTATTTTTCAACATTATACACTAATTAACAAATCCAACTATTACCCGTTCTCCGATCTCGAACTATCACGTCGCCGTCGTGGGCCTCTCCTTCGACGATCGCATTTCCGTCGACATCAAACTCGAGTTTTCGACCTCGCTGTACACACTCGCCACTCATTCCGATAGATGTGTCTGTCTCAATCTTCATGAAAGAGAGAGATCGGAGACAGAGACTAGAAGAAAAAAAGCGAAAAAATAGATTGAAGATGATGAGAGAGATCGGAAAGATAGATGAAAGATGAGAGATCGAAGAGAGTGAGAAGGAGGATGAGAGAGAAGAAGCATAGAGAGAGATGTGAGAGAATGTGAGAGGATGAGAAAGAGACCAAAGAGACAGAGAGGGATCAAGTTTTTTATTTTTTATTTTTTATTAATTATTAATTGAAAATATATTTTTGATAATTTAAATTTTGATAGCATGTTTTTGTTAATATAATATATATACGTTATGTTTATGTTAATATTTGAATCCATTAGTATTCTTGGAAATGTACAAATATTTGAATCAAACTCGAAAAACTGCAGGATTTATCAAGACATGCTTCAATATTACTGCAAGGAAAGATTTACGAATTGTGAAACGATTTTCATGCGAATTATAGATGAGATCAATGAATGGCGCAGACATTTAGATGTACGAGCACAAACAAGATGACGCGGAAAATAGGCCAAACATAGAAATTGAACGGGAGATGAGGTCGTGGCGTTTACGCCCAATAAGTATGAATGAAAATCTCGTTTCTGGTTCTACATGTACTTAACACGGAAAAACAAGTATATAAAAAGGCAAAGAAGAAACGCAGCATACGCTTAACTTCTAACATAGTGAAGATAGTTAGATTGAGCTTCCTAATTGTATAACAAACAATGATTTTGAGAACGGTTGCTGTGAAATCTCAAGCGACAATGGTAAGTTGTATAACTTCACAGCACGTGTTTACAAAATAGTGTTAGCTACTGCGGAGTACTGCCATTACAAGTCCATAGGCATGGCTATAAATTACATGGTCTCGTATCTAGCTACGAATTGGTCCGCAAGACGGATTCTTCACACGTAGACACATCTTGGCAGTTGGCACCTACTATTGTTTATATAGGCGATCATTCACGTCAATCTCAAAAGTGTTGAAAAGAAGTGCGCTACGAGAAACTGGGAATCTTTATGATTTTCTCATGAATTTGCCTGTTTAAACCTCTATGAGGAGCTATAGCGAGTGTTTTTTTAGCTTGATATATAGCTCCTCATAGCACATAACTGAAATGTAGTAGTTCGATCTGGGTTACCAATTTGGCTCATAACTTTTTCATATACCGGTAGTCTATATAAGTAGGCAGTGTAAGTGATAGACAAACGAGTTTGGCATGATTATAAAAATTTACAACCAAAATAAAACTTCATGAAGCAAAGTGAGTGGGCATAAAATGAATAGAGAAGTTGTTCCCCGTCATCAAACCCTGTTTCATATCCGTTGCAAATCCATAGCAGACCATGGCTACATTCAGTACACAAGTTGTTAAAAGTATCATTATCTAGCACTCTCACTATCAACACATTCATCAAAGTACAGCTTTCTTACCATTCTCACAAAATTGATTACAAGAATCGACGAAAAAAATACAAAACAATCAAGTACAAAAGACTCCTCATTTAGGATTACCTTCTGTAAGTACCTTAAGGGGTAAGATGCCATTTAGTACCACGTTTAGTTGCACCAAATGCGTAGTACACACAAGCAGGGGTGATTTGCTATTGTTAATTAATGACTTTATGGTACTCATTTCTATTTCAAATGATGGGGCCACTGCATAACAACTATATCCGACGCCCTCCATCCAATACATATGTATATATATATCGTATGCTGATGTTTGTGTACTACGGGCGCCACGTTGCTTTCTGGACACATAATATACCTTCCTTGTCTTGATGATAAGCCATACGTATATCCCATTGCAAACTCTTGAAAATGCTTTCTAGAGGATCAAGTATTACAACTTTATCTCGTATAACTGCCCAACCACCGGGCCTTACTAGGCGATCCATTTCGACAACGATTGCTATAGGCTGCTTACACCTGAAAATCATAAAAAATTGGGAAAACAACTTCACAATTTGCAATTATTTCTGATTTTGTATTCAGCTTTCAGGTTTTTGTCTCCGTATTTTCTTCTCAATTTTGGTGTTTCACTCATTTTCTTAATTGTCATTCCAAAACCGACAAAAGAACTCTAAATTCCAAGACTGAACTGCCCCCAAATATATAACGGTAGATTTGGTCCCTAAACGTTCAACAAAGTTTATAACTGATCCGTTTAATATCAATCGCAACACCAATGGTCTTTATAGTTTGAATAAGTTACACCATGAGCCCCTTCAGTTTCATTTACAAACGTTGTTGATTCCCATAGTTTGGATAAGTTACATCAGTGGCCCCTTTTATGGGGACCAGTGGTGTTATACATGGGAACTACCAATATAACTTTACAGGAAAAAAAACAGGGACTCCCTTGATAACTTATTCAAACTACGAGGACCGATAGATGGAACTGAGACTTTTTTTAACCAACTAGAGTTTTTCCTAAAGTATGGGACCAAGATACCAATAGAAGTTTCTCCCATGGTATAAAGACTACTGCCGTTAGGCCCGTTGAAGAACGAATCATATATGTTATAATATACCTGTTCTTCAGCCTTGAGAATAGATGATCAGCATGCAAAAGGTCATACGATCTCGGGTAGGTACTAAAGGACTCACACCAATCATGATATACGCCAACAAGGCCACGTTCATAAATAATCGGAAGTGTATCTGGTGCATAAACTGGGACCACGTTCATAACCCAAACTTTTTGTTGAGCAAGAGCAGCGGCAAAACTGCATTTTTCCAAAATCAAATATAGGATTATTGAAATGTTAAAAGTCTTGTTTCTTTTTCTTTTCTTAGTTATCTATTTTAATGTACGGATTATGGAAGTCAAAGTGGCTGTTCGCTTGAGATGAAAATAGTACAAAATACAGTATGATTGTTTTTACAAGGGGAAAAGTATACTTCTTCAAGGAAACAGATTCATACTTTATAAAGTAAATTTTCGATTATTTTACACAACTTTAAGCTATGTTTCCCTGCCCCAAATACAAAAAGTATCATTTTTTCTAAACACTTCTAGAGTGGGTATACATAATAAATATAGTAGGGAAAAAAATAAAAGATGCAATGAAATGAACCCAAAGCGCAAATACAGTATAAAGAAAGCAAATTTGCAAAATGCATACCCTCCGTTTACAGCTTTCATATCCATAATGTTCCGAATCTTTGGCCAGTCTAAACCAATACCATTGAGATATGAATTGTTTACGATAGATTTCCAGTGTTTAGTATCTGCTATTAGTTTCTCTTTGTTATTTATCCAATCAGGGAAAGTTTGAAGCCTATTTGGCCATTCTTCGGGCCACTCAGCACCATGTTGCTCAATGGAAGCCGGAACAGTGTCTAAGCAACTCCTTATTGGCTCATACCTGAAATAAATAAAACGTAAAATGCCTAAGTTAGTTAAGATCTCAGTTGTATTACCATTCTCGGTTTTACGGTATCAGGACTAGGAAAAAAGTGATACAAGTGATAATAAACAGTGATTTATGGTTATACATTGGTGTCTAAAACGGTAATTAAGCCCATTTCAAATACAAAATTGTCTCGTCTTACCAAGCAGCATCAGGATTCTGGTTTTCCGTGCATAAAAGGGGAAGTTTCTTACGCCTTAAACCATAGATATCATTTGATTCTGGTTTCTGATATATTTTGACGCCCATATCGCCAACTTCATCAGTTTTATGAGCCAATATATTCCAACATATAGATGCTGTCAGTTTGGTCATAGCTGCCAAAAGAGAAGCATGTGTCATGAAAAAAAACGTATTTTCACATTAGCGAAACGCTTCTAAAGAAGGCTGCTGCTACATCTGTAACTCTGTTTTGTTCTGTGAAAATACTGATTATGACATAAGAAGCAAATGTCATGAAGAAACTTACTTAACAATTTGTTAACATTACTTCCTGCATCTGTTTCTTGTAACAAATGCCTGAAGTAAAACGACTTGAATTGGGTTTCGTTCCGTTCTGAATAAGTATTTTCTTGTTCTGGAAAAAAGGATTTGTGTGGAATGAATAATATCAACACTTCTAGTCGGCTATGGAATAACTTGTGAGAATTATGGAAAAGATAGTAACAGTAGATGTCCAAACCTTCTTCTGCTTCTCTAGTGTCATGTTTAGTTGACACAATAAAATAGCCACCGGGTCTCATAATTCTGTTGATCTCCAATAACAGCTTACCACCTACAAAATTTATAAAACAAATCACTCTGACGATCGATGTAACAATTATTTTAAGCTAACCTGGGGGGAATGATCAGTTTGTACACAAACCCTCTTAGCTTTTTACTTCTTAACTATTGAGACCTCGTTGAAGGCACCATCATTAAACTTTAGTTCAAAAGCACTATTTGTGAACCAAACTCTCGATCAAGTTTATGTGCCAAGTGTCAACCAACACAAAATTGAACAATTGGGACATTAACGTTAACATTTAAGATTTTAGACACTACTGAATTTTGATAGGTTGAGACAAACTTAACTGTCATATTTTGTACAGGTTGGTGTACTAATTGCCTGAATTTTGCTAGATTGGTGTCTAAAATTGTGAAAAGTACTGTTACAGTGTACTAGTACCTGTTAAAATTCTGTAGAGTGATGCAAAAGAAGTGATATTTTCCCCGCTAACATGAAGAATAGATGAAACAAAAAAATGTATAATGAAAGAGAAACTAACCATCAGCATGCCAATGTATGTTACATTCACTACAATGAATAGCATCGAAAACCCCACTAGGAAAAGGCAGCCTTCTATTTCCTAGAAAACCGACTATAGCTGGAAAACCACGTTCAAGAGAGACTTGTGCTAAGTCGACTAGGTCGTCTTTTAAGCCTAGTGTGAGAGTGAAAACATCCTTATCAAGAAGAGTAGATGCAAAGCTCGAATCCGAACAGCCAATATCCAAAACTACGCGAATGTGTTTTCCCCACTCAATGTCTGGTACCATCTACCAAGGCAAAAAATAACAAAGAACGTCTAAATTTTTAACCAGTGAATACTATTAAAACATAAATGTCCGAGTGAGATGATTGTTGTATTGATTGCAGTGGAGTTTATCCTTGTCGAACACTGTTTAGGAAGCTATTTGTAGAATAATGGTTGGTTATATAAAGTTCAAGAGTTGCTTTAAAAAATGATCTGTTATCAGGTTAGATTTTAACAGAAGTCTTGCTATTTATTTGAGGCATTCAATGTTGAGATAGGTTTTCTGGATGGTAATATGTTATCTTTCTACTTTCTAATACAAACCTCGTGTAAATAAAATAGTCACAGAACTCTTGAAACAGAAAAAAAATAAAAAAAGGTAGCACCATTAGCTTCAAACCATCATGTTCTCTAGAAAAACAGTTCACTAGTAATTAGAAGATATATAACTTGGTAAAGATCCTTGGTGAAAGAAACAAAAGCATCCCTAGAGCAATGTAGCGTATCTCTACATTCACTTTCCCAAGATTATGATGCTTCGGACTACAAATTTACAACTATTGATCAGAGCAAGGGCAAACTAAGGTTGTTCCGATTTAGTCCTCAAATCTAAATATTAGAATTTTTCAGGATCATTGAGTACCATAGCTCTGAATTTAATCCAAAAGAAGTCACCAAAACTAACCTCTTCAATCGACTCGAGGTAATGAAGAATCCCACCCTGTAGCTCAGACTGGTTTTGAGGAAATGTGAGATAATCTCCAGATTCCACCACCCAATCTTGAGTCTTTATGAAAGCACTTAACTTCGGGTGAGCAACGTTCTTATACCATACCTGCAGAATTCACATAAAAACCCGAGTAAACTAACAAATCTCTCCAATAAACTACACTAAACTTCAAGTCGAGAAAACATAAAAAGACCTTATTTTTACTCTCAGGCCAGCTAACAGGAACCTCGTACCCATCGTTCGGAAGAGGAACAAGGCACATTGGTTGTGCTCTCGGACAACTCCTCTCACGGTGTCGATAACTCTGTAACTTCGTACTTTCGAAATCTATACACGGAATATAATTATGCTTGCTTTTCGTGTTACATATCTTCCAACTATAACGCGCTTTCGTATCGAACAATGGACCTAAATTCTTATTCTTCTTAATCTTCTTTCTCGTATCAACCACCGATTCACCACCACCTTCCTCCTCCTCCTCCTTTTGTTCTCCCTCCTCTCTCTCCCCCTCCTCTCCTTCCGATCCATCCACCACATCATCACCCTTCAACTCAACTTCACCTTTTTCCAAATCATTTACCTTTTCTCCATCTTTTTCCAACTCTTTTTCATTTTCCTTCAACTCAACTTGTTTTTCCAAATCTTTTTTTCCATTTTCTTCCAAATCTTTTTCATTTTCCTTCTTAGGCATATCAACAAACCCATTTGACCCAATCTCATTACCCTTTTTCTCCATATTAAATTCATTTTTTTTATTACCATGAACTTGAGAGCTACTAAATTTACCAAAATTACCTCTTTGAACAGTAACTAAAGAAGAAGAAGATGAAAAAAGTGACCAAATTAAAATAAAACAAAAACCCAGTAAAGTTACCCCAGTAAGTTTTATACAGAGACCAAATGAGCGCTTAGTTTGGCGATTTAATCGCCCTACTCCCATTTTTTCACTCTCTCTCTCTCTAAAAACCCAACAATTTTTTTTTTTTTTTTTTTTTTAAATATTTATAGTGAAGATAGTACAACACACCACATTAAACCAGAGTAGAAAATGTTTTCTTTAAAAGTTGTAAATAAATACTTTTAATTAATAGTAGTAGTATAAATTAATGGAGATTAAATTATTAATACAATAGATATAAATAAATATAGACGCCCTGTTTTTCAACTAGAAAATATACTTTTTTTTCACGTCAAAACCGTAATTCAGAATTACGGTTTGTAATTCGGATTTACGGTTGAAGCGTGAAAACAATTTTTTTACCGTCGAAAAATACAAGCTTATAAATATAATATATATTTATATAGAGAGAGAGAGTCAAAGATCCATTAAGTCAATGCTTTTTCAATTTGAAAAAAATGGATAAAAGGCTAAATATGAAATTTATTGTTATGTAAATTGTTTTGTTTTTTCTTTTTAGCTCCTTTATTTATTATTAAATTGACTCTAGGCTTTGTTAAGCGTAACTTAATTGTCGTCAAGTTGGTATCAAGTTGGCGTAGGTTAGAAGATGTAACACGTGACGTTCATTTGACAAAAAACTTGTTGTTATTGAAGTTAGCGTACTATGACCGCTTACTCCTTTTAAGTGGAGACTAGTTTTAGCGTTTTAGTAGGGTCGAATCTATCCTATTTTTGTTATTGGATTATATTTTCATCGTGATTCTATTGTTTTTGTTTTTTTGTTTTTTCATATTGCACAGTGCCTTGTAAACACAGCTAATTTAGTGGAATACAAAAATGAGGCGTTTGGGCCTTGGCGGAACTACGACTGGACAATCGGAGGTGTTAGAATTCAACAAGAAAAAAAGAAACTTTTTGATGCAAAAACCCATCTGGGTGTTAATACTCAATTTTCAATTTTACTTGCAATGCCAAGATTACTTTCATTTATTTTAGTAAAATTCCCAATTTCTTTTATCCGTTTGACATCAACTTTTTTTTGTTAAAAAGTTGTTTTAGAAAGCAACTTTTTTACATGCATGTAACCATGCATATAGGCTAAAAAGCATCATGTCATATATACCATGCAAACATAAAACCTTAAAAAAAAATAAAAAAACTTCTTATATATATGGTATAAGAAATACAAGGGAGCATGTAATGCTAGTTTGTCCTACTATATATATACACAATATATACATATATGTATATATACTAGCGAAATCTGGCCATGCGATACGTGGTGTGATCAATATAACCTGTGATGTAAAAATAAAACCTCGGAAACAATAAAAAACTTCTTATCCACAAACAAAATCTGAAAATAGTTGTGTAAAAGAAAACTATTTCATAAGTACTGTACCTGATGGAAGAGAGACATCGAAGGTGAAATTCGTTTTTTATGGCAGTTTCCGAAGAGTGTGTTTTTGTGGGTTGTAATGAATAGTTCATATGGGGATGGGGGCAGTGGCGGAACTAGGATTTGAATGTTGATGGAGCTGAATTACATGTTTATATATATATTTTTTAATTATGTGGATGGTGAACGTCTATAATCGTCAATTTTTCAGCAAAATACATGGAAAGGTTTCGAATTATTCTCAATATGGGAGCGCTATAACCGCTTTTAGCATGTAATAGTTCCTCCTCTGGGTGGGGTGGGGGTAGTAACAGATTTGTGGGAGCTAAAAAGAGAGAATAGTTATTTGGTATAGTTTTTTTTTTCCAATAAATCCGTGAAAAATTGCTTGTAGTTATTTTGTAATTTATTTGACTTGTAAAAGTTTTTTGAAAAAAAAAATCTTTCAAGGCTTCATATGACCTCTACGCATATATTAATAGTATAGATGGAAGCTACCGAGGCACGAACACTTATCATAGGAGATTCTATTAATCTTTCAGGGTAAAAACGTATGGAAGTAGTGTTAAGCATCCATACGAGTTTTTTTAGCCTAAACGAATCTTCTCACACGGAAAAGGCTACAGAAGAGATGATTGTTGCTCCGCCTTTATCTCATGTTAGTAAAGCTAACTCGTATTTTCTATACATATTTGTTATTTATACGAGGGCTCAACTGTTCCCGCTAAGACTATGGTGAACTGGTTTGTTTACTTGTACCAATAACCGATTGTGTGTTTCTTTTATGAGCCAATGCTTGTTTTTTCGGGGCATTCTTGTTAATTTGACCTTTTACTTCTTCGTCATGTTATGAATAGATTTGGATCTGAATATAACTCAATCATAACTTGAAATGTCTCATGCGTAGAAATTAATGTTTTGTTCTCTCTTGAATAAATAGTAGAGTTTGCCTTCTCAAGTCGATGGATTCCAAAATGTGTATTCGATGTGTATCTGCTTATCCCCTTTTCTGTATCGGATACTCAACATGTGTTTTTTGAGTATTGGTGCTGTAGATCACCCGCTCTGAACGAGCGAAGATCGTCTACCCCTCAAGCCTTCCCCCTTCTTGTTATACTTAAAATCTTTTGTTTGAACGTACGGGAAAAAGGTCTTTGAGTTACAAAAAATCTATTTAATTACTTCTTAAGTAATTTATAAATATTTATGTAAAACGAAATCAGAGCCTTTTAAATTAGAGAAAAAGTAACAATTTTTTTGGATAATTATGTGTTTGATTAGTTTTTATATCCTTTGTTGGAATTATACATGTTTGTCTTAATACTTAATCAAGCTCTCAGTCTTGACCACAGTGAACTATTGAAAGCATGGGTATTTCTTAATTTTTATGTGAGATTGTTGGACTAATTACCAGTGGTATAAAAGAGAGCTACTTAGGCCAGAATAGCGCTTAGCCGCTTAGGGCGTCTAGTTAAGATGGGATGTGGGGAACGCAATTGTTTGATCTTAGAATATCAGAAGCTGAGGTTTTTAATTTTTTATAGCTTTGGTACTTATTTCTGATGTAGTACTTGACTTATTTCAGTATATATATATATATGTATATCAACACAATTAATGAAGTTAAAGCATCTGGGTATATTCAGGAGTGTTAGCTATGTATGCCATACGTTTGGTTGCATCTTAAGCTGCTTTTAAGTGGTAATATTGAGATCGTAAAGAAGCTGAGTGTTTTGAAACTTAATAGAGAAATTTGGTTGACTATGAATAATCTGGAAAACTATGAATTATACTGGTTAAAGTTATCTTATAAACTAGAAATTACTTGTGGCTTGGTAAGATTAACATTTTGGTTTTCCTAATCCTTGTGATTTACATTAAAAAAAACACTAGAAATAACTTTATACTAAATGCCAATAAGCCAATAAGTTTAGAAAATAGATACTTCTCACATATAAAGTAGAAGTTATTTTAGTCTTGTATCAAATACCAATTATAAGCTAAAAAATTTAGGTTCTGCTAGCTTAAATTTGCAGCTTCTTAGGCCTTAGCTTGTCATCCCAATGATGTTAAATTTAAGAGCTCAGTAAACCCATAATCCAAGATTTTAAGCTGCAATGAACAAGCCCATATACTACTTTTGTTTGATTACTTGTATGAATATATTTTATGGTTAATTTGACGCTTAATCAACTCTAACTATGGACCTATGGTTGAGCTTTATAATCCTTTCTTGATGCTAAGGCGAGTTGATAAAAAAGGGTTGCGTGAATGGAGATGCTTTTGTAGGGATACCTCGTACCTTTACTATCACCGTCGTTTCAGTATTTTATTTTCCTTTCCAGCATCGACAAACTGATATCTCTATTAAGCTATTATTACTGCTATATCGGCTTAATACATCCTGTTTTGTGATAATATCTTGCAGTTTTATTTCCACGAGATACAAGATGAAGTCATAGAAAGGCTGGTAATCAATTTTCTTCAATATAGTTTACGTGTTTGTCTAATTGTGTTGGTCTATAAACTGTAAATGTTGATAAGCATTGTTCTCACTTGTTTCCAGATTGAAGAGGGGGTAAAGTTTTGAATGTTGCGGGTGCATTGATCATCGAACACCCTCATTGCGTCTTACATCGTTTATATGATTCACGTTCGTGATATTTGCTTAAAGAATTTATACATCCAATACATTCGTGATTGAACACATGTTATGCATCCAAAACCTTTTAGTAAGAAAAAAGAAACTTAAATTTTGAGTGAGTGTTGCCACTGTATATGTCCGGATATTTCGAGTATCTCTCGAGATTTTTGCACCAAAAAACTAACATTCTTTTCCCAGCAATGTCTATCTAAATAAAAAAACAAGCGATTTAGGAAAACATTCAATTAAAGCAGATAATAAGAAATCACAAAAAGTGGCAGCAATAAACCCTTTGGCTGTTTGCAAAAAAATGGATGATCATTGAAATGATCAGTTGCAGAAATTAAATAGTTAGTAAAGGACTAAAGTAAATGATGATAATTTATTAATTAATTACATATATAGAACATGTTTTATTATTAGCATTTTACAAGTCTTATAAAATCACTAGAAGTTTGAAATGTAAGACAAAAGGAGAAGTTTGTAACTTATAATATTCACATTCACTACAAACACAATACATGTGGACGGCAAAATATTATGTCATGAGATTATTGATTTTAATTCCAGCACTCCATCCATCCGTTTCTAATTAATTTTTCTTTATTAAATTACGTACAATTTTAACCGGTTTATAATATGTATCAAAATTGTCGAAATGAAAAATTTCAAACTTAAATCATATAATTTAATGTTTGAACTAGATGATCAACTTTTGAAAATTTTCATTCCGACAATTTTGCTTCAAGTTATTGACCGTTCAAAATTGCACGTAATTTCGTAATGAACAGTTAATTGGAAGGGATGGAGTATAACGTTACAACCTGCATATTGCTTGTCGCTGGGTGTTATTTTACTGTTTTTCTAAATATGACAATCTCATAAAAGGGGAAATAATTAGCTAGATGTACCATTGATTTTTTTTTTTTTTTATAGTGGAAACACAAGATCAAATTACTACTTATCAAACTGTATAATGTTCAAATAACATTCCAAAGTCATTTTTCGCAGTATATTTACTTAAAAAGACACTTTATTAAATACTCCATAATTTTACATGCCATACAATCTGACAATATCGAACATGTATTTTTGCTGAATAAGTTCTCCGTTTTGACGTTCGGTTATGAATATCATCTCGTTTAAAAAGGTAAAACTCATTCATTAGACGGATCACCATGTTAAATTTTGTAATAAAAATATGGCAACATGACTTATTTAGTTAGTATAATATTTAGTTATATAGACAACCCATCATCAAATAATTGAATTGTGCATGTTAGAGGAACCAATAATGTGATTGGTCTGCCAATAGCTATCACTCAAAGACTTATAATGGAGACTCAGCTGTAAAGTTTTTACTTATTTATTTAAAACATGTTTTTTTTATCATAGTTGACTCTTTTAAGTGACGTATTCCGATTAGACCGTCATTATATGTTTATTATCATCAATACTATTCGTTTTGACCCGATTTCGCCATCGATTCTCAGGCTGCACAGCTTTAAAAATACTTGGTGATAGTAAAGAGGGTTTTCTTAGATTATATATCATATATGAATTCACATATCTAGACGATTTGAGACAATATTTTCTCTTTACACCGGTATTTTTCTATAAAAATCCGAATTGTTAAACTTTTTCTTTTTTCATAACACTATTGTGATCATGGATAACAATTGGATAATATTCATTGTACTTTTCAAATATATGAATGGTTTGATTTTGATATCTAATTATAAGAGATGGATTGATCAGTATCATGCAACATTATCTGAATCTTACATTTGGTTACAAGATTTCAGTGATTAAATCTTATAGATGAGGACAATTTAGTCATTCAAGAAGTAATAAAAAATGCCAGTTTTTTACCAACTTTATCCTTAGAAAAACAATATTGCATCTAAAATTATTTTTTGTTGTGTGACGATCGTGTTTGATTAAGTCATGATGTGGATTTACATGGAGTATGTTTTATTCACCACTTTTTGTATCTTTTCTAGTTAAAGTAATCAAATATTTATTAAAGGAAAAACATAGTAATTTTTCATATACTGACCAATCAGATTCATAGTAGTTCACTAAATTACGAGAAGAAATTAAGCTAAAAAGTTTGATCAAATCAAACAACTTAGCTACATATCCACTTATCAAAAAATAAATAAAAAAAACTTAGGCTCTGTTTATTTCATAATAAAAGTTTTACATGAGAAAAATATTTTTATGGGAAAGTTTTACCTTTTCTTTTTTTTTTCATTTACGGACGGTTGGTGCATAAAAGTTTTCCAACTAAAATTTTATACAAACTCAAATCTTTTGTTTTTACAATTTGTTTTTTTTAACAAATAATTGGTAAAAATCTCAACATGTACAAGAAACTTTAGCTAAACACTTTTTTTTTGTATACGCCACTTGTAATAACTTATAAATTTTCAACATATAAACTCATAAATTAGAAGTATAGAAGATATTATTGACTTTTTTTAGCCTTTTTAAATTTTCTTGGATTTTTTTTAGATTTTTCAGGATTTTTTACTTGATTTTTTGTTATTTTTTTAGATTTTCCTATGTTTATTTTATTTCTTAATTTGATTTTAGCTTTTTTAAAAAAAATGTGTTTTTTTTTTATTTTTATTTTTCCATTTTTTAGATTTTTTTCTATTTATTTTTATCTTTATTAGTTAATTAGATTTTAACTTTTTCAAATTTTTTGATTTTTTTTTTTTATAACAAAACAAACAGAGTCTTAACTAGAAATCTTTGTCTGCTTGGTGATGTCTTTATTTAATAATGTACTGCTATTTAAAAATTTATCCACAATCTTGTTCACTGTTATTAATGAGGTTTTTTTTTGTTTTCAGTTTTTAACTCATTTTTCCTCATCAATATTATGACCAGAATATATTATTATTTGATGGACACAGACTCACATGTGTATCTGTAACTAAAAGTTGCAAATATTTGGGTCCACTATCAAATCAAATTATTGAATAATGATTTTTATTTTTATTTTTTTGAACATATTTACAGAATAATGATTATTATAGTATAATGGTTGAACCGAGGACGGTGAAGCTGAAATTTATGCAAAATAAATCTTATTTTTATATTTGGAATATTTTGATTCAAATGCAAATTTTATTTTAAAAACATTTTCACATCAATATTCGATCTGTTATGATAAACTCATTAATTATTTCTATAGAGATGATATTTCTTTTACCCATATTGTCGTCGGTCATGTTAATTTTCTTTTTCCTATTTCCTTATCTAGAAAATTATTTAAAAAAAAAAAAAACACATATCGACCCCATAACAATTTGTTAGTTAGTAAATAATATAAAAGATTGATATGACTTTGATCAGGGTTACCTTTGATGTTAAGTAAAATAGTGATAACGGGTTTGATCTAAAGAAATGTGACACATCCTTGTAAATTATTATTTAGGTTCATCAATTCAAGACCAATGCTATCATAACATATAAATTTAGCGACACTCATATTACTATCAGTTTAGCAGCATACGCTCTGATAATAAACTGATATTTTTTTTAACACGTATTAACATAAAAAATGTTGATGTAACATTATTTTAGTAAGTAAAATGTAAATTGAGACGAAACAATAATAAAATATTAGTATTATAATAATAAAAAATCAAACTCCGATTATTTTTAATAACAATTTCTTGTAATCCTAACATGCCCCCTGTAGCAAATAAAATATGTTTGTTTGTACATTATAGATCATATATGACGACTCACCAATATTTAGAGCATCTATAATAGTATTGTTAATTTTAACATTATTAACTTTAACACACCATCAATTAACAACATTAAAAATATTGTTATATTTAACAACTTTTTTAACATATATAAAGATAACACATGATTTAACCTAACTAATGAAGACAAAAAAATACATTGTTAGTTAACTATTTTAGTTAATAATAGATATAACAACACTATTGTAGAGAGTATTAACGTCATACATGATCATATAAATACAAAGAGGTTACTCATACTTGTTTTATCTCTAAGAATATGGATAATTTGGTAATTTTAAATGAAAAAGCAAAAAAGTCAAATCTAAAACCAAACGCAATTTTTTTATAAAATCTTGCTATTAAAAATATGTTACCAAACACCCCGTCTGCTTTTTAAAATCAAGTTTTTTTTACTGTCGCTTTCAGAAACAACTTTTTTTACCGAAAAAAGTCAGATGCCAAACGGACCCAACATTGTGTTTGTACTCTTAAACTAAAAAAAATATAAATAAATAAAAACTCAAACTCAAATTTATTTTAATAACCATGTATTGTTTTTGTTTCAAGAGTCTGGATTTTTCGACTACATTTTTTCTTTATTCACGCTCAAACCGTAAAAAAAAAAACGGACCATAATTCTGACTTACGGTAATTGACTTAAGTCAAACCGTAGGTAAAATTACGGTTCGTAAGTCTGACTTACGGTTTTACTGGTAAATTACAAAATTGCTTATGCGTTGAAAATTAACACAATTTTCAGTGTGGTTGGCCGATCGATCGACTCTTAATCCCGATCGATTGGTTGTATACAATTTTTCTATTCTTATGTAAAACTTTGAAAGTTCATAAATTTTGACTCGGATGTCCAATTGAGCCATTGAGGTAAAAAAAAAAAAATTGACTCGTGTTATTTTTTTAAGATCTATACATGCCAAGTTCCCGTAGAGGACTTGGACCAACGAATTTTCAAAAAAACACATTTTAGAATCTTAATTTGAAATTTTAAATTAAAACTCTGGAAACCACACAACAAAAACCAATATTAATAAACGTTATGTAGAAATATAGGTTATTATATGTTTTATAAAAGACTTATATCAATTTTTGAATATATTGACATCATTATGTTCTTAACAATTATATATATATATATATATATATATATTTTTGTTAAGTCAGTTAATTTCTAATAATATTGTTGTGTTGTAGTGTTTGTTCTAATTAGCTCAAAGTATTTAACAATTGAAAAAGTATAATATTACTTATTTTCATTTAATTTTTGTAAATTTAAAAAGTATTTAGCCGACCGATCGGCGAACCTTACGGTAAAACAGGTCGATTCAAGACGCATCAACAATTTCTTCATTTAACAGTCAAACCGTAAAAGTTTCAAGGCGCAACAATAATTTTTTCATTTAAAAGTCAAACCGTAAAAGTAAATACGGTTCGTAAAAAAAAATAATAAAATAAAATTATATCCTCTCTATATATGCAAACAATTACATACACAAAAATACATACAAAAATCTCTCTCTCTCTCTCTAAACCACCTCAAATCTAGAGAGAGAGAGACCGCCGGAACAACCGCCATGTCCACCACCACCACCGCCGTCGCCGTCGCCGGAGACGAGATCCACCGCGGCCGCACCCTCCCAAACTTTCTTTTAAGCGTTAACCTCAAGTACGTTAAGCTGGGTTACCATTACTTAATCTCAAATCTATTAACCCTTTTTTTAATCCCATTATTCTCAATTACCCTTTTAGAAGCTTCAAAAATGGACCCAAATGATTTACTCAACTTATGGCTATGCCTAAAATACAATCTCGTATCGATTATTGTTTGTGTTACGTTATTGGTTTTCGGTACTACTTGTTATGTCATGACTAGGCCTAGACCTGTTTACTTAGTAGATTATTCGTGTTATAAAGCTGATGATAAGTTGAAAGCTCCGTTTCATTTGTTTATGAAGCATTCTAGGCTTATGGGTGAGTTTGACGAGAGTTCTTTAGAGTTTCAAAGGAAAATATTGGAAAGATCGGGTCTTGGTGACGATACTTATGTTCCTGAACCGATGCACCAAATCCCGCCTCAACCCTCGATGGGGAACGCGAGGGAAGAGGCCGAAATGGTTATGTTTGGTGCTCTAGACAATCTATTTGCGAATACGGGTGTGAAACCGAAGGATATTGGGATATTGGTTGTGAATTGTAGCTTGTTTAATCCGACGCCGTCGCTTTCGGCTATGATTGTCAATAAGTATAAGCTTAGAGGGAATATTAAAAGCTATAACTTGGGTGGGATGGGGTGTAGCGCGGGGGTTATTTCGGTTGATTTGGCGAGGGATATGCTTCAGGTTCATAGGAATACGTATGCGGTGGTGGTGAGTACGGAGAATATTACCCAAAATTGGTATTTTGGGAACAAGAAGGCGATGTTGATACCTAATTGCTTGTTTAGGGTTGGGGGTGCGGCGGTTTTGTTGTCGAATAAGGATGTTGATAAGAAGAGGGCTAAGTATAAGCTTGTGCATGTCGTGAGGACCCATAAAGGGGCCGACGATAAGGCCTTTCGTTGCGTTTATCAGGAGCAGGATAACGATGGGAAAACGGGGGTCTCTCTTTCGAAGGATCTCATGGCTATTGCTGGTGGGGCGTTGAAGACCAATATCACGACTTTAGGCCCTCTTGTGTTGCCTATTAGCGAGCAGTTGTTGTTTTTCGCGACCTTGGTTGTGAAGAAGCTTTTCAATAAGAAGGTGAAGCCTTATATACCTGATTTTAAACTGGCGTTTGATCATTTCTGCATCCATGCTGGGGGAAGGGCGGTGATCGATGAGCTGGAAAAGAATCTGCAGTTGTCGCCGTTGCACGTTGAGGCTTCTAGAATGACGCTGCATAGGTGGGGTAACACGTCTTCGAGTTCGATTTGGTATGAGCTGGCATATATAGAGGCGATGGGCAGAATGGGAAAAGGGAACCGTGTTTGGCAAATCGCGTTTGGGAGTGGATTTAAGTGTAACAGCGCTGTTTGGCAAGCGCTTCGTAATGTGAAGCCGTCTAAAAATGGGCCTTGGGAGGACTGTATCGATAAATATCCCGTGGAACTTGATTTATAAACTTGTGAAAAAAGGGAAATTCCAGTCAGATAGGATTTACTAGATTTATCTTGCGAAAACTTCAGAGGTTAATTTTCCTTTTGTATCTAGTCATATCTACTGCCTATTTGTTGTATACTGTCAGATCACTTCGTATACAGTCAAAATATATGATTATCGTGCAAGAAAGATTACCGTTTGGCCAATTGCTGAATAAGTCTTCTAGATTGTAACTTTTGGTAATTTTCCGAAAAGAAGAGCATGGAGAAATTCTTAGGCGCCGTCAATTATAGTTATTGCTCATCATCAGCTTATTATGGTCTTCATCATATTCTCGGTATTCTTCTTCGTTCAAAACTTGTTTCGGTCGTTAGAATGTGCATTTTATTCCTTTTGAATATTGCTCTCGTGTAAAGTACAGAGCCGTGTCTCTTTTGGATGAACTATTTGTTGTACCATCTAAATAAGATAGTTAGCTTTATCTTAATTTGTATGTCAATCGTCTCGAGTCACTGCATGTATTACTAAGTACTATCATTTAAAGCGAGCTTATTTTCTCTTACGTTCTTGCTAAAGTTCCCAAGCTTATTTTTTTTCCTTTTTTCCTGATTTGTTTTTGTCCAGAATCATTAAATGTATATGGGTACATAATTTACTCTGCAACATTATTTGTTTGTTCATTGTTTATTCCCTTAATGTGCTAAGTTACAAAATATGTTGATGGACAACGGGAACTGTATTCACTGATTTTAACTTTCCCCTTGTGAGAATTAGTCCAATTTTACATTTGAAACTTGAATGTCAGGCCTGATAGATTAACAGGTAAAGTCTACTACCTTTTAAAAAAAAAATGAAAAATTGCTTGTAAGAAATTCACTCCCATTGGACAAACAAACTTGGTAGTATTTTTGGCCTCCTCATTTAATTAATTCTATTCTATTTCCTTTCCCTTTCTCTCTTTTGTTGAACATATACTTGCTTTTTAATATAAGGTTTATGATTACAGATCACTAGGTGTCCATTTTTAAGTATCAAAGCTCATGACATATGATTAGGTGCCAGCTTAAGTTAACTCCCTCGAAATTTTTAATGTTATCAGTAGTGTGTTAAGAATAGTTTAAAATAAGTTCTAGGTGGGTGAATGAATATGTCATTCACACTCTGTTTCTCTTTTTCTTTTTTATCCCCTGTGGTGTATAGTTTTTGTTACAATGTTCAACCTATAATTAGTTTATGAATGAGTAAACTTATGGATTCAGTTTTAATGAAAATTAGAACACTGTATTCAAACATAATGGCTGTTACCGAGGTTTGAGCAAGTACGGACAGATCTTTGTCTCGGTTATCACTCTAGTAATTCATGTGAGCCTTGTTAATATCTTTGCATCGGTAATCACAGTGTTATTTTCATTAAAACAATGTATTAAAAACGTAATGGCCGCTACCGATATTTGAGCAAGTATGCGCAGATCTTTGTCTCGTTTATACTCCAGTAATTCATGTGAGCCTTGTTTATCTGATTGGTGTATGTCATACTATACAAATTGGAGGAAATTTGTTAACTTCTGAGGTTAACAATCATATTGAAACACATTAAGGTTAGGATTAGTTACTTAAAATTTTGATGCAGCTGAGTTTGATCAGGTAATAGATGAGGCTAATCTACTGTTGACCCGCTTGTTTCTCAG